>OZ038473.1:7500-1207500 GCA_964036295.1 Plumapathes pennacea
AAAGTCCCTAAGCTTTAACTCGCTTGAGTTTTATTCGCGTGAGTTCAGTGCCGTTTAAATTGAATTCGGCCGACTTCAGAACCGGCGAGATCAAATTCACCAGAGATTGGAGCATTTCTATGTTTACACAGCCGCAGAGAGTAAATACAGTAATGTTCGAAGCAATTCTATGTTTACACGGCCGCAGAGAGTAAATACAGCAATGTTCGCAGCGATTCTATGTTTGCACGGCCGCAGAGAGTAAATACAGCAATGTTCGCAGCGATTCTATGTTTGCACGGCCGCAGAGAGTAAATACAGCAATGTTCGCAGCGATTCTATGTTTGCACGGCCGCAGAGAGTAAATACAGCAATGTTCGCAGCGATTCTATGTTTCCACGGCCGCAGAGAGTAAATACAGAAGCGATCGCAGCAATTCTATGTTTACACGGCCGCAGAGAGTAAATACAGCAATGTTCGCAGCAATTCTATGTTGACACGGCCGCAGAGAGTAAATTCAGCAATGTTTGCAGCAATTCTATGTTTATTCTATGTTTACACGGCCGCAGAGAGTAAATACAGCAATGTTCGCAGCAATTCTATGTTGACACGGCCGCAGAGAGTAAATTCAGCAATGTTTGCAGCAATTCTATGTTTATTCTATGTTTATGCAGCCGCAGAGACTAAATACAAGAGATATCGGAACCGAATCAAATATATCTTTAAGATTCGGAACCGCTAAGATTTTTAAAATTCGCGCGACTTTAGCCCCGGTAAATACAGCAATGTTCGCAGCAATTGTATGTTTATACAGACGCCGAGAGTAAATACAGCAATGTTCGCAGCAATGACATGTTTATACAGCCGCCGAGAGTAAATACAGAAGCGATCGCAGTAATGACATGTTTATACAGCCGCCGAGAGTAAATACAGCAATGTTCGCAGCAATGACATGTTTATACAGCCACCGAGAGTAAATACAGAAGCGATCGCAGCAATTCTATGTTTACACGGCCGCAGAAAGTAAATACAGAAGTGTTCCCAGCAATTCTATGTTTATGCAGCCGCAGAGAGTAAATACAGGAGTGATGGAAGCAATAACATGTTTATACAGCCGCGGAGAGTAAATACAGCAATGTTCGCAGCAATGACAAGTTTACACGGCCGCCGAGAGTAAATACAGGAGCGATCGCAGTAATGACAAGTTTACACGGCCGCCGAGAGTAAATACAGAAGCGATCGCAGCAATGACATGTTTACACGGCCGCAGAGAGTAAATACACCAGATATCGGAACCGAATCAAACACACCTTTAAGATTCGGAACCGCTAAGATTTTTAAAATTCGCGCAACTTTAGCCCCGGTAATGTTTCATTGAGCTGAGAGCCGCAGTGTCATTTCACCATTTTATTATTTTTATTACAATTATCTGCTACATGTTTTCACAAGCAAGGCGATCCGAACAAAATAATCTACCCGTTTAAAACGCGTTCAAAATAAGAGAGAGAGAGAGAGAGAGAGGGGGGGGAAGAGAGTGAGAGAGTAACTGCCGAGTTCCTACGGGAAACTAACTAGAAAACAAACCAATCCTTTTTAACCCATCAGAGCGGTCATCAGAGCGGGGATTATTTATTATTACTGTTTGGAGCGGGGATTATTTATTATTATTATTATTTGGAGCGGCGATCATTTATTTTTATTTAACTGCGCGTGAAACTCTCCCAACATTAAAGTGGAAAATGTATAAGCGATTTACTGAGAATCCACATCTTCAACATCTAACTCTGCTATCTGCTACTGTACAGTAATGTACAATGATCTACAATGATGTACAATAATGTGTCATGATGTGTAATTATTTTGAGACTCGGCCAAGTGTTTTGATTATAACATCACCACAGCGAGCGAGCGAGCGAGCCATTTAAAAAGTGTGCGATTTAAAAATAAATACACCCGCACCGCTCGATCGATCGCCTCAAATTTAAGTCGACAACACACACTCGCTTTATTCTTTAGAGCGCTAGCTTTTAAATAAACCGGGGGACGACCGAGCGACAAAACTTTAAGCGGGGAGAAAAGGCGGCCGGAGTTTGTTTACACTTACATTATAAAATTTTCCCCGATATTTATAAAGCCTCAGATCCGATCAGAGCGCCTCCATAAAGTACAACGGAATCCTTGCTGTGTGTGTTTGTGTTTGTGTATTTGTGTGTGTGTGTGTGTGTGTGTGTGTGTGTGTGTGTGTGTGTGTGTGTGTGTGTGTGTGTGTGTGTGTGTGTTTGTTTGTTTGCGTGTGTGGAGTGAGCGAGCGAGAGCCGGCGACTTCCGAGTTCCGGGAACTGGCGAGTTCCGGGAACTGGCGAGTTCCGGGAAATGGCCAGTTCCGGAAACTCACGGGAAAACAAAAAGAATCCTCCCGATTTTTAACCCATGAGAGCGGTGAATAGAGGAGTCATCAGAGGAGTCATCAGAGCGGTCATCAGAGCGGCGATTATTTATTTTTATTGAACTCTGTGCTGGCATGATTCTCGCGTGAAACTCTCCTAACATTAAAGTGGAAAATGTATCGGCGATCTAGTGAGAATCCACATGTTAATCAGCTAACTCGGTTATTTGCTACTGTACAGTAATGTACAATGATGTACAATAATGTGTAATCATTTTGAGACTCGGCCAAGTGTTTTGATTTTAATATCACCACAACGAGCAAGCGAGCGAGCTGGTAAGACTGCGATTTCAAAATAAATACAACCGCACCGCTCGATCGCCTCAAATTTAAGTCAACAACACGCACTCGCTTTATTTTTTTAGAGCGCTAGCTTTTCAATAAACCGGGGGACGACCGAGCGACCAAACTTTAAGCGGGGAGAAAAGGCGGGCGGGTTTGTTTACATTTATATTATAAATTTTTCCCCGAGGTTTATAAAGCCTCAGATCCGATCAGAGCGCCTCCATAAAACTCAACGGAATCCTTGCTGTGTGTGTGTGTGTTTGTGTGTGTGCAGTGAGTGAGGGAGAGCCGGCGAAATCTAATTCAGAGACACGGAAACACACGGGAACAAACGCGATGAGGATGAGTCCGCCGGCTGATTTACATAATTTCCTTCCCGCTCGGCGCGAACGGCTGTCATCATAATATTTTTCAAAGCGACTTGTTCACCGCCAGAGATCGATTTACTACAAGCGATTCTGATACACGTGTGTTGTGCGATCATCATTGCGATTGCCATAAGGTCTCATCATGTTTATTAAGCGCTGTACAGTCTATTGAACAGCACATCATGTACATCTCTAAGTGTCCTTTTAGTAATTAGCGTGTTCATGCGTGACCATTTTTTGAATAGCACCCATAGCCTCCCCCCACATTACAGAAAAAATATATAAGTCTTTGCCTGCATCGCCAAACGGTCAAAGCAATAGGCCAGTTGTGCTTTTTACTCGACCCAACTCAATGTTCCGGCCGAAAATGAGACCAATTTTCACCGACCATTTTTCCGCTCTAAACCGCCTCTCAGGAAAAGACTTATAACAACTCTTGCTCGTCCCAGGGCGGGGTTATCCAGACCGCTTAGTTCTTCAAGCGACTCCCCTTTCAACCGTCGTCAGGCTTAATGATGCCTTCAGGTACCCTCAGAGCAACAATTCTCAGCGCACGACAGAAGAGCGCACAAAGCTGCCAACTCTTCCTTCACGTCGCGGGCTTCTGCTTTCGTCTTTGCCGCGGAAAATAATTAATTTAACACGTCATACATCGCCCACCACTCACGTTCATTCATTTCTAATTAAAACAATTACCCATTGTCTTTCCCAATGGGACTGGACACTAGTCTGCACTTAAAATGGCGGAGTAATCACTCGGCTCGTTCTACAACAAATTGCCTTCTTTGTGCCTTCGAGGAGAACAGCAACACCGCCTTGGTACTCTGTCCACATCCATCTCAACTTCCTCTATCGTACCTGGCGCTTAATCACGGTCAGCACGTCTTTTGCGACAACCCGATCACTCTTCATTCACGACGAGACAACGAGCTCTTCTCTCTCGCCAATTCTCAAAGCTTATATTTATGCAGGTCAGTTTCATTCAAACTACGATCACGTTTATTCTTCGTAAGCTCTTAATATCGCACCGTTTTGCCTGGTTTGTTTACTCTCAAGGGTTAGCGTTCACGTACAACTTCTCACTCGTACCGAGTTACGGTTCGTAGATATTTCATTGTAAATATGCACCGACTTTGTCCTGGAAAACCTGTGCAGAGTTCACATGCATGTGCAATAAATAATGGCTTTTGAGTTACATAAAGCTTACTGCCATACAACTCTCGATGTTCACTCTCTCACGCACAACGATTTTCAGGTTACTATATTTTTCAAAGGCCTCACTTGAGGGAACTTCTGTCAAGTAAAAATTAATAGTTTCCTTTCACCAGTTCTTCCTAAAGTTCTCAGGTCTGAATGCTCAACTTTTATTATTTTATTGCCAGGCTTTGGACTCCTTTCATTCCCTTGTATACAAAGGGAAGCAATCAAATCATTTTACTCAGCAAAAAGCACTTTGAATGAAGTAAATTTTGTTTATGGCATGATCACTTTATTTGACCATTTTTGTGTGGTTGTGCTATTATTAACCTTGACCTCTTGCTGTGTAATTTACAGGATCAAATTAAAGATGCTGCTGTTCTTGGTGCACAGTTTGGTTAGGGTTAGCTAATGACTGAACATCAGCTCTGATGCCTGTCATATTAAGGTGTGTGTTACCTTCTTGTGGATATACACGTTACGGTTAGGGTTAGAAATCTGAAACATTGAAACATTCACTCTATGAATATCGCACAGTTTTGCCTGGTTTGTTTACTGTCAAGGGGTTGTGTTAGCATACAACTTCTGACTTGTACTGACTTAGGATTAGCAAGGGCTTCATTGCAAATATGCAGTGGTTTGTCCTGAAAACCTCTGCACAGTTCACATGCATGTGATATAAATCAGGGCTTTTGTCTCCCATAAAGCCTACTTGCATACAAATCTGGATGTCCACTCTGTCATGCGCAATGCTTTTCAGATTAATTGATCAACATAACAGTAACCAGGGCCTGTTTGCTTAAAGTATAAGAGAAAGACTTCAGGAAAGCCAGTTGGAGCTGGTTGTGTTATATATTTTTCAAAGGCCTCACTTCAGGGAACTTTTATTGAGTACCAATCAATAGTTTTCTTTCACCAGTCATTCCTAAAGTTGTCAGGTCTAAATGCTCAACTTTTATTGTTTTTTTTTATACCCTGTCCAGGTTTTGGTCCTATTTCTATCCCTTGTATACAGAGGTAAGCAATCAAATAAAATGGCCTGCATTACATGCTTCATGATATATTTTTGAACAGAGAGGCCAGAGACCCAGTTACAAGTCTCATTTGAATCAAGCCAACCAGAATTATGATTTATTATTATGATGATGGGGGTCCTGGAAAACAGTTTTGTTTCTTATTTCTCAGACTTAGTGGGTGTTGAGTTCTGTCTGCACTGCACACTAGTAACTTCCTTTCAAAATTTTACTTAGCAAAGTGCCCCTTGAATTGAGTGAATTTTGTATATAGCCTGGCATTAGTCTTGTTAGCAAGACTTGAACGTGCAATTTTAGATGCTTGAAAAGTGGGGAAATTCAGCTACATATATAGATTGTCATCTATTGGATGATACTTGGAGTGATAAGTTTTTTTATAGTTAGGGTTAGTTTAAAATAATTACATGAGAAACATACAGTCCAAAATTATATCACCAAGTAACACATGCAGTGGTTTGTATGTTTCTGTGCAAATTTGGTTCTTATAACAGAGGGCAAAATGGAGGAGGGGAAAGGGAGATTTTCGGAAATATAAGCTTGTATGAGTTATTAGAAGATTTACATTAATCACTAAATTTGACCATTTTTGTGTGGTTGTACTATTATTAACCTTGACCTCTTGCTGTGTAATTTGCAGGAAAAAAAATATGGTTACTCATATTCTTGCTGTACAGTTTGTTGTGGTTGTGGTTACCTAATGATTGAATATCAACTATGATGCCTGTCATATTAAGGTGAGTGTACACCTTCTTGTGGATATATACATTAGTGTTAGGGTTAGAAATCTGAAACATTGAATTGGGGAGGGGGGTTCATTCTCACTAAAGAATGTATAGAAATATTATCAACATTTAGTGAGTATACTGACTTTTGTCTCAGATTGAGGGCATGTAAACATGCTATTGAGAAATGCAGGGCAATTATTAGCCTGCTTGAATTATAATTATTATAACTATGATGTTATATAGATTTTAATCTGTGGGTGTGCAGTCGCTCAGTGCGTATTGTTCTGGGCCTGCATTGAATGTTGTTGATTACAGTAATAGTAATGCCACTTGTAATTTGCCCTCAGTTTCCTGAGCAAGTTGCTTGTTTATCAGCATTCGGAATCAACTTTTTTGCTTGAGGCAAATCAACTTTGGTTGATAGATAATCAACTTGGTTTCACAATGACTTTCAGATTTTTTTCAAATTGATTTGATCTTATGTTCATGTTTTCTTTGCCTGTAGACCTTCCATATTGGCTTGCATACAAGTCTGAAGAAAGATGGCAGTATAATTTGGCTTAGGGAAGAGACTAAAGCTCTATGGACTCAATGTTGCAAACTGGACGAATCAGTTGTACCTGACACAAACAAGTCTTTGGACCATGAAGGAACATGAAATGCAGGTACATTGAGACTTCTCTGGAAATATATAGGGCTCATTAAACAACGTTAGATTCTTATTCAATATATACGTGTTTGGGAATGTCAGTACAAATTGTTTTTTAGAATGCTGCACTAAAAATATTGTTGTTGCATTGATTGCGATTTTAGTCTTCCTCTTTCACTAAGAATATTGTTGTTTCTTTGATTGCATTTTTAATCTTTCTCTTCCCCGGTAATACATAAAAATAGTTTTGTGCCAGTGCTAGGTGTCAAATTGATGCTTCAAACTCAAGTACTTGCAAAACATGGTTCACACTAATTTATCACCGCACATAACCTGTCAGTGTATGGTGGTTACCTAATGTATGAACATTGCATTAAGCTGGTGACTACTGTTATTTTGATTTTGATGTTGTAAACTTTGTGTCCCTGCAGGGTGCTGACAAGAAAGCATTACATAAGGTACAGTGAAATCCACTAACTTGCACAGTGAAATCAAGCATGACTGTTTTAAGTGAAAGTATCAGTAAGGCTAGTTTAAGAGAAATACTCTAAAGAGGTCACTGTTCATCACTTTAACTTCTAGATTTATGTATGGATTTATGTGTTTATTTGTCTTTTGTGCTGGTTTTAGGACACAGAAAAGAAAGGAGCTCCAAAGGTACATGCATGTACATGACAGTGAGATATTATTTTATTACATTTAAATTCTTGATGGCAATGGTCTTACTGCAGTGTCACTGAACCTCCTGTAAAGCCAATGAAGGGTTCCCTTAACCCAAGTAACCTAGTAGTTTATGTCTGTACATTATTTATGCCAAGGTTATGCATTAATATGAAAGCAGAAATTGCTAGTCGGAGGTTCTTGGCATGGCTGGAGAGCAAAATGGTAGCTTTAAATTATTGTCTGTACAATATGGCAGATGAATGGCCAGCATAAAAACCAGGTGTGACACATTTTTAATATTACATTGCATACTTGCAGTAACTTCTCTGTTTTAGTTTAAAGTATGTTAAAAAGCTGTCATGTTAGGGGTTAATATTTTTAGATTCACATGTGGTAGTATTTATCTTGCGGTAACCCCTTGGTGCACAACAATTTTCAGGTTAATTGATCAAAATAACAGTAACCATGCAGGGCCTGTTGACTTAAAGTTGACCCAATTGCAGCTGGTGGGGTTACATATTTTTCAAAGGCCTTACTCAAGGCAGCTTCTGTCAAGTACCAATCAATAGTTTCTTCTCACCAGTTGCTCCTAAAGTTGTGAGGTCTAAATGCTCAACTTTAATTTTTTTTATACCTTTGCCAGGTTTTGGTCTAACTTGTTTCTATCCTTGTATGCAGAGGTAAGCAATTGAATCAAATGGTATGCATTACGTGCTTCATGATATATTTTTAAACAGAGAGGAGGAGACCAGTCTCAAGTCTCATTTCAATCAAGCCAACCAGAATTATAATTTGTATGTACTCCTGCAATGATGATGGGGGGTCCTGGCACACAGTTTTGTTTCTTATCTCAGTCAGACTTAGTGGGTGTTAGTTCTGTCTGCAATGCACGCTAATAACTTCTTTTGAAAATTTTACTTAGCAAAGTGCCCCTAGAATTGAGTGAATTTTGTGTATAGCCTGGCTTTAGTCTTGTTAGTCTTTAATGTGTAATTAATTTAGATGCTTGAAAAGTTGGGAAATTCAGCTGCATATATAGATTGTCATCTATTGGATGATACTTGGAGTCATAATGTTTTTAGGGTTAGGGTTACTTTCAAATATCCACATGAGAAACATACAGTGCAGTGCAACATTATATCACCAAGTATCACATGCAGTGGTTTGTAGGTTTCTGTGCAAATTTGGCTCTCATAACAGACTAAATGGAGGAGGGGATATTTCAGAAATATAACCTTGTATGAGTTATTAGAAGATTTACATTAATCAGTAAATTTGACCATTTTTGTGTGGTTGTGCTATTTTTAACCTTGACCTCTTTCTGTGTAATTTGCAGGAAGAAATTACAGATGCTGGTGTTCTTGCTTGGTACAGTTTGCTGTGGTTATCTAATGATTGTAGAACAACTATGATGCTTGTCATATTAAGGTGTGTATATACAGGTACCTTGTTGTGGATAGGGTTAGGGTTATGGTTAGAAATCTGAAACATTGGAACAATTGAATTTGGGAAATGGGGGGGTGGCCTTTCTTACTAGAAAATATATAGAAATTATCAACATTTAGCAAGTGTCCCAAAATTTTGTCTGCAGTTGATGGCATGTATACATGATATTGAAAAGTGCAAGACAGTCTGCTTTATGCCTCTTTTTCTATTAAGCAATAATTTCACCATTTAACCTAGATGAGTTTAGCCCTGTTTCACTGAATGGCTTATACTTGTCTCAAGTGTTGTCACTTTTTGTAGCCAGGCACAGATTCATGCAGTTGCTGTTAAATTGTCTTGCCTTATTGTCCACTGTCAGACAATTAACACATTTCCACATCCATGTTGGCCATGCTAAATAGTGGAAAGGTTTCATTTTAGAACTAATTCCCAAACTGGAAATTGGAGACATTTTATTTTTGTCATCTCCAAATATTTTAATTTTGCTCACATTGTACTTGGGGACCATATCAGTCACGATTTCCAGCACTGTATTTAAGTACCTGTATACAAGTCACGGGCTGGACTAATGATGGCTAACAAGTAGGCAAGCATTTGTTTCGTCAGAAATTCAAACCACATTTTCTAATCACCGGTTTAATTTGTTGCGTCACAAATTGAAATTATAACAATTTGGTACACAGACACACACACACGAGTATTATTTTGTAAAATATTGGATAGAAACACTAATAAATTATTTATTCTGCAGGGTTGGCTTGACTGGAACATATATGCCAGGTACCAAGTTTTTTATGCCTGTCGTATTAAGGTGTGTATACCTTGTTGTAGATATATACATTAGTGTTAGGGTTAGAAATCTGAAACATTGACTTGGGGAGGGGGTTCATTAAGCTCTGAATATCGCACTGTTTTAATTTCCTGGTTTTGTTTACTGTCAAGAGTTAGGCTTAACAGACAACTTCTGACTCATACTGACTTAGGATTAGAAAGGATTTAAATAAATAAATAATAAAATAAATCACTTTATTTAAGTCGCAATGTATTTAGCACTTGCCGTGCTAATTGGGGAGACTTGAAATGCAGAAACCAAATATCATAAACTGAACACAAATGTGTTAAGAATCCCAACTGGTCGGAGGCTAACCAGTTGGCTATTTACAAAGTGTGGCCAAGGATTTGAACTCAGGGCTACCGTGTTGCAAATTCAGCTAGTGGTCAGACCTGGGACCTCCGGATTTCAAGTCCGGCGCCCTAACCGCTTGGCCACACCTGCCTCCTACGCGCGTCCTGATTGGCTAAGTAACCATGTTAGATGAGAGTATATTACATGCTGATGTGATATGCGATGTTTTTTACTTAGCTAATTATTTTATAAGAGAAATATATAACACGTCACCGTGTAATATAGCCTCATCTAAACACTTGGGAAGTTGGGAGAACACTCGAGTAGTGCCGGAAACCACTCGGCAGCCTTGTGGTTTCCTTACACTACTCTCGTGTTCTCCCAACTTCCTGCATGTTTAGATGAGGTTATATTACACGGTGACGCGTTATATATTTCTTAATTAGCGCAGGCATTCCAACCTTGTTGGAGGTTAATAATAGGGTGATTTACAAGATCCAGAGGCTTGAGCAGCTAGGGGGTCTGGGGGCATGCTCATCTGGGAAAATTAAAATAAATGTGTCTTCTGAAGTGGCATTTACTGCATTTTGAGAGTGTGTTTTAGTATTTTTGTATGAAATCTAAAGGCTTCATCAACGTTACACGTATAGAAAAATCATTATTCATTTTGTATCTTAAAGATATATGTAGTGCCCACATTCCAAC
Organism: Plumapathes pennacea; assembly: GCA_964036295.1. Lineage (NCBI taxonomy): Eukaryota > Metazoa > Cnidaria > Anthozoa > Antipatharia > Myriopathidae > Plumapathes > Plumapathes pennacea. The sequence continues at coordinate 18,124 of OZ038473.1, forward strand.
ATCCCAGAGGTTCTCTTGCACTATGGGAGATGGCTGTATTTATAGAATAATTAACTAAAGAACTTTTTTTTTTTTTTTTTTCATGTAGCAGTTCAAGCAGTTGTTTAATTTTGTGACTGGAATGAATCAACAGTGAGTACTTTCATGTTATTAATTTAGTCACATGTCATATTATGAATGTTTTCTGAGTGGTTTTTTGTCTTCTCAATCTCATTCAAAACTGTAATTACCATGTATACCTACTCTGTTTAGATTTCTCTATATAAAGTTTACTTACTTCAAATCACTATCTTGGTTTTGGTGCCTTAGTTGACATTTTATTGGCCATCATTGTAAACATGCATTCCTTTATCCACAGATTTAGTGAGATTGAGAGAAGGTAAGTCTGATCAGTACACTACTAAAACTGCATTCAATCCTATTTTGTTATTAATAACATGCATACAATAATTCCTGCATTCAATACTATTTTGTTATTAATAACATGCATACAATAATTCAAACCTAGAATTGAGTGAATTTTGTGTATAGCCTGGCTTTAGTCTTGTTAGCAAGACTTTAATGATTGTGTAATTAATTTAGATGCTTGAAAAGTTGGGGAATTCAGCTGCATATATAGATTGTCATCTATTGGATGATACTTGGAGTCATAATATTTTTAGGGTTAGGGTTACTTTAAAATATCCACATGAGAAACATACAGTGCAGTGCAACATTATATCACCAAGTATGACATGCAGTGGTTTGCAGGTTTCTGTGCAAATTTGGCTCTCATAACAGACTAAATGGAGAAGGGGATATTTCAGAAATATAACCTTGTATGAGTTATTAGAAGATTTACATTAATCAGTAAATTTGACCATTTTTGTGTGGTTGTGCTATTATTAACCTTGACCTCTTTCTGTGTAATTTGCAGGAAGAAATTACAGATGCTGGTGTTCTTGCTTGGTACAGTTTGCTGTGATTACCTGATGATTGTAGATCAACTATGATGCTTGTCATATTAAGGTCTGTATATACAGGTACCTTGTTGTGGATAGGGTTTGGGTTATGGTTAGAAATCTGAAACATTGGAACAATTGAATTTGGGAAATGGGGGGGTGGCCTTTCTTACTAGAAAATATATAGAAATTATCAACATTTAGCAAGTGTCCCAAAATTTTGTCTGCAGTTGATGGCATGTATACATGATATTGAAAAGTGCAAGACAGTCTGCTTTATGCCTCTTTTTTTATTAAGCAATAATTTCACCATTTAACCTAGATGAGTTTAGCCCTGTTTCACTGCATGGCTTATACTTGTCTCAAGTGTTGTCACTTTTTGCAGCCAGGCACAGATTCATGCAGTTGCTGTTAAATTGTCTTGCCTTATTGTCCACTGTCAGACAATTAACACATTTCCACATCCATGTTGGCCATGCTAAATAGTGGAAAGGTTTCATTTTAGAACTAATTCCCAAACTGGAAATTGAAGACATTTTATTTTTGTCATCTCCAAATATTTGAATTTTGCTCACATTGTGTTATTTTGTAAAATATTGGATAGAAACACTAATAAATTATTTATTCTGCAGGGTCTGGCCTGGTTGGCTTGACTGGAACATATATGCCAGGTACCAAGTTAGTTATGCCTGTCATATTAAGGTGTGTATATACCTTGTTGTAGATATATGGGTCATTCTACAGTATTTGGTAATGGTACGGAGGGGGAAATCAGAGCATTTCAGGGCCTCAAAATTTGACAAATTCCACAACAGCCAAATAAAATGCATATGGTATCATAGAGATTTGGGGATGCTACAACTTGAATATGTTTACTGCAGGGCTTTTATGCTGGCAGCACTAAGGGGTGAAATTTGCCCGTTACGGAGGGGAATCAGATAATTGGCATTTTTCACTAGTTTCTTTTTGCTCTCAAATTTCTCCGAGTTTGCAGCATGGATTGAAACAAGAGTATGCTCTGATTATTTGACAGTGCATATGCTATTAATTTATTGCGATAAAAAAATTGAATTGTTTGCCATTATTCAGTAAGTGCAACTTTTAATTTCAACTAGAGTGGATCCAGTCTATAATTGACAGTGTTTTGGATAGCCAAATATCTATTGTTTCCTAAACAAAGAGGCATAACATGGAACCTGCTGTAAGAGTTTGTCCTTGTTCTGCCCTTTTTTTATTGCAGATCTAACATTATCTTTTTCATGTAGTTTGTTCACTTTTACCAAGGATAAATTGCAATATTTAAACATGTTGAGTCCCCTCGCAATACCTTCTTTGGATGTTTCGTTGTAATAACAAGCCTTTAACATATTTCCCTTAGTCTCCATTCTTGCCAAAGACGATGGAAAAGTTTAAGAACTTCATGAAGTCGTATAAAATGACTGAAGAAAAGGTAAGGCCTTAGTGCATGCATTATGATGTAACTTTATATAATTGTATTACCCCCTTTTTTTATTAAAGAAGTAAAAATTGGAACCCCCTTTTTTATTAAAGAAAAATTGGAAATATTTTGGCTTTGCATGTCCATACAGGCTGCAGCTCAGTTGTTCAGCTTTTCCACATTGACTTTGAGTTGATTTTCAAACTTTGAGCCTGGTTTGGTGTTATTACTGACGCCGCACTTGTTTAACTTTCAGGCTGTACAAGACTTGTGGGAGTGGTCACACGACCACACAAGCTGTAGCTTTAAACTTTTATTGTGTATAAATAAAGGTTGATTGATTGATTGATTGAAAAAAACAAGAAGTGATGACATCTTTTATTCAATAAACTAAGCTGCTTTTGTTCACACAGTGTTTCATGTGCAATATTTTTATATACATATGGATACAATATTTATTATTTATTATTATTGGGACTGGATGTTACATTACGGTGCCCCACTTCGTGGGCGACCTTAAAAACCCATGCTGCAAGTTAACTGTCATTCCGAAACTTGGCTGCGAACTTGATTATTTCGCGTCCAAAAAGTATAGCGTGCGCAACGGCTAAAAAAAAAAACAGACATAAAAAAGGCCACGCGTAACTGACACTTGCCGACCATGCGGGCACACTCAACGGTGAGCGCTCAAGACAGCGCTGTTCGTCAGGGCCAAGGCCTGTCTGTTTTCCGGTCTTGCTCGCTCAAACACTCCAGATCTGCGCTCAAACAGTCCAGATCTGCGACACTAAATTGCCGTGATTGCGTCTAGCACACGTTTGCTCAAGCTCTCACACGCCACCTGCCCCCAAAGACAAAGAATTAGCCAAAACGCGATTGAAAGCCCATCTATTATCATGGTGGGGGGAGGGGGGGGGGGGGGTCGAGGTAGTCAAATGTACGTAAGGTGTAAGTAATGATGTAAGTTAGGTAGTAAAGTGAGTGACTAAAGTGCAAAAGTAAAGTAAAGAGTTAGGTGAATGACGGGAGCGAGTCTGTAGGATAACGACACTCGATAGATAATTTAATATGTAGATTTTAGATAGAAGACACGACCCCACCAGCGTTTTGCTGAAAGTTTGTAATCGTGTATAAATAAAGGTTATTGATTGATTGATTGATTGATTGATTGACTAGCCGTCGAAGTCACGCGATCGCGCGGCTGCGATCCAGTGTGTACGCGGTCAGCAGTTTGCTCTGTGCGCATGCGTGGTAATATCAAAACAATGGCGTTTGCGTTGGTGGCTACAGTTTCAACGCTCGTGTTATTCATTCAATCCACCTTTGCCTTTATGCAAACTGCGCCAAGCGCTTCGTGTGGTCCCGTACAGAAGACGTACGTAGTGCAGGAAGCCGGAAATTGCGTTCAAGGATCCCGACTTCGACCCAAGGTAAGCTGGCGATATTTGTATCGATCCCTTTTCTATAACAAACACACTTTCCCAGTCCGTTGGCAGCTCGTTGTGTCGGGGTTCCACTAAATAGAACCACCTGCTACAGTCTAAGTCTAACTCGAGTGTTTTGCAAGCAATTTAAGCATATAATTTTTCATATCACCAGTGTTTGGGGGTGCACATATCACTAGGAATCTGGGCTGCAGAAAGTGTGTGAAGTCTATAATACAATAATGTTACAATATTATATGCAGTTCTCGGTGAACAGGTTTTGGTCATTCTCAAGCATTTATTGAAATCCATAATTTTTCATTCAGTGTCAAGTACTGAAGGTTCGATTAGAAACAAATAACATTGTCTAATATTATATAGCAACTGCATAATTTGCTTGGTGACACAGCTGTGCCAATCACTGTGCAATGCACATGTCTGTCGTATTAACCTAGGATATATATAACTTCAATCAATGACTTTTCCGCAACACAGGGCCAGCAATTCCTGAATAATTATTATTCAAAGCATGACTGTACAGATGGTTATGGATTAAGGTCTAAATTTTGTTGTCATTTTAAAGCCTGGAAATGAGAACCTTTCACTCACAAAACGACTTCCTCAACATGATGTTACGAGCTGGAACAATCTTTTAGCTAGGTCTTTGATAAAAAAAGTTGTGCAGTGTGTCTTGCCACAAAATGAATTTGCTTACTACTGGCTGCCTAGCTTGATCAGGCTTTGAATAACTGAAACCAGAGGTGGCTATTGCATGCAATTTAAATCTGCCAAACAAAACTGAACTAACTATTTATAACTGAGCTGCTACAACTGACGGTAGGGCTTGTGTCTTCCGTAAAGCCTACTTGCATACAAATCTGGATGTCCACTCTGTCATGCACAACGATTTTCAGGTTAATTGATCAACATAACAGAGCATTTCAAGGCCTCTTTGACAAATTCCACAACAGCCAAATAAAATGCATATAGTATCATAGAGATTTGGGGATGCTACAACTTGAATATGCTTACTGCAGGGCCTTTATGCTGGCAGCACTAAGGGGTGAAATTTGCCCGTTATGGAGGGGAATCAGATAATTGGCATTTTTCACTAGTTTCTTTTTGCTCTCAAATTTCTCTGAGTTTGCAGCATGGATTGAAACAAGAGTATGCTCTGATTATTTGACAGTGCATATGCTATTAATTTATTGTGATAAAAAAATTGAATTGTTTGCCATTATTCAGTAAGTGCAACTTTTAATTTCAACTGGAGTGGATCCAGTCTATAATTGACAGTGTTTCGGATAGCAAAATATCTATTGTTTCCTAAACAAAGAGCAGCTTGAGCAGTTTAGGGGAGTCTGGGGGATTGTCTCCCGCAAAAATGTTTAAGATTTCTGTCTCCTGAGATAGCATTTCCTGCATTTTGAAAGTGTGTTTGAGTAGTTTGTGCTGTGTAATCTGAAGGCTTCACCAACATAAAATGCATAGGAAAGTTCATTATTCGTTTTGTATCTTGTGTATATGTTACGTGTGGCGGTTGCGATCCCGTTAGAGCTAAAGAGAACAGACATTGGCAACCGCCGGAGGCTCGAACAGGTTAGGGGCCAGGGAATGGTCCCCTGGCAAACTTTTCTTAATTTGTGTCTTCTGAAATAGAAATTTTTTTGCATTTTGAGAGCATATTTCAGTAGTATTGGCTGTGTATTCTGAAGGCTTCACCAACATAAAATGCATAGGAAAGTTCATTATTCGTTTTGTATCTTGTGTATATGTTACATGTGGCGGTTGCGATCCACTTAGAGCTAAATAGAAGGGACATTGGCAACCGCCGGAGGCTCGAACAGGTTAGGGGCCAGGGAATGGTCCCCCGCATCTTCTGAAATAGAATTTGTTTTGCATTTTGAGAACATGTTTTAGTAGTATTTGCTCTGTATTCTGAAGGCTTCACCAACATAAAATGCATAGCAAAGTTCATCATTCGTCTTGGATCTTATATATATGTTTTGTGCGGTGATTGCGATCCTGTTAGGGCGGAAAAGTAGGGGAATTTGTGAGCTCGGTAGGCTTCAGCAGATTAGCGGGGTCCGGGCGGTTGTCTCCCGCAAAAATGTTTAAGATTTCTGTCTCCTGAGATAGCATTTCCTGCATTTTGAAAGCGTGTTTGAGTAGTTTGTGCTGTGTAATCTGAAGGCTACACCAACATAAAGTGCATAGGAAAGCTCATTATTCGTTTTTTATCTTGTGTATATGTTACGTGTGGCGGTTGCGATCCCGTTAGGGCTAAATAGAAGGGACATTGGCAAGCGCCGGAGGCTCGAACAGGTTAGGGGCCAGGGAATTGTCCCCCGGGTCTTCTGAATTAGAATTTGTTTTGCATTTTGAGAGCATGTTTCAGTAGTATTTGCTGTGTATTCTGAAGGCTTCACCAACATAAAAAGGATAGAAAAGTTCATAATTCGTCTTGGATCTTATATATATGTTTTGTGCGGTGATTGCGATCCTGTTAGGGCGGAATAGTAGAAGAATTTGCGAGCTCGGTAGGCTTGAGCAGATTAGCGGGGTACGGGCGATTGTCTCCCGCAAAAATGTTTAAGATTTCTGTCTCCTGAGATAGCACTTCCTGCATTTTGAAAGCGTGTTTGAGTAGTTTGTGCTGTGTAATCTGAAGGCTACACCAACATAAAATGCATAGAAAAGTTCATGATTCGTCTTGGATCTTATATATATGTTTTGTGCGGTGATTGCGATCCTGTTACGGCGGAATAGTAGGGGAATTTGCGAGCTCGGTAGGCTTGAGCAGATTAGCGAGCTCCAGGCGATTGTCCCCCGCAAAAATGTTTAAGATTTCTGTCTCCTGAGATAGCACTTCCTGCATTTTGAAAGCGTGTTTGAGTAGTTTGTGCTGTGTAATCTGAAGGCTACACCAACATAAAGTGCATAGGAAAGTTCATTGTTCGTTTTGTATCTTGTGTATATATTACGTGTGGCGGTTGCGATCCCGTTAGGGCTAAATAGAAGGGACATTGGCAAGCGCCGGAGGCTCGAACAGGTTAGGGGCCAAGCAATGGTCCCCAGGGTCTTCTGAAATAGAATTTTTTTGCACTTTGAGAGCATGTTTCAGTAGTATTTGCTGTGTATTCTGAAGGCTTCACCAACGTAAAATGCATAGAAAAGTTCATCATTCATCTTGGATCTTATATATATGTTTTGTGCGGTGATTGCGATCCTTTTAGGGCGGAATAGTAGAAGAATTTTCGAGCTCGGTAGGGTTGAGCAGATTAGCGGGGTACGGGCGATTGTCTCCCGCAAAAATGTTTAAGATTTCTGTCTCCTGAGATAGCATTTCCTGCATTTTGAAAGCGTGTTTGAGTAGTTTGTGCTGTGTAATCTGAAGGCTACACCAACATAAAATGCATAGGAAAGTTCATTATTCGTTTTGTATCTTGTGTATATGTTACGTGTGGCGGTTGCGATCCCGTTAGGGCTAAATAGAAGGGACATTGGGAAGCGCCGGAGGCTCGAACAGGTTAGGGGCCAGGGAATTGTCCCCCGGGTCTTCTGAAATAGAATTTGTTTTGCATTTTGAGAACATGTTCCAGTAGTATTTGCTGTGTATTCTGAAGGCTTCACCAACATAAAATGCATAGAAAAGTTCATCATTCGTCTTGGATCTGATATATATGTTTTGTGCGGAGATTGCGATCCTGTTAGGGCGGAATAGTAGAAGAATTTGCGAGCTCGGTAGGCTTGAGGAGATTAGCGGGGTACGGGCGATTGTCTCCCGCAAAAATGTTTAAGATTTCTGTCTCCTGAGATAGCATTTCCTGCATTTTGAAAGCGTGTTTGAGTAGTTTGTGCTGTGTAGTCTGAAGGCTACACCAACATAAAATGCATAGGAAAGTTCATTATTCGTTTTGTATCTTGTGTATATGTTACGTGTGGCGGTTGCGATCCCGTTAGGGCTAAATAGAAGGGACATTGGCAAGCGCCGGAGGCTCGAACAGGTTAGGGGCCAGGGAATTGTCCCCCGGGTCTTCTGAAATAGAATTTGTTTTGCAGTTTGAGAACATGTTTCAGTAGTATTTGCTGTGTATTCTGAAGGCTTCACCAACATAAAAAGGATAGAAAAGTTCATCATTCGTCTTAGATCTTATACATATGTTTTGTGCGGTGATTGCGATCCTGTTAGGGCAGAATAGTAGAAGAATTATCGAGCTCGGTAGGCTTGAGCAGATTAGCGGGGTCCGGGCGATTGTCTCCCGCAAAAATGTTTAAGATTTCTGTCTCCTGAGATAGCATTTCCTGCATTTTGAAAGCGTGTTTGAGTAGTTTGTGCTGTGTAATCTGAAGGCTACACCAACATAAAATGCATAGAAAAGTTCATGATTCGTCTTGGATCTTATATATATGTTTTGTGCGGTGATTGCGATCCTGTTACGGCGGAATAGTAGGGGAATTTGCGAGCTCGGTAGGCTTGAGCAGATTAGCGGGCTCCGGGCGATTGTCCCCCGCAAAAAGGTTTAAGATTTCTGTCTCCTGAGATAGCACTTTTTGCATTTTGAAAGCGTGTTTGAGTAGTTTGTGCTGTGTAATCTGAAGGCTACACCAACATAAAGTGCATAGGAAAGTTCATTATTCGTTTTGTATCTTGTCCCCGAACGAAGTGAGGGAAATACTCACGACACTAATGCAGTAATATTATACCGCCTACTTGGGGACTCCAAGCCTGTCGCCATCTCGAAATTTAACGTTGTCTGTCAGTTTGTCAGTCAGTCTGTCGTACGACTTTAGGCGCGGTTACCCTGCTAACCAATAAGAAAGGCCGGATCGATCACGTGTGCCCTGGCCTGTAGTTTTACTCAGCAATGTTGTTTTACTCAGCAATGTTGTTTTACTCCGAAATAAGAGAAATTAGATTTGAACGAAGCATTTAGATTTGAACGAAGCAACAATATATCGAAGCTGCGTTCACGAAAATGGAAAACTTAAAAACTGAAAAACTTGAAACACAACAGTCTCGCGAAGCTCGTCTTCAAATGAGAAGGGAACAGGCACGAGCAAGGCGAAATCGTGAAACGAGCGAACAACAACGCATGAATGCCGATCGAAAGCGACATGAACGGAAACGGGTAACGCAGACAACTCCGCAAAGAGAACAGCACTTGAACGCAAATCGGAAACTTCAGGAGAAAAAGCGGGCCGAAGAGAAGACTCCGCAAGTTAAGACAACAGCGCATGAATGCCGACCAAAAGCGACATGAACAGAAGCGGGTAACACAGACAACTCCGCAAAGGGAACAGCGCTTGAAAGCAAATCGGGAGCTTCAGATGCCGTTTTGTGTTAAACTCAGATACTTATTTAGAAAGGACAAGCAACAAAGGTTAGTCAGTGGAAATCGAACAATCACCGTGACAAATATATATTTTGTAACTCGATCACTTCAAGAATGTATTAAAATCTGTATGCTGATCATTTTCCCTTGAAGTATTGTTTTACTACGCTTCTGTTGCCAGTTTCGGCTACCGTATTTGCTCAGAGCAATCGGAACTTGGAGTCTTGAATGATTTAGTCAGATGTCTTATTTTTCTGTAATCTGACACGCGGTGATTGCAGCGAGAATCGTTCACAAGCCCTTAGAAGTATTACTGGGTCTGAAGCCCGTGTATAATTTGAAGTAAACTGTTCAAGTTTTGCTTTGATTCTGGGAGAAATTTTGCTGCTTTGAGTGGGTTCACATACAAAACAATTCGAGCCTATTAAATATGCATGCCTGAGTCTGGTGCATGCGGTAGTAAAAACAAATCGCACAGGAAGCCTATTTAATTGTACTGCCTATGAATTCAAAATTGGAAAATCAGTGTTCCTTTCAGTTCCCGTACTACGACGGCCGACCAACTTCAAACTTTGAGTATTAAATTTCGAGAACGTGCTTGGCAGACTGTATGAATTAATTTGACGTGCCGACCGTGGGAAATACGTACTTCGTCACGCAATCGATTCTTTTTTCAACGCAAAAGTATAACACACACCATTCTTTTTCTCCTTCCTTTGCGTGTAGCACTTGAGTTCGAAGAAAAGATTGAGTCAACATTTCGGTAAAACAAAGGCTACTCTTATTGGGAGTTACCAAAGTAAAAGTCCCATCAATGGCAGAGTGAGGGGGTATATGCGATTATCGTATTTCTAGTGTAAATGTTACGTGTGGCGGTTGCGATCCCGTTAGCGCTAAATAGAAGGGACATTGGCAAGCGCCGGAGGCTCGAACAGGTTAGGGGCCAAGGAATGGTCCCCCGGGTCTTCTGAAATAGAATTTGTTTTGCAGTTTGAGAGCATGTTTCAGTAGTATTTGCTGTGTATTCTGAAGGCTTCACCAACGTAAAATGCATAGAAAAGTTCATCATTTATCTTGGATCTGATATATATGTTTTGTGCGGTGATTGCGATCCTGTTAGGGCGGAATAGTAGAAGAATTTGCGAGCTCGGTAAGCTTGAGCAGATTAGCGGGGTACGGGCGATTGTCTCCCGCAAAAATGTTTAAGATTTCTGTCTCCTGAGATAGCATTTCCTGCATTTTGAAAGCGTGTTTGAGTAGTTTGTGCTGTGTAATCTGAAGGCTACACCAACATAAAATGCATAGGAAAGTTCATTAATCGTTTTGTATCTTGTGTATATGTTACGTGTGGCGGTTGCGATCCAGTTAGGGCTAAAGAGAAGGGACATTGGCAAGCGCGGGAGGCTCGAACAGGTTAGGGGCCAGGGAATTGTCCCCCGGGTCTTCTGAAATAGAATTTGTTTTGCAGTTTGAGAGCATGTTTCAGTAGTATTTGCTGTGTATTCTGAAGGCTTCACCAACGTAAAATGTATAGAAAAGTTCATCATTTATCTTGGATCTGATATATATGTTTTGTGCGGTGATTGCGATTCTGTTAGGGCGGAATAGTAGAAGAATTTGCGAGCTCGGTAAGCTTGAGCAGATTAGCGGGGTACGGGCGATTGTCTCCCGCAAAAATGTTTAAGATTTCTGTCTCCTGAGATAGCATTTCCTGCATTTTGAAAGCGTGTTTGAGTAGTTTGTGCTGTGTAGTCTGAAGGCTACACCAACATAAAATGCATAGGAAAGTTCATTATTCGTTTTGTATCTTGTGTATATGTTACGTGTGGCGGTTGCGATCCCGTTAGGGCTAAATAGAAGGGACATTGGCAAGCGCCGGAGGCTCGAACAGGTTAGGGGCCAGGGAATTGTCCCCCGGGTCTTCTGAAATAGAATTTGTTTTGCAGTTTGAGAACATGTATCAGTAGTATTTGCTGTGTATTCTGAAGGCTTCACCAACATAAAAAGGATAGAAAAGTTCATCATTCGTCTTAGATCTTATACATATGTTTTGTGCGGTGATTGCGATCCTGTTAGGGCAGAATAGTAGAAGAATTATCGAGCTCGGTAGGCTTGAGCAGATTAGCGGGGTCCGGGCGATTGTCTCCCGCAAAAATGTTTAAGATTTCTGTCTCCTGAGATAGCATTTCCTGCATTTTGAAAGCGTGTTTGAGTAGTTTGTGCTGTGTAATCTGAAGGCTACACCAACATAAAATGCATAGAAAAGTTCATGATTCGTCTTGGATCTTATATATATGTTTTGTGCGGTGATTGCGATCCTGTTACGGCGGAATAGTAGGGGAATTTGCGAGCTCGGTAGGCTTGAGCAGATTAGCGGGCTCCGGGCGATTGTCCCCCGCAAAAACGTTTAAGATTTCTGTCTCCTGAGATAGCACTTTCTGCATTTTGAAAGCGTGTTTGAGTAGTTTGTGCTGTGTAATCTGAAGGCTACACCAACATAAAGTGCATAGGAAAGTTCATTATTCGTTTTGTATCTTGTGTATATGTTACGTGTGGCGGTTGCGATCCCGTTAGCGCTAAATAGAAGGGACATTGGCAAGCGCCGGAGGCTCGAACAGGTTAGGGGCCAAGGAATGGTCCCCCGGGTCTTCTGAAATAGAATTTGTTTTGCAGTTTGAGAGCATGTTTCAGTAGTATTTGCTGTGTATTCTGAAGGCTTCACCAACGTAAAATGCATAGAAAAGTTCATCATTTATCTTGGATCTGATATATATGTTTTGTGCGGTGATTGCGATCCTGTTAGGGCGGAATAGTAGAAGAATTTGCGAGCTCGGTAAGCTTGAGCAGATTAGCGGGGTACGGGCGATTGTCTCCCGCAAAAATGTTTAAGATTTCTGTCTCCTGAGATAGCATTTCCTGCATTTTGAAAGCGTGTTTGAGTAGTTTGTGCTGTGTAATCTGAAGGCTACACCAACATAAAATGCATAGGAAAGTTCATTAATCGTTTTGTATCTTGTGTATATGTTACGTGTGGCGGTTGCGATCCAGTTAGGGCTAAAGAGAAGGGACATTGGCAAGCGCGGGAGGCTCGAACAGGTTAGGGGCCAGGGAATTGTCCCCCGGGTCTTCTGAAATAGAATTTGTTTTGCAGTTTGAGAGCATGTTTCAGTAGTATTTGCTGTGTATTCTGAAGGCTTCACCAACGTAAAATGTATAGAAAAGTTCATCATTTATCTTGGATCTGATATATATGTTTTGTGCGGTGATTGCGATCCTGTTAGGGTGGAATAGTAGAAGAATTTGCGAGCTCGGTAAGCTTGAGCAGATTAGCGGGGTACGGGCGATTGTCTCCCGCAAAAATGTTTAAGATTTCTGTCTCCTGAGATAGCATTTCCTGCATTTTGAAAGCGTGTTTGAGTAGTTTGTGCTGTGTAGTCTGAAGGCTACACCAACATAAAATGCATAGGAAAGTTCATTATTCGTTTTGTATCTTGTGTATATGTTACGTGTGGCGGTTGCGATCCCGTTAGGGCTAAATAGAAGGGACATTGGCAAGCGCCGGAGGCTCGAACAGGTTAGGGGCCAGGGAATTGTCCCCCGGGTCTTCTGAAATAGAATTTGTTTTGCAGTTTGAGAACATGTATCAGTAGTATTTGCTGTGTATTCTGAAGGCTTCACCAACATAAAAAGGATAGAAAAGTTCATCATTCGTCTTAGATCTTATACATATGTTTTGTGCGGTGATTGCGATCCTGTTAGGGCAGAATAGTAGAAGAATTATCGAGCTCGGTAGGCTTGAGCAGATTAGCGGGGTCCGGGCGATTGTCTCCCGCAAAAATGTTTAAGATTTCTGTCTCCTGAGATAGCATTTCCTGCATTTTGAAAGCGTGTTTGAGTAGTTTGTGCTGTGTAATCTGAAGGCTACACCAACATAAAATGCATAGAAAAGTTCATGATTCGTCTTGGATCTTATATATATGTTTTGTGCGGTGATTGCGATCCTGTTACGGCGGAATAGTAGGGGAATTTGCGAGCTCGGTAGGCTTGAGCAGATTAGCGGGCTCCGGGCGATTGTCCCCCGCAAAAACGTTTAAGATTTCTGTCTCCTGAGATAGCACTTTCTGCATTTTGAAAGCGTGTTTGAGTAGTTTGTGCTGTGTAATCTGAAGGCTACACCAACATAAAGTGCATAGGAAAGTTCATTATTCGTTTTGTATCTTGTGTATATGTTACGTGTGGCGGTTGCGATCCCGTTAGCGCTAAATAGAAGGGACATTGGCAAGCGCCGGAGGCTCGAACAGGTTAGGGGCCAAGGAATGGTCCCCCGGGTCTTCTGAAATAGAATTTGTTTTGCAGTTTGAGAGCATGTTTCAGTAGTATTTGCTGTGTATTCTGAAGGCTTCACCAACGTAAAATGTATAGAAAAGTTCATCATTTATCTTGGATCTGATATATATGTTTTGTGCGGTGATTGCGATCCTGTTAGGGCGGAATAGTAGAAGAATTTGCGAGCTCGGTAAGCTTGAGCAGATTAGCGGGGTACGGGCGATTGTCTCCTGCAAAAATATTTAAGATTTCTCTCTCCTGAGATAGCATTTCCTGCATTTTGAAAGCGTGTTTGAGTAGTTTGTGCTGTGTAATCTGAAGGCTACACCAACATAAAATGCATAGGAAAGTTCATTAATCGTTTTGTATCTTGTGTATATGTTACGTGTGGCGGTTGCGATCCAGTTAGGGCTAAAGAGAAGGGACATTGGCAAGCGCGGGAGGCTCGAACAGGTTAGGGGCCAGGGAATTGTCCCCCGGGTCTTCTGAAATAGAATTTGTTTTGCAGTTTGAGAGCATGTTTCAGTAGTATTTGCTGTGTATTCTGAAGGCTTCACCAACGTAAAATGTATAGAAAAGTTCATCATTTATCTTGGATCTGATATATATGTTTTGTGCGGTGATTGCGATCCTGTTAGGGTGGAATAGTAGAAGAATTTGCGAGCTCGGTAAGCTTGAGCAGATTAGCGGGGTACGGGCGATTGTCTCCCGCAAAAATGTTTAAGATTTCTGTCTCCTGAGATAGCATTTCCTGCATTTTGAAAGCGTGTTTGAGTAGTTTGTGCTGTGTAGTCTGAAGGCTACACCAACATAAAATGCATAGGAAAGTTCATTATTCGTTTTGTATCTTGTGTATATGTTACGTGTGGCGGTTGCGATCCCGTTAGGGCTAAATAGAAGGGACATTGGCAAGCGCCGGAGGCTCGAACAGGTTAGGGGCCAGGGAATTGTCCCCCGGGTCTTCTGAAATAGAATTTGTTTTGCAGTTTGAGAACATGTATCAGTAGTATTTGCTGTGTATTCTGAAGGCTTCACCAACATAAAAAGGATAGAAAAGTTCATCATTCGTCTTAGATCTTATACATATGTTTTGTGCGGTGATTGCGATCCTGTTAGGGCAGAATAGTAGAAGAATTATCGAGCTCGGTAGGCTTGAGCAGATTAGCGGGGTCCGGGCGATTGTCTCCCGCAAAAATGTTTAAGATTTCTGTCTCCTGAGATAGCATTTCCTGCATTTTGAAAGCGTGTTTGAGTAGTTTGTGCTGTGTAATCTGAAGGCTACACCAACATAAAATGCATAGAAAAGTTCATGATTCGTCTTGGATCTTATATATATGTTTTGTGCGGTGATTGCGATCCTGTTACGGCGGAATAGTAGGGGAATTTGCGAGCTCGGTAGGCTTGAGCAGATTAGCGGGCTCCGGGCGATTGTCCCCCGCAAAAACGTTTAAGATTTCTGTCTCCTGAGATAGCACTTTCTGCATTTTGAAAGCGTGTTTGAGTAGTTTGTGCTGTGTAATCTGAAGGCTACACCAACATAAAGTGCATAGGAAAGTTCATTATTCGTTTTGTATCTTGTGTATATGTTACGTGTGGCGGTTGCGATCCCGTTAGCGCTAAATAGAAGGGACATTGGCAAGCGCCGGAGGCTCGAACAGGTTAGGGGCCAAGGAATGGTCCCCCGGGTCTTCTGAAATAGAATTTGTTTTGCAGTTTGAGAGCATGTTTCAGTAGTATTTGCTGTGTATTCTGAAGGCTTCACCAACGTAAAATGTATAGAAAAGTTCATCATTTATCTTGGATCTGATATATATGTTTTGTGCGGTGATTGCGATCCTGTTAGGGCGGAATAGTAGAAGAATTTGCGAGCTCGGTAAGCTTGAGCAGATTAGCGGGGTACGGGCGATTGTCTCCTGCAAAAATATTTAAGATTTCTCTCTCCTGAGATAGCATTTCCTGCATTTTGAAAGCGTGTTTGAGTAGTTTGTGCTGTGTAATCTGAAGGCTACACCAACATAAAATGCATAGGAAAGTTCATTAATCGTTTTGTATCTTGTGTATATGTTACGTGTGGCGGTTGCGATCCAGTTAGGGCTAAAGAGAAGGGACATTGGCAAGCGCGGGAGGCTCGAACAGGTTAGGGGCCAGGGAATTGTCCCCCGGGTCTTCTGAAATAGAATTTGTTTTGCAGTTTGAGAGCATGTTTCAGTAGTATTTGCTGTGTATTCTGAAGGCTTCACCAACGTAAAATGTATAGAAAAGTTCATCATTTATCTTGGATCTGATATATATGTTTTGTGCGGTGATTGCGATCCTGTTAGGGTGGAATAGTAGAAGAATTTGCGAGCTCGGTAAGCTTGAGCAGATTAGCGGGGTACGGGCGATTGTCTCCCGCAAAAATGTTTAAGATTTCTGTCTCCTGAGATAGCATTTCCTGCATTTTGAAAGCGTGTTTGAGTAGTTTGTGCTGTGTAGTCTGAAGGCTACACCAACATAAAATGCATAGGAAAGTTCATTATTCGTTTTGTATCTTGTGTATATGTTACGTGTGGCGGTTGCGATCCCGTTAGGGCTAAATAGAAGGGACATTGGCAAGCGCCGGAGGCTCGAACAGGTTAGGGGCCAGGGAATTGTCCCCCGGGTCTTCTGAAATAGAATTTGTTTTGCAGTTTGAGAACATGTATCAGTAGTATTTGCTGTGTATTCTGAAGGCTTCACCAACATAAAAAGGATAGAAAAGTTCATCATTCGTCTTAGATCTTATACATATGTTTTGTGCGGTGATTGCGATCCTGTTAGGGCAGAATAGTAGAAGAATTATCGAGCTCGGTAGGCTTGAGCAGATTAGCGGGGTCCGGGCGATTGTCTCCCGCAAAAATGTTTAAGATTTCTGTCTCCTGAGATAGCATTTCCTGCATTTTGAAAGCGTGTTTGAGTAGTTTGTGCTGTGTAATCTGAAGGCTACACCAACATAAAATGCATAGAAAAGTTCATGATTCGTCTTGGATCTTATATATATGTTTTGTGCGGTGATTGCGATCCTGTTACGGCGGAATAGTAGGGGAATTTGCGAGCTCGGTAGGCTTGAGCAGATTAGCGGGCTCCGGGCGATTGTCCCCCGCAAAAACGTTTAAGATTTCTGTCTCCTGAGATAGCACTTTCTGCATTTTGAAAGCGTGTTTGAGTAGTTTGTGCTGTGTAATCTGAAGGCTACACCAACATAAAGTGCATAGGAAAGTTCATTATTCGTTTTGTATCTTGTGTATATGTTACGTGTGGCGGTTGCGATCCCGTTAGCGCTAAATAGAAGGGACATTGGCAAGCGCCGGAGGCTCGAACAGGTTAGGGGCCAAGGAATGGTCCCCCGGGTCTTCTGAAATAGAATTTGTTTTGCAGTTTGAGAGCATGTTTCAGTAGTATTTGCTGTGTATTCTGAAGGCTTCACCAACGTAAAATGTATAGAAAAGTTCATCATTTATCTTGGATCTGATATATATGTTTTGTGCGGTGATTGCGATCCTGTTAGGGCGGAATAGTAGAAGAATTTGCGAGCTCGGTAAGCTTGAGCAGATTAGCGGGGTACGGGCGATTGTCTCCTGCAAAAATATTTAAGATTTCTCTCTCCTGAGATAGCATTTCCTGCATTTTGAAAGCGTGTTTGAGTAGTTTGTGCTGTGTAATCTGAAGGCTACACCAACATAAAATGCATAGGAAAGTTCATTAATCGTTTTGTATCTTGTGTATATGTTACGTGTGGCGGTTGCGATCCAGTTAGGGCTAAAGAGAAGGGACATTGGCAAGCGCGGGAGGCTCGAACAGGTTAGGGGCCAGGGAATTGTCCCCCGGGTCTTCTGAAATAGAATTTGTTTTGCAGTTTGAGAGCATGTTTCAGTAGTATTTGCTGTGTATTCTGAAGGCTTCACCAACGTAAAATGTATAGAAAAGTTCATCATTTATCTTGGATCTGATATATATGTTTTGTGCGGTGATTGCGATTCTGTTAGGGCGGAATAGTAGAAGAATTTGCGAGCTCGGTAAGCTTGAGCAGATTAGCGGGGTACGGGCGATTGTCTCCCGCAAAAATCTTTAAGATTTCTGTCTCCTGAGATAGCATTTCCTGCATTTTGAAAGCGTGTTTGAGTAGTTTGTGCTGTGTAGTCTGAAGGCTACACCAACATAAAATGCATAGGAAAGTTCTTTATTCGTTTTGTATCTTGTGTATATGTTACGTGTGGCGGTTGCGATCCCGTTAGGGCTAAATAGAAGGGACATTGGCAAGCGCCGGAGGCTCGAACAGGTTAGGGGCCAGGGAATTGTCCCCCGGGTCTTCTGAAATAGAATTTGTTTTGCAGTTTGAGAACATGTATCAGTAGTATTTGCTGTGTATTCTGAAGGCTTCACCAACATAAAAAGGATAGAAAAGTTCATCATTCGTCTTAGATCTTATACATATGTTTTGTGCGGTGATTGCGATCCTGTTAGGGCAGAATAGTAGAAGAATTATCGAGCTCGGTAGGCTTGAGCAGATTAGCGGGGTCCGGGCGATTGTCTCCCGCAAAAATGTTTAAGATTTCTGTCTCCTGAGATAGCATTTCCTGCATTTTGAAAGCGTGTTTGAGTAGTTTGTGCTGTGTAATCTGAAGGCTACACCAACATAAAATGCATAGAAAAGTTCATGATTCGTCTTGGATCTTATATATATGTTTTGTGCGGTGATTGCGATCCTGTTACGGCGGAATAGTAGGGGAATTTGCGAGCTCGGTAGGCTTGAGCAGATTAGCGGGCTCCGGGCGATTGTCCCCCGCAAAAACGTTTAAGATTTCTGTCTCCTGAGATAGCACTTTCTGCATTTTGAAAGCGTGTTTGAGTAGTTTGTGCTGTGTAATCTGAAGGCTACACCAACATAAAGTGCATAGGAAAGTTCATTATTCGTTTTGTATCTTGTGTATATGTTACGTGTGGCGGTTGCGATCCCGTTAGCGCTAAATAGAAGGGACATTGGCAAGCGCCGGAGGCTCGAACAGGTTAGGGGCCAAGGAATGGTCCCCCGGGTCTTCTGAAATAGAATTTGTTTTGCAGTTTGAGAGCATGTTTCAGTAGTATTTGCTGTGTATTCTGAAGGCTTCACCAACGTAAAATGTATAGAAAAGTTCATCATTTATCTTGGATCTGATATATATGTTTTGTGCGGTGATTGCGATCCTGTTAGGGCGGAATAGTAGAAGAATTTGCGAGCTCGGTAAGCTTGAGCAGATTAGCGGGGTACGGGCGATTGTCTCCTGCAAAAATATTTAAGATTTCTCTCTCCTGAGATAGCATTTCCTGCATTTTGAAAGCGTGTTTGAGTAGTTTGTGCTGTGTAATCTGAAGGCTACACCAACATAAAGTGCATAGGAAAGTTCATTATTCGTTTTTAATCTTGTGTATATGTTAGGTGTGGCGGTTGCGATCCCGTTAGGGCTAAATAGAAGGGACATTGGCAAGCGCCGGAGGCTCGAACAGGTTAGGGGCCAGGGAATGGTCCCCCGGGTCTTCTGAAATAGAATTTGTTTTGCACTTTGAGAGCATGTTTCAGTAGTATTTCTTGTGTATTCTGAAAGCTTCACCAACATAAAATGCATAGAAAAGTTGATCATTCGTCTTGGATCTGATATATATGTTTTGTGCGGTGATTGCGATCCTTTTACGGCGGAATAGTAGGGGAATTTGCGAGATCGGTAGGCTTGAGCAGATTAGCGGGCTCCGGGCGATTGTCCCCCGCAAAAATGTTTAAGATTTCTGTCTCCTGAGATAGCACTTTTTGCATTTTGAAAGCGTGTTTGAGTAGTTTGTGCTGTGTAATCTGAAGGCTACACCAACATAAAGTGCATAGGAAAGTTCATTATTCGTTTTGTATCTTGTGTATATGTTACGTGTGGCGGTTGCGATCCCGTTAGCGCTAAATAGAAGGGACATTGGCAAGCGCCGGAGGCTCGAACAGGTTAGGGGCCAATGAATGGTCCCCCGGGTCTTCTGAAATAGAATTTGTTTTGCAGTTTGAGAGCATGTTTCAGTAGTATTTGCTGTGTATTCTGAAGGCTTCACCAACATAAAATGCATAGAAAAGTTCATGATTCGTCTTGGATCTGATATATATGTTTTGTGCGGTGATTGCGATCCTGTTAGGGCGGAATAGTAGAGGAATTTGCGAGCTCGGTAGGCTTGAGCAGATTAGCGGGGTCCGGGCGATTGTCTCCCGCAAAAATGTTTAAGATTTCTGTTTCCTGAGATAGCACGTCCTGCATTTTGAGAGGGTGTTTGAGTTGTTTGTGCTGTGTAATCTGAAGGCTACACCAACATAAAGTGCATAGGAAAGTTCATTATTCGTTTTGTATTTTGTGTATAGGTTACGTGTGGCGGTTGCGATCCCGTTAGCGCTAAATAGAAGGGACATTGGCAAGCGCCGGAGGCTCGAACAGGTTAGGGGCCAAGGAATGGTCCCCCGGGTCTTCTGAAATAGAATTTGTTTTGCAGTTTGAGAGCATGTTTCAGTAGTATTTGCTGTGTATTCTGAAGGCTTCACCAACGTAAAATGCATAGAAAAGTTCATCATTTATCTTGGATCTGATATATATGTTTTGTGCGGTGATTGCGATCCTGTTAGGGTGGAATAGTAGAAGAATTTGCGAGCTCGGTAAGCTTGAGCAGATTAGCGGGGTACGGGCGATTGTCTCCCGCAAAAATGTTTAAGATTTCTGTCTCCTGAGATAGCATTTCCTGCATTTTGAAAGCGTGTTTGAGTAGTTTGTGCTGTGTAATCTGAAGGCTACACCAACATAAAATGCATAGAAAAGTTCATTATTCGTTTTGTATCTTGTGTATATGTTACGTGTGGCGGTTGCGATCCAGTTAGGGCTAAAGAGAAGGGACATTGGCAAGCGCGGGAGGCTCGAACAGGTTAGGGGCCAGGGAATTGTCCCCCGGGTCTTCTGAATTAGAATTTGTTTTGCAGTTTGAGAGCATGTTTCAGTAGTATTTGCTGTGTATTCTGAAGGTTTCACCAACGTAAAATGTATAGAAAAGTTCATCATTTATCTTGGATCTGATATATATGTTTTGTGCGGTGATTGCGATCCTGTTAGGGCGGAATAGTAGAAGAATTTGCGAGCTCGGTAAGCTTGAGCAGATTAGCGGGGTACGGGCGATTGTCTCCCGCAAAAATGTTTAAGATTTCTGTCTCCTGAGATAGCATTTCCTGCATTTTGAAAGCGTGTTTGAGTAGTTTGTGCTGTGTAGTCTGAAGGCTACACCAACATAAAATGCATAGGAAAGTTCATTATTCGTTTTGTATCTTGTGTATATGTTACGTGTGGCGGTTGCGATCCCGTTAGGGCTAAATAGAAGGGACATTGGCAAGCGCCGGAGGCTCGAACAGGTTAGGGGCCAGGGAATTGTCCCCCGGGTCTTCTGAAATAGAATTTGTTTTGCAGTTCGAGAACATGTATCAGTAGTATTTGCTGTGTATTCTGAAGGCTTCACCAACATAAAAAGGATAGAAAAGTTCATCATTCGTCTTAGATCTTATACATATGTTTTGTGCGGTGATTGCGATCCTGTTA
This sequence comes from Plumapathes pennacea, assembly GCA_964036295.1. Lineage (NCBI taxonomy): Eukaryota > Metazoa > Cnidaria > Anthozoa > Antipatharia > Myriopathidae > Plumapathes > Plumapathes pennacea. The sequence goes on from OZ038473.1 coordinate 39,187, forward strand.
GGGCGGAATAGTAGAAGAATTATCGAGCACGGTAGGCTTGAGCAGATTAGCGGGGTCCGGGCGATTGTCTCCCGCAAAAATGTTTAAGATTTCTGTCTCTTGAGATAGCATTTCCTGCATTTTGAAAGCGTGTTTGAGTAGTTTGTGCTGTGTAATCTGAAGGCTACACCAACATAAAATGCATAGAAAAGTTCATGATTCGTCTTGGATCTTATATATATGTTTTGTGCGGTGATTGCGATCCTGTTACGGCGGAATAGTAGGGGAATTTGCGAGCTCGGTAGGCTTGAGCAGATTAGCGGGCTCCGAGCGATTGTCCCCCGCAAAAACGTTTAAGATTTCTGTCTCCTGAGATAGCATTTCCTGCATTTTGAAAGGGTGTTTGAGTAGTTTGTGCTGTGTAATCTGAAGGCTACACCAACATAAAATGCATAGAAAAGTTCATGATTCGTCTTGGATCTTATATATATGTTTTGTGCGGTGATTGCGATCCTGTTACGGCGGAATAGTAGGGGAATTTGCGAGCTCGGTAGGCTTGAGCAGATTAGCGGGCTCCGGGCGATTGTCCCCCGCAAAAACGTTTAAGATTTCTGTCTCCTGAGATAGCACTTTCTGCATTTTGAAAGCGTGTTTGAGTAGTTTGTGCTGTGTAATCTGAAGGCTACACCAACATAAAGTGCATAGGAAAGTTCATTATTCGTTTTGTATCTTGTGTATATGTTACGTGTGGCGGTTGCGATCCCGTTAGCGCTAAATAGAAGGGACATTGGCAAGCGCCGGAGGCTCGAACAGGTTAGGGGCCAAGGAATGGTCCCCCGGGTCTTCTGAAATAGAATTTGTTTTGCAGTTTGAGAGCATGTTTCAGTAGTATTTGCTGTGTATTCTGAAGGCTTCACCAACGTAAAATGCATAGAAAAGTTCATCATTTATCTTGGATCTGATATATATGTTTTGTGCGGTGATTGCGATCCTGTTAGGGTGGAATAGTAGAAGAATTTGCGAGCTCGGTAAGCTTGAGCAGATTAGCGGGGTACGGGCGATTGTCTCCCGCAAAAATGTTTAAGATTTCTGTCTCCTGAGATAGCATTTCCTGCATTTTGAAAGCGTGTTTGAGTAGTTTGTGCTGTGTAATCTGAAGGCTACACCAACATAAAATGCATAGAAAAGTTCATTATTCGTTTTGTATCTTGTGTATATGTTACGTGTGGCGGTTGCGATCCAGTTAGGGCTAAAGAGAAGGGACATTGGCAAGCGCGGGAGGCTCGAACAGGTTAGGGGCCAGGGAATTGTCCCCCGGGTCTTCTGAATTAGAATTTGTTTTGCAGTTTGAGAGCATGTTTCAGTAGTATTTGCTGTGTATTCTGAAGGTTTCACCAACGTAAAATGTATAGAAAAGTTCATCATTTATCTTGGATCTGATATATATGTTTTGTGCGGTGATTGCGATCCTGTTAGGGCGGAATAGTAGAAGAATTTGCGAGCTCGGTAAGCTTGAGCAGATTAGCGGGGTACGGGCGATTGTCTCCCGCAAAAATGTTTAAGATTTCTGTCTCCTGAGATAGCATTTCCTGCATTTTGAAAGCGTGTTTGAGTAGTTTGTGCTGTGTAGTCTGAAGGCTACACCAACATAAAATGCATAGGAAAGTTCATTATTCGTTTTGTATCTTGTGTATATGTTACGTGTGGCGGTTGCGATCCCGTTAGGGCTAAATAGAAGGGACATTGGCAAGCGCCGGAGGCTCGAACAGGTTAGGGGCCAGGGAATTGTCCCCCGGGTCTTCTGAAATAGAATTTGTTTTGCAGTTCGAGAACATGTATCAGTAGTATTTGCTGTGTATTCTGAAGGCTTCACCAACATAAAAAGGATAGAAAAGTTCATCATTCGTCTTAGATCTTATACATATGTTTTGTGCGGTGATTGCGATCCTGTTAGGGCGGAATAGTAGAAGAATTATCGAGCACGGTAGGCTTGAGCAGATTAGCGGGGTCCGGGCGATTGTCTCCCGCAAAAATGTTTAAGATTTCTGTCTCTTGAGATAGCATTTCCTGCATTTTGAAAGCGTGTTTGAGTAGTTTGTGCTGTGTAATCTGAAGGCTACACCAACATAAAATGCATAGAAAAGTTCATGATTCGTCTTGGATCTTATATATATGTTTTGTGCGGTGATTGCGATCCTGTTACGGCGGAATAGTAGGGGAATTTGCGAGCTCGGTAGGCTTGAGCAGATTAGCGGGCTCCGAGCGATTGTCCCCCGCAAAAACGTTTAAGATTTCTGTCTCCTGAGATAGCATTTCCTGCATTTTGAAAGGGTGTTTGAGTAGTTTGTGCTGTGTAATCTGAAGGCTACACCAACATAAAATGCATAGAAAAGTTCATGATTCGTCTTGGATCTTATATATATGTTTTGTGCGGTGATTGCGATCCTGTTACGGCGGAATAGTAGGGGAATTTGCGAGCTCGGTAGGCTTGAGCAGATTAGCGGGCTCCGGGCGATTGTCCCCCGCAAAAACGTTTAAGATTTCTGTCTCCTGAGATAGCACTTTCTGCATTTTGAAAGCGTGTTTGAGTAGTTTGTGCTGTGTAATCTGAAGGCTACACCAACATAAAGTGCATAGGAAAGTTCATTATTCGTTTTGTATCTTGTGTATATGTTACGTGTGGCGGTTGCGATCCCGTTAGCGCTAAATAGAAGGGACATTGGCAAGCGCCGGAGGCTCGAACAGGTTAGGGGCCAAGGAATGGTCCCCCGGGTCTTCTGAAATAGAATTTGTTTTGCAGTTTGAGAGCATGTTTCAGTAGTATTTGCTGTGTATTCTGAAGGCTTCACCAACGTAAAATGCATAGAAAAGTTGATCATTTATCTTGGATCTTATATATATGTTTTGTGCGGTGATTGCGATCCTGTTAGGGTGGAATAGTAGAAGAATTTGCGAGCTCGGTAAGCTTGAGCAGATTAGCGGGGTACGGGCGATTGTCTCCCGCAAAAATGTTTAAGATTTCTGTCTCCTGAGATAGCATTTCCTGCATTTTGAAAGCGTGTTTGAGTAGTTTGTGCTGTGTAAACTGAAGGCTACACCAACATAAAATGCATAGGAAAGTTCATTATTCGTTTTTAATCTTGTGTATATGTTACGTGTGGCGGTTGCGATCCCGTTAGCGCTAAATAGAAGGGACATTGGCAAGCGCCGGAGGCTCGAACAGGTTAGGGGCCAGGGAATGGTCCCCCGGGTCTTCTGAAATAGAATTTGTTTTGCACTTTGAGAGCATGTTTCAGTAGTATTTCCTGTGTATTCTGAAAGCTTCACCAACATAAAATGCATAGAAAAGTTGATCATTCGTCTTGGATCTGATATATATGTTTTGTGCGGTGATTGCGATCCTGTTACGGCGGAATAGTAGGGGAATTTGCGAGTTCGGTAGGCTTGAGCAGATTAGCGGGCTCCGGGCGATTGTCCCCCGCAAAAATGTTTAAGATTTCTGTCTCCTGAGATAGCACTTTCTGCATTTTGAAAGCGTGTTTGAGTAGTTTGTGCTGTGTAATGTGAAGGCTACACCAACATAAAGTGCATAGCAAAGTTCATTATTCGTTTTGTATCTTGTGTATATGTTACGTGTGGCGGTTGCGATCCCGTTAGCGCTAAATAGAAGGGACATTGGCAAGCGCCGGAGGCTCGACCAGGTTAGGGGCCAAGGAATGGTCCCCCGGGTCTTCTGAAATAGAATTTGTTTTGCACTTTGAGAGCATGTTTCAGTAGTATTTGCTGTGTATTCTGAAGGCTTCACCAACGTAAAATGCATAGAAAAGTTCATCATTCGTCTTGGATCTGATATATATGTTTTGTGCGGTGATTTCGATCTTGTTAGGGCGGAATAATAGCAGAATTTGCGAGCTCGGTAGGCTTGAGCAGATTAGCGGGGTACGGGCGATTGTCTCCCGCAAAAATGTTTAAGATTTTTATCTCCTGAGATAGCACTTCCTGCATTTTGAAAGCGTGTTTGAGTAGTTTGTGCTGTGTAATCTGAAGGCTACACCAACATAAAATGCATAGGAAAGTTCATTATTCGTTTTTTATCTTGTGTATATGTTACGTGTGGCGGTTGCGATCCCGTTAGAGCTAAATAGAAGGGACATTGGCGAGCGCGGGAGGCTCGAACAGGTTAGGGGCCAGGGAATTGTCTCCCGGGTCTTCTGAAATAGAATTTGTTTTGCATTTTAATAGCATGTTTCAGTAGTATTTGCTGTGTATTCTGAAGGCTTCACCAACATAAAAAGGATAGAAAAGTTCATCATTCGTCTTAGATCTTATACATATGTTTTGTGCGGTGATTGCGATCCTGTTAGGGCGGAATAGTAGAAGAATTATCGAGCTCGGTAGGCTTGAGCAGATTAGCGGGGTCCGGGCGATTGTCTCCCGCAAAAATGTTTAAGATTTCTGTCTCCTGAGATAGCATTTCCTGCATTTTGAAAGCGTGTTTGAGTAGTTTGTGCTGTGTAATCTGAAGGCTACACCAACATAAAATGCATAGAAAAGTTCATGATTCGTCTTGGATCTTATATATATGTTTTGTGCGGTGATTGCGATCCTGTTACGGCGGAATAGTAGGGGAATTTGCGAGCTCGGTAGGCTTGAGCAGATTAGCGGGCTCCGGGCGATTGTCCTCCGCAAAAACGTTTAAGATTTCTGTCTCCTGAGATAGCACTTTCTGCATTTTGAAAGCGTGTTTGAGTAGTTTGTGCTGTGTAATCTGAAGGCTACACCAACATAAAGTGCATAGGAAAGTTCATTATTCGTTTTGTATCTTGTGTATATGTTACGTGTGGCGGTTGCGATCCCGTTAGCGCTAAATAGAAGGGACATTGGCAAGCGCCGGAGGCTCGAACAGGTTAGGGGCCAAGGAATGGTCCCCCGGGTCTTCTGAAATAGAATTTGTTTTGCAGTTTGAGAGCATGTTTCAGTAGTATTTGCTGTGTATTCTGAAGGCTTCACCAACGTAAAATGCATAGAAAAGTTGATCATTTATCTTGGATCTGATATATATGTTTTGTGCGGTGATTGCGATCCTGTTAGGGCGGAATAGTAGAAGAATTTGCGAGCTCGGTAAGCTTGAGCAGATTAGCGGGGTACGGGCGATTGTCTCCCGCAAAAATGTTTAAGATTTCTGTCTCCTGAGATAGCATTTCCTGCATTTTGAAAGCGTGTTTGAGTAGTTTGTGCTGTGTAGTCTGAAGGCTACACCAACATAAAATGCATAGGAAAGTTCATTATTGGTTTTGTATCTTGTGTATTTGTTACGTGTGGCGGTTGCGATCCCGTTAGGGCTAAATAGAAGGGACATTGGCAAGCGCCGGAGGCTCGAACAGGTTAGGGGCCAGGGAATTGTCCCCCGGGTCTTCTGAAATAGAATTTGTTTTGCATTTTGAGAACATGTTTCAGTAGTATTTGCTGTGTATTCTGAAGGCTTCACCAACATAAAATGCATAGAAAAGTTCATCATTCGTTTTGGATCTGATATATATGTTTTGTGCGGTGATTGCGATCCTGTTAGGGCGAAATAGTAGGGTAATTTCCGAGCTCGGTAGGCTTGAGCAGATTAGCGGGGTCCGGGCGATTGTCTCCTGCAAAAATATTTAAGATTTCTCTTTCCTGAGATAGCATTTCCTGCATTTTGAAAGCGTGTTAGAGTAGTTTGTGCTGTGTAATCTGAAGGCTACACCAACACAAAGTGCATAGGAAAGTTCATTATTCGTTTTTAATCTTGTGTATATGTTACGTGTGGCGGTTGCGATCCCGTTAGGGCTAAATAGAAGGGACATTGGCAAGCGCCGGAGGCTCGAACAGGTTAGGGGCCAGGGAATGGTCCCCCGGGTCTTCTGAAATAGAATTTGTTTTGCACTTTGAGAGCATGTTTCAGTAGTATTTCCTGTGTGTTCTGAAAGCTTCACCAACATAAAATGCATAGAAAAGTTGATCATTCGTCTTGGATCTGATATATATGTTTTGTGCGGTGATTGCGATCCTGTTACGGCGGAATAGTAGGGGAATTTGCGAGTTCGGTAGGCTTGAGCAGATTAGCGGGCTCCGGGCGATTGTCCCCCGCAAAAATGTTTAAGATTTCTGTCTCCTGAGATAGCACTTTCTGCATTTTGAAAGCGTGTTTGAGTAGTTTGTGCTGTGTAATCTGAAGGCTACACCAATATAAAGTGCATAGGAAAGTTCATTATTCGTTTTGTATCTTGTGTATATGTTACGTGTGGCGGTTGCGATCCCGTTAGCGCTAAATAGAAGGGACATTGGCAAGCGCCGGAGGCTCGACCAGGTTAGGGGCCCAGGAATGGTCCCCCGGGTCTTCTGAAATAGAATTTGTTTTGCACTTTGAGAGCATGTTTCAGTAGTATTTGCTGTGTATTCTGAAGGCTTCACCAACGTAAAATGCATAGAAAAGTTCATCATTCGTCTTGGATCTGATATATATGTTTTGTGCGGTGATTGCGATCCTGTTAGGGCGGAATAGTAGCAGAATTTGCGAGCTCGGTAGGCTTGAGCAGATTAGCGGGGTACGGGCGATTGTCTCCCGCAAAAATGTTTAAGATTTTTATCTCCTGAGATAGCACTTCCTGCATTTTGAAAGCGTGTTTGAGTAGTTTGTGCTGTGTAATCTGAAGGCTACACCAACATAAAATGCATAGGAAAGTTCATTATTCGTTTTTTATCTTGTGTATATGTTACGTGTGGCGGTTGCGATCCCGTTAGAGCTAAAGAGAAGGGACATTGGCAAGCGCGGGAGGCTCGAACAGGTTAGGGGCCAGGGAATTGTCTCCCGGGTCTTCTGAAATAGAATTTGTTTTGCATTTTAATAGCATGTTTCAGTAGTATTTGCTGTGTATTCTGAAGGCTTCACCAACATAAAAAGGATAGAAAAGTTCATCATTCGTCTTAGATCTTATACATATGTTTTGTGCGGTGATTGCGATCCTGTTAGGGCGGAATAGTAGAAGAATTATCGAGCTCGGTAGGCTTGAGCAGATTAGCGGGGTCCGGGCGATTGTCTCCCGCAAAAATGTTTAAGATTTCTGTCTCCTGAGATAGCATTTCCTGCATTTTGAAAGCGTGTTAGAGTAGTTTGTGCTGTGTAATCTGAAGGCTACACCAACATAAAATGCATAGAAAAGTTCATGATTCGTCTTGGATCTTATATATATGTTTTGTGCGGTGATTGCGATCCTGTTACGGCGGAATAGTAGGGGAATTTGCGAGCTCGGTAGGCTTGAGCAGATTAGCGGGCTCCGGGCGATTGTCCCCCGCAAAAATGTTTAAGATTTCTGTCTTCTGAGATAGCACTTTCTGCATTTTGAAAGCGTGTTTGACTAGTTTGTGCTGTGTAATCTGAAGGCTACACCAACATAAAGTGCATAGGAAAGTTCATTATTCGTTTTGTATCTTGTGTATATGTTACGTGTGGCGGTTGCGATCCCGTTAGCGCTAAATAGAAGGGACATTGGCAAGCGCCGGAGGCTCGAACAGGTTAGGGGCCAGGGAATGGTCCCCCGGGTCTTCTGAAATAGAATTTGTTTTGCACTTTGAGAGCATGTTTCAGTAGGATTTCCTGTGTATTCTGAAAGCTTCACCAACATAAAATGCATAGAAAAGTTCATCATTCGTCTTTTATCTGATATATATGTTTTGTGCGGTGATTGCGATCCTGTTAGGGCGGAATAGTAGAGGAATTTGCGAGCTCGGTAGGCTTGAGCAGATTAGCGGGGTCCGGGCGATTGTCTCCCGCAAAAATGTTTAAGATTTCTGTCTCCTGAGATAGCACGTCCTGCATCTTGAGAGGGTGTTTGAGTTGTTTGTGCTGTGTAATCTGAAGGCTATACCAACATAAAGTGCATAGGAAAGTTCATTATTCGTTTTTTATCTTGTGTATATGTTACGTGTGGCGGTTGCGATCCCGTTAGGGCTAAATAGAAGGGACATTGGCAAGCGCCGGAGGCTCGAACAGGTTAGTGGCCAGGGAATGGTCCCCCGGGTCTTCTGAAATAGAATTTGTTTTGCACTTTGAGAGCATGTTTCAGTAGTATTTCCTGTGTATTCTGAAGGCTTCACCAACCTAAAATGCATAGAAAAGTTCATGATTCGTCTTGGATCTTATATATATATTTTTTGCGGTGATTGCGATCCTGTTAGGGCGGAATAGTAGAGGAATTTGCGAGCTCGGTAGGCTTGAGCAGATTAGCGGGGTCCGGGCGATTGTCTCCCGCAAAAATGTTTAAGATTTCTGTCTCCTGAGATAGCATTTCCTGCATTTTGAAAGCGTGCTTGAGTAGTTTGTGCTGTGTAATCTGAAGGCTACACCAACATAAAGTGCATAGGAAAGTTCATTATTCGTTTTGTATCTTGTGTATATGTTACGTGTGGCGGTTGCGATCTCGTTAGGGCTAAATAGAACGGACATTGGCAAGCGCCGGAGAGTCGAACAGGTTAGGGGCCAGGGAATGGTCCCCCGGGTCTTCTGAAATAGAATTTGTTTTGCACTTTGAGAGCATGTTTCAGTAGTATTTGCTGTGTATTCTGAAGGCTTCACCAACATAAAATGCATAGAAAAGTTCATCATTCGTCTTGGATCTGATATATATGTTTTGTGCGGTGATTGCGATCCTGTTAGGGCGGAATAGTAGAGGAATTTGCGAGCTCGGTAGGCTTGAGCAGATTAGCGGGGTCCGGGCGATTGTCTTCCGCAAAAATGTTTAAGATTTCTGTCTCCTGAGATAGCATTTCCTGCATTTTGAAAGCGTGTTTGAGTAGTTTGTGCTGTGTAATCTGAAGGCTACAGCAACATAAAGTGCATAGGAAAGTTCATTATTCGTTTTGTATCTTGTGTATATATTACGTGTGGCGGTTGCGATCCCGTTAGAGCTAAATAGAAGGGACGTTGGGAAGCGCCGGAGGTAAGGGTTAGATGGCGGTATATGGCGTCAGATGGCGGTATATTTGTCTCTGGTTGTAGAAGTGATTGGTCCGTTATGTTGGTCTATGGTTGTCGATTCGGCTTGGTTGTGTTTCGTTATTGGTCAGTTGATGTTCTTTTGTCCTGCCCAACTGACCAATAACGAAACAACCAAGCCGACTCGACCAACCATAGACCGACATAACGGACCAATCACTTCTACAACCAGAGACATATATACCGCCATCTGACGAATACTTTTCACTTGACTCTGAAGATGACTTCCGCTCAGGTAGTCGAAACGTCAGTCACCAACAACAGTCTTTGTGGAGACTACTCTAACCCGGACGATCACAACCAACCTACTGTTCACTCTCCTGGGTTCAAACCATTTGCCAAACAATCATTTGCGGGCAAGTTAAGTTAATTTTTTTTTATCCGTATTGAAAACGATGTTTAGTGTCGGTGAAGCTTCAGAGTCGCATGAGAGTTTCAGGGACTGTTTCTGTATGTCTGGGAAATGCCGTTAACATTTTTTTGGCTCTCTAAAATTTCATTTTATGCCTTCTAGAGAGAACTACAGCACTTACAGTGAGCAGGATTGTACACAAAAATATGTCATCCTCCCCACACTCCTGCCATAACTTTTGGTGGCCCTCCCATTTTGGGTTACATAAAAGGAAGTCACCCTCCCCCCCCCCCCCCCCCCCCCCCTTTGCACCAGCCCTCCCCTCTCCCCTTCATCTATATGGTCAGTCCCTTATTAGCTAGGTTATGCACAAACTAAAGTCCTTGTAGCTTAGATAAGATTGATCACCTTTAATTTTTCTCCTTGTGTGTCACCAGAAATATATGATATTTTCCAGCTATTGGCCATATTGAGTCTCCACTTGGTACCAGTCACCGCCGTTGTTTGACCACGTGACCTAATTCGAAGGAATGATGGCGGATTGAGAGGGTGTTAGGTTGATTGGTTGATTGTCAAGGTTTTAACAGAATACTTGGGTGTAAGATGCATTTCTCCATACCCGATACAGTTGACCTCAAGGACCAGGGTGGATCGAGTTATTTGGTGGGTATTTTTAAGCAAATTCTCTATGGATGAAGTGAACATAGATGCATACTTCTTTTTTTGAATCTCGGCAGGCCAAAGATTGGATTGGAATCTTATGAGATTTATCATCTAGCCCACAGTTATCAATAAATTCGTGAATTCTAACTGTTGTACGAGTTTGTGTGATGTAAGTTATTGCGTGTACGTGTATGTATGCACAGTGAAACCGCATCAGTTCGATATCAGATCGAGCAATGTAAATATAGTAACTATCCAAATCATATTTTATTTCCAAGTACAATCTGCTTAATATCTTGTGGCGAAACAGTTTCGTCAGTCACTTTTAGACTAACATTCTCTTTGATGTCGAGCGAGACGTGTTGACATAAAGATGCAAATTACTTGATAATTTGACAATAGAAAATGCACCGATTACTTCCATCGCTTCCTGTCGCACATGTATAGAAGTATTTGAAGCATATTGACCTTGATGGCAGTTATTTTACTGCACTGAAAATATCCTTCATCAGTTGGTGTAATATATGTTTTGTTGGTTATCCAGTTAACAGTATACAAGACAGTAAAAAAAAAAAAAAAAAAAAAAAAAAGACTAATTGACCCCTACACGGTATTGAATGCATGATTGGTGATTACAAAGAAACATGGCAACGATGTGTGTATATTTGCCCTATTACTGATCATGCATTCAATACTGTGCAGGGGTCTGTTGCTTCCTTCTGGCAAAAAACTTACATAAGCTAAGATGTTCTATACATTTGGAGCAGTGTCTGGTACATTAATTGGTGTCATTGCCAGTAATACAGCAGATACTGTACTTGATGGGTGAGTTGGTATATTACTATTTCGCTACTAATCATGAGTGTTCCTGGGTTTTGTCTACAGGCGTACAATGTGCACATCAATGGTTCATTTCACAGTGCCATAAGATACTCAGAGCTCTACCAGTTTCATGAGCAGGTAAAGATATTTAGGAAGAACCTAAATTATATGTTTTGCATGCATATATATTAATATTACTATATCACAATGTTTGACTTAAAAATTACCTTGTTTGAACCTTTTCATAATTGAAAGTCTGTACAAACTTTGTAGTAGACACCAGTTCTCATTGTATCCTGAAGATGAACAGAGGCTTGTTCTTTTAATGACAACAGATGATTGTTTGTTTATGAATACTCAGAAATCTAACTGAATTATCTTTACTAAGTGATACAGTATTTGTTAGTATAATGTATTAAACTATATTACTTAACAAGGAAATGAAAGCACAAGAAAACTTTGTCACTAATTTTTCTCTTTGTATAACACAATAATTCACAGCTGAAAAGAGAATATGGAGCAAGGATCACAGCAAAGTTTCCACCGAGACGTCTTTTGTCCTTAACAGTTCCTCAGATAGAGGAAAGGAGAGAACAGTTAGAAAAATACCTGCAGATTGTTTGCCAGGATTCTGAAGTGGTCAGCAGTTCAGTCTTCAATATTGCTTTCTACTGAATTGCCAAAAGGTTTGTGGAACTTTGTTCTGTACAGCCATGGAAGCAGCTGGGTTGTCCTGGTATGAGAGCAGGACAATAATATATAAATGAGTATGTGCCACATAATAAGAAAGTTATATAGAATGTGATTGAATTTCCCAATGCTCTACTGAAGTATTGTTACTTTACATTTGAAATTAAGTGGTGAGGATGATTATTTTAGCCATTGTAATAATTCATGTTGTGCACGAGTAAGACTTTCATTGTATCTTTTCTCCCTCTTTCTCCTCAGCAAACTCTGAAAGTGCAGACAGAGAATGTTGATCTGGATATATATCTGGTGAATGGGCAGAAGATAAGCCTTAAAGTCCAGTCAACTGACAAAATGGACTGGAGGTACAAGTCCTTACAGTCAAGTGTGTGTATAATATCGGTACATGATGTATTATTGGCCATTTTCCCCGAACGAAGTGAGGGAAATAATCACGACGCTAATGCAGCAAAATCGTATCATTTGAAAACTCCAAGCGTGTCGCCATCTCGAAATTTAATGTTCGTGTGTGTGTGGGGTACGACTTGTCCCCAGGGCCATCCGCGTCGAGCGACCACTGCGAGGTTACATCGGCAGCTTAACTGTAAACCGCCATTTTCTTAGTGACATGCGGTAGCTGTAAGAGTACGAACGGAAGTGATTTTGTACAATAAGATGCAGATACAAGGCCAAGCAGTTCGACGGACGGCTGTAATTTGCCCGGATATTTTGCCGGTGTATGGGAGGCAAGCTTACTAGCCGTGAAACGGATTCTTAAAGGCACAACTGGTCGACCTGAACACAATTCCAGACGCCAGTACTGTGTTAAAACGCAGACACTTCTTCAGAAAGAAATAGCAAAATACAGTTGGTGGAAATCGAACAATCATCGTGGCAAATTTCACCTTTTACAATAACAGGAATGTAGTTTTCAGAATCCAAGTTTGACAAGATGACGACACACAATACAATGGAAAGTGGAATTTTCGTACTGTATAAGGACTGCTCTATACAGTGTACTTTGAAATCATTGAAGACGTGAACAATGGTGTTTTGGGATTTGTTTCCTTTGCTGGAAAAGAGCTAAAGCTATGGCTTTCAGGAACCGGTGAGTTTTGAAAATTTACATCAATTAACGTACAACGCTTTTGTTAAATGACGGTCGTGATTATCATTATGGTATTTCAACAATTGCCGTATATTTTGTCGTTTGATGCCCCGGGAACTGTGATGAAGGCCAAGTAGGATTATACTGTGATCTTTTCGCTAGTTTTCAAAGCTATTTCAGAGTGCCTTCGTGCAAGATTGTGTCATCCGATTCCTGACATATTTGCATAATTTCACTGACAGTCTGACACATGCTGTGAAGTTTTGTCGCCGCATTTGTTGGCACACTGTATTCAAGGATAAAATGTAACTGGGTTAAAATGCTTTTGCTTTTTGAAGGCTATTAAAGTAGAAAATATCCGGCCACTGCTTTCCAAATTAAACAATTACAGTCTATTGTATATTATTGTCTACTAGCGGGACCCCGTAAGATACTCGCTCAACACAATCGAACTTTGTATTATTTAGTGACTGGGTTTGCTCGCTCAATACAATCGGACCTTGTATTATTTAGTGACTTGATTTCTTTTTTCTGTCAAAGATTTTAAAATTGTCAAACGCAGTTTGAAAAGTTGTTGTGTTCAAAATTGAATACCTGCCAAAATTCACACGGTCCCGAGACTTTGAAAGCGTGTAAACAAGCGACTCGCTTTGACGGCTCTAAATTTTGTCACACTCGAAGAAGCGTATTAAACTTATAAAGTAAAAAAAAAAAAAAAAAAAAAAAAAAAATTCGGTGTCCAAGATCGACTTTGCTTGGCTTTCAAGCCTCGGGAGTATTCTGTAGTTGCGTGTAAATGTTGTCTCAGCGAATTTTGAAGTTCAGCTTAGTGTCTACGAAAATTGCAGACTGCGCACGTTGTCAGAACTAAACCAGACTGCTGTGCGAAAAAGATTTTTTTTAGCGGCCGACTGGTGACGTCGCTACACAGCCGTGGTTTGCAAAAAAATTTTTAAATAATCTCCGAACCGAAAATAAACAAGAATCCCGCTTTCCGAAAACCCACTACTGAGCGAGGGGATATCTGCGATTATCGTATTTCTAGTATTTATAGACAATAGGGAGTTTAGGGGCTTCAGTTGAATTTGCATTTGGTGATCATTGTACTTATTAGTACTGAGCATTGACCTCACGCAAACCTTGTATTTGCACTGACAAGACCTGATTGTTGTTCAAAGAGCAGATATACCTATATACCTATCTTATATATGACATAATTATCCACTGGATTTTGGATAGGTGACTTTATCTGCTGAATAAGTGTTGGTTGAGCGACTGGGCTCTGAAGTATTTGGCCAAATTGTTCAGCTAACTCAGAATTTACAACATTCCTTTTCTCAGTGAGAAAGTTTATACCTAACCCAGGATTAGCCTAGTCATGCTTTGAACAACCAGGACCTGTATTTCTTCTACAGGCTGCAATGGCTGAAATCAAACTGAATGAAGATCTAGTGCACTACTTTGGATTGTACTTGATCAGAAGAGAAGAAGATGGTGAATGCATCAAGTAAGTTGAATACTGGCATGATTCAAGCAGCCCAACCATACCACCTGTTTTAATGATTTGTTTGTTACAGTCGTCAGAAAAATTCAAGAGTTTGAGGCTCCATATCTAACACTGAAACTGACAGAGGGAAAGCATAGAATTGCTGTGAGGAAAGCGTAAGTAAAAGTGATCATTGCAAGATAAAGGTCGCAGTGCTAAATGTGAGTGTAGTGTCTTGGTTTGGGTGTAATTATTTTCTTTTAAATAGAGGTAAACTTATTTATTAAGTAGTAACAGCTACTCTTAATTTTTTTAGCTTTTGGGATGTCAAACTTGAAGAAAAAATTATCCAAGACAGAATTGGAATGAATTTGTTGTATGTCCAGGTGAGTATAAGATGTTTCTTCTGAGTGCAATATTTAAAGGAACTCAGAGAGCAGCTCTAGTACATGTAGGCATTTAATATGTATTATTATTATAATAATTATAAGAGCCAATACTATTTTGCACATTCAGGGTGCCCATGTTACATGACTTTAACTTACAAATTTTGGTGTACAGTAGAGCTACTACAACTACATTATTTTGATTATTATTAACTCCTCTCAATCTAGAATGAATCTGAATTCTTTTTAAAGAGGGGGGTGGGGATGGGTTCTGGCTACTATGTTTATTGACTGCACACTGTCCAAGTCCCAGTTGAGGGGGGAGGGGTGACAGAGGTCATATATTTAAACCTGAAAAAGGACCAATGGCCCAGAACTTTCTAACTGAGTAACATTCTCATGATAAATGATCTCTCATGAAAAAAATATTCATTTGCATTGTAGTATAAAGTGGAAAAGGAAATTGTACCAATATTATTGTTCGACAATTTTCAAACCCAAAAAAGGCTGTCACACCTCCCTGTCTGGTGTACTACAGAAACTATTTTAACCATCCACAACAACTTTATAAAACATGTATGAGGAGTTTTATGAGAATCAACTGTTCAATCAGCAAGTTCCAGCTATTGGGATCAATACTTGACTGAAAGTATGTGATTGTAACGTAGAATACAAAAAAAGGTGTGTTTTTTTAGAATTTGTGGGAATTAGGGAGGGCATAGTGAGAGATGATATAAGATACAGTACAATATGATTGTAAAGGACCATGGATTTACATGTTGAGGTTGATTTACACAGTACGATTTTTGCTTATAACTGGAGGGCCTAGGGTTGATTTACATAATACGACTTTGTGGCATAAGAAATTTGCATGCGACAGTTGTAAAGCAAAAGTCGTGCCTTGTAAATCGGCCTTAAGACATCCAGACTTTGACTACTGACTTGTTCATTTCTGTTCTTGGGTGTCTGTTCTGTTGCAGGCTGTAAGTGATGTTGAGAGGGGCTGGTTGCTTGGAACCAAGGAAGTTTACAGTAAACTTACAGAACTCAAGCAGAAAACTGCTAAAAGAGAGGTGAGATGTCCAAGCTGTCAGACTCGATTGTAAATAATTCTACAAAATGCCTCATGTTCTTTCTTTCTCCAGTACATCAAACTGGCTCAAAAAATGAAGTTCTATGGATTTATTCAGTTCAAGCCATGTATTGCTGACTATCCTGAGAAAAACACCAGAGTTATTGCCAGTGCTGGTGGAAGAGAGTTGAATTTCAGACTGCAGACAGCTGAGGTGAGAAATAATCCAGAATCAGAAATCAGGTATTTTACTGCCAGTCCAGCAAGTTGACTTCAGACTTTGATTTCCCTCGGTTTGATTTCAAAGATAAGGACATAAGGTAGGTCCATAAAAATGATTCACCTGTTATTGTTATTGTTGTTGTCGTTGTTGTCTTCACAGCATAAAATACAATAGGGGAGTTTCAAGCTTAGTAGAATGAGATGCTGGAGAATTACTGCAAGGGTATGTATCATTGCTCAAATATGATTATATATTAGTCCATGGAGACCACAAAATTCTTACACTTGCAAGAACCCTGCAACTTTACCAACATAGTTTCCATAGTGGCACTTTCTAAGTCAAATTAACATGTTAGAGCGCATTCATGAGTCTTTGTCAATCAAAGAGCTGTAAAATAGATTTCTTGTTCAACAATTTTTTCGTGGAAGAATATTGGCCCGTGGTCCTTTGGTCTTTTGTTTCATTTCTTTGGTGACAGGAAATAACAATTTATTACTGCCAACAATTAATACAATATTATATTATCTTTCATAGTACAATGCTAGAGAATGGTGAAAAGGAAGAATTCATGGAGCTGGCATTTGAATATCTCCTAACTAAAGACACTCTTCAGTGGATTACCATTGCCAGTGATGAGGTATTGATAATGTTGTTTATTATTACAGGGTTCCACAGGTCGGGGAAAAGTCAGAGAAAAATATATTGGTCAGGGAAAAGTCAGGGAATTGTGATCTGATCTTAGTCAGGGAAATTTGAAACTTTTTATTAGAAGTTGAGAAATTTGCCATTGCTCAGAGAAAACTGGCATTTTTGAAATATTACAACAAAAAGGTGGTGAAGTGTCAAAAAAAACCCAAAACATCCAGCCAAAATGACTGAAACACAGTTGGATTGTGTTATTTGTTCGGTGTGCTCCACAAGGATTACTGCACAAGTATAACTCCTTATTTACATTGATGATTTTCTACCATAGCCTGTGGAACGATATGTTAGACTTCTTATTTCGGTGTTGATCAGGTCAGGGGAAAATTGAAGTTAGGCTGGGGAAAAGTCAGGGAAAATCAGCGAATTTAAATTTTAGAATTTTAAGAGCTGTATGTGGTTAGTACATGATTATGTTGACTGTTTTGATGTGAAGATGTTTGTGGCAGGGTTTAACAATAACTCGCACTTTGTCAGTGAATGAGAAGCCTGTGGGGGGAGATAATTTTATCTGTGTACAAAGAATACCTATCAATAAGTATCTGTAAATTAATAGCTATCTAGATTTGGCTGAGTGAAGTGAAAGAGACAATAAATAGTTTGTTTGTTAACTGATCATCAGAAGGCATTTTTATGATATGGCACTTTGTGAGGAATGTTTGTAAATGAGAAGCAGACAGAGCGAAAGAGAGTCATTGTAGTCTTCAATCTCAGAACAGACTGAGGCAGCTTTTTTTCTCTGTTTACTTTCAAGCCAAAGAGTGGTGGTTGTGTATGTTACAAATTTGTGGCTGATGAATGGGCTATGCAAGCATCTGCTAGACTTGCACTGCAAGTTTTAGGTTTCAGTGTTGGTGCAAGGGTATTTGAAACATTTCTATGTCTAGTGACCCCAATATTAAGTAACTAATGATATCATATACTGTTGACTGTTGTCAGGCAATCTTGATGAGTCTGTGCTTGCAAGGAATGGTGGACGAAATTCTAAGAATAAAACATGGAAAGCCAATTAAAAGGGTGAGTGGGACTTACTATGACTCGGGTAGAAATCCCATCCAGAATCCATGTCTTCCATTTTGTTTTCATTTATTTTTCACTCACTATTTTTTTATTCTGCAGCCAAAGCAACAGCTGAAAAGTGGAGCAAATGAATCAGCCAAACAACATCAACGACAATCATCTGTTTCTTCTATTGCTTCTCATGAGGTACTTGTGTCAGTTATTATGATTATCCTGAACTTATACTGCAACTTTTTACTGACAAAATGTCAGTCAACAACAAAAATGTTTCACTATTTTGTCCTTGCTTTCCTATAATTCACTTGGTTACACAGAAATTATTTTAGTTGTAAGCTAATTTTGTAAAATGTTTTTTTCCACAGGAAGAAAATGCAAACACCATGCCACCTGTCAATCCTACATCTAAGATTCCCACTCCATCCTCCAATCCAAGTTCTCCTACAAGAAAGAAGGCCTCCAGGCAACTGTCTCTGGTAAGTTTTCCACCAATGCTGTCTATATACATGAATGTTGCAGACCTTATATTGAATGGCAACTAGTAGGGAGCCACCATAAATGTTAACATGCTTGATAATTACTTCACCAACCTAGGCGATGCAGCAGGCAAAAATAGTTGACATATATGGTATTACCTTTTGCAACCTGGCTGCTTTTCACTGTTGTGCAAGAGGTAAAGGGAAAAAATGATCCTGGATTAGCTGTATTAGCTGTAGGCTAAACAATCTTGACCTCATGGTTGCTCAAACTTTCACATACTTATCAAGAGTGAATGACTTGGCTACTGTATGTGGCTTTGATGGGTTTTTCAGTTTGCTTTCATAACAAATATTGTATTGATCTCATTTCAGGGTAAATCCTCTGGCCTGCAGATTTGAACTGGTGCCTCAAGCTCATCAAACAACACCACAAAAAATGAAGTGTTTGAAGGAATTGGTGATGATGGCCTGTGACAAGGAAAATACAAATCTAGTGGACAGGTTCTGCTTGAATGTTATACAATGTTATGAGTATTAGAACTCCTGCTGCAGAGCTATGTACATTGAGCATTGGGGAGGGGGGAATACAACTACAGTGATTATTATTAACGCCTCTCAATCTAGAATGAATCTGAATTCTTTTTTAAAGAGGGGGGGGGGGGGGGTGGGGATGGGTTCTGGCTACTATGTTTATTGACTGCACACTGTCCAAGTCCCAGTTGAGGGGGGGGGGGGGAGGTGTGACAGAGGTCATATTTTTAAACCTGAAAAAGGACCAATGGCCCAGAACTTTCTGAGTAACATGATCTCTCATGAGAAAAACCTTCATTTGCATTGTAGTATAAACTGGAAAAGGAAATTGTAACAATATTGTTCAACCCAACTCGACCCAAAAATGACCACCAGAAAATTTCTAACCAAAAAAAGGACCAAAAATCTCAAATATTAAACCCAAAAAAGGCTGTCACACCTCCCTCTCACCAATATACCTGAGTATCTCTACTTGAGTCCAGGCACATATTAACCCAACATAAGATTGGACATCATTTTTAGATTTTGCATCTCATGTGCCTGTCGTTTACTGTACTTTGAAAGGCAGGAGTTGTTTTTGTGTGCCCTTTGTAACAAAAGAAATATATTGTCAGGACAAGTTATGGTAAATGAAGCTAAATGTAATTTAGGCAATATTACCATCAGCCATATTGCTGGTCAGCAGTCGCTTCCCACAGCAGGTGTTCCATGGGTCTCTGGGGCCTGACACGTGCTTGACGGTCGCTTCTTGCAGCAGATGGTCGCATTTAATGTTGCTAGCTCAATCGCAGTTTTGCCTTTCCCCATGGTAAGTTAGTTAGGTTGCCATGGATACCTTCAGCCCTATGATACCCCCAACACCCCATCTTGGTGATAAGGTTAACCTTGTCTGTCATAAAAATAATATATCAAACATTTTTGGTGCAGTGCATTTGCTATAAAGAAAAGTTAAGAGTTATTTTTATACAAGCATGATTTTTGTAAACCAATAAATTAGTACAGTCAATGATACAATTTACTGGGAATAAGAGTAAATCCCTCCTTCATTACCTGTGGCTGTTGTGTGTTTCCTGAAATCAGTTTATTTACTTTACTTTATTCTAGTGCCTTTGCTTGTAGTCTTTTAGAGGTGTCAGTGTCTCAACAAATCTGTTTTAGGAACTAACAAAAATTGTAAGTTACTGTGGTTGTTACTCTCGGTGCTCGACATTAACGGTTGCCCGCTTGCCCGGGGCAACCAAAACTTTTGGTCAGGCAGGTAAATTCTGGGCCGGGCAACCAAAAAATTATGAAACTTTTTATTGCTTGAGGTTAATCTACAGTCTGAAGGGCAACCAACCTAAAACCTTAATGTTGAGCACTGACTCTGAACATTACATGTTCACCCAAACAACAGCATTAAACAATGTTATAACAAGAAACATTTTATTTGAGTAAACAAGGAAAGACAAGTGACATGAAACTGTTCTTCAGTCCTATTCTTAGTTGCAGAAGAAAGTTCACTAATATTGTTATTACAACACTGGTGATCACAAAAGACCAAACAAGAAGTCATATGTATTATCCAGTATCCTAAAAGTTTGATGTCAAAGTTAGTTCTATAGCTCTGTTTTAGCCATTGTGTCTTCGTCATCCATGTCTGATAGGTCAATATCTTCTTCCACTGGCATTTCACCATCTTTGCCATCCCAGGCCTCCGTCTGTTCAATTTCTGGAATAGCAGCTCTATGGATGGGTGCGGTTGAACCTCGGCCAACAGAAACAGCCCTCAAAAACTCATCAATAGACATGTCACCAAAAGTAATCAACAGACATGTCACCAAAAGTAATCACTGTAGATCAACAAATTTATTGTGGGCTTTTACACAAACATAATATCCATTGTTCAGGATAAGTTAGGATATTGAACAAGGGCCTAGTTGTTGATGGGACAAGGTAATAGCCACAAGACTTGCAAATAAGAGGAAAATTATCACTTACCATTGCAATCCTGAGGTGAGTTTTTGTTCGCTCCAAAAATCTAAAAAATAAAAATAAAAATCACTGACATGTAACTGTATTTAAGCCACATATTCTGTACCAGACTACATGTACATTCCTGCACCTTGATTGTGGGAAAACCATGGATACCATAAGGACCTCCTACTGACGAATGTACATCCATATCCACAGCACCAACTTTCACAATTCCCTGAGAACAATGACATTGTGTTAGTAAAAACATAACAAATTTTCCAGCAGCACTGTAGGGGCATAAATACACTTCCACATCTGGAGAAGTCTTTAGGGGTAGGAAAGGGTTTTGTACCCAAGATTACAAGGTTGAAGTATCAAGTTTTTACTGCAGCAGATAAATTTAACTGTTATCCTACTTTTAGAGCTGTTGCAGCTTTGGACCACCCGGGTGCCAGTGCTTTGCAGTGCCCACACCTGCACACAGAAAGAAAAGAATAACTTACTGACACAGGTAAATAAATCATAATGTAAACTTTATGGTCCAATTACCTCACATTAGTACAGAATAATGAGAATTATCCTGTGCATACGCAGCAGGCACGAAGGCCTATTGTGCAAAGTTGAAAAGGATTTGAATTTGTAAACAGTTTCAGAGAGACAGAGAAATATCTCATCACCAAGATGCTTGCCGATGAGATGAGAATCAAGTAATTGATTATATCACAACAAAGTATAACAAAAATGGCCTGATCTGTCTATAGAGAGGGTCTAGAGGGGGGAGGGTGGGGGGGTCTGCATAACACTTAACAGTAAACCTATTCTAGGCCCTCTTGTCTTGCTGTATTTAATATCTAGTGTTGTAACACTTAAGTGTAACTTTTTACATAACATTTAACTTTAATTTTTTTTGGCTTCATAACACTTAAAATTAAAAATTTCAGGCCCATATCAATTAACAGTAAACCCCATCTAGGCCCTCTGTAGAAGTCCATTGTGTGTACATGTAAACTGACGATCGAACGACCCAAGGAATTCCACAAGCCATACTGAGTCACTATCAAGTACCCTTGATTTTAAATTACTTGCTGTAAGCTCCACAACGTCACTGTTCGAACCATACAAGCCATGACCCACTGACGCCAAACAAGCTAGGAAAAGATCTGAAATTTCCAAAACAAACGAAGGTTATGTCCGCAAAAATCAATGATCCAGCAAAGTCGCTTGACGTTCCACTGCATCTCAGGCTTACATTTAAAAGACTGCATCTCGATCGCTTGAAAGAAGACAAAACTGCATCTATACACGTCAACACAAGAAAAACGAAGAATAAGTTGACAAGGCTAGCGCAGTGGAAAGCTCCCATTGGTTCAAAATTGTTCCTGGGTTCCAGAGCCGACGAAATCCGAAAGAACCCTGGGGACCATACTAGTTCTCAGTCTTGCGCGGCAGTCATTTGCGCGTTTTTCAAAATGGCGTCGATGAAGAAGAAATGCACGATTTGGAACCGTGCCGTTGCACTTCAGGGGGCAAAGTTCAATACTGGGTTTTGAAATACTGCGTGTACCATCTATGGGACGAATTTGTTAGTGAAGAAACTCTGTCTAAAGGATTTAACAAAGCGTTTCCAGGTTTGTATCCACATGCACGTGTGCAGTTCTCTTCTTTCATGTTTTGTGGAATTGTCTGTGAAGTTTGCTGCGGATGGGTACGCTTGCAAGAGGATTTTAATTAACAATTTAGTGCGAGTATTAAATGTTTGAAAAT
Source organism: Plumapathes pennacea (assembly GCA_964036295.1). NCBI lineage: Eukaryota > Metazoa > Cnidaria > Anthozoa > Antipatharia > Myriopathidae > Plumapathes > Plumapathes pennacea. Next base: position 61,439 of record OZ038473.1, read on the forward strand.
TCGGCAAGTCTGTATGTATATAGTTCAGTGAAAAAAACAAGTTTTCGTATTTGAAGCATTTTAAATGTATTTGAAAGATCTTGTTCCTGGCCCCGTTCTTGAGCCAGTTTACTGTTATTGTGTTATGGGCCTGAATTGTTTACTGTTAAGTGTTATGCAGAACCCCTCAAGGCCCTCTGATAAACCAGTGAGAGAATGAGGCCACGTGCATTCACTTTACGCTTTCTTGATTATTCCTCAGTGGCACAAATAAGTAACTGTTTTGTATATTTTTCAGTAAAAGCTTGTGCATAAAACTACTATAAAATACTTTAGGGTGAAATGTCCATTCCTTCACTTACCCAAATCCCCTCCCCTTGTATACATGCACATATATGTCCATGAATTTATTACAGTTCCGCTCGTAAAATTTTTTATCAAACATTCTGGTGTTGTGATTAACATTTTGTTTTGTACTATTGCTTTAGAAAAGTTGCTTTAGGAAGTGTTAAAAGATATGGATGAGGACAAGTAAGTGTTGTTAAAGGTTTTTTTTTTTTTTTTTTTTTTTTTTTTTTTTTGCAAGAGTCCTGTATTGATTGTCATGGATGTACAGCAATGACTGCTTTAGCCACTCTACTTTTCAGTAATCCAATTTAGGCTTTTTACATCATAATCCTACAGTAATTACTATTGGGAAGATATAATTTAAAATATTATATCTTCCTAAGCTCTGGAGAAGAAATATCTGATTTACAGTAGTGTAACAAAAATTACTGATCATCCAATCACCAAGTTCACTAATCTCTCCTTACTTACATGTAGAATTGATGTCAGTATCCTGATGGGCATTGCCCTTGCTGGGGATGAGTCAGAAAATCCAAAGGAGAGTTGGGGAGCAAAAGTCAAAAAAAAAACGCATGAGCCTCAACAACCTAAAGCATGTGTAAGCTGTGGATATCTTCCAGCTGATTCTGTAAGTACAGTACAGCAGTTTTTTAGTATCTGTCATCTGATTTTTCTATATGTTGAAAGAGAAAACAGGGAGATTTTGATGTCAATCGATTGGCGAGTGGTACATCATTACAGAGAAGTTTGTACTTTGCCACCTGTAAATTGCATATAGATACTCCAAATGGACATTAAAAGGGAAAAGAGGAAAGGGAAAAATAGTCCTGCTAGTAATATACAGAATGAATGATTGTGATAATGACCTTCACACTTAATTTAATAAATGATGACGGCAACTTGAGCCAACTCAAAAATTTGGCAGGAGTTGGCAGTACTGCTTGGCAAGGGCTAAAAATCCATTCTGTGTGTTGTCTTGCAGAATTGCCATCCATGAAGTGAAAGTGGAACAAAGTAGAAACAAAATGGCTGGCAGATGGTGTAAACAAGTTTGGAATGGGGAGATGGGCCACTATTCTGAAAGTACCCTATACTGCTGTAAATCTAAAAGACAGGTGGAGAACGATATAAGGTAATGTGATATAATGACCACCCATTCCCAAAAAGGAAGTTTTGTCTGAAGTAGGTACATGAATAAGCGATAGAATAAGACCACCCATCCCCTGCACTTATACATGCTGAAAAATCCGCACCATTGACAGATAGAAACCAAATGGCACCGCTGACTACTTACCAAGTGAAGGGTGGTTGTCAATAATATTGTTATACTGTAACACTTACAGTAGACATTATGCTTTCTCTCCAAGATTGTATTGTTTCAACTCAAACCAAGCAGTGCAATTTATCTGTTCTGGCCTTATGACCACACATTTTGTTATGGACTTTACTTGCAAGTGACAACTCTAAAACTTCACTGCTTGACTAACTTGTAGAAATGAGAGAGAGAGAGAGAATGAGATAATAATTATTATGATAATCTTTCACAGTGAACTGCACACAAACTAGTAAGTATCTTCTCTTCTCTTTTTCTCACAGGCAGGAAGACTAAAAAACAGACCAAAAAAGAAATTGAAGCACAACCAGGCACAGTAAGGTATGATATTAATGGATTGCATTTTTTTCCAAAAATTAATGAAATAGACAATTTTTGGGGAGCCTGTGGCCTCTGTTTTACAATGAGGTCTAGTGTGAAACCTTTCTTATGAAAAGTAGTTTTCATTTCATGCAATCAAACTCGTCATACAGTGTATGCTTTTAGGTTGATATTGTACAAGCCAAGTGGAGTGCCTTGATATTGTCCCTTTTATATGCATGTATAGGTGTGCTCTGACCTCAAGAGGATTTCCCTGGGTGTTACTCCAAGGCTTCCTTTAATAATCAAGAGTAACTTTTTGGAGCAAAAGAATTTCCTGGACCCAGGGAGCATAGGTAAGTAATGAAGCATTTTCACACGTAGTTACGAGCCCATCCCAGCTTCACAGGCTACAACATTCAATTTTAACTTTCTTGTCTTTGGCCCCGAGCTCAGCACGCTCATTACTTTGAACTTCAATCACCATGTAAATATTAAGAACGCTGATTTTTAGCAATGTGCATCTATTACTGGTCATTCTCTGAACCTCGACAGAAAGGCATCGGTTCATGTTAAATTAGTCAAAAGCAAATATACGTATTAGGACAATTTCTTGATGAGCAACGCTATACCATATGACTGTGTTTTGGGTTAGGATTTTCTTGTTGGAAACTGTTTAGATATCTGTAATCGAAGGGGAAGGCAGTTATGATTATTGTTTAGTGGGTCCCTTTGGGTAAACCCCTTCACTGGGTGGGCACCTCTCTGGAGTAGTAGAGTCTGGTCCACAGGCACCTGGGTTCCTGGATCACGCTGGTGGATCAGACATGCTGTTGGTCCAATCCCGACAAAAAGACCCAACTCCAATCGGAATCGTGCGAGATGTCACAAATCCTGCCTGAGCCAAGATGATTGTTGAAGGAAAGGTTAGTTCAGGAGTGGGAATGGTGTCCCAGCAAGGCTATAAATTTCCATGTTGCAAATGCAGTTGTCAGGATAGCCAACAGTGAACCGGTCAAGGTAAGAGATAGTCAACAGATAACTAGAGTCACGCAACTTGTCCTCTGCGAAACAATCGATGTGTAGTGCGGTAAGTTTAGGCCAACTCTAGGAGAATATCAAAGCTGCTATCGACCCTGCTTTGAATTCCTCTGACCGTGATCAATTAGGTACAGTAAGTTACTTAAGGGTTTCTCGGACGTTTTTGACGACAGCTTGGGACATACAAATGTTGTTACACAAAATAAACAAGAAGTGTGCTGTCCCCATCAAACAGCCCCTGCAGTGGTTACCGTTCGCCCACAAGGATGAAGCGCGACGACAGGTACAGGATATGTTGGACAAGAATGTCATACAAGCAAGTACCAGCGCATTGGTCTAGCCCAATTGTTCTTGCCAAAAAAAGAAACAGAGGAGTTGAGATTCTGTATTGACTACCGCACACCACTTTAGACTTAGGACGCGGGTACTGGCAAATATCTGTCGATGAGAAGGACGGAGCTAAGACAGCATTTGCTACGCCTCCTCTATGAATTCAACCGCATGCCGTTCGGTTTGTCTATATCTCCGGTAACGTTTCAGGAAACGTGCCATGGAAATTGTACTCTCTAGGCTTACATTAAAAAAGTGTTTGTTTTATCTCGACGACGTAACATTCGCAACTCGCAAGGTAAGTTTCCTTAGTCATAAACTTTCCTAGCTCGGCGTCTCTCCTGACCCCGGTAAGGTTGCTGGTATCCAAGACATGCCAACGCCGTCTCCCATCAAGGACGTACGCAGTTTCCTGGGAATTGTCGGTCACTACCGCCGTTTTGTCCCAAACTTTGCCAGCATTTCTGCACCCCTCTCGCGTTTAACACGGAAGTACGCCCGTTTCATCTGGACTGACGACTGTGAAAGTTCTTTCAAGCACCTGACAGAACTGTTATGCTCTGTTCCCTCTTTGGTCCACCCTTGGTTTGATAGGGAGTTCACCCTTCACACTGACGTGTCTGACTACGGGCTAGGGTTAGGGTCAGGAGTCTTGGGGCCGTCCTTTCTCAACTCGATGACGACGGCCGTGAAAGGGTCATTGCCTTTGCCTCACGGACACTGTCCGACCGTGAACGTAAGTACTCGAGCACTGAAAAAGAAGCTTGTCCTGTAGTCTATCCAGTGAACCATTTTAGGGTCTATTTACTTGGCCGCCAATTCACCCTGGTGACCGATCACAACGCCTTGAGATGGCTGCAAAGCATGGAACCAAATGGTAGGCTACCCGCTAGATGATGGAACTTCAGGAATACCAGTTTACAATCCGACATCGTGCAGGGCTTTTGCACACAAGCACTCTTTCCCCATTACCAGTAGAACCGGTAAGTGTATGTGTCTTAGGCTCAATCGGGGCAAGTGCCCACGACAACGACTGCACGACCGACACACAACAAGGACAATGCTCACCAGCCGTTAATAGCTGGTCCAACATTTGGCTGCGAATCAACATTCTTCGTCTCCTACACATCATGATTCTTGCCTTAAAATCGAAGCGACAGGTACCAGACAAATTGTGCAAACCTACAGAGGCAAAGCAAGACGTGGACGAACATACGAATGACCACAGCACCAGCGAGAGTGACGACTCCACCGAAGAAGCCACACGCGACAACTCCGCTATCAGTATCAGCCCGACCCTGAACTTCAAACAGGCTTAGCGTGAGGAACCTCAACCAGCCACGGTCATATAACTCAAACTACTGCGCTATGTCGAGGAATACGTTAAGCAGTGTCCGATCTGCAAATCTCGAGCAAACCAATTCAAAGTCCCACTGGAAAGCATTGAGGTAGGTGAACCATTTAGTCTTTGGGCCGTGGATCTTGTTGGGCCTTCTACCTGAAAGATCTCGTGGCAATCAACGCATCCTTGTTTTGATGGACCACTTCACTAAGTGGTGTAAGGTTTTTCTCACTAAAGATCAGAAGGCTGCTACGGTTGCAAACGTCGTAATCGGTAGAGTATTCTCTCGTTTTGGCCCACCAATGATTTTGCACTCCGATCAAGTAGCAACCTTTGAAAGGAATGTCATACATCAGACGTGTGACGTCATGGGCATTCAGAAGACCAGTACTACAGCGTATCACCCCCAGTGTGATGGCTAGGTCAAACGCCAGTACCAAACACTACAGAACATGCTAGCTGTAGTTGCCTCGACGCGCTAAAATGACTGGGATTTATGGCTTGACCTGGTATTGTATATGTACAACTCCAGCCGCAAGGAGTCCCTCGGCATCTCTCACTACGAAGTAGTGTTCGGCAAGGTACCACGCATGTCCCTGGAACTGGAACTAGGAATCCCTATCTCAAACCCAGCCACATTCGCTAAAAATGTCCGCTTTCTTCGGGAAGTCCTGAAGGGTGTCAGGACTTAAACCAATGTCCATCTTAGTAAGGCTAGGGAAAGTCAGAGTAGAGAGGAGGCAAAAAGTAAGGAGTGGCAGCCTTTCATTCCCGGTCAAGCAGTATGGTTTTGGAGATCGAAAACGTGAAAGCTTGGCAACAAGTGTGTGGGCCCGTATACCATAGTGAGCCATCTGGGTGTCGATTATAAGATACTGTCAAAAGACGAGAAGGAGTTCGTGAAGCACAACGACAGTCGGATTCCGGTGGGCGATGGAACATTGGTGTCTCCTGCCAGAGAGGTTGGCGACTATCGGGTAGTCCCAGCCAGCTTTCTAACTCCAGAGGTGCCACTCCTGTGGGGGGGGGTGGGGCTTGTAGCCCCGAGGGTTAGACCCCCAGGCCTTAGGCTCACAGCTCGTGCACCCCCTTGGCAAAGGGATTATGTTTGATATCTAATTTCTTTTTTCCCTTATGTATTTTATTTGTTAATCGTTTCTTGGGTAGAGAGCTTTAGAGGGGGAAAAAGTGTGACGTCCTGCGTGTCGTCAAGTGTTATGCGAATTTGTGAGATAAGTCCAACATTTCCTTACGAACCATGTTGTGTGTGTAATCAGTGCCAGGTGCACGCGCGTCAAGTAATCGAGGCCTGTGAGACCTGCATGCGTTTTTGTCAGTGAAAAAAAGCGTGTGTCAAATTGCTTACCAACAACAGTCCTCCTGGAGGCTACTCTAATCCGGACGATCAGAACCAACCTACTGAGATTTGGTGTTGGGTTGGAAATTAATCCCACGTTGCTGTAATGTGATTAGTTGATTGAGCGTTACTCTTGTTTATCAGGTGGAGGTGACGTTACTTCCAAACTGGTACAGTAGTGGGCAGCAAGTGTCAGACAGGAAACAGTGTCTGTTGTGAAAAGGTTCATTCAGGCCTGCAGGTAAGTACCGACAAGATGCAGTTAGAGCAGATTATCTGGCAGTTCTAGCTGAAAGGGTGTTGAGTTGTGGTTTGCCTTGAAAGCGCGTTTTGTTGCTCTTTGGACCTATTTGTTGTTGTTGTTGCTTTTCTGCATTTGTCTTTTAAGACATATTTTGTTACAAGAGCGATCACATTAGCCTCGCTGCTTTTGAACTTATCGTATTTAATAACTGTGATGACGACGATAAGAGTGATAACTAAATTATTTAATTTTTTCAAGATTATAACATTTCAACTTGTAGTTGTCCGGCTAACGGGGATTCGTTAAAAAAACTTATAATGATGATGTTCGTTCGATTTTAGATTCACTGCAGCCGTCAGAGCAGCGTTTAAATTCAATGGGCAGGAGCAGTTGACGTTTGCCGGAGGAGAAGAGTTTGGATGTTCATCGAGAAAGGAAATCGCGGTGCAGATACTTCACGATCCTTCCAATAGCACAACTCCATGGCGATCGATCAGCCTGGATGCTGCAAAACCCTCGGGTGTGTTTCCGTGTTCTGTATTTGTTATGCGCATCTGTGAGACAAGTTCACCATTTCCTGACGAACCATGTTGTGTGTTTAATCAGTGCCAGGTGCGCATAAGAATTGGGTATGGTAATGCGAGTACAGATATATATATATATATTTTTTTTATATTGTTTTTTTTAATACGCGCATGCAAGAGGTACACGATTACAATGCATGTTGTGCAATTTAAAACAGAACAGGCGCACTGACTGTAGCAATGTTTGTTTCGTTTTGTAGGGTCTCTGAAATACGCGGCACAGAAAATGACGTATGGTGCCTGTCATGATATGGGCGGCGACGGTTTTCTGTCGCCAGTTTTCTTGCAGATGTGCCGTAACCTTAACGTGCTCTCTACGAGAGGATTAAGCACAGGAAGCCGTGGCCGGGGAACATGACTGGAAAAGGGACTAGGAACTGGAAATCATCACCAGTATTTCACAACCGGTAGGTAACCCGTTTGGTTTATTTTGCTAAGGGTTCCCCCTTTGTTTGTTTGTTTGTTTTTTTGGTGAGTAAGGGTCCCCCCTTTTGTTTATTTTGCTAAGGGTTTCCCCGTTTGTTTGTTTCTTTGTATGTTTTTTTTAGTAAGGGTCCCCCCCCTTTGGTTTATTTTTGCTAAGGGTTCCCCGTTTGTTTGTTTGTTTTTTGTTGGGTTTTTTTTAGTAAGGGTCCCCCTTTGGTTTATTTTGCTAAGGGTTCCCCCGTTTGTTTGTTTGTTTGTTTGTTTGTGTGTCCTTTTTGAGTAAGGGTCCCCTTTTTGTTTATTTTCCTAAGGGTTTCCCCGTTTCTTTGTTTCTTTGTATGTTTTTTTTGAGCAAGGGTCCCCCCTTTGGTTTATTTTGCGAAGGTTTCTTCGTTTCTTCGTTTCTTTGTTTCTTTGTGTGTGTGTGTTTTTTGAGTAAGGGTCCCTCCTTTGGTTTATTTTCCTTAGGGTTCCCCCTTTGTTTGTTTGTTTGTTTGTTTTTTTTGGGTAAGGGTCCCCCCTTTGGTTTATTTTGCTAAGGGTTTCCCCATTTGTTTGTTTATTTGTATCTTTTTTTCTTGATTAAGGGCCCCCCCTTTGGTTTATTTTCCTAAGGGTTTCCCTGTTTGTTTGTTTGTTTGTTTGTTTGTGTTTTTGTTTTTTTTGTGTGTGTTTTTGAGTAAGGGTCCCCCCTTTGGTTTTTGTTTGTCTTTTTTTCGTTTGTTGTTTTTATTTAGGAAGGGTCCCCTTTGTTTTTTTGTTTGTTTGTTTTTTGGTTGTTTGTTTTTTTTTGTTTTTTTGTTTTAGTAAGAGTGCTCTTTTTGTTGTTGTTGTTGTTTTTTAAGTGAGGGTCCCCCTTTTTGATTTATTTTGAGAAGGGTCCTCCTTTTGTTTTTTTTTTGAGTAAGGGTTCTCCGTTTGTTTGTTTGTTTGAATAAGGGTCCCGTGGCTGGGGTACTGGAAACATATATATATATATATTGTTTATATTGTTTTTTTAATACGCGCATGCAAGAGGTACACGATTACAATGCATGTTGTGCAATTTAAAACAGATCAGGCGCACTGACTGTAGCAATGTTTGTTTCGTTTTGTAGGGTCTCTGAAATACGCGGCACAGAAAATGACGTATGGTGCCTGTCATGATATGGGCGGCGACGGTTTTCTGTCGCCAGTTTTCTTGCAGATGTGCCGTAATCTTAACGTGCTCTCTACGCGAGGATTAAGCACAGGAAGCCGTGGCCGGGGAACATGACTGGAAAAGGGACTAGGAACAGGAAATCATCACCAGTATTTCACAACCGGTAGGTCCCCCCTTTGGTTTATTTTGCTAAGGGTTTCCCCGTTTGTTTGTTCCTTTGTTTCTTTGTATGTATTTTTTTGGAGTAAGGGTCTCCCCTTTTTTTATTTTGCTAAGGGTCTTTGTATGTTTTTTTTTTTTTTTTTAGTAAGGCTCCCCCCTTTGGTTTATTTTCCTAAGGGTTCCCCCTTTGTTTGTTTGTTTGTTTTTTTTGGTGAGTAAGGGTCCCCCCTTTGGTTTACTTTGCTAAGGGTTTCCCCGTTTGTTTGTTCGTTTGTTTCTTTGTATGTATTTTTTTGGAGTAAGGGTCTCCCCTTTTGTTTATTTTGCTAAGGGTTTCCCCGTTTGTTTGTTTGTTTGTTTGTATGGGTTTTTTTTTGAGTAAGGGTCCCCTCTTTAGTTTATTTTGCTAAGGCTTTCCCCGTTTGTTTGTTTCTTTGTATGTTTTTTTTTTGAGTAAGAGTCCCCCCTTTGGTTTATTTTGCTTAGGGTTTCCCCGTTTCTCTGTTTCTTTGTATGTTTTTTTAGTAAGAGTCCCCCCATTGGTTTATTTTGCTAAGGTTTCCCCGTTTGTTTGTTTGTTTGTATGTTTTCTTTGAGCAAGGGTCCCCTCTTTGGTTTATTTTGCTAAGGTTTCTTTATTTTTTTTTTGTTTCTTTGTGTGTGTATTATTTTTTTGAGTAAGGCTCCCGCCTTTGGTTTATTTTCCTAAGGGTTCCCCCTTTGTTTGTTTGTTTTTTTCTTGAGTAAGGGTCCCCCCCTTGGTTTATTTTGCTAAGGGTTTCCCCGTTTGTTTGTTTGTTTGTTTGAATAAGGGGCCCGTGGCTGGGGTACTGGAAACTGTCACCGTTATTGTACAACCAGTAGGAGAGGATTGTGAAGAAACACACTCACTGAAGAGGTATGTAAGAGTCGCAGTTAAGTTTCTTTTTCACCGCGGAAATTATATTTTTCGACTATGCAACTGCATTTTGTTTTAGTCAGCGTTCGTTGGAGAAACCGGTAGCAACAAATACAAGTTGTAAAACATTCAAATTTATCCAGAAACTTCAAAAGAAGACTTGATACACTAGTGGTTGTTTTTTTTTGTGCGTGTGGACCTCGCATGAATGCGATTCCAAATGCGTGTATTCTCTTGTTATATTGGCGTTGCATCTGCAATGATTAGTCTTTGACCAATGAAAGGCTATTGTAAACCGGTTTTAATGCATATTTTGACACATATTTTGCTGCCGTGCACATTCCTCGTGTAGATGCTCAATTTGCATATATTTTTTCGTCGCCTCAGTCAGTTGCTTCCCGAATTGCGAGCAGTACGGACGGACGGACGGACGTGTTCGGACTCTGAATTTGAGGTAAGCGTGGTTTTATTTCGCGCAAAAAGAATAGTATCGAAGCAGTTCAAGTTTAAACATGTTGCTGATGTATCGGCTTTTTAAACTAAAAGGCTCGAGTTTGTAAAACTCTCCTTTATTGAGAATGTTTTCTCTTGTTTGCAGTGCAGTCGAGAGTCGAAGGTTTGCTGGAGTTCTACCTCAAACTAAAGGTAAAGCTTGTCTGTATTATATTTGTTCTCTGGTTAAATTTATTGCGCTTAAAGAGACGAAACGAAGCTCCAGTTTAGCTCTGAAAACGTTGTAGACGAATTGGCTATGTAAACTGAACGTTTCGCGCTTGTGAAATTCTCGTTTAATGAGGACATTTTTTTCTCTTGTTAGCAGGACAGTGGAGAGCCGAAGGTTTACCGGACTTCTACTTCAAACTTGAAAGTAAGCCCTTCTGTACTTTTTATCACTTGTCTAGGAGAGCGTTTTTCTTTCTTGTTATTAGTTCCTCTAGGAGGTGGAAGCTTTTCTTGTTTTGTACGGCAGTACTGCATTTTTTCGCCACTGCCATTAACACGTGTTAACACGTGTGATGTTGTGCGCTCCTTGCATTTCTGAACGGTTTAGGTTTTTGAAGGGAAACAAAATAAGGATTTTAGTTTAGATCTTTTCTCTATATCAAATAAATATGTATTGTTGCACTGCAACGGTTTGTGCTGAGAAAGGTTGGCGAGAAGTCGTGATTAGCGTGTTGGGGAGTTTTGACTTGTGCGCCATGGGTATCGGGCACGTTGTTACGTTTAAATGTCCATGCGTTTGTTTGTATTTGCATCTAAAACAGTAGGACTTCTGATTCATTGCATGTTATTGCATCTTTCACGCTTTTTGTGCCACGATTTGCATTTTTTTTTTCTCATCTCAGGTCATTTGTTGTGGACTTGCAAGGTAGAAAGATGTACGCAAAATGGCTCCAAATTTTAGGTAGGTGGTTTAAGTTACCGTTCGAATACAGGAGAAACGGATCAGTTTGATAACTGCAAACTTTGTAGAAGTATCGTTATTAAGAAAGTTTTCTCCTTACAGATGAAAAGAAAGAGTAAATTAAAGCGAAGCTGGGAGGACTTCATAACGAAGCAAGCGAAAGTCATCGTTTCTCAATGGTAAGTGTTCTTTTCCGTATGTATGAACGCCGTTTCATATATTTATTTTGGTTTTGTATCTCGATATTTTTTTAATCAGCGATAATTTTTACTGCGCTTCGATTTCTTCGCGTAGTTCCTTTTAAATGCTAGTTGTTGACGCTTGAAAATTTGAGAAGGTTTAAGAGTGCAGCCTATTAAAGTTGTTGGCTAGTTTTTGTTTATGTACTGTTGTGTGTTGAGTTTAGTTGAATATTGTCTTAGCCTTTATCGCCATTTTAGTGACTTGTTCTTTTGCGTACGAAGTTTCCTGCAATTAATTTTAGAGACCAAAGCGTATTTATACGCTCGAACAGTGTTTGCAATGCGTACACGTTGTTCTTCGTAGTTAAGTGTATAAATTTTCAATCGCAGGAAGACGAAACACTTCGCAAAGATGGAGCCGAGCAAAGGAGAAGTTGAAGATTTTCTTGTTGATGATGGCTGACTGAACAAGAGGATACAGAATTGGAACGCGAAGACTTTCTGCACATGGTTAAAAATAAAAATGACCGACACGCCGTACAACACACACATACGCGCCATGTCTTGTTATTTAGTAGACTAGCGCGACACTTACACAAAATAAAGATGAATGAAATCTCAAGTAAACACCTCACCCTCCACCCCAAAGAGTTTATAAAGATACTTGAAATAAAAATGAACGACATGCCGAACAACACACACACATACGCGCCATGTCTTGTTATTTAGTAGACTAGCGCGACACTTACACAAAATAAAGATGAATGAAATCTCAAGTAAACACCTCACCCTCCACCCCAAAGAGTTTATAAAGATACTTGAAATAAAAATGAACGACATGCCGAACAACACACACACATACGCGCCATGTCTTGTTATTTAGTAGACTAGCGCGTCACTTACACAAAATAAAGATGACCGAAAGCCTTGCAAACACCTCACTCCTCCCTCTTCCCCCCCCCCCCCCCCCCCCCCAAAAAAAAAAATACTTCGACTCGTCCCCCTACTCTAAGGGCCTTATTACATGAGCGGGGCTTGACCAGTGTTCTCAGTCCATGAGTGTACCGTTTTGGGAGATTACATGAGAACTGGTTTAGCCCGCATGCTGGGACCCGGCTTGAGCCACCGGGATTTCGGTCGACCGCGAGTTGATCTTTTCTCTGTGTTCGGACATAACGGTGCAATACTCGCAGACTGAGAACACCGGCCTAGCCCGACTCTTGTAATTAGGTCCTAAACCTTCAACTCTTCCCCATACTCCAAAAACTTCAACTCTTCCCCAAACTCCAAAGACATCAACCCCTCACCCCACCCTCTAGACCCCAACCCCTCACCCCTCCCTCTAGACCCAACCCCTCACCCCACCCTCTAGACCCCAACCCCTCACCCCACCCTCTAGACCCCAACCCCTCACCCCACCCTCTAGACCCAACCCCTCACCCCACCCTCTAGACCCCAACCCCTCACCCCAACCCTTCACCCCACCCTCTAGACCCAACCCCTCACCCCACCCCCTAGACCCCAACCCCTCACCCCACCCCCTAGACCCCAACCCCTCACCCCTCCCTCTAGACCCAACCCCTCACCCCACCCTCTAGACCCCAACCCCTCACCCCACCCTCTAGACCCCAACCCCTCACCCCACCCTCTAGACCCCAACCCCTCACCCCAACCCTTCACCCCACCCTCTAGACCCAACCCCTCACCCCACCCCCTAGACCCCAACCCCTCACCCCACCCCCTAGACCCCAACCCCTCACCCCTCCCTCTAGACCCAACCCCTCACCCCACCCTCTAGACCCCAACCCCTCACCCCACCCTCTAGACCCCAACCCCTCACCCCACCCTCTAGACCCCAACCCCTCACCCCACCCTCTAGACCCAACCCCTCACCCAACCCCCTCACCCCACCCTCTAGACCCAACCCCTCACCCAACCCCCTCACCGTTGAGACTGGGGGGTTTTTTGGGGGGAGAGAAATTTAAACTGGGGGGTTGAGAGAGTAATTAGAGTGAGACTTAGTACTTTTTTTGAGAGAAGTGAGACTTAGTACTTTTTTTTTGAAAAGTGAGACTTAGTACTTTTTTTTTGAAAAGTGAGACTTAGTACTTTTTTTTTGAAAAGTGACACTTAGTACTTTTTTTTTGAAAAGTGACACTTAGTACTTTTTTTTGAAAAGTGACACTTAGTACTTTTTTTTTGAAAAGTGACACTTAGTACTTTTTTTTTGAAAAGTGACACTTAGTACTTTTTTTTTGAAAAGTGACACTTAGTACTTTTTTTTTGAAAAGTGACACTTAGTACTTTTTTTTTGAAAAGTGACACTTAGCGTGTTTGATACTGTACAATAAAATCACACTTGCAAACTTTGTTATTATTTTATTGGTTTACTTTGATGTACAGATGATAAACTCTTGCGGGTGAGATAGGACTTGAAGCAAGGTGTTAAAGTCTGGGGGGTGGGGTGAGATGAGGAGTTGGAGAGTGGAGCGAGGTGTTAAAGTCTGGGGGGTGGGGTGAGATGAGGAGTTGGAGAGTGGAGCGAGGTGTTAAAGTCGGGGGGGTGGGGTGAGATGAGGAATTGGAGAGTGGAGCGAGGTGTTAAAGTCGGGGGGGTGGGGTGAGATGAGGAATTGGAGAGTGGAGCGAGGTGTTAAAGTCTGGGGGGTGGGGTGAGATGAGGAGTTGGAGAGTGGAGCGAGGTGTTAAAGTCGGGGGGTGGGGTGAGATGAAGAGTTGGAGAGTGGAGCGAGGTGTTAAAGTCTGGGGGGAGGTGTGTTTGCTTGAGATTTCATTCGTCTTTATTTTGTGTAAGTGTCGCGCTAGTCTACTAAATAACAAGACATGGCGCGTATGTGTGTGTTGTTCGGCATGTCGTTCATTTTTATTTCAACTATAAACTCTTTGGGGTGTCGGGTGAGGTGTTTGCTTGAGATTTCATTCGTCTTTATTTTGTCGCGCTAGTCTACTAAATAATAAGACATGGCGCGTATGTGTGTGTTGTTCGGCGTGTTGGTCATTTTTATTTTTAACCATGTGCAGAAAGTCTGCGCTCAAATTCTGTCTCCTCTTGTTCAGTCAGCCATTGTCAACAACAAATTCTTTATTTTCTCCTTTGCTCCCCTCCATCTTCGCAAAGTGTTTCGTCTTCCTGTGATCGAGAATTCATACACTTAACTACGAAGGACAACGTGTACGCATTGCAGGAAACTTCGTACGCAAAAGAAAAAGTCACTAAAATGGCGATATAGGCCAAGACAATATTCAAGTGAACTCAACATACAACAATACATAAACAAAAACTAGCCAACGTCTTTTGAGTTGAACATTTTAAGTGTTCAAGCGCATAAACGCGCTTTACTATTTCAACTAAATTGAAGGAAACTTCGTACGCAACAGAACAAGTAACGAAAATAGTGATGCAGACATAGAAATCATTCAACCGAACTTAAAATACAACTGTTCGAGCGCTTTGGTATCTCAAATATATTGCGGGAAACTTCGTATGCAAAAGAACAAGTCATGAAAATGGCGAAGCAGACCAAGAAATCATTCAACGGAACTCAAAATACAACCATAACTAAGCGAAGATTACCCAACAACGTCAATTAGAGTTAAACATCTTAACGAGCATTATCGAACAGAAACGACTTGCACCAGTGAAGTTTATTTCTCTAAACAAAAGTAAAGTCACATACCTCGTGTGCTAATCCTACAAACGTGACCCGAAAACGAAACGAACACGATTGACGCTCAAAAAATCAAAACGCAACTGTTATCCGGATAAGAAAACTCTCTGAGCGAAGCACAAATGATAAAATGTATGTACAAAGGAGACTACTTTGCAATGAAGAACTGCATTTTCGCGTAACAAACATTTCATATCTTCGAAGCACGCTGACTAAACACCCGAGAGCAGCTTTTTCCTGAATTACTAAATTAACATCTCCGCTTAACTGCTGTGCAAAACAGTCAAGAAAATACCTTTCGTTTGCTTGAAACTCCGCCACGTTATCCTTTCTGCTTGAAATCGTCAACTCAAATCTCATCTCGCACATGTTCGAGCAAAAACTACCAACATGCAATGAATAAGTAATCCGCCAATCACAGTTGATCCGGGGTCACATGAACCACTAAAGTATGTGACCTATTGTTTGATTACGTCATATTCTTTGCATTCATTCACATCCTAATTATTCATCAAACCTATATCTAAGCAATTTTTCCATGTACTTATCGAGAATAGCTCAATGGCTCAACGGGTTACTCTCAGTGTTAAGACATTGAAGGTTTGATGGTTCGAGGCTTGTCGGCGCTTCCCCCCTCCGGCATGTCCTCAATGTTCCATCATTTCTTTAATTGTTCTTCTCTGTAAGGCCCTTCGGGGCCGCCAGCAACTCAAAGTGCAACTAAAAGGAAAAGTTGGTACTTCTTCTTTTTTTTTTCTTCTTCTTAAACTTACTAACTAAAAAATGAAATCGTAAAATAAATATCGTACTAAAAAAGTTCACTCTTAAACCTCCCAAAACTTTTAAACGTCAACGACTAGCTTTTAAAAGGAATTACGAAAAAAAAAAACTAAGTGCAGAACTTATTATCGCCGATTAAAAAAAAAAAATTCAGGATAAACAAACGACTAGCATTTAAAAGGATCCACGAAAAAAAAACTTAGTGCAGAACTTATCATCGCCGATTAAAAAAAAAAAAAAGTCCACGATCTTATTCTATTTATCAGGTTCGACTTCCAAAAAAAATTCAGGATAAACAAACGACTAGCATTTAAAAGGAACCACGAAAAAAAAACTTAGTGCAGAACTTATCATCGCCGATTAAAAAAAAAAAAAAGTCCACGATCTTATTCTATTTATCAGGTTCGACTTCCAAAAAAAATTCAGGATAAACAAACGACTAGCATTTAAAAGGAACCACGAAAAAAAAACTTAGTGCAGAACTTATCATCGCCGATTAAAAAAAACGTCTACGCTCTTATTCTATTTATCAGGTTCGACTTCCAAAAAAATTTCAGAACAAACATGACACACAAAGATTTGAATTTAAAGAAATTTTGAAGCCGATTTTCCCGCAGACGCGTCACTTCGTTTACTCGTCCGTCACACTGGTTCGCAAATAATCAACCTCCGAAGAAAATTCACAGTTACATGACACACAAACGACTAGCATTTAAAAGAAACTACGGAAAACAATCGAAGTGCAGTACATGTCATCGCCAATTAAAAAAAAATCCACGATCTTATTCTATTGATCAGGTTCGACTTCCAAAAAAACTCACGATAAACATGACACACAAAGATTTGGGTGTAAAGAAATTTTTAAGCTCATTTTCCCGCAGATATAAGAAAGCTTCACTTCGTTTACTCGTCCGTGACACTGGTTCGCAAATAATCGACCTCCGAAGAAAATTCACAGTAACATGACACACAAACGACTAGCATTTAAAAGGAACTACGCAAAAAAAATCGGAGTGCAGTAGATATTATCGCCGATTAAAAAATAAAAAATTCACGATAAACATGACACACAAAGATTTGAATGTAAAGAAATTTTGAAGCTCATTTTCCCGCAGACATAAGAAAGCTTCACTTTGTTTACTCGTCCGTCACACTGGTTCGCAAATAATCAACCTCCGAAGAAAATTCACGGTAACATGACACGGAGCGAATGAAAATCTAAACTCGACTAGTGTAATCTTAAATAAATATGTGAAACGGTGTTCATGCATACCATAGTCCATGTTCATCCTCCTTCCGTGAACGATGTCGCCATCATCAAGAAATGTTCCATATTATGTGCGAAGCTTTCTTGCAAATCACGTTTGCTGCGAACAGGTCGGACAAGCTCTGCGAGAAAAGAACATGTATTGGCCATAAGCTTGACTGTTCCAAACAAGTATGAAACAAAAATGGCACGTGCTAGATTCTTGTCGCAACTTTTACCAAAAAAGAATACTTACCATTGAGAAACGGTGACTTTCGCTTGCTTTCGCTGCCTTCGGCTCTCCACTGTCCTGCTAGCAAGAAAACAACGTCCTCATTAAACGAGAATTTCACAAGCGCGAAACGTTCAGTTTACATAGCCAATACGTCTACAGCGTTTTCAAACTAGCTAAACTGGAGCTTCGTTTCTTCTCTTTATGCGCAATAAATTTAATCTCTTCTTTTCGAGCATAAATAAAACCACGCTTACCTCAAAATTAGAGGCCAAACACGTCCGTCCGTTCTGCTCGCAATTCGGGAAGCAACTGACTGAGGCGACGAAAACATATATGCAAATTGGGCATCTGTGCACGGCAGCAAACTATGTGTCAAAATATGCATTAAAACCGGTTTACAATAGCCTTTCATTGGTCAAAGACTAATCACTGCAGATGCCAATATAACAAGAGAATGCACGCATTTGGAATCGCATTCATGCGAGGTCCACACGCACAAAAAAAAAAAAAAAAAAAAAAAAAAAAAAAACAAGCACTGGTGTATCAAGTCTTCTTTTGAAGTTTCTGGATAAATTTGGATGTTTTACAATTTGTATTTGTTGCTACCGGTTTCTCCAACGAGCGCTGACTAAAACAAAATGCAGTCGCATAGTCGAAACGTTTAATTTCCGCGGTGAAAAAGAAACCTAACTGCGACTCTTACATACCTCTTCAGTGAGCGTGTTTCTTCACAATCCTCTCCTACTGGTTGTACAATAACGGTGACAGTTTCCAGTACCCCAGCCACGGGACCCTTATTCAAACAAACAAACGGAGAACCCTTACTCAAAAAAACAAAAGGGGGACCCTCACTTAAAAAACAACAACAGCAACAAGATCACTCTTACGAGTTGACGAAATGGGCATCTGCACGGCAGCAAAATGTGTCAAAATATTCATTGAAACTGGTTTACAATAGCCTTTCATTGGTCAAAGACTAATCATTGCAGATGCAAGGCCAATATACCAAGAGAATGCACGCATTTGGAATCGCATTCATGCAAGGTCCACACGCACAAAAACAAAAACCAAGCACTGGTGTATCAAGTCTTCGTTTAAAGTTTCTGGATAAATTTGGATGTTTTACAACTTGTATTTGCACCGGTTTCTCCAACGAGCGCAGACTAAAACAGAATGCGATCGCATGGCCGAGCAATGTCAATCCGAGCTAAACATTTCAACCCTTCGAGCAAATAAATTGCAGGAAACTTCGTGCGCAAAAAAAAAAAAAAAAAACACAGTCACGAAAAGGCGATGCAAACCAAGACAACATAAAATAAACAAAAGCTACCGAGCTAAACATTTCAACCGTTCGAGCAAATAAATACGCTTTGGCCTCTCAAATAAATTGCAGAAAACTTCGTACGCAAAAAAAGAAACAGTCGCGAAAAGGCGATGCAAACCAAGACAACATAAAATAAACAAAAGCTACCAAGCAATGTCAATCCGAGCTAAACATTTCAACCGTTCGAGGCTCGTCGGCAATTTCCCCCGCCGGCGTGTCCTCTTTCCATCATTTCCTTAATTGTTCTTCACTCTAAGGCCCTTCGGGGCCGCCACTAAATTACAACGCAACTCCAGGAAAACTTAGTACTTTTTTTTAAGTTACAAACTAAATGGAGTCGACTAATAAAATCGTAAAATAACAATCGTACTAAAAAAAAGTACATAGGCTTCACTCTTAAACCCCCCAAAAAATTTCTAACGTCAACGACTAGCATTTAAAAGGAACTACGCAAGTAATTCGAAGTGCAGTACACATTATTGCTGATAAAAAAAAAAAAAAAAAAAAAAAAAAATCGGTATACCAGTAGCCAATCCGTGGTTCACGCTCTTATTCTGTTTATCAGGTCCCACTTCCGAAAACAATTCACGATAAACACGACACACAAGGATTTGAACGGAAAGAAATTATGAAGCACATCTTCCCGCAGATATAACAAAGCTTCGCTCCTATTCTGTCCAACAAGTACCATCCCGTCGTTATCTCGTCCGTAAAAACTGGTTCGCAAATAATCGACTTATGAAAAAAATTCACAGTAACATGACACGGAGCGAAAGAAAACTTAAACTCGACCGGTGTAATAAGTATTATCTCGTCCGTACAACTGGTTCGCAAATATTCGACTTCCGAAGAAAAATCACACTAACATGACACGGAGCGAAAGAAAACTTAAACTCGACCGGTGTAATTCCTTAATTACAAAACCAAAATAAATATGTAGAAGAGCGTTCGTACATACAATAGTCCATGTTCATCCTTCTTGCGCCGTGAACGAGGTCGCCATCACAGCTTCACCATCAGCCACAAGCGATGACTTTCGCTTGCTCCGCCATGAAGTCTTCCCGACTTCGCTTCAATTGTCCTTCACTTCATCTGCACGAGAAAAAACTTTCTTAATAACGATACTTCTACAAAAGGTTGCAGTGTTATCAAACCTACAAAAACATCTATTCTTTACGAACTGTACTCGCGCGGTAAATTAAAGTACCTACCTAAACTTCGGAGCCTTTTGCAGACGTCTTTCCATCTTGCAGGTCCACGACAAATGGCCTGAGGTGACAAAAAAAAACATGCAAAAACACGGGTTTAGTCAGAAGTCTTATTATTCAGATGCAACTAGACGTAAAGTGCCCGATATAAAATCGAAAACGCCAAGCAAGCTTTTCATCGATCCTAAAAATGCGCCCTGCGAAAATCTTTCAACTGAAAACTTTGTAGAGATGTCAGAAGACAAAAACGCATAGGATCAAACCATTTATGCTTAAAAAGCTTTGAAAAATTTGTCAATCACTTGCTCTCGGGCCCGGCTGTATGAAATCAAAAGCAAATCTAAACATTCTTCATAAAAAAAGGAAGCTGTCCTGAAGTGTTCCAACAATCCCAAAGTTGTAATGAGAATGAAGAGCGAATTTGAAAGGTAAAAAGTCAATAGCCTACTTTAAGCCTCAAAAATGGCCGATTTTGCGTCTAATGCCCCTTCTTGTCACACTGGTTTCCCTGCAAATAATCATCGGTTTGACCTGTAAATCACTGTGTAGAGCTAACATACATAGTTCTATAGAATGATTTATAGATTTCAATTGCCAACTTGTATTTGTACAGAGATCAGAAGACAAAATTGTATAGCTTGAACCTCTCTGTGCTTGAAAAGCCGCGAAGAAGATGATTTGCTCTTATTTTGGTTCAAACATGGGCTGACTGAAGGCTAGCAAAACTAGAAATGATTTCTTTCTTTCTTTATCTTCTCGCTTATTGCACCCTCATCTTATGTTGTGTCAAGAGAGAATGAATGAATGAATGACGTTTATATGTATCTCTGATCAACAAATGGGTCCAGTAAGACCCTGAACATTGTTATTTTAGGACATTAAACAAGATAACAAGACCAACCTTGCTGAAGACTTGCTTGTTTCTTGCTACTTTTCATGTTCTTCCCAAGGTCCACAACAGCCTCATACTGTACTGTGTTAGATTGTCATGGTTGCCCCATTTTTTGTTGGTGCTCTGCAAACAAAGTGACAGATGCTTTGTTTAGCTCGCCATTATTTTGGAAAAATGCCAGTACAGTAAGTCTGGTTAGGGGCTGTCAACATATGTATTCAATCCTTTCAAAGTTTATCAAAACATTATAAGAACCTAAAATAAGACCACTGTTCCACGGATCTTAATAGTGCCACATGAGGATTAAACAAAGGTTGTAAAGTCTTTTGTGATCCAAGTCAGTGCACAGCTTACTTGATGACCAACTCTACAGTACTAACAGTTTGAAAGTGTGGTTCCTGCATACCCTGTCAGGTAAAGCAACATTCTAAAATGTTATTTTAACTTTGAAATACACAGCTTTATGTCCTGAGACACATGTATCTAATTTGCTTACCTGATGCACAGTTTCCTTGGCAGAGTTGTTGCAGATCGCTTTTGTATTGAGTGCAATTCCTTTTGCTGTCAAAGGACTGTGCGCAA
Organism: Plumapathes pennacea; assembly: GCA_964036295.1. Lineage (NCBI taxonomy): Eukaryota > Metazoa > Cnidaria > Anthozoa > Antipatharia > Myriopathidae > Plumapathes > Plumapathes pennacea. The sequence goes on from OZ038473.1 coordinate 82,467, forward strand.
TCTCTGATTCTGCCGCAGTCTTTATAACTCAAGCAAGTTCTCTCACGCAAATCCCTATAATCCTTGCTATATTCAAAACTTTAGCCGGAACATTCTACTAGTTATGACGTTCAGCACATAACATCACATGGCTCAAATTACTACACTCCTGTACCCGAGGCAGGCTTAGCTAGGACAAGTACAATCAATAATAATAATAATAATAAAACAACCATGTAGTCTCAATAACATCATGTTATTTGTAAAGTTTCCTCCATGTCACTTGATCGTGATATATATCAACAAAGCATTACCGATTAGTCTGTCGCTACACACACAGAAGTTTGAAACACTTTGGGCAAATCACATGTTCATCAAGCAAACTAGTATTTCAGCCGACAAAACTACAAATTGTTTTACTATGAAATGACTATCTAGAACAACTATATCTTATACAACTTTAGGCCTGGCTTATCTCACAACTATTTCTTCAATGTGTCGAGTCAAGCCTATGCAAACGAGTCAACAATGTAATGATCGATCAGCCATTTCTTCTAACGAAGACTTTGGCATTTCTACTTGACTAGAAGACCCACGCAGACTCAGATGGTCTGCAGTCAAAACGTCGCCGTGCATGGCTACCATGGTTCTGATCCTAAATGCTTCAGTAGTGTTCTGTTGTGGATGCCATAGCATCATGTTTAGTTTTGGTGCGTACATGATCGCTACAACTGCAAAACCGGATGCTACGACAGTCAGGGAGTAGACTGAAGCCTTGGTGGCTCCGCTGGTATCTTGAAAGACGGGCACGAAACACATCCAGAAAAGACAGAATGCAAACATGGCGAAGCCGATGAATCTAGCCTCGTTGAAATTTTCTGGAAGGGTTCGGGCCTTGAACGCAAAATAGGTAGAGACCAGGGCTAACACAAGCACGTATCCTAACAATATCAGTTGGAGGATGTCTATGCCAGCACCACAGTCATACACTAAAGTGTCCTCAGCATTCACATCTTCCTGAGCGACCATTTCCGGTGGGTACACAAGAAACCATACGACGCAGAACATAACCGGAAGTGATGTCATACACATAGCCATTATAATCTGCATTCTATTGGTCAACAGCCGACTGCCTGAAGATAGCCTCGATCTGGAACGGAATATGCGAAGTAGTCGGTCCGTCTTGAGTAGCATGATTGACGTGCACAAGGTGAAAGAAATAGCGAACATAAACGTACGCACGCAACATAGGGTGGGAGTGGGTCTGCCCTGAAGAAACGAAACGACAAAGATGCTGATGATGGAGCTGAGATGAAGAAACGAAAGTTCCTGATTTGATGCTTTCACAACGGCAGTTTGTCGTTTCTTTATGAAGATGGCTATAACTAGAAGAGTGACGCAGATGGCAAAGATGTTTAAGACCAATACTGATATTCCTTCAGCGCTTGCCCATCTGAAGTAGTTTTCTTTCAGCTTAACACAGGCTGTTCGCTGTTTGTTGGACGCATAACCGTCTGCACACTTAATGCACTGGGATTGTCCCAACTTTGCTTGAAAAAAACCTCGCTCACATTCAACGCAAGTCCAGCAACAGGCTGGAGTCCCTTGGACAGCGTACTCTCCTGCTTGGCATGCGTCTGCGCATGTAGATACAGGTATAGTGGATGACCAACCGTTCCACCACAGCAGGCTCAAGTTTTCCGCACTCACGTGCAGTTTTCCATCACTGCCGCTCCAGAAACCAACTTCTGTAAAGTCCATTGCAGTCGGTGCTCCGGGTGCAATTGGTTGAAGAATCTTTACAGAATACGATCCGAACAACAAGTCCCCATTCGCGTCAAACATGACGGTATAATTAGATTTCCCATGGAATGAGACATTAGACAAATACACCGAAATGTCTCGAGGAGCAATACTTGGGTTTTGCTTGGGACATCTGCCGTCTTTCAATAGACCGCTGCCGTTTTTACAGCGATGAATATTATCTATCGCGTGTACAACTGCGTACACTGCGTCCATAACGTTTGTGTACTTATTTCTGGGCAGATTGTTTGCACTTGGCACTCCTTTGCCAATTGCTCTAGGGCAAACGACAGTCACATTCCCAAATTGATTTCGGTAAACAAAGTTTCTGTCATCTTTGTGATTGGTGCCGAAAGACACGTTAACACAGCCGTATTCCTCTTGCCAAAAGTCCCACATCCACGGGTTGTGCATAGAGTTATTAGGTGTAAGCCTCTGTAAATGCTCCTCAAATCCATGGTGTTTTTCTAACCGTGGTACCAGACCCAACATGCCTCCCACAATTTTTACACTTAAATTTTTTAGTTGATAGGCGTCTCCCCACGTTTCCGTCCCAATCCATGTTCTCCCTGTCAGCCCAAGCTCCGTCGCTTCCTCTAAAAATCCAAGAGCATTCGGTCTCTGACACCACAATACGATGACTCTAGACCTCGGTTTGCTTTTTAATAAACTGATGATGTTTTGAAGTTCCTTCTTCTCGAGGTTCGGATGGAAAATCGCCTCGATTGCTGTACAGATGGAATGTTTCTTCAGCTCGTAACGTAACGCATCCATACCTGCACGACCGTACGCGTTATCTGATGCGACGATAGAAACGTAGCTCCACTTGAACGTTTTAAGCACGTCGGCGATGGCTTGAGCCAGATACGTATCCGATGGCAATGTCCGGAAAAAAGAGGGATAGATGTCTTTGTCGCTTAACAAGACGCTGGTGGATGAATAGCTTATTTGAGGCGTCATATCAACACCGAAAACATTCGCAATGTTTGTTGAGATAGGTGATGCTGCTCCTCCGATAACCGCCGATACAGAAGGCCGCTTTTTATCACACAAGCAGTACCCGCTTTGAGCTGCGTTGGGGTTTTCAGCGTCCAGTACAAAATCCAGCGAAGCTTTTAATGCGTTCGACACTTGATTACACGAATCTCGGATGTCAAATCCAATGGTGTTATTCTCGAGCAAGTCCGTGTTGTCGTTGACCTCTTTAACAGCAAACATCATTGCCTCCACCCAAGTCAACGCGTACTGATTTAGCGCAAAATAACGCGCGCCACTCTTGACGCGCGTAACATGAACTGGAAATAGCCCTCCTAAAATAATGTCGCCGACTGGTTTGCTTGAAACTGCTGCCTGCGAGCTGCAATGGTTCGCATGGTCGTCGGTAGTTGATTGAGCTCCCACAAGAGCGTTAATTATAATCCAAACCGCAAATAAACCAAACATGGTATCCGATGCTCTATGTAGAACGACTATCGCAGTCACTGTATAGAAAAACCATGTTGGCAACGCCGAGAATACTTCACTGACGAGGTTCGAGTTGGATAAGAAAAAGTAGTTTGTGTTTATCTGTCTCTACAACAACTTGTTAATGCCATCTGAACCGAGCGTGATTTAAATTTAGATTGACGTTTCGGCATATTAATACAGGCACTCAAAGACAAATTGACTGTCAGCGACACCTTTTGTTGGAACCCGATGGTGCAATGTATGATCATAAATAGGAGGCGTAGCTCGAAAACTGCGTAAGTTCGGAAATAATAGAGAAACGACGGACAGTTTTTTCTTGGTATCAGTTAAAAGCAAGACATACATACCAAATTACCTTGTTTATATAACAAAGAAATAAAGCGTTCAAAACTGATTCGTCTGGACTTAACACAAAACAGCGTGAAATGCTGTTTCAAATTGATATTTCATAACCAAATAGCAGGCTAGGAATTATTAGCAAGAGCTCAAATCAACACACAACTAACGGCAGCTGTTTGAACAGGATCTGCCACTAAATTTCTATCTGACAACAAACGTACAAATCCTGTCGAACCAAATGTCATCATTTGTATTGTACTAGTCCATAATTTCCGCTTCAAGCTTTACCTTTTAATTTAGAAAATGCAAATTTCGGATTGCAAAATTAAAAAGACAAAAAAATATATAAAACTAAAAGCACAGATAAAGCCCCCGCCTCACAATATCAAAACCCAAAGGAAGGCAACATGCCATTATACTTCCGAATTGTTTTAGAATTTACTTCACGACCAAAACGAGTTTTGACATCAATTTAGAAGGCGAAAATAATTTTTATCACTTGAACTTGTTAAATTTGTAATGTTGCCATAGGTTCATGTATATATTTAAAATCTATTAAACATAAAACTAAGATCTCGCCCAAATATGTGAAAAATCTATTGCATGATCCTGTGGTCAACCGCTATAGTGACCTGAATTGGGCCTCTGAAACACGCCGAAATCCTTTAGGGCCCTTTTGATTATTCTCTTCTCTTCAAAATGACCTTTGTGACTCTTCTGACAGTCGAAAACTATTACGTCTTTCCATGTTGGGAAGAAATATCCAGGCTTTCAAGGAACGTTTAATTTATACTCTGCTAAAGTATTTCACATAAATATATTAACTTGATCATAAATAACTAATGCACACAGATAGCTTAACGAATAGAACTTGAGCAACGCAATACATTCTAAAACGAGTTCCCCTTATCAAGCAGCGAAAACCGTAATACGATAGTTCTCAAATTCTCCTTACTGTGCCCGCAGTTTAGTGACACAGCGGAAATAATAGTTGGATCAGCTGCCCACTGCCAAAATGATCACATGCAAAATTCTCCCTGCCATTCACGAATTTCATAGTTGGATCAACTTTTCACTGAGTGATCAGATGATAATTTCTCCCTACTGTACTCGGATACTTCTGCTTGCCGACAATACTGACTTTCGACGCGTTAGTTTAGACCACGCTTGGTGTTTAGCAACACAATAATTATGTTCTGCTATGTACAAAAGTTAAATATAGGAGTAATAAATAAATAAATAGCTCATACAGCCAGTTGTTCGAAGCTTAATATACCCCATCCATCAAATACTAATCTCAGTCTTAGTCAACGTCCTGCAAGGTTATGTTCAAAGACAAACCCAAAAAAGAAAGCTCGTTTAGCTTTATCCTATCACGGAAGCCTATTTCCCGTATTGCGCTAAAGATGACAAAAAACTTCACGTAATTCAGAATATAAAGAGCTGGACACTGCGCTACAGTGTATTATATAGAGTAACGTTTTTCCACATTCTTTGCTGCGTTCAAAATATCCGTGTCAAACTCGCGTTCATACGTTCATGTTACTACTGCGCCGGCACAGAGCAAAATTAGTTAAACTCACAAAGTATAGCAGCCCTGCAAAAGCCTTCATATAGAGTGTCATATACTGTTAAAGTCTAACAGCCTTGCAAAAGCCTTCCTATAGAGTGTCATACACTGTAGCATGTGCTTTTTGAAATTTCGGTATTCTCCGCACCTGAAAGTCTCGACCCGACATATCTAAAACTTTGTTCAAGTGAAATTCGCATTATAATGGCTTGACAATGTTAAGTTACAGACCTACAGTAATCCAGTAGCACTGCTATATTAATCTTTGAACTCAACACCCTAAACACGTTACTTTTAACTTCTTATCAATCGATCACGAGGTTTGGTTTTAGAACACACAAATGAAAGGCACGTAAGTGTGCCTTCAAACATTGTACTTGCTTGCTTTTCACTTCACAGAGTCAAACATGGCAAGGCTCTTGCTGATGATGTCATCCTGTGGTCAAGTGGACAGAAACAAATGACTGCCATGACTCACGGGAATAGGACACCCGGTTGCATTTATCTCGTTATATTATTGTTTCTTTGCTTACCTTTCGACAGCCATCCAGAAATTCATCTTCAGAAATGACTCCATCTTCGTTCACATCCATCAACTATAATACACCAAAATAAGGAACAGGTCAACTCAAGTGGCAACATGACACATAAATGAATACACTGTTTACAATGAACACATGTTTAATGCGTCATGTTCCAGCGACAATCAGAAAATAAACCATTCACTGTCATATCACTGCTTCCATTATTCCTCCAAATATAGTAATGTCGCTTTGCCCTCTCTTTGCAATCCCAGCCCAAACGTGCACCTTGAAGGGATGCTTCGGTTTGGGACGCAATCGCCCTTGTAAATCAGGCGTGCAAGGGATGAGAGGTAACTCAAGACTGCCACTGTACTATAGTGGACACAGAGTTTTAATAAACATTATTATTATTACCGTGAAAAGTCTTTCCACTTTTGTCTGAACCGATGCTTCATCATCTGAAACAAGAGCCATTCCCATCATGCAGTGCACCGAATGCACAACAGTAGCCAGCTCCTACAAAACAATCAGAGTAAGTTGTTCCATCAGTTCCTCACCTATAATCCCCTCTGCTTTGATGAAAAGCCAAACTTCACAGAATTATTCTACTGTAGGCTGAGGGAAATAGTGTACCTCCCTAGTGATGACTCCATCTCCATTCAAGTCGTACAGTTGGAATGCCCACTTCATCTTGTCTTCAGCGCTGCCATGAAGTGATACTGACAAAGAGCACACGAAGTCCTGTGGTGCATAAAATAACATTTAAATGGTCAACAGGCACTAGTTTAGATTCAACTAGACTGGCCTTGCCAGTGAGCTCGCGGCGTGAGTTGGGTCGAGACCAGAATATAAAATGGAAAGTAGGGGACAAGAGCGGAACTCCCAAGAGAGACTTCCAATTTCTCACCATAAAAATATCACACAGTATAGAGAACTTGGCTTTTGACACCTTGCTCTTTTGACACCTTGATTAAACTAAAAATTATTATTACAACACTCATACACTTGCTTCTTAAAGGTTGAGCGACCCTGCATCTTGAGAATGCGTGACATATCTTTTTATGCACAATCGATTATGACAGTTTGACCTTGACTCATATTTCTAATCAGAGGCCACGATTAATCCAGCCTTCGCTTCACTACTTATGTGTTTTCTTTTGTTAACTCAATACGTTTCTTCTATCAGGCTTTCGAGTATTCGTGCTCTGTAACAAATATAAAATTGAAAGCGAGGAATGTCACACGAGAGATGTTTACAATATTATTGCGCTTTTGTTCACAGTGTGTTCAGTCCATTTGTGACTGCAAACTCAATCCTCAGAATTATTTTGGTGTATTTTTCATTTCTGGTATTTAATGAACATTGCGAAACAAAGACTACATGATCGAATGAAAGAAACTCTTCAACAGGCAATGTACGATACGCAGAAAAATTTTATGAGGCAACAGATGTCATGTACAGAGAAAAGCATAAAGCCTCATTGTTTTACGGCTAAAGCTCACCGTAGCTTTGGTTTCTGTTTTCGCCCTGTTATCTTCCCAAAAGTATTTCGTGTCACCACAGAAAGTTTCGTCGGGACTAAATACTTATCGGCGACAGAGATATTTGCAATACCCCAGAAGTACCATCAAACATTTGTTTACGGCTATTCTCAAAGCTTGTGCGGTGAACACGAGCCAAAATCTTTTCCTAAAATCCAGTTTATCCGTGCGTATTCCACAGAGCCAAATGGCGTTGAATTTGAATAGGATGCAGTTTACTTTTTCGCTTCACTATTTATGTGTTTTCTTTTATTAACTCAATACGTTTTTTTCTATCAGGCTTTCGAGTATTCGTGCTCTGTAACAAATATAAAATTGAAAGCGAGGAATGTCACACGAGAGATGTTTACAATATTATTGCTTTTTTGTTCACAGTGTGTTCAGTCCATTTGTGACTGCAAACTCAATCCTCAGAATTATTTCGTGTATTTTTCATTTCTGGTATTCACTGACCATTGAAAAACAAAGGCTACATGATCGAATGAAAGAAACACTTCAACAGGCAATGTACGATACGCAGAAGAATTTTATGAGGCAACAGATGTCATGTACAGAGTAAAGCATAAAGCGTCATTGTTTTACGGCTAAAGCTCACCGTAGCTTTGGTTTCTGCTTTCGCCCTGTTATCTTCCCAAAAGTATTTTGTGTCGCCACAGAAAGTTTCGTCGGGACTAAATATTTATCGGCGACAGCGGTACCATCAAATATTTGTTTACGGCTATTCTCAAAGCTTCCGCGGTGAACGCGAGCCAAAATCGTTCCCGAAAATCCAGTTTATCCGTGCATATTCCAGAGCCAAATGGTGTTGAGTTTGGATGGGATGCAGTTAACTTTTACACACAAGTAACAAGCAATTCACTGGCCACATCTCGAGTTGTTTAGCGAAGTCAATTACGTCATCGCTCAGCACGTGATAATGTGAACCAATCACCGTGTGCTGATTCTTGACCCACAAAAAGGAAAAAATAAATAAAAATGCCCATTTTTAAGCTCTCGTGGGCCCCAGGCCCCCGCGAGCAATTATTTATATGGCCAAGTACTACATTACACAAAACATTTATGAAGTGTGCTGTACTCACTCATGAACAAATACAGTTTTATAACTTAGACATTGTGTGAAACACTCATTTAAGAGATCATTAAATCCTGTTCACCTTACCTCAAAGGAAATACTGCCGTCCTTATCGCCATCAAAAACATTAAACAACAAGTCTGCATAATGGCTTGAGTCTGCAATGGAAGTCAGTGTTAAATAAGACACAGCATGGCAACATGAAACTATACTTGCTCTGATTATAATCAGTATTGAAGGTTATGGCACACATGCAGTATATTGTTTTTTTTATCAGGATACTGTATTACTTCAAATAGATCAACAAAGAAAAGAAGTACAGAGTGACGCAGAATAGTTTGGCAGGCATATGAGAACATAAAATTAATATAAGGATGACAGATGAGACATAACAGTTACTAAAGAAGACATTGAAAGTTTAAAATATCGGTGCGCTTGGTGAAAATAAAATGACTGGTACAGCCTGTAACAAACACATTTTCAGGAGAAAGGCAAATTTTTTTTAGGAATCAGGAGACAGTGGTGTTTCAGGGAATCCCCCCCCCCCCCCCCCCCCCCACAGGCAAAAATTCCTAGCTACAGCCCTGGATGCAATAAGAATGTTTCAAAACCATTCTGGTCCAACAGAACTTTTAACAACTGAAGGTATCTCAGGAAATTCCTAATTAAAGACAATTAAAAATTACATTTCCAGTGAAGTAAACACCATGCGACATTTGATGCCCTGCTCACCTCCATAAGGAAAGAACTGTGCATAAATCTTCTTAAATATGTCCCTGTCCACTCTTCCAGATATGCATTCCTGTAAATAAAAAAAGCCTTTCATGAGAATAATTATTTTATATAAATGTCAAGCAGTACCATTCACCCAGTTCATAAGCCAAGAACGTACATTTAGAAATTACACCACAGGAATTTTCTTGACTTAATTGTTCCAGTTAGTACAAAATATTGTTATAAGTTAACATAAATAGCACAAATTTTAGGGACGCGTCATTTAATCTTGACTTCACTAGTGGTTGAATGACCATATTGTATGTAACATATACAATAAATTATGTGACCAGCAACACTTGGACTTGATACCATTACTTTATCTGCATGGCAAATATTAAAGACAACAGCACTGCTTTAGTGCTAATGTAACTGTCTGTGTCTTTTACTTTACCATTCATGTCTTTTCTCTTAATTTATTGAGGTTGTTGTCTAAGACTTTCAAAATTTACTCATGTTTACTATACAAATATCCGGTCACATTTTTTACGTATATATATAAATACAGTGCAGAATTACAACAATATTGTGGATTGAATACATGCAGGTGAGAATTTGAATTCAAAGGGTGCAGGCCTACAATGTATGACTTGTGTGATACACCAGAAAATTGAAACGATTTATGCAAAGCATGCACAAAAATCCTGCAAGGAAATTTGCCAGGATCCTACAAGGATCCTTGCAAGGATTTTCACCAGGGAAGACTCAGATGACAAACAAGTGTTCTCAACTAGCAATACCCTGTGTCAATTTGTACACAATACTGTAATTTATTCAACTTCTTTATTATAGTCAGGAGAATCTACAGTATAATATTTACCTGAAAGCGATAGAAAAGACAAAATCAGCACACGACAGCACAAAATAATTTGTGAATACTATCTTACATAACCACACCAGCACCTGTACTGCGTTTAGACGTATCATGTTTTTAAATAAAGGCCTTTGTATTGTACTGTATTAAGCAAAAGACAAGAAATGGACTTACGTTCTTGAACCCTCTGTACATTTTCTGAAGCTCTTGTCTTGTAAATTTTGTGTGCTTTATCAATTCCTCTATACCTTCTACTTTCGAACCCGCAGCTGAATGTATACCATTCAGGCCATCTGATGCAAAAACAAAACAAACTGTTAAATTTCGACATCGCAACACTAAAATATGGGGCTGATTCAGGCCAGGAGTCTGAGCTTCACTCATACATTATTATATAAATGTTGAAGTATATTTAATATCAATGAACATGATTGGCATGTGTGCATAGTCAGATCATGATGTCTAGTACATAAATTCTGATTTACAGCAAACTTTTCTTGACCTGTTCGACCAGCAGGTCTTTAAATTATTAATGACACACTGAGTGTTTAGTGATCACATGCATAGACTAAGCTCTTACCATTTCTATTTTATATACAGAGATATCAGATGTATTAATTTAGATTACTGTCTAATTCTCTGAGATTATGACTTGTAACACATAATTTATAATACTGTTTGTTGTTCAAAATTGTCCCTCGTTAGCTAGTTATGACAATATTTAACGAAAACATCAACAACCTTTAAAAATGGTATCCGTCTGGAAATCTACATTTATTGTTAGCAGCGCTTGCAACGGTTCTTCTTCCAAATATATTTCTGAATTCGTATGTACTCGATCATAACAAAATTCTCCAAAATTAATTGGCAAGACGGTCAAAGAACTTGGTGTACAAACGCATCGGTATAATATATATTAAATGCAGAACGTTTGACATTTCAAGTGGCGTGATGAGATATTGCTAAGTCAATTTTTTAACAAGCAGGCTGAACTCCAGCGAGAAACGAATCGCTTGCTTTAGTAATGACTTCAAAACAACACTCACCTTCAGTGGGAGCCAATTCACAATCATACTCCAAACATCTCCTTCCACCCTTCCTTCGAATACCTACAGGAGATGAAACACGTATTATTTATACACTCTGGGGTTAAGGAGTTGGCTTTGTACCATTTCTTACTCAGAATCCTGCTCGTTTTGCCTAAATCCTGCCCCATGTTGTCAACATCCTATCAGAAGTGATTTAAACAACAGGTGAAATCTGGAGTCGCACTGCGCGTGCTCTCCAAGACCGCTGGCTAGAACGTGCGTCAGCGCCGCTGAGAAAAGAGGAATGAGAAACGAGGAAGAGGGAGACAAACGGAGCTTATATAATAGTAACAATTTTGAAATATAAAAAGTTTACTCTTTTACAATCAATAGCTAATGGGGAGGGAGACATAGTAAAACGGACAAGACAAATAAAGAGAAAGATAGTGGCTAAGGAAGAAATAAAAAGATAACTGAATAGGGAAGTAATCCGGACTGCAGATGGCGATACAATGACCTAACTTACTCATCATTTTGTCCTTGAGATTTCCCATCCGTGTAGGACTGCCCTGGGGCGAGGATGCTTGTGATCCAGGCCTGCATCGTTTAGGGCTCCCGGGGACTGACGAGGCCTGGGAGCCAGGAAGACGTCGTCTTGGGCTCCCCTGTGGGGTGAGGAGAGTGTACTTTTCTGCAGTTTCACTACTTTTACTTTCTGGTTCGAAACCTTGCTCCTCTTCTATTGTCATGCTGCCTCTTTCGGCGTCTTGCGAACGGCCTTTTCCTGGTACTGTCAAAATGAACGAGAAAGCTGTTTGTAAGGAATTGTAGAGATAAATACATAGACTAAAGGGGATAATGAAATAGAACAAAAGACTAGAGGCAGTTAGAATACAGATAGACAAAGACGAAAACAAAGAATGGAACAGAAACAGCGTACAACAGACTAAAAAATACAACTAAATGAGACACAGAGACAGTAAATAAACATATAGAGACAAACAATGACGGACATACAGGGTTAAGTATTCATAATATTAAACTATTAATTGTCCGTTGAAGTTCTTACTTGGTTTCGCATCAGCTCGATGTATATCGATCTTTGTTAAAGTTGTATTTATGTAGTAACATTTGTGACGGAATCAGTCAGAGCTCGCAGACTGATAAGCGTGACAGAACTTTAATAATTGATTGGTGAAGGATTTGGTGATTTCAGGCAAAACAACCAAAAAGAAAAACCAAAGCAAAACAAAAAACACTCATACGCACGGCTCGCATCGTCATCACAGAGTCCCAGAAAACACACTAAAAATGACTCAATAGAAAGCCAAGCAGTTGATCGAAATGCAAGGTTTCTGTTCGATTTGTCATCTGGGGATAATTTGACCGGCAAACAGATGAAGTATATTAAGAATGCCTTATCAGAAATCGTAATGTCCCACAGCAATTGAAGCAAAACCCGCAAAGATTTTAGGTCAGAATCTTCCTGACGGATAAAAAACGTTTCACAACATCTCCTTATCACTCTCTGTTTTTATCTGATGGTCTTCAGTTTTGATTTTTTTCTTAAAATGCACCAAGGTTAAAGCATACGCCACAACACGTCGCATCTCGCACTTCCTTATCTTTACCTATTATATTTTGAGCATATAATTTACGTTTTACCTAGCTTATTCATTAGCATACTCACTTGAAAGCGCAATCCAACTGTAGTTTTTAATTTATATTCTCTGTGGTGTCGTGTTAGTCGAAAGAAAGAATAAAGCGTAGGAGTTTTGTTGATGATAGCTCCAGATAGCGAGAGAATCGCGTCCAAACATATATTAGCATATTACCTTCGAAAAAGCTTTGAAATTTTCTCTTCCTTTCGCGCTAAGAGCCTTATGAGCGAACACTTTAATTTCATAACTATTCTACAAAAATAAACTTGCACTTCTACATCAGCAGTGGATGCAAAGAAAGAGCGGGAAAAATAGATCACTTTTGCCAAGGTTTGGAATAAACTAATTGGCTTTTTTTCCTTTAAAAATCGAGCGTTTGAAGACCTCATTTTACGAAAAGCCTTAACGATGTGAAGCGCGACGTGTTTAATGGTGCACTTTCACGTTTTCTCGAGCTGTAGAGTTTCGTTTGACAGAACAGACTACAAAGCGATCTTTAATTGATGCAAGCTTGTGAAGGCAGATGGCTTGTGCCAAAACAAATAGCTTCGGGATTTTAACCTACAACGCGAAAGCCGTTCCCGCACTGAACAGCGCTAAGTAATTAAAACACTGTACCTTGAAACATGTTCTTGCTTCGCTCTGTTCCCATGCTAGCCCATAATGGCGAGATGTAGTTTACGCGGCATCCATGTTTCCTCCTCTAGTCCCCTGAGTTCAGTCATTTAATAATTAACGAAGTGAAGCAGGTTGTGTGGTTTCAGAACTTCAACATCATTATCATAACGTGGCTGGTTGAACGACTGCCTGTCAAATTACCGCTGTGAGGCCATCAATATGTTGTTTCTATGCTTCTCTCTCCAGTCCGAATGTCCCAAATGTCTGTAATGATAGCACAGCTTTGACAAACATTCGCTCTGGTCACGAGCCGGTAAATTTGCGTTGTAGGAGCTTTTTGTTGTTGTAGTGCCATCTGTCTGCAGCTTTATTTGTACAGCAAGCTTTATTCCAATTTACACTGGTAAAAGGTAAACCTACTGGTTATGAGATTGTGTTCACGACAAAATTAAAAACAACATCGGAAAGTGCAAAACTTTGAGCACACAAAACCACAGCTCCCACAGACACACGTGATATGCGCTAAAACAAACACCAGCAATAAATAATATAACGTAAAACATACATACATACATACATACATACATATATATGTATATATGTATATTATAGCAATAACATGCATACATACATACATACATACATACATGCATACATGGTACTGGCATCCCAAATACCGTGTCATACGGCATATATACACGTACTGACAATAAATATATACAAACATAGTCGTACATACATACATGCCAAATACATGGTTCCACGACTTGTATTTCCAAAGGCACTGCTGAAGTTTGTTGAGGTTCCAATCATTTACAATCCTCTCAGGCCCATTTATCTGGTACTTCATTCGATGGACTCAATCCCGTAAAGCTGCCATTGTTCAAACTCTCACATGTCTATAAAGGAAAAGAAGGTTATTCAATATTGTCTTGCCAATAGAACGCATTGTAAGTCTATATTGTCTGTGTGAGACTAACAGTTGAAAAAAGCATGGACATATGCCTTTGCATTTTTTTCGGTAAACGCTCATTTTATGGGCTAATCCCAGAATCGCATGAAACTTTCAGGAAACGTTCCTGGGAATCTGACGACGGTTTCCATATGCAGTTTCATACAGCGGGTTCCGATAAATTAGAGCAAAACAGATTATGTATTAAATACTAACCCTGACCCTAACCTAAGTCATCACTTACCTGCATAACTCACCAACGCCACTTTGGAGACCATTTACAGCAAAAGCGAACAAAGTACATGTACTAGGTTTCCCATCTAAAGAACAGAGAGAATTAATTTGTTAACTTGAAACTAAAAGTTCGGAATTATTTAATTTCCTTTACACTTACCTCGACGCCTGTAAAGCACACAACCCAACCAAGGATGGCATAACGGCCGGGGAGCAACAAAATTTGTCCCGCTACGAAGACCCCGTTATTTTGAACGTGCCCGCGTTCGGCGTTAGGATCTTGAGTAAGGCCAGGGGAAGGGACTGGACGACTATTTTTAGAATATCTACTTTCTTTAGTCACGAAGGACGGCATTACACACACTTGCAGCCTGACAACCAAGCATTACACTTACATCTTGCCTGTACATTGGTCGAGTGTGGGAAATCAATGCGCGCGCACTCCTGTGAACGAGAAGTGTGCGCGTGGTTCACTTTTCCCGCGCTTTTTAAATGTTCACGTACTCAGACTGTTCAAAGTGAAGCAGAACAAAGCCTCTTCACCTATGCCGTAAAACAAAGGTTTAAACTGAAAATGGTCTTCCGTTTGGAGTTCTTGTACCGACAACTGTAGCTTGGCTTCGAGTACAAAACTAAAATACTACACAAACAATCCTACTTCGCTATACTGTCTAATGGTACACATTATCTATATAATGTTTACAAGTGTTCACGAACACACGCATTTGAACGAAGGCATCACCCTTTCCAGACATCCGCATGTTCTGTTTTCCATTGAAAAGCTTTACTCTACTTCAAGCCTAAAGTTATAGGTGGGTTACTATTTCATGATTAGCGTAAAAAAAGATTATAGAAATTAGAACAATTTTGACTCAATTTGCGAGAAAATAATTTTAGAATTTGTTCTCTTACAAGACTTGTTCGCTTCCGGCGATCACTGATCATTTCGTGTACGCATCCAATCTTGCTTCCTGTGAGGAAAGAATTTGATCTCAAGATTTTTGACGGAAAAATAAATCACAGTATTTCAGAGGGGCCTTCTTTTCATTGCGCATCTTCGATTAAAATAGTAATGGTTTGGCTTGGCTTCATCGTCACACAATGGACACTTCCTGGCACGTGGTTTTGTGGTCTCCCCAGTCACTTATCTGACAGTCTTGGTCGCAGTAGCCTTGGCTGTAGCAAGCAGTGCACCGGAAGTATGCCACGTTCCCACAAGGGCAGAAAAAATGGGCTGCTTCCTCTGAAAAACAACAACAACAACAACATCAACAGGAAAAGTGAATGAGTACGACCTACCTCAAATATCGCGTAGATCAATTAAGTGGAATAAAGTCTCGTTCCGTTTAGTATTACTGTACAGATTTAAAGTTTTACTTGGATTTGCTGACGGGTTAACGGAGTTTGATAAAACAACACGAACCTTGATTGGCCAGTTTGATGATGATTGACAAGTTGTAAGTGCTCTTAGCAACAGTCTTCTCCTCCTTGATTGGCTCAATGTTGGTCAACTTGTCGTCTTGGAAAAAGAACTGTTTACCATGAAACTGCTTTATGAACTTGGCCTTGAGTTTCTTTCTCACGTCTGCAAGCGTCGCATCATTCGCGAATTCCAAGAATCCGAGTTTGTTGAAGGGCGTGGTGTCGTTTGTGTTAACCAAGTTGACTGCCAGCCGTACGGTGTAGGTCTCGTCTGTGACACAAGACAAAAATGTGCGAAAAATTAGCAATAACCTATATCACTATATCATTTGAACACTACTTTTAACATAGGTTTAGACAATGAAACTCTAGCATGATTTCGTGGCCTGACTACAGCTACCTAAGCATAAGTCACATAAAAAATTATTTACCTTCAATAGCAAGATCGCTGTTTTCACCATTGTTACCGGCAGTTCCCGGATGTTGCAAGGGAGTGGCCAACCTGGGAGTGCTGTAGCCAGAGCCAGCGAACCTTGAGCCAGCGGAGTCAGGATAGTCTATATTGAAGCATAAAACCGTCATGTACATACATACATAGTACATACCATATACATACTTAGACGCAGAATTACACTATATTATACATAGTACATATAATATACATACATACACGCACAAATACTTATATATATATAAATATATATATACATTTCCAGTTTAAAACACAATAGTTTTAGGTCGTCACGTGACAGATATATTTGTATATTTATATATTTAGAGTGGACAACCTTTTAGGGATTGACTATATATATACATAGTACATATGACACTTACTCGATAGTTTGGATCCATCCTTCTGCGGCCGCTTATGCAAAACTGCTCTCTCAAACATTCCCAACTGAGTTGCTTCATTGATTAACCTTGAGCCGCTAGTCTGTGGAGTCAGCGACCTTCCACTGGCAATTCGAAGTGCAGAATCTGTCTGCATATCACGGGATTCCTCGTCAGAACTGTCTCCACCAATGAGGTTGGTCCTGCTTCCAAGGGGAGTGATCCCAACCTTCCTCTGAAGCGCAGGACTGCGACTCAAGGAGGACCCTTCAGTAAATGTAATTTCGGCGGGAAGTGCTAATGGACTCACATGGCCACCAGAGAGTGATTTCAAGAGCCTCTTGCCAATGGCTGGCGATGGCAATGGTGAGGAACTGGATGGAGTAGCGCGACCGGATTTAATCCTCTTTTCTTTCAAGTCGGGAGTCAAACTTCCCTCCGTCCACGCTTCTATGGAAACCTGAGACGCAGCGGACTCCACTCTCTTCATCTTTCGATCAATTAATGGGGATACAGATCTCCGACCCGCAGCACGAGGAAGTCGTGGAGTAACCAAGACCTCGTTATCCTGGAACTCGGCAGGGTAGTTGGTGTGACCGATGGAGGTGAGTTCCATGCCAACCCGCTGCTCACTCGACTTTCGTGTCTGGAGTGCCACTCGGCTAAATCTCTCAACTCGGAAGCCTCTTTTAGTGCGGAAGATGCGTTTTCTGCAAGTAAAGTACAGTACTACCGCAAAAGCGATGATTGCAGCGACGACACATACAGACACCACAGCTGCCAAAGGAAATGACGTCACTTCTTTTTCTTCCGGTCCTGGTGTTCCTTCAAGGCCATAGTAATCCGCGTTGTCGACCTGCATTGACTTCCGCGCCTTAAAATTCATCCCAGCAGCGTTTAAAGTATAACCTGATCTCACCAGGTCCCAGATGGAACCTAAAACATTCTCAATATGTGACTGGCGAGCTAGGACATCAAAATAGGCCAGAATGCTTCCAGGCAGCAGTCGCACATTTTCGATCTTTGTATGTGTGATCCGTCGTGTCAGATCGTTGACTAAAGAAGCTGTGAAGATCTTTTCATTTCCCTTTACGGCGCTGAAGTCATTCTCAAAGGTCAATCGGACATTCTTGGTTATCCATGGATCCAAACAATTGGATGTCGACTCTGTCATGTTGATGTGGAGTTGCGGCGAGTGTTCTTTGGACAGCAAGCGGGAGTTTGCAGTGAGAGGAACGTCTAAAGTCGCATTGAATTCTGGGTCCCGCGAAAAAGAAAACAGCGGGCTGACAAAAGACGCGGGGAGAGGAGGATTCTGAGTAACCTGAATCATCGACAGGCCCAGATTAAGAATTTGCAGATGGGAGTTTTTGGACGCTACGGCAACTCTTCCATCTAAACCAAGCTTTACCTCGAAAATTCCGCCAAAGAGCTCGTTTTGGCCGTCGTACCATGCGACCATTTCCGCTCCCCCTTCCAGCTCTGTGTTCTTCAGTTGTTCATACAACAGTGGGTTGTTGCTTGCCATTTCAAAAAACACTTGGGTGGACTCCTCGCTTGCTGGGTCTCCGTTCTTCAGAGTCAGCTTCGTGTGAATCTTGAAAGCGCACTCGGTTGATTGGTTCGTGTGGTCTGGCAGAATTACTTGTAAGGGCTCTGTAAATCGCACCATGTCGAAAGTGGCTCGGGACAGAAGAAACGCGTCATTACGATCTACAAACCCATTCACGTTGAAGTCCATAGTCCGCTTCTGTAGAAAAGAAAAAGACACGATAAACAACATATAACCCTTGGATAGAGCGTATTCAGTACTACTTATAAGATAAGATAAATAGAACGCGCAATCTGATTGGTACATTCTGAAAAATGCTGCGTGCATTATAACGCGCGTCAATTTCATGTCAGCTGGCGTCAAAGTTGATTTTTTTTCTTGTTGTTTTCCTCGTCAAATTCCCGCTTGTCAGTGAAGAGGTTCAGTTTTTAATAAAAGCTCCTAATAAGGACACGATAACAGCTTGAACTATCAATGAAATAAAACCTAAAAATGCAATTATCCTCGTAACAGTATAAGTTTAAAAGAGGCGGACTACAAACGAAACAGAAACTGGGCTAACTCTTTCTGGTCAAGTCAGATCGCTTCTGATACATACCAAGAACTGTTGTGCGAGCAACTTACCATGTATGGAGTTGTTTCTGTAAACAACTTTTGATCGGCGCTGCCGCGAAACTTGCGCTCTCTTGCCAGACTGTACAACAACGTGTATCCCGCATCCATGACGTCAAACACGCAATCCATATTCACATCTCCTAAAGGCCTCTGGGGACAGGAAGTTGGGGTACTAGGAGGAGGAATGGTGCCTATGAATCCAAGCTTGTCGTTCATAAGCATGTTAGTCTTAGCTTGTAATCCTATGACACCGCGCTGTTGCGCTTTAAAGGCCAAAGTTGAAATTCTTCCCATGTGTAGGGTATCTGGTTTGATAACGTTGGCCAAGTGGACTATTCCCGCCTCGTGGTGGTATGGCGTGCCATCAGTAACACCCAAAAACAGTGCTTTGTTTGCATCATAAGAGATTGTGACATCAAAAGCAAGTAGACTTGCAGCGCCTGCGTTCACTCGCAGAGGTATCTCTACCTTCTGATGCGCAGTAAGGTATGGTATTGCAGGACCAAACCGCTGGCCTATGTCAACTCCTCCTATTGGAGGCTCAGTATTACAGAAAAACCTCACGGTTACAGTTTCTTCTGAATTGTCATTGGCTGTTACTATCACAATAATGACGTCATGGTAATCCTTGAGCAGTATGACACGACCTGTATTGTTATCCACTGACGCAATTTCCGGATGGTCAACTTTGAATTTTACCAGTCCAGAGTAGATTGAAAAGTTTCGTACCACCAAAGAAGAACTGTCGCTCATCAGAAAGTGAACGTGGATCTGAGCTACAGCTTCATTCTTCAAACCAACAAGAGTTTTGTTTACCAGACCGTTCAGCTGAGCACTTAGGATTTTCTGCACGGTAACAACTTCTTTGGAGACGAGCAAATCAAGATTGCTGGATTTCTTTCTTGCAAACTCACCACATACGCTTAAAGTTCCGTAATCGCTCCCTCGAGAAACGCGCAACAAATTGAACGGATTGGGCCCGATTGAAGCTTGAACCTTGACGTTATTTTGGATGAGGTGATATGACGTCATCTGCATTGTAGAAACGTCAAACGTTGAGTTGTCCGTCAGAACGAGGTTAAGTCCGAGGGTGGCTTGCTGAAAGTTTCCATCTGCGCTACCCACGCGCTTTATAGTTAAGACACGGTTTGTCGGCTGAACAGCTGGATAAAGACTGGCCCAGACTTCCAAAGCAGAATAACCCACTACTTTTATAGGTACGCGCACATTGTAGACATTGTGGACTCTTACAATCAAAGTTCCTTCGCCAAGAAGTTCTGCTTGATTGACTTGAATCAGGCCGGTGTTTTTCAGAACAGTAAACAACCCACGTGACTCCGAAGAGTCATCGTAAGACACTCGGGGGTCGTGACGGGGAAGTTTCTCAGTAGTTCCTGAGGAATAAACGCTTCAGGTCAGAACATGTTTTTAACATCTCGTTAACTATGTGTAATAGTTGTGCTAGTAAATATTATGGAATTACTCCAGGATTTGAAGGAGGTCTGATTTCTATCGGAATATAAACCAGGTCGCATATGAGGACCTCGTGTAAAGCAATGAAAGGAATCCATATTCTTAAACATAATTATTAGGGCGGCTTTTAGAGGATGTTCTTAAAACTACAACCAAAGTAGTTACAACGCCAATCACAAAAGCTATAAGGTAACACCTTCAACCAATCACAAAAGCTGTAAAGAAAACCTTCAACCAATCAGAAGCGAGAATCATTTGCGATTGCTTTTGCTGAACACATGAGTATATAATGATTAGTCCATTACTCACCATTTTCATACAGCAGACTAATGCTGATCGTGCTGCTGGTCTTTAACCCCACGTGCTCAGCAGGATCTCCAGGTGGAGTGAGTCGTTTGGCAACGCCCTCAACTTGAATGTCCACACCACCGCTGTCGTTTACATTGGTCAGGCGCACGGTCACCTTAGCAACGGTTGAGCGCCGCTGACTGATGACTGTTCCACTGTCAGTTACTTGCACAACCAGCACATAACGAACTATGGTTTCATAGTCAAGCACTCTTGCTACACTTACTAAGCCACTGCTATGGTCAATGCTGAACGACCCTACGTCATTTCCGGTGATTATAGAATAAGTAAGAGTGCCGTCAGCTCCAAAGTCGCCATCAGTAGCATTGACTATCACTATAGCACTTCCTACTTGAGTACTCTCGGGGATCTTAATGTGCAGTCGACCCGGATGCTCCAGCTTGGGTGTAAACTCGTTGACGCTTTTTATCTCTATAGTAACGAGGACGTCGTTGCTAAGTGACCTGGGTTGACCTTTGTCTCTCGCCTGTACAATAAGAATGTACAACAAGTCGTTGACGTGTTGCTGAGACTCCAAATCGAGGCTCTGTTTCACCTTTATTGTTCCAGTGTTAGCGTCCATGCTGAAAAACCCATGGCTGTTGCCTGAACTTATAAGATATTGCACTTCCCCATTCGTTCCTGTTTGAAGAAAAAAGGTACTGTTCAGTGGTTACAATCCATGAGGAGCTATACGAGGTGAGTGACGTAACATGATTACCAAGGACCAAGCCAAATTGGTGCACAGTTTAGATTTCATTTATGTTGCCTCGTAACAGCGAATATCACATTCAATTGCATTCTTAATCCACCCTAGTCTATTTTTGAGCTTGTTAACACGTGTATAACATTTACACTCCTATAAAATTTACCAAAATATAAGTCAAGCCACATAACTTATATATACCTTGATCCGTGTCCACTGCTTGGACAGTTAAAACTTCTTCACCCACGCTCGCAGTTTCCTTGACACCGGTGTAGTATGAGGCGTTGCCAAATTCTGGTTTGTTGTCGTTTATATCTTTCAGGATCACTGTTGCAATAATGTGAGAGCTGCGCTGATTAGCTGGAAGCAGTGCCCTATCAGAGGCTTGAATCTTCAGATGATAGACGGGGACTTTTTCGCGATCCAAAGGCGTGTGAACAAAAACCTCTCCAGTATCTGGATTTATTCGAAAGCTTCTTCCATCGTTCCCTTGACTTATTGAATACCTGAAAAAGATATACAAGATATCAAAGTAAATTAAAACTGATATAGTGAAACCTCCCGTAAGCGACCACCCTTCGTTTGTCTTTAAGTGGTCGCTTACGAGAGGTGGTCTCTTACGAGAATTTCTTACATATAATGCAGTTTTAGTAAGTCAAAACCAACTTGTCTTTTGATAAATCAACATCGCGCCCTGTTGCACGTTACATTACGTACATTAGTGTTTTGTCCGGTCCGGTTTTTGCAAGGAAATTAGTCTTGCTCAGAAACTTGCTGTTTGAGAGCATAAAGTGGTCGCTTACCAGAGGTAAAAAAACTTTAGAAAAACTCAAACGGTGAGCCTTAACGGTGGTCGCGGTCGCCTAAGAGAGGTTTCACTAAAAGAAATTTGACTGAGTGACTAATCGGTCATTTGGTAAGTAGTCCTCTACGGGAGGTGGTCACTTACGGAGGTTCCGCTCTATTTACTTGGTTCCGCAGTACCACTAGCTTTAAGACATATGCACCGCACGACTTACCTAACTTTTCCATCAGTACCAAAGTCAGCATCTGTGGCAGACATGTTGAACACCAGGTGTCCCACTGTGGTGTCCTCAGGAATCGTCGTGGTCTTCTCACTTGCTGTGAACTTGGGCGGGAATTCATTTACACTGACCACCTGCATTATACAGAACTTCGTGTTACTAAAAATTACATATTTCATTATTCGTAATTAATATTACCCAACGTTGGCTATTATTGTGAAGTGTTTGGTAGAAAATCTATAGAATTTAATGCCAGACTTTCGTTCTGCCCAAGCTGTGTTAAGTGTAGTATAAGATAATGAATGCAGCATCGTTTAGCTGGAGACAACAACCAGAAACGGCCCTGATGTACAGTATGTACAAATACGTGATTTCTTAGAAATGACAGATGTTTCAACCTCAATATACTTAAAAATGTTCAGAGACAACACATATCTGAATGAACAAGCCAAGAGGAGAGTGAATTTTCAAACAATAGTAGTTTGAAAAACGAAACTGAAACTCGCCTTTAATTGGAGCGTGGCGTTGCTAGACAACGGAGGTTTGCCTTTGTCCGTTGCCTTTACAACCATCGTAAAATTCCAGTGCAACAGTTGTGCTTTCTCCAGGTCAAGCCTCTTCTGCAGCGTCATCTCTCCAGTGTCGGCGTTTAAGGCGAAGAAGCCCTCTTCATTTCCAGATAAGATTTCCAAGCTCACCTTTCCGTTGTTACCGGAGTCTACGTCACTTGCAGGAGTCTTCCAGACGATGTCACCTGTTGATGACAAGGTTGGTGACAAATCTTAGAATGGGATGCTTACAAACTTGGTGACAGTCTGTGGATATGTTTTCTTGTAAACAGTGACTACTGCTAAGCTGACGTCCGATCTCATCTCATCAATAAATGCGCTATATAAGAACCTTCATTATACAAACTGCGTAATACGTCTTCTCTCTCCCTCGCTATCGTCTTTCTAGGGTAATATGGTAAGCTGTAAAAGAAGGCTAGAGAAATGTAGTTTGCACAAGATGACCAAGAAAACATTTACCTGATAACGTTTACTATAACATCCTGCTGGCGTACATAATGGTCTCACTTAGAAAGCTGAATGAACGAGGAAGCGAGGGTGAGGGTGGGGTGGGGGGAAGGAGGAGGCTTGCTGTTCGTCGGGGGAAGGGTCAGGACTGGGAGCAAGATGGCCAGTGACGAGTATTTGGAAGAGTAAACAAAGAAACGCCCACTAACCTTGAACACAAGTCTCCAACACATTCACATGGAACACGTCTTGTGCAAACTGCGGCGTGTTGTCGTTTACGTCCACAACGTTTACAATATAAGTAAAATCTGCGTGGCGCCTGTGCTCAGCAGAGCCGCTGTCCGAAGCTCGTACAACAAGTGTATGGTTAGGCGAAGTCTCGTAATCTAAGGGCGCAAGTAATGTAATCACACCATCCACAGACGTGATGTTGAACTTGTCATCTTGATTACCAGACACAATAGAATACCAGACCTGTCCTGTTGAAACAATAAATGTGTGGCTTTAGTTGTTACACTGTCAAAGTAATGTTCTCAATTTTTCGCTCGCCACGCTTTCTGACTGGCTAAATCTCTTCCGACCAATCAGGACCAAAGAAAAATGAACAGTGATTGGTCTAGACAGAAGATACAAGCAACTAATGAATACGAGGCGCAAAAAGTGAATAAAACGGACTGCCAATAATAAAAAGGGAACTTTGGAACAGTGGCTGGATTTCTGTACTTCAGTTGGCAGTACATAATTCAGTTATTTTCTAGTTGTCCGTTCATTATTCTTTCTCGGCACTTGCGCTTGTCAGTTGTCAATAAACTTTTATATTCGTTTTTTAGTTTTAACTCCAGCCGGAACCAGCGCCTCATAGGTGCTGTTACTTTTTCCTGAATTCCTCTAAGTGTTTAATGTAACTCCAGACACCTCGACTTACCTTGGGAGCCGAAGTCTCGGTCTGTAGCATTAACATCAATCAGCACCAGTCCCCCAGGCACAGGGACGTTTTCCTCGATGCTGAAGTTGGCAGAGTTGGGATGGGTGAACTGTGGCGAGAACTCATTCACCGGAGTAATCACGATGTTTACAGTGGAAGTGTTGTGACGGGAGGTGGGTCTTCCAAGATCTGTTACGTTCACACCTTTGAATACAAACATTTGAAGTTTATAATAACGGCACAAAATACTTCCATAAATCATCCGTTTAACTATCACGATACTCTGTCAAATTCAAATCGATTAGAATTTTACATACATGTATAACATAAAATCTTGGATACGACTTTTCAACGCTCTTTACCTAAAGTTACAATTGAACTCTCCGAAAATGCCTCAACGTTTTTGTTAAAGTCAAACTTCATCAGCGCTAATTTGGGATCTAATCTTTTACGTAATACAATTCTATATCCTGTTCGCGTACGTGTATGGCAAAACCAAGGACATGCATTTCTGGAAATCACTTTTGAATTTATTATATTTTCACCATTCCGTTCCGTTGGAATCAGTTACTAATTGTTTTCTTGCAGTAAGGTACATTGGAGCTGCATGCATGTCTTTGTACGAAATGTTTCTTTGATTCCAACACGCATGAAGATCGGTACAGTTAAAATAAGCGACCTTACCTAAAATATAATGTAACACTGGGGGCGTGGGCCCCTCCAGGTCCAAGGATTTGTTCACGACGATGTCTCCGGTGTCTTCTCTAATTCCAAAGTACCCATGTGCATTACCGGTTGTAATGGAGTAGCGTAAGTCAGCATTACTTCCGGTGTCAATGTCCACTGCTTGAGCTCTAACAATGACGTCATCAGCGAGAGCGGTCTCCCTTATTTGGGAAACAAAAGATTCCTCGACGAAGGCCGGAGAATTGTCATTGATATCACCAACGTTAACAGTTACGGTGACGTCGGTATATCGAACTTTGTCCGGGACGGCTCCGTCACTTGCTCGAACAGATAGGGCATATATAGCTTTTTTCTCTCGATCCAACTTTGCATGAGTGGTCACCACACCCGAGACGTTGTCGATTGAAAAATCGCTGCCGACATCGCCCGAGACAATGGAGTAGTACACTTGTCCCTGGGTTCCCTCGTCCATGTCCGTAGCATTGATGAAAATAACAAACGTTCCAATCGGTACTCCTTCGGAGATTGATGCGTTGTAACCGCTGGGAAGATGAAATTTCGGCGAGTAATCATTGATGTAATTCACCTGGGGAAAAGATCAAAACTTAACATTTAAAATCTAGTGGGCGTTGCTGGGTGACTGATGGTCATGGGTAGACTATAACAAGCTCACTAAAGACCCTGAAATACAAAACAGGGCTGTCATCTCTAAAGAATGAACACGATTGATCGTGGTGCTTGTAAGAAAGGTGATGATAATGATGATGGGTGGTGATGATGATGATGATGATGATGATGATGATGATGATGATGATACTGATGATAGTGACGATATTGATGATAGTGATGATGATAATGATAATGATGATGATGATGACGGTGTTGGTGTTGCTGATGATAATGACGATAGTGTCGATAATACTGATAGTGAATTGATATTTACCTCGAATGGTGCCGTCGTAACGCTCTGGCCGTACGTGGACTGAAACAACAATACAAACCCGCTTCCATAACGAGTGATGAGCAGATCGGTGAACTCCGCTCTTTCTTTAACAACTGAAACATTACACGTTCCATTGAGAAAAGCCTCGCCTGGCTTGGGATTAGTACCCAGGCTCACGGAGATCCACGGCTTGTAATTGAGAGGAGTTGCCCGGCGGCGAGTCCCAACATCCCTAACTTCAACCACTGGCTGCGTTCCAAACACGACTGATTGATTTACATTGCCTGGTTGAATTACAAGCGCTAGATAAAACTTTCTGGGAAGCACATCAAATTTCTGGGAAGAAACAGCCATTCCTGAGTACAAGGAAGATGCTGGGAGAACAGTCACTTCAAATTTCAATTGATAACCGATTGCAACGTCATTGAAGCTAATATTCGTGAATATTATGCGACCAGAGGGAGGGATATCTGATTTGGTACTACCGTTCATCAATTCAGCTCCAGACTTTTGAATTGTAGCATGTATACGCCACTTCCGGCCGCGCCAACCCAGGTTACCAGCATTGCGATTCGTAGCGGTATCGCGAATCTCAAGAACTGGTTGAAATCCACAAGGAACAGTGTCATTACAATCACCTGAAATATTGAAGAAGTTCCTGGTAAACACTCGCAAAATAATCATCAGCACACAGCATTTTTGTTGCAATAATTTGTTTAACATTTGACTGTATTGTTTTTGTTGGGTTAGTGCACTGTACAAGGCACAATGTCACCACTAAAGATACGCTGTCAAATATTTCTTTAAGTTAATATTTTAATTAGAAATTATCAGAGTTTCTTTTATATGCAATCTTAGATCATTATAATATTTGTCGTGTCAAATGGCAGGTACAATCATTCACAGCGGTTTGAGATACAAGCGGTTTGGGTCAGTACAACTTGAGCAATGCACTTTACCTGGTTGCTGGGTGATAAACAATCCCAGACGTCTCTGTTTCACTCTGAAAGATGACGTATTGGAAGAGAAGTTATATGTTGATGCAGGATTGGTGAAAGCTTCCATCTCTAGCACGTAGTTCTGCCCTTCATGGTCAATGGACAAGTTATGGAATGCAGCAACTCCTGATACGAAAGTTCTCGAGGAAAATCCGTTGAGTTGACCTGAAAAATTAAAGAGAATAAACTGTTAGTTATGAGTAGAGTATTCCTTTAACTCCGAAGCTCAAAATACAGATTCTCGTGGCCTTCTAAAAACAATATTCAAGCGTTGTAGTGAGAGTTGAATAATCAGCTTTCATCTGAGCAGGGTATCAAAAGCCAAGTTCTCCTTACTAACACTTTTCAATGATTGAACCTCTCTTTACTCCTAATGTCGTAAATATCAAATCTAAAACTTTATAAGAAAAAAGAGAAAGAAGAAAATGGCAAAACTGTAGGCTTTGATTAACACTATCCAAAGAATCCAAAGAGTTCTTAGCATTACTGTAAAACGCTCAACACTTGATGGAAATTACCTTGGATGCAAGGCCGGCGGGATAAATGAAAACCAATGATAAAGGCAACTTAAAAAAATGTCTGTTATAATCTTAGTTGGCTTGGCTAAAAAATATTTTTACTGCACATTCTCTTGAATTTTTTTTCCATCAAACGCCTTCAGTAAGCATCCGTTCGACTTGACATTTATTTAAACGGAAGTCGATGACCACTTAATTTACACCTTCACTGACAACTATTAAATGTGGGATTCTCTGGTCGAAAATAAAAATATTCTGTGTGCCTTGTCTTTTTTCGGTTCGCATTTAATATATATATAACCAAGCGATAAATTTATGGTATAAAAATACATTTTTTAGCTACGTTTTTGGTATTTGGCAAGATTATTTTATAAGGGTTGGTTGGTGAAAAGTAAACAACCTTTGGGTGCAACGGAACTGCACTTAAAAACGTCTGTTTCACTTTTTAATAAAATCCACCTAAACAACAGAAAATAAAATACCGTGTTCTCGCAAGTAAACTTATATTATTCAAAGTATATTCGGTCCCGAATGTTTAAATTGTGCCGTGTGTTTTTGTTTAATCTGAAAGATGTATTGCGGATACTCTTCTTTGGCGAAAACCCTTCATTGTTCAGGACATCAGGTTTCTACTTGAAACTTAATTAAATTGTTGACCAGTGCTGACCAGTTGCAGGGACCGTGAGAGAAACTACGGTAAAGAGAAGACAAGTCGGCCAAGCTATTGAAAGATATTGTTCGACACTGTTAGTTATGGTGTTTAGCTGATCTAAGAAGCTCTGAGCGCAACGATATCATATATTCTATTTATATTTGAATAAAACAAACAAGATGTTAAAATCAACAAAAACGGTTTTACATTTAATTTAGTTCATAAGAGCGCCAACCAGCTGCGAGCGGAAGACCTGGCTACTTTCTTGCGAAGATCGAACACTGCAAGCAACTCAGTCCAATTCAGTGAGTATTAGGTCTAGCGAATATTATCCAAAATACCTAATACAAAGAAAAAAACACGACGGGGTTTATGGCCTCTTGTTCCAAACGCTCTCGGGGCGTTGTATATTCCGATCGACATCTAATCGAGTTTTCTGCGAATATCGCAATCCACGTTTTGACTGTTATATCTTTGTGTGTTTCAGCGCAGAGCAATGTATAGCGGCGAACCGATCTTCGCACCTCTGTACTCGGTACTTGTCACTATGAACGTACTCGGCAATTCCCTGGTCATCGTCGTCATACTCAAGAGCCGCTCCATGAAGACTCCGATCAACTACTTACTACTCAATTTAGCTGCAGCTGATCTGATGGTCGGAATTTTTACAATTCCACCTTTCATTTTAAAGGGAACTTTTACTCATCCAACAGGACTATATGGCAATGTTCTATGTAAAACTGTTAGCCGTGGAAACTTGGCCTGGGCCGGCTCATATGCCTCTGTATTTTCGTTGGTTGTCATCGCATTTGAGCGCTATCATGCAGTTATGAAACCACTGAGCATCCGACATAGAATAACGACCAGAAAGTTAAAAACACTTATTCCCGTCTGCTGGACTATAGCTGTTGGTTTTCTCATTCCACGATTTTATTTCGAGTACTTTGACGTAACTCGGCAGCACTGCAGCCCTTCCTGGTCTGAATGGACCCAACTAATTTATTACTTGGTGCGCTTACTTTTGATGGGAATTAGTCCGTCTATCATCATGGTAGTCCTTTACAGCAGAGTGATTCATCGCTTGTGGTTTAAACATGATGGAGACAATGACGCTACACTTCAAGCCGTAAGACGATCAAGGATGAAAGTCACTAAAACTATGCTCACATTAAGTGCCATTTATGTCGTTTGTTGGATACCAGACCCTCTTATGCATATTTTAGAAATGTTTTTTCCACGTCATGTTTTTTATTCACCCTATCTACACGATTTGTTACTCTCCCTGATAGTAGTAAATTCAACAGTCAACCCAATAGTTTACGCTTTTCAGTTTGAGGAGTTTAGAAAGGGATTAAGTAAAATATTCTGCTGTAAAACAACACGCATTCCCGAGCACTACATGGTGCAGATGCGACGAGTTGATTTGGAGGTGGAAGGTTTAGAAAATTAACCGGTTCAATGATCAACAGGACTGAAATCATCAACTTTAATAGCACCTGCACCAGAAAACAATCAAATTTTAAACATCTCACCAGAAATGAATCTGCTGTAGCATGCAAAGTGAAATTATACATCCATACCAAATGGTCAAAACGGCACCGATAGGGCAAAACGGTAGTGACGATTTAAACTAGTAGTATTATACATCCATACCAAATGGTCAAAACGGCACCGATAGGGCAAAACGGTAGTGACAATTTAAACTAGTAGTATGTAACTAAGACTTGAAGTTTTGTGACTTGCACTTGTATTAGTTTCTCTTCCACGCGCAAGAAATTAAATTGATTCTCCACGGAGTGGTGATGTTTTCTCGCTTGTAGTAGAAACATCAAACGATTGATCACAGAAAAAAGATGCCGATTTAATTTAGGAGTCCGTTACTTTTTACATTGGTTTAGTGGGCTCCATATTTAGTTAAAATACTTTCCCTTCTTATGAGACGTAAACAAATCATTTGCACTTTGAACATCTCCGTAAAACTTTTCATTCTCCAACAAATGCATATTTTAACATAGAGACAAAAACAGAGTGCTTTCGGTATTTGACAATATAGTTATTTGAAAATGTGTGTTTTTTTTGTCAGCACCGGAACTGCCATAGAGAAGTTCACAGGAAGTTGCAATCAGCAATGAACTTAATTAATGAACTCTGCCTTAAGCCAAGAGAAAATATTATAAAGTCTACGAATGGCGGATCGGATCGGATTGGATTTTTGTACTCTTATGTTTTCGATTATGTTGCTGCAGCTAAGTATTTCTGACCAGCAGTAGTCTCGATATGGAGTGCCAACAGCTTAAAATCTTTTAGTACTGCTAACCGACGGATAATAATGATCGCACTTGTAAAACACATTTGTAAATGTTTATTAAACTGGCCCCTGAACACTGCTTTAGTCTGTACTTATTTACACTATAATTTGAGTGGACACCTTCAGCTTTTATTTGACATTCCAGGAGTTGAAAGTGAACTCCAATGTTAGAATGAAGACATTTTGTCCCCTGTATCGTAACTCGAGCAACTTTTCCTTGATAGATAGACAAAGTGATGGTCTTACCTTGATTCTTCTCTGGATCAGCAATCTTAGCCCGGCATATCCACTGTCGACCCTTCCACCCAGTATTGGTTACTAAACTGCCATCAGCCGCGTCTCGTACTTCAACCCTTGGTTGCTGTTCAAACGGCACAGTTTCGTTAGAGTCGGACGGCTCTTGTGCCAAACTAAAGTATAAAACTCGCTCCCGCACGTCAAAAGATTGTGAACTGATCGTGAAGTTAGCTCTTGATGGATATGAGATCTTGAAATCCAGAATGTAGTCACGTCCACTGTGACTTATGCTGAGATTGGTGAAGTTCGCTGTGCCCTTCGTAAAAGGCACTGAACTATTTCCCCCAAGCACAGCTTCTGGGTCACCAGTGGCATTTCTGATGGTAGCTGTTACATACCTTGGAGAAACGACACATATTAGTTCAGATTCAGTCATTCTAGAAGCCTGGTGTGAAAAATGTGTCTTACCATTGTTCACTGGCTCCATGGCCCAGTAAGGGGATTATGTTATCATCAGCATCAAGCATGACAAGAGAAGGTTGGACTGAAAATGCCACTGTTTCATTTGCGCCATTGGGATTCTCCATCAATAGTAATCTGACCGGGACGCGATAGTCGTGCTCAAGACTTGTCTTGTTTCCCTCTTTCATAGCGTTTACTTGATCGTACCGCCACGTACCATTTGAGGGCCCACCTGCAGTTACAGATACAGACAGACTGATTCAAAAAAAACACAATTTAGGGCGGGTTCTATTGGGGAATATTCTGTCTATTCCTATTCCGGTTTAAGAATAAGAGTACGGAGAATATCAATTTCTAAAGGAATACACTTCGTGCTATTCTGAAAACACAATTATAGCCGACGTGTCAAAATGTTGACTTGCTGAGACCGAGGAAGTCTGGGTACGGATATTTTCCCGCCAAAATAGAGGCGAAGATTGCCAAAAGCACACGATTACCGGCTACTCTATCTATTTGATAAAAAACGCTATTCCGTTTATTACGATTGCCGTTATCGACAGAGGAATTTACTGGGTGTAACGTCATTTTTTGATTGATTTATTGATTTATTGACTGACTGATTGATTGATTGATTGATTGATTGATTGATTATTACAGATATTTACCTGTTCCGTTAGTCACCTGATTCCCGCCTGTCGGATCGATTCTAGGTGGCTCAGGATCTGTAACGTTAATGAACACGACGTCAAGTTTCAAACCCGACGCCATTGCACCTGTTTGAGCTGCTTCCACGGTCTTTGTCGCGAGTACTTGCAACTTCTCGCACAGAACTTTCATGTCTTCCTCTGGGAGGGGCGTGACTGATGGTGAGACTGAAGGAGGCGAGGTTGGTCTGTTGATAAAAAAAATCCCGTAATCACCTTTGTTAAATAGTCAGGAGTAGAATTATTCAAAAGATTCCCCTTAACCCTTTCACTCCGAAGAGTAATCAAGTTTAATTTTCTCCTTCAGTTTTGGCAGCACAAATATATCATACAGTAAGGAGAACTTGGCTTGTGATACCTTGCTCAGGTGATTATTAAACTATCAATTCTCACTACATCACTCATACAATTTCCTCTTAAAAGGTTGAGAGAATCTGTACTTTGAGCTTGGGAGTGAAAGGGCTAACTATTTAGATAAGAATTCAACAAAAAAAACTTACTTATAACTTGGATTAAAATTCTCGTCTGGAGTGTAAGGAACATTAGCAAAGGGTGCTTCTCCGATTTCTATTCGTATGGTTGTCGTCTTTTCTTCGGATAACGCTCGGCGCCTTCTGGATGGCCTCAAAGCACTTACGATTTCCACGATCCGTATTCGGGATTTATCAATCTGGAGTAGTCCCGCCAGATTTTCTACCAGATTCTTCTCAAAGAACTCATTGACGTCAACAGGCTTACACCCTGAGAATACCAAATAGCAACGTGGTTATACAATCAAGAACTAAGTGAGCAATAGACTATGGTACAATGGAGTTTGGCTCAGTACAGCATACGTAGTGTAGTGTAGTACAATGCATTTCAGTAGAGTACAAAGGAGTTATTACACCGGAAGGAGTGCAATACAACTGTATAATGCAATGCACCACGGGAATGCACAGCACATTAGTACAGATAATCAAGTAGGTTGTAGTGGAGAGCGTTTGGCTAAAAGATGAGGTCGAACATAGAGTAGATTTGAGCAGAGAAAAATACAGGATGAATTAGAACCACAAGAAACTTAATTCAACATGAAAGACCGTACCTAGTTTGATTTGCACAATCGGCATCGTTCTGATATCAACTGGTGAATTCCCTCGCAAAACCACAAACAACATTTGTTTGCGCCGGTCAAAATAGTTAGCACCGCTGACACTGCTGAGTGGTGGCTCAAACTGATCATCAGGAAGTTTTGGATCGTTCTTGACGTAAGTGAATGACTGCCCCTTAAGTTGTGCGTTAGTGGGCTGTATGTAGACTCCCTTACGATAAACGTCCAAGCGTTGAGGTGTGGAGTACCAGATTGCTAACCGAAGGACTTGTGAAGGATCAGAGTTCAGCAATCTTAGGCGTAGTCTCTGAGGATTGGTTCCTGAGAAATGAAAACACTTTGAGTTAGCTAGACGAACCCTGAGAAAAAGGCCTATCTTAAAATTGGGATGAGAACCCGCATTATAGAGAGGCAAAATGTGACATAATTTTAGCAACGTTTTAAACCACATCGTGTAATATGTACAGCTGCTGTAAAACCGTGTACGTACCAGTGAAGTAAAGAGTATAGTTAAAACCAGTTGCCACAACTGAGAAAAAAGTGGAGAGTCTTTCTTGACAAGTGTACCCATGACACCAGCCTTGATCCATGGGGCCATTCAACAAGTCTGTGAAGCCCTCAGCAGACAGGGCTACGGGAGAGAGCCTTCGAACCATTGTGTCAGCGTCCAAGCTTTCGATTATGAGCATCTCATAATCTATTTGTACATAAAGAAAAGGAAGAAAAAATAGTTGGCACCGAAGTATAAAGCCAGGTTTTGAAACTTTGAACATTCATTGCCTTCAGTGGTGGCTCGCTATACAACACAAATACTTAAGGCAAAGACATCGGTGACAATTGAACATTTTGCAAAGTTATAAGTGAGTGAAGTCCCGCCTTTTTAGACTTGAAAGCTATTTCGGACACAAAGTATCCGAGTTCAAAGTGTCCAATGACACTTCTGGATTCGCTTTCTCTCCTAATTCACCAAAATGACACCGATTCCACAAAAACTAGTACAAACGTTTTAACGACTCTAGAACCAAATGTCATAAATCCGGATAAATTTGCGCTAGTGACGTAAACGGGACCTGAGACGTTTGAAGTAAACTAATGCGATGCTGGAGGTATGTCGGATGTTTCAGTTACTCACCCATTGAGTGACACTTGTAGGCATTCCAGTCCACTTGCCATATGCACATGTTCTGACTTCTTGTTCCGCGTACAATTCCGTGATGTGGCGCTACTAAAGAGGAATTCAAACGCTGTCCGTCCACTGTCATCAACATCGCTTTAGGAAGTCTGTAATCACCTGACGGAGAGCATGACATATACAATTAATCCTTTCACTCCCAAGAGTGATCAACTTCGATTTTCTCCTTCAGCTTCTCACTAGCAATATATCATACAATAAGACGAACTTGGCTTTTGATACCTTGCTCAGATGATAGCTGATTAAACTATCAATTCTCACTACATTACTCATAAATTTTACTCTTAAAAGGTTTGGAGAATCTACATTTTGAGCTTGGGAGTGAAAGGGTAACAAAAAATACAATTTCCAATGCGTGTTTCATTAATTTGGGACTCAATGCAAATCTTTAGTTGTATTGGTAAACAAAAGAAAAACTTCACCAACCTAATCCTCTCCGAGGATCACCATTCCACTCAAACTCGGCCTTGGCAATAACGCTTCCACCAGCAGAGCTCGTCAGACTGCCATCTAGATCCTTGAAGAGCACGTGCTTATTTCCATCGCAGTCCATGTCGACGCAGTCACTCGGATTAACCAAACCTAGGTTAGGCGGCTTGATGTAGAGAAGGTCCGTCAGTGAGACGTTGAACAGTCTCAGGCCGTTGATCTCAACTGGGTGGAACGCATCACCAGAGCCAGGATTCGTAGTAATAGCAACACTTCTTTTCTTACATCTAAGTCCAAAATTTGAAAATCCACTTCCGTTGAGCTTCGTCACGCCGCGAAGCGCCGGGGGGCTCATGACTAAGTTCCAGGGCTTTTCTGGCGCCAAGCCGCCTCCTCCCATAAATGTTGACAGCAAGAAACCAATATGGCCGCCTCCTGCTGCACGTGGACTGCGCACATGACTTGTGACGTAGGCATTTTTGGGAGCAGTTAAGTCGGTCGCGCAGTCGAAGCTTGGGCTGGTACCAACCACGAGAACGTTCTCAAGTCGAACAAATTTGTCAGCCGCGACGTGCGAAACGGCGGGTGGCTTCCAGACATTAAACAGGATTCCTGGGTCAGAAACAGTGACAGGACGGGAAAGTCAATAGAGTGTGTACACGTGTATTTTCCGAGTTGGATACTTGGTAATTTAGTAAATCTCTTAAACCAAGGTGTGCTAACTGTACGTACCTGTTTTACAATCAGCGACTACAGAGTCTTGAACGATGACGCGAGAGGTGGGAGTTCCAAATATTCCGTAGTCCCAATTTTTCCAGCTCAGAAAACCCGAGATCTTGAGGCATTCAGGAATTCCGTCATGGTAACCAACATGGACGCCGTGTAACGTGGAGTGGGCCACGTTGCCTGACCAGCGGTTGGCGGGAGAACGAATGTCATGTGCACCATAACACGTTTCTCCGCGAATATGGAACCCAATCCTCTCGCTACCAGCTGCAGTATTGCCACGCAACATGACGTCGTGTGCATTACTCACATCAAAGGCTGCGTGCCATAATAGATTGTTCTTCTCACGCCTTCCTTTGTAAGTGGCTGAGGGAAAGAAACAACGACAAACAAGTTTAATAAGTAGAGGGGTATTTTGGTTTGACTACAGCAAGGAAAGATAGCCATTATAGTCTGTTAACATTCAAACCAACAAGTGTGACACTAACGCAAATAAAATATGATAAAGCTCCAACCCACATAAACTGATTCCAATAGCTCCTCTGTTAATGTATTTTAATAATTTCACTGCCCAAGGCAAATTTCACTCAACCGAAAAAAGGAGTATGAAATGCAACCTAAGATGTAACTCAAAATGAGTACTTGCGTTTAAATCGAGTGTAGTTCACAAGTTTCCCATTTTTAAGGCTAAGGGTTGTTAGCATTGCTCCATAAACAGCGTCTAATAACACTTCTAATAAACAAAGCAAATATACACCACGTGAGAACCGTTACCTGGCGACACACTCAGCACCACAAGGTTGTGGTCCAATTCATTTCCTCTGCCAGAGACCTTGACCGATGAGCCGACGGTGTGATGCACAACATTGTCTAAGATTGTTAGATCATCTGTTCCAATCACGCCAATTGCAGTGTTGAAGCCATCGTGGAGAGCATTGCCCCGGATGTACGAGTCCTTTATAGAACCGACATCGATAAGAGCAAGAGAATACCTGGAGAGAAACGGAGCAAATATTGAATTGAACATTATGGCAAAAATATTATCTGGAATTAAAGATGTAAACGCAAAACTTTGAAGTTGATCGATAGAAAAAGGTGTCAAGCAACACAACGCAAATACCGTGGGTCATCATAATCCGAAAATCCTTCTTGTCCACAATATCGGAACTCCGCGTTCTCTATACGTATTCGACGATATGATGCATGGCTTCCTCCAAATGAACCAATCAGCACGCG
Organism: Plumapathes pennacea; assembly: GCA_964036295.1. Classification (NCBI taxonomy): domain Eukaryota; kingdom Metazoa; phylum Cnidaria; class Anthozoa; order Antipatharia; family Myriopathidae; genus Plumapathes; species Plumapathes pennacea. The sequence goes on from OZ038473.1 coordinate 118,936, forward strand.
ACATCCAAACGATTGCTTTTCCAATACACCATCAACGTCATTTGCACCTTCAAACACGATGTTTCTGGTCAGCAATCCCACTTCCGCCGCAAGGGAGTAGTTCCAGTTTCCTGTGCGGTAAGTTGCGCTAATATGTCTGAACTGGAGAGTGTCGTTCAGGTGGAGAGTTTTGCCGTCTTCAGAAACAGAGACTGTGTAGAAAAACAAACAAACAAACAAACATGCAAGTTGGAAGAGATGCTGATACACGACCCCACGAGCGACAATACTTTAAATGTATTGTATTTTACTGTATTCTATTATAATTCGAGTTCGAAATAGCCGATAGTAAATGACTCTGGTAAAATAACGGTAAATACAAGAGGATTGGCTTGACTTCGAAATAACGGGGTTCGACTGTAGTATATATTTAAGTACAAGCTTTGACTCCAATTTTAAGTCCCGATAGTCCAAACAAGTTTGATAGCAATCTCGGCCAATCGGCACAAAAAAAAAAAAAAAAAAAAAAAACGTGATTGAGACTTTCCGACTAAAGAAAGCAAGTGGCGATAGCGATAAGCACTAGTGATTGGGTTTCTTTTGCATTTTTGTATTTAGGAACCTCTCCTTCACACGCTTAATCAACAAATTAGCGCCGATGCAACTGCCTTATGCAGTTTCCAGGTTGGGAGAATAAAGTATAATATTAAAAGAGAAAAACAGAATGAACTCTGGAATGTTGCTCTACCTATGCGTAGAATTTCTGTTTGATATGGTTCGTAGGTTGTCGTTGCAATGACAACTTCCTCTCCTGGGTTCCAGTCCACTGGCTCCTGCAGATGGATTAACTTGTCCCCATGCTCGCTTGTCCGGCTCAGTCTGGTCCAGTACACCGAACGATTAACGCCGTGGATTTCTAAGTTTCCGAAAACCCCTGTTAAATACCAAATGGAGAGAACAACTATAGACGCCTACATTTCTTGGAGAGATCCCTTCTAATAATTCTCAAATGAATCTTAGTAAATTCTCAAATGAATCTTATGTTAAAGTTACATACGAAATAAAAATTCATTTGTGTAGGCGGGATATTAAAACGCATCGAAATCACAGTAACAACGTAATGAAAGCAGCATTCTCTAACTAAACGTACCCAATGCCTTTGATCCAAGGTTGGAGCCGTCTTGTATAGGGATGTTGGGTGTGTTTCGATCCCCATTAAGGGAGATCAGGACATTTCCGATCATTGGCTGACCTTCCCAGCCAATGATTAAGTTCCCTTGATCGCCAACGATGATATATGTTGCACTGAGCACAAAGTCCCTGTGCGGGTCCAGTTCGAGTGTCCCGTAGATTATCAGCTGTCTCATTTTAGGTAAGTCTGTGTCCGCCACCATCCACCACCCTGATAACAAGAGAAAATCTCAGTAGAGTGGACCTATAACACTGCAACTGTGAGACGAATTATAGAAGGAATTGGGTATGTAACGACGGGGGTCTTGACAATAATTTGTCACGCAACGGAAAAGTTGCTTATACTGTTCTTATACTGTTTACGATGACAATTGTAAACACCTGACCTCACCCTGCAATGCTTTGCTGTTGCAAGCTTACAAACTTCTTTCCAGTTAACTTCAATCTCCTTTACGAAAATTGTCGACTTGTTACATTGTAGATTGACAATTTATCAGACAACACAACATCATCATACAGGTCACAATGTAGACTAGATTGTGATAACTTACAACGTATTGTAGACAAGTAAGCACCTCAGTTATTTGGCAACTTTTACACGTGACAATAATAGAACACTTCCAATCATATAACATTGCTCCTAACCTTCTTTAATCATGACGTCACTTCCGTTTTGGGGGAGCTGTTTGTTGTATCCACCATAACCAGGTTCGGTGCCGTACCAGGCCTCTGGATCAGACCAGGTAAGATAGAGGCGTGGGCGTTTCTCTGGGGGAGGGGGAGGGACAGGCCTTATGCATTTCCTGAAATAGCAGCGACGAAGCTGTGGAGAAAGAATAAAAAGATAGATAGTAAATATAAGTGGTACAGCGATTCAAAATCCATCCTGACAGAGAACAAGTGTGACCACTCAGTTGTTCACTCCCAACTCCTGAACTGTCAAATGAAACCTAAGGGTTTGGCCTCTTAAATGAAAGCTCACAACAGCACACTCTATTAGAAATGTTTATTTCAAAATCCTGAACTGTTACGTGAAATAATTTTCTGCCCCTAATAAGGTATTATCGATGTACACACCTGGAGTTTGATGTTCTGATTAACAGGGCCTCGTCCTCTCTTTCCAGTTACAATGTACGTGAATTCTTTTGTGAAGTTCTTGAAAAACCAGTCTCCGTGGGACGCATTTACTGCTAAAGGTATACCGCTGGACATGTTGACAATTTTTCTGGTTGTGATGAACATATCCGGTTTTTGACTAAAGGGATGAGTAATCCAAATATGGTCTTGCTCATCAAATTCGTAGAAAGTTGCGCTGGGGGAAAAGCACAAAACGAATGGGTATCAATATGTACTCAAATTGTCTTTTACTTGTACGCAAAATATATGAAAACGGTTCCCTTTTTCGTTCAAAGGCTCAGCGCGCACAACAACATTCATGTACGACTTAATAGTCAAAACTAAACAGACGAAAACTTCAAGCTCAAAACGTCCGCATCATCAGCATAAACCTCATGTTGGCACTATAAGTTTTATCTCTCATCAGGGACTAGCATATCAATAAACCTGTAAGACAGGTTTGTCACAGGAACTAACATTCCAACATACCTGTAAGACAGGTTTGTCACAGGGACTAACATTCCAACATACCTGTAAGACAGGTTTGTCGCAGGAACTAACATTCCAACATACCTGTAAGACAGGTTTGTTACAGGGACTAACATTCCAACATACCTGTAAGACAGGTTGGTCAGGTGTGACGCGTCTTGGAAGGTTAAGTTGTACTTTTCTCCCAGAATAACTGTTACCATCCAGCCTTGCGGATGTGTGATGCGTTTGAACACCCACGGGACGGCACTAGTTCCAGATTCAGTTGACAGAAGCGCGTCTTTGTATTGTAGAGATGCTGGATAAATTTTGTTCCAGGCCATGCGCCTAAACTGAACTGAAGCATTACACACACTTGCTTTAACAGAGCCGGCGCTTCCAGAGACTGGTGAATAGCTGCAGTGTTTCGGTGGAAGGTTACGATTCCATGGAACGATGCTTCCTCCAGGAATGCCTTTAAAATAAGACAAAACGGTAGTGTTCACTTCTAACTTCTTTAATGTCAAATGATATGTAAACGTGTAACCACTCATTTGAAAGCTCTCAATAATAGCAGTGTTCAATGTGTTATTCAGGGAGTTATAACTAAAACTACAGTTGTACAGCAAAACATGGAACATGAAAGTGTTAGCTAATGCAGGACGAATGGGTGTCCTTTCTTAAATGTCTGATTTGAGCGGAATTGAATAGAAAAAGGCAATGCATCAAAATGTTACCTAACCTGTCAGAGAACCATCGAGGTCTTCGAGAACACATTCGTGTTCCCACTGGAACACAGCCTTGTTGGGTGACCCGGTGAACTGGATATTCGCAAACTTTGTAGTGAAACCTCCCTGTTGATTCTTACAAAACGAGCAGCAACGGACCGCAGTACACGAAGGTGCGTCAAAGTTGACAAACGTCGCTCCGGAGACAGTCAGGAAAGAGGCCTTAGGGGCCACCAGCCCACCCTGAGTGCAGCCACCAGCACTAATAGCACTATGGCCCACTATGAGTGAGTCCTTAACCAGAGGACCTTGATTCTGTCCCCAGGCAGCATCCACAAGAGTGAACTCGAGCCCAGCCTCAATGTTGTCCAAGACGGTGAAGTTAAACACTTGAATAGCTCCTCCTTCGGTAACTTCAAATCCTTTTAAGTTGCTGTAAGCCAATAAAGAGTGGAATTGCGCCGGCGCTGGAGTCTTTCCAGAGCATCTCCCTCCAACGGCGGGAACGTAAGTGGGGAAGATCCAGAGGCCGTATCGTCCAAAAGAATGCGCAGTATTGTTTCTGAATTCACCAAGAGGGATCTTACGAGGGCACACGGACTCAGTGAAAGAAGGACCTCCTGGGTTAACGGGCATGTTGTACCAGAAACCAAAATGACTTCCTCCGGCCGCGGTGTTATGACGAACTAGAAAGACCAGAAAGTAAACATTAGTATACAATACTACCATAGAAGGCGCCCGGTCTCTTTCACAGAACAAATCTAAATTGCACCTTCTTTACAGACTCGTTTCTTTCACTTCAAAGTATGTGAGAAGCGAGGTCCGATATCAACAAAAATTAAACTTCAGTTGGCACTGGTTTCTACAGTTTTGCGCCTCTCACTTGAAAATGCATTTCCGCGGAGTCGTTTTAAGCGTATGGTCTGTAAAAACGGAACAACTCTGGGATACATAGTGGTTTAGTTTCTACAACAAGGTATTCATCAACGAAAGTTAGTCATCATACCCGTATTGTTGGGATTCGTGATCCAGAATGCAGCTGGGGTTGCGTCCACCGTCAGCAGAGAACTCGACGTCTGTACGAATACTCCCAGGTTGTACTGAATTGTGTTGCCAGTCTCTATTCCATCCTCGATGAAGTAGGCATGTCCCATCACATGATACGCCACGTTTCGCTCGACCATGAGCCCGCGCACACCGTGGATCGTCACAGCGCGGTTGAACGTGTGGTGAATTGCGCAGCCACGTACGTACGAGCCCGTGACGTCACCGCTCATGTGAAAATGTATTGGGTAACGGCCTGTTAGAGGAAACAGCAACCCACTGACTGTGTTAATAAATAATAATAAGTTTATTAACAGTGTATCTAAATAGTGGCTATTCACCTGTTAAAGCTATCACTAGCAGAATTAACAACAATAACAATAGACTTAAGGATAATAATAATAATAATAATAAAGCTAAGGATAGTCTAATCGAACTATATTTTAACAAGTTATATGTAAATATACATTATACTACATTATGTATTAAAGACTAAACTAATTGTATCTACTTCTAAGATATGCCTTTGTGTCTCTACAGAAAGTGTAAAGTCACTATATACTCTTATGTGAGAAGAGAGACTATTAAAACGTTGCGCGCGGCGTTTTTAAAGGTTCCCTTGTCTATAGAAATAACTAATCATGTAGCAGAGCTAAAGCGCAGTGTACGTGAAAAGACTACTTGATCAAGACCTAAATTTGCAGGCCAACTGTTATTGTAACTCACTGCTGTAAACTGCAAGCGTTGTAGGCGATTTAGAAGAAAAACCGGAAGAGGACAGAAAACAGTTTCACAATATTTTCATATCTATCTTCATGATGACCTGGCTATCAGTCGTTTAGTCACAAACAATTACTTCAAGCTCATTTTCTCGCTTAGTTTGCATCTTTGAGAAGTATTAGCGTAACTAACCCAAGTTGAAGGCCTGGCCTGCATTCCGAACTTCAATGTATGAAATTCGACCTGTGACGAGTCCTTGGTTCATCTCTTTTGCGTGGATCATGATCTGTGAACCAAACTGGTCGCTGCCCTTCTCCCTTCCATACCGACCATAGTAGCATGTCTGCACGGCAAACTGACCAGGCTGAAATTCTTTTGGGCACTTCGGGATATCTTCCGTCCACTCGTCGTTCACCGAGCCCTCCACGACAACATTCCGAGTGAGTAACCCGACTTCCGCGCGCGTTTGCACGGTTTTCCCGCCTAAGTTTTGCGCTAGAGAGACATGGGTGTATTTGACAGCTGGGGTAACGCCAATTGTTTTCCCATCGCTTGACACGCTTGTTACATTTAGTTCTTCGTTTTCGCAAGAACGTTGGCTTGTTGACGCCAGAACGATTTGGTCTCCTACCTGCCACCTTACCTGTTGTTTCAGCTGCAAATCCATGTCTCCTAAAAAAAGAAAAATGGTGGTATGATAAGTCGCCCTTCTATTATGAAAGATGATAACCATCCCAACCAACCTGGAATGGCAGTTTTAGCTAGATGCGTCCAAGTGACCCGCACGTGCCTTCCATGCAGGTCCAAAGTCCCTTCCCTGACCGCGAGAACCTTGGCTCCGTAAATTGGAAGACGCTTGGACATGGCATGACCATGTAACACAATCTTGGCCTTGTGTTGGAATGGCTCAGACTCGGTTCCAACCTGCAGCTTTCCGCCGTTTACGACCAAGATCTTTTCCGCGTTCAGCGTGATGTCTTTCTCATCAAAGATTAGCTGTCCCTTAATGACTAAAACTGCCAACACGGGCGTATCAGTGTCCAATAGCATCGTTTGACCTTTCTCGATAACAGCGAAGTCTCCCTTGGCTGGGGGGCTCTTGTAGCCCCAGGAGAATGGTGACGACCACACGTCCACGTACTCGAAATCTGCATTGCTTTGAGTCGCTACACCGCTGTCCTCAACTTCGACTCGAACTCGAGTCCTGATACTGCCCATGCGCGCTCCTGTCCTACAGCGGATCTCCGTAGTTGAATGAAACGTAATATTACACTTGACTCCGCCGATGGACACCTTGTTGCCATGGCGACTTAAACTGAAACCTAGAAAAGACATCTAACTGAGATAAAGGTGCCTATCTGACTGGAATTTATATAGATATTATACATATGATGTGTGGGACACCATATCGTGTACATGCTATACGATGTTATGTTATGTTATGTTATGTTATGTTGTGTTATGTTATGTTATGTTATGTTATGGCATGCTAAGCCTATGATGTATATTGTGGTGTGGAGTGATGTGGTGTGGTGGGCTGTGCACCTGTAAGTGGACCTACAGATGATGTCCCACGCATTGTGTTGTGTTGCACAGTTTATATTGTAGCGCACGTGTACCTATTATAAGGATACATTACTCCACCATATATTGTACTTTGTGTTGTGCTGTGGTGTGTTATGTCATATGGAGGTACAGAATTGCAAACGCTGACACCAGACTCACCTGAGCCTTTGATTGTAAGGAGCACACCACCTCCAGTTCCACCACGTCGAGGCATGACTGAATCAATATATGACGTCATGGAAACATTGTAAAAGAAATAGTTTGACTTAGATGCCACCATACCATTACCTCCGCTCACAATAGCGTCGCAAGACTTGTCTCCCTCATCCAATTTCACGAATTCAGTATAAGCGGGCACTTCACACCTCAGCTCTTTAAAGGTCCACGACTGTAGATTACAGGTTTTTCCACAGATACTGAGGACTGTAGACGAATCAAAACCTTCTCCTGTGACTTTAATAATCCTCCCTCCACCAAAGCTACTCTCCCTTGGACTTACACTGTTCATTTTGATTTGGTAAGTGAAGTGAACTGGCGTGGAGTCTTCGTACGCAGCAAATCCTTTACCATGTATAAGAACAACAACATTATACTTTCCTGCGGCGTGACCGGTCAGTCGACACTGAATTGTAGTTTCGCTGGAGGTTTCCACTGTACAAGAAGTATTAGCAACACGAACGTCCACTTTTGCGGGATCTTTATCAAAACCAGAACCTTTGATAGTCACTGTGATGTCTCCCTGACCTATGGATGGAGTAACGGCCTTGATCACGGGAGTACTAAAATGCCTGTACGCATATCGTAGACTTGGGAATTTCTGGGTATCCGTGGTAACGGTAAGCTGTAAGTAACAGACAGTTCTTAGTAAGAAATAAAAGGTTAATAGGGTTAGAACATCTATGGAATCTAGATGGGGTCGCTGCAGTGGAAAAGATAAAAGCTATCGCTTTTTTCGTTGTGCGCATAACTGAACTAAGGTCAGTCTGCCTGAGCCAAAACTTTTCAGAATAATCCAGATAAAAGTAAATTGTTCTCATTTATTTGTTTAACCTTTTCACTCCCAAGTGTGATCAATTTTCTCCTTCAATTTCGGCAGCACAAATATATCATACAGTAAGGAAACTTAGCTTTTGATACTTTGCTCAGATAATAGTTGATAAACTATCAATTCTCACTACATCACTCGTATAATTTCCTCTTAACACGTTGGGAGAATCTGCATTTTGAACTTGGGAGTAAAAGGGTTAACCAGAGTAGTATAAAAGGCGAGGAAAATAATAAACTTAAGTACATACGCACCTCGAACGATCCTGCAGCGTGTGCTATAGTCTGACAAATGACTTGAGATGTCGTCACACGGATAGTGACACAGTAGCTCTTGCCAATTCGTACTCGAGTATGACGTAGATCAAACCCGCTGCCGTTAATGGTTATTTCAGTTCCTCCCATTACGCTGCCCTCTGTTGGTGCAATGTTTGATATTAAAGCAACACTTTTGATCTCCTTTGGGGCACTTGCACCAAAAAGAGCATATCCCTTGGAATTTACATGAATGATTGTTGCGTGTTTTCCCGCCACAACTGCACCAGCGCGACATTCAACCATGTATTGCGATGATGACGTCACTGCGCACGAGAAGTTTCCAACTTTTACATTAACGTCAGAAATGGTAGTCGGAAATTTCGAACCATAAAATCGGATTAAGTTACTGAAGCCTACGATTGTGTCAGGAACGACAGAATCAACTCTTGGTGTTTGTTCATCCGCAAAAAGGAAGTTGCACCCATCTGATAGAAGACATAGGCTTTCCGTGTTTCCAACGCGGAGTGATAAAGTAAACGCCTTGGGAACCTTACTTGGTAACGTACGGCACTTGATTTGAGTGTATGAAGAGGAGAGCAAAGTACAGAAGTTGTTTTGCATGGATATTGAACCGTCTTCAAGAGAAAGTGGAAATCCTTCTCCAGTCACTGTGATCTCTGTCCCTCCCATCAGAGAACCGCTGGAAGGTGAGATTGTGGAGACAGTGGGTATCAAAGTAAATGTCCCGTTTGGCCGGTTAGCAATGTTTTTCACGGCTAAGCCTCTGTTGTTTACACGGACCTCAACTTCATAAGGAACACCTGGTTACAATAGAGAAACCAATAAACAAAAGCAAAAGCATTATAACTGTTTTGTTAACTATTGTAACAAGGGTTGTAACAACAATTTTTAAAGCATGTCAACAAACATAACTTCACTGGTAGTAACCATTGCTAATCAGGTATGGAATGTGATGTGATGGGCGCAATGAAGCAAACACTGATAAAAGTGTAGAAACGCGGTCGTGCGATGTCGAAATCACTCGTATGATTACAGACCAAAGACACTTATTTACACGGGTTTTTTTTCACAGAACAATGCAGCGTCAATATTGTTTCAAAAAGCACGTGGTCCCTACCTGCTTGCAAGCTGCTGTTTACTGCAATTTGGCACGTGATTTTATTGGTGCTGCTGGTGAGAATCACACAGTCACATGACCCAACTCTGACGTCATTATGGCAGCCTGCAGGTCCAAACCCTTTGCCTTCAATTGTCAGCACAGTCGATTTAACTCCCAAATTTGGGCGTATAGACGTTACTTCCGGTGTATTGCACTCCCAGAATGCAAAGCTTTGCGATGATAAAATACTCGTCAGGGGATCTGCCGCAGAGCATCCTGGTATGCTAGTAGTAATGCCAGGCGAGCAACCTGGAGACACAGATTGATGAGGACCATGGTCTGATACATTAGAAAGAGCAGAAAATTGTCCAACTTTGACCTTGACTTGTGTGGAAGTCGAACGCAGGCCTTTCACAATCACCCTGCCTTTCATAGTTATATCCCCGCACGGATCTACAGCACCACTGGAGTAGTAATAAATCCCAGGAGCCTGGAAACTAAACGTGAACGAACCACTTCCACTCCGTGAGCTCTTAAAACCTGTCCCGTCATACTCCGCGGCGGTTGAATCACGTGTCTGTTGGACGCCATACGTCACATCAGTTTGCAAAGCACTTGCCCACGACCACTGAGAAGAAAAAATAAAAACAACAAATTATTAGGAAACTTTGGTTAAGAAAAACTAGCAATAGTACTGTACATTCGAGTCCAGACAAAAACCGTTGGGATAGCAAAAACATTTAGTGTCTCTCAAACGCGGCAGTCACACTCTTTATCCACCGTAGTATTCAAGTTGTCACCATCGGAGTTGCGCACTTCAATTACTAACCATCTGTCACACTCATATATCTTCTGTTATGTAAGAAATCTGTCTAGCTAACTCAAAGACGTCAATGTTTCATTTGCTGTTGGACTTCTAAAATATAGGAATTAAAATCTTTGCTGTGTGGATCATTTATCTTCAACATTTCGATATGCATACAATATGTTTCCTTGTTACTATATTCATATACAGTGGAACCCTGTTAATACGGCCAACATCGGAACATGAAAGTCTGGCCGTATTAACGGGGTTATATGACTGGGCGTTTGTTTTGCGGGACGACAAAGTATCCGTGTAGTAACAGGGTGGCCGTAATAACGAGGTGACCGCAAAGCGGGGTTCCACTGTATATCATAGGCGAAGCTAAATAATAAATAAACAAAATAAATAAATAAATAAATAAGTAAATGAATAAATAAATAGATATATATATAGATGGATAGATAGATAAATAGATAAATAAATAAATGAATGAATGAATAAATAAATAGATAAATAAATAGATACATACATACATACATACATACATACATACATACATAAATAAATAAATATGCTTGTGCTTACCTGCACTGAGTCACCCATGTTAATAGTTATGGTCTGTGGACTCCATGCGTATCCCATTCCATACTCTTCAAATGAGAACAAACAATACGTCCACAAAAGCAAAAGCAAATAGATCGAGGTGAGAAATAAAAACGAACATGTGCTCATGATGTATAGTGATAAAGTCAGCTCTCTCTTAGTGGACACCTTTCCAAAGCAGACACCTGTCTAAGGGGGACACTAAATCTAGTCCCGAAGGTGTCCGCCTCACAGAGAGTTGACTGTATGTGCTCAAGATTGTCTTGAATAAAACAGCAAAATTTTTGATTAGTCGCGTTACACGTGCGTGATATATAGTGTGTGCCTACAAGTGGATCATTCAACTGCAGTGTGTTTTCTGCACCTTGACGAACCGTGTGCATTGTTATATAGTAGTGATGGAGTTATTATCTATCATTCAACTGTAGTGTGTTTTCTGTACCTTGACGAACCGTGTGTATCGTTATATAGTAGTGATGGAGGTATTGTCTATCATTCCCTTTTCTCGTGTACTCAATGTTCTTCGACAAATCTCTAGGACACTATTAAAACTGTCTTAGCCCCCCCATAACCACCCCCTAACCTTTCATTAACAGGAGCTTAAGTACATAATTAAAGACGTTTTGAAATAAAACAAAACTAGCTGATAATCGGACTAAGACTGAATAAACACAATGATCAACAGTAAACAAATCGACAAGTAAACAAAGTTTTACCTGCATGGACGCCGGAATTGTCAACCGAATGTATCTTTGTCGAACTTTCAGTCCGGCACACAATCTCGGTGTCTCCGCTCGACTGAACCTTGCAAGATGTATCTCCAATAGTCACTGAAATAGCTGAAGCGTTAAAACTAAAACCTTCTCCGCGTATAGATACCATGGTTCCCCCAAGTATAGAGCCGTGTCGAGGGGAAACACCGCTGACCTTCAGAACGTACTCAAACTGTGGAGGCTTGGATCCATAAGCAGCACGACCTTTATCACCGATGTAAACATTTATAGCATATTTGCCTGGTGCTTGAGCAGGTGTAGAACACTTGATGAATACGTCAGACCACGTGACCACGCTGCAGGGCTCAGAACCAATCGTAACATTGCCTTGGGATGACCGCCCAAACCCTTTGCCTTTGATTACTAGTTCGTCTCGTCCCCAGACATGGCCTGTTGAGGGGCTAATGGACGTTATCGAAGCGGTCACAGACGAGTCAAACTGAAATGCGTTCTGCCGCGTGGCTTTTACACCACGTACAATGACGTCGATGTCCACGCTGCCCGCAGCGTACGCGGACGTGAGGCATGTTATTTTCGTTATGCTGCTGTTGAGAACATCACATGAGGATTGTCCAAGCATAACTTTACTTTCGCCGGCCATAACACCAAATCCATCTCCTTCAATCGTTAGCTTCGTTCCTCCTGCGGTACTGCCTTTCTGTGGGCTTGTCGAGTTTACACTAACTGTATAAGTAAATACAACTCTTCCAGCGGACGAAGCGAAGCCTTTGTTATTCACGCGTACAGTGACCTCGTGTTGGCCGCCAATCAACTGACCAACAATACAAAAGATGCTTTTTTGAGTGCTGTGTGTTACGCGACAGCTTCTTCCACCGATAACAACTTCAACGTCAGATCTCTTTGATTTAAAGCCAGTACCTGACAAAGAGATTTTTGTCCCTACTCGTCCTGTAGTTGGAGACACAGATGATAGTGATGGCGTCGCCGATGACAAAAATACAAAGGAGCAATTCCGTGCTGAACAGCTGGAGGGAACAGACTTCACCGCGACTGTAACCTGAGGAAACCAATAAAAAACGTTATAGATACAAACGATCAGCTTTGAAAAGCCAGAATCATTTTGCTATATTATATAACTAAGGAAAGGATTGAAAGCTTATTACTACAAACAAATCAGTTGTTGAGGATGTAAACTAGAGAGACGGAAAAGTGTTTAAGTGGACACGTGCTTCTTTCTTCTAAATATTGGCTATGAAGTACCTGAGGGTGTGGTTCAGCAACACGAAGCATGTCACCCGGGATTGGACCCATAAATAGACCACCGTCTTCAATTACTGATACATTGATGGACACTTCAAGTCCAGTCAAACCGGTTCCGTCCACGGATATGATTGGCTGATCTCCACCCGTTGATGACCATTCCACTGTCCATTGAAACCCCGCGCATGACCCTTGACGAGCAACACTGACCGTACCAATGGCAAGGTTGTCTTCTAGGAGGGTCTTAAAGTCCTCTGCTGATATATTGGCAGGAATTTCTATAAGGAGCAAAAAATAAAAACAAAGGAAAAGAACAGCAAAACAGTTAAAACACTTCAAGGAAATGATGCAATGGACGATGGTGATAGACGACGACGACGGTTGTAATGATGGTAAAGATAATGATGGCGCTGATGACGACGGTAGTAAAGATGACAGTGATGAGTTTTGTCAAAAAGAAACATATATTTCAGGTTTCCTGATACCTTTAACTTTTTGTCCTTGAAAAGAAACTTCAAACATTCCACCAACAGGTGACGTCGCTGCATATACACGTGACACATGGATAGTGCTGTTAGCACTGCAGTTCTGACATTTATATACAACATGGTCACGTGATGAATTTCCCCTGAAAACAGCGGCACCAGCAATCTGCAGAAGCTCAATCCCAGTACCACAAGCAGCAGGGGTCATATAGACCATCCAAGTGGCTAGACCCAGACTCCTCACGTCCACTGACTCGATCATATTGCCGTTTGGTAGGGCTGGCGGCTGTGTCCTCTTTACTGTTAACACACACGTAAATATAGTGACATCACTGATCACATATGAACGCTATTTGTTGCCCTAGAGGGTTTTCTCCAGATCATATCAAGATCATTTGTGCCTAACTTGGACCCTTCTGTAAAGCACTTTTATACTGATGTGATATTTTAGTGTTTCCTAGAAAATACGAATCATCAAGTATAACTTTCCGAGCAACAAGCAAATAAATATTCTTATTAAAGTGTTGTTTTTCATTAACTTTGCGCACATACTGAAAATAACATAAATATGACAACAACAACAACAAGAATCGTTTCTAACAAAACATAAATTAAAGCGAAACACATGACTGAAAATAATATGAATATGACAACAACAACAAGAATCGTTTGTAACAGAACATAAATGAGATGAAATTATATTTTAATTAAAGCAATACACATTACTGACCACGGACTGCATCTCTCCATATAAACAAGTCGTCGATAAAAACGTCCTTGTCACCGACTCTTGTCACTGTAATACTTTCTATGTAAATCTCGTATCGTCGGTCTGCATTGCTCTGAAGGAAGCCATCCTGCATCACGTGGTCAAACATGTTTATGCAGTCAAAATGCCAGCTGCCGTCCGCCAAAGCAGGAAATGGGAAAGATCGCGAGATTTCCTGTCCTTTTCCATATTTGTCAGTAAACGATATATGGAATCCTGAGGAGTTTTTGAAGGCTCCCTTGTACGCAAAGCAGAGCTGAAAATAAACAACCAATGTTGCGGCCTTTTCCGAACAAGAACAATACCCTTGCCGAACTGTATGAACAATACCTTTTTTGCCGAACTATGAACAACGCCTTTTGAGTAGCCTTCATTTACACCTGTTTTGTTGCTTTCCCGTGTGTACTTTAGTTTATATACAAATTATTCATGTAACTGGTCAGTTCAGTATTTCTCTCGCGTCGTAAGTTAAGTCAAGTTAAGTTCAGTCGTCTTCGTTAATTGCAGTTTTTAGTTCTTCCGCATATTAGAAATGTTGTGAAGAGTATCGGGGATACAAGACATACGTCTTCTCATATGCTCATTCATTTCTGCCCTACAACCAATATCAACAAAATTGAGCTTAAAACTAATGAGAATTAATTGATTAATAAAATAGGGAAAAAGGCAGCCTGACACAACGCGACCACACACAACACAATACAATGGCTTTTCTTACCTGTCTATATCTGGAAACGTCAAACCCTTTCAGTGCCCGTCCGTACATGTCCACTGTCTGACCGCTACGAAATAACACGGATGGATTCCTCAGCGAGTGTCTGTCACAGAAAGGATTCAGTACTCGGTTGCCCGACTCAAGCCAAGTAACTTTTGTCTCAAAACCATTGTAGTACAACGCACGGTCCGGAGGGGTCTGGTAGCTACACTCCCACCCGAGCATTTTCTGCAGTTCCTCCTTAAATTCCGCAGCGGTTGAGTTTACGTGAATGTCGTCTGAAGTTCGCCCGGATAGAGCAACCTTTAACCAAACGTTACTATTCTTTCCTGCCGGCCAGAAAAGAAAACAAACAAACAAAAATACGTGTGAGCCAGGGCGAGACTGGACATTTTTATTAATGGCCAAAAAAATCGATTTATCTCTAAATTTAACCGGAAATGGCGGTTTGTTATGCGAAGTTTGAAGTCTTATTACTCGCAGATCGATTTAGATAAAATCAAACAATGCACATGAGCACATTTGTAAAACAAACAGAAACATGCCCTGAAAATATTCACGCTCAATGATACGAAACAAAACTATACACCGTTTCTACTAAAACAAACAGAAACATGCCCTGAAAATATTCACGCTCAATGATATCATAATCAGTGATAAGCCGAAACTATACACCGTTTCTACTAAGGACTAGACTAAACATTGTTTTCATTACAGCCCAAAAAATGTATTTGTCTGTAACTTTGACCGGAAATGGCGGTTTGTTATGCGAAGTTTGAAGACTGATTACACCCCGATCGATTTAAATGCAATCATACATTACACATCAGCACACTTGTGAAACATTCCGAAACATACCCTGAAACTTTCATGTGAATTTGATGATTGGCCAAGGCCGTACATCGATTTTATGATGGCCTAAAAAATTTAATTTTCTGTAAGTTTGGCCGAAGTGGACGTTTGTTATGCGACTTTTAAAGTCTGATTACTTGCAGATCGAATTAGATATAATCATACATTGCCTATCAGCACATTTGTAAAAAATTCAGAATTATTCCCTGAAACTTCATGCGAATCTAATGACTGACCGAGGCTGTACATCGTTTTTACAAAAAGCGAAAGAATTCAATTTTCTATAAATTTGACCGGAAATGGCGCTTTCTTCTGCGAAGTTTGAAGTCTGATTACTCGCAGATCGATTTAGATACAATCATACAGTGCCAATCAACACACTTGTGAAACATTCAGAAACATTCTCTGAAACTTGTATGCGAATCTAATGACTAACCGAGGTTGTACATCGTTTTCACGAAGAGCCAAATAATTCAATTTTTTATAAACTTGACCGGAAATGGTGGTTTGGTATGCGAAGTTTGAAGTCTGATCTTTCGCAGATCGATTTAGATATAATAAAAAATTGCCTTTCAACACATTTGTAAAACATTTAGGAATATTCCCTGAAACTTTCATGCGAATCTAATCATTGGCTGAGGCTGTAGATCGCTTTTGCGAACGCCGCAGAGATGGTGTGGTATGCAAAGTTTGAAGTCTGATTACACCCCGATCGATTTAGATAGAATATTATCTTGCATATCAGCACACTTGTGAAACATTCAGAAACATTCCCTGAAACGTTCATGCGAATCTAATGATTGACCGACGCTGTACATCGTTTTTACGAAGAGCGAAAAAATTCAATTTTCTATAAACTTGACCGGATATGGCGGTTTGGTATGCAAAGTTTGAAGTCTGATTACTCGCAAATCGATTTAGATACAATCATACAGTGCACATAAGCACACTTGTGAAACATTCAGAAATATTCCCTGAAACGTTCATGCGAATCTAAGGCTTAACCGAGGCTGCAAATTGTTTTCACGAAGAGTCAAATAATTCAATTTTCTATAAACTTGACCGGATATGGCGGTTTGGTATGCGAAGTTTGAAGTCTGATTACTCGCAAATCGGTTTAGATAAAATCATACAGTGCACATCAGCACACTTGTGAAACATTCAAAAATATTCCCTGAAACTTTCATGGGAATCTAAGGCTTAACAAAGGCTGCACATTGTTTTCACGAAGAGCCAAAAAATTCAATTTTCTATAAACTTGACCGGATATGGCGGTTTGGTATGCGAAGTTTGAAGTCTGATTACTCGCAAATCGATTTAGATAAAATCATACAGTGCACATCACCACATTTGTGAAACATTCAGAAATATTCCCTGAAACTATCATGCTAATCTAAGGCTTAACCGAGGCTGCACATTGTTTTCACGAAGAGTCAAAACATTCAATTTTCTATAAACTTGACCGGAAATGGCGGTTTGGTATGCGAAGTTTGAAGTCTGATCACTCGCAGATCGATTTAGATATGATAATACATTGTCTATGAGCACATTTGCAAAACATTTAGTAATTTTCCCTGAAACTTTCATGCGAATTTAATCATTGAAAGAGGCTGTAGATCGCTTTTTAGAACCACGAAGAGATTAATATTATTGTAACTTTGACTGGAAATGGCGGTGTGGTATGCAATGTTTGAAGTCTGATTACACCCCGATCGATTTAGATAGAATCTTACCTTGCACATCAGCACACTTGTGAAACATTCAGAAACATTCCCTGAAACTTTCATGCGAATCTAATCATTGACCGACCCTGTACATCGTTTTTACGAAGAGCCAAAAAATTCAATTTTCTACAAAACTTGACCGGAAATGGCGGTTTGGTATGCGAAGTTTGAAGTCTGATTACTCGAAAATAGATTTAGATACAATCATACAGTGCACATCAGCAAACTTGTGAAACATTCAGAAACATTCCCTGAAACTTTCATGCGAATCTAATGATTGACCGACGCTGTACATCGTTTTTACGAAGAGCCAAAAAATTCAATTTTCTATAAACTTGACCGGAAATGGCGGTTTGGTATGCGAAGTTTGAAGTCTGATTACTCGCAAATCGATTTAGATACAATCATACAGTGCACATCAGCACACTTGTGAAATATTCAGAAACATTCCCTGAAACTTTCATGCTAATCTAATGATTGACCGACCCTGTACATTGTTTTTACGAAGAACCAAAAAATCCACTTTTCTATAAACTTGACCGCATATGGCGGTTTGGTATGCAAAGTTTGAAGTCTGATTACTCGCAAATCGATTTAGATACAATAATACAGTGCACATCAGCACATTTGTGAAACATTCAGAAACATTCCCTGAAACTTTCATGCGAATCTAATCATTGACCGACGCTGTACATCGTTTTTTCGAAGAGCCAAAAAATTCAATTTTCTATAAACTTGACCGGATATGGCGGTTTGGTATGCGAAGTTTGAAGTTTGATTACTCGCAAATCGATTTAGATACAATCATACAGTGCACATCAGCACACTTGTGAAACATTCAGAAACATTCCCTGAAATTTTCATGCGAATTTAATCATTGAACAAGGCTGTAGATTGCTTTTTAGAACCACGAAGAGATTAATGTTATTGTAACTTTGACTGGAAATGACGGTGTGGTATGCAAAGTTTGAAGTCTGATTACACCCCAGTCGATTTAGATAGAATCTTACTTTGCACATCAGCACACTTGTGAAACATTCAGAAACATTCCCTGAGACTTTCATGCGAATCTAAACATTGACCGACCCTGTACGTCGTTTTTACGAAGAGCCAAAAAATTCAATTTTCTACAAAACTTGACCGGAAATGGCGGTTTGGTATGCGAAGTTTGAAGTCTGATTACTCGCAAATCGATTTAGATACAATCATACAGTGCACATCAGCACACTTGTGAAACATTCAGAAACATACCCTGAAACTTTCATGCGAATCTAATGATTGACCGACGCTGTACATCGTTTTTACGAAGAGCAAAAAAATTCAATTTTCTATAAACTTGACCGGAAATGTTGGTTTGTTATGCGAAGTTTGAAGTCTGATTACTCAAAAATCGATTTAAATACAATCATACAGTGCACATCAGCACACTTGCGAAAAATTCAGAAACATTCCCTGAAACGTTCATGCGAATCTAATCATTGAGCGACCCTGTACATCGTTTTTACGAAGAGCCAAAAAATTCAATTTTCTACAAAACTTGACCGGAAATGGCGGTTTGGTAAGCGAAGTTTGAAGTCTGATTACTCGCAAATCGATTTAGATACAATCATACAGTGCACGTCAGCACACTTGTGAAACATTCAGAAACATTCCCTGAAACTTTCATGTGAATCTAATCATTGACCGACCCTGGACGTCGTTTTTACGAAGAGCCAAAAAATTCAATTTTCTATAAACTTGACCGTATATGGCAGTTTGGTATGCAAAGTTTGAAGTCTGATTACTCAAAAATCGATTTAGATACAATCATAGAGTGCACATCAGCACACTTGTGAAACATTCAGAAATATTCCCTGAAACTTTCATGCGAATTCAATCATTGAAAGAGGCTGTAAATCGCTTTTTAGAACCACGAAGAGATTAATTTTATTGTAACTTTGACTGGAAATGGCGGTGTGGTATGCAATGTTTGAAGTCTGATTACACCCCGATCGATTTAGATAGAATCTTACCTTGCACATCAGCTCACTTGTGAAACATTCAGAAACATTCCCTGAAACTTTCATGCGAATCTAATCATTGACCGACGCAGTACATCGTTTTTACGAAGAGCAAAAAAATTCAATTTTCTATAAACTTGACCGGAAATGTTGGTTTGTTATGCGAAGTTTGAAGTCTGATTACTCGCAAATCGATTTAGATACAATCATACAGTGCACATCAGCTCACTTGTGAAACATTCAGAAACATTCCCTGAAACGTTCATGCGAATCTAATCATTGACCGACCCTGTACATCGTTTTTACGAAGAGCCAAAAAATTCAATTTTCTATAAACTTGACCGGAAATGGCGGTTTGGTATGCGAAGTTTGAAGTCTGATTACTCGCAAATCGATTTAGATACAATCATACAGTGCACATCAGCACACTTGTGAAATATTCAGAAAACCTCCCTGAAACGTTCATGCGAATCTAATCATTGACCGACCCTGTACATCGTTTCTACGAAGAGCCAAAAAATTTAATTTTCTATAAACTTGACCGGAAATGGCGGTTTGGTATGCGAAGTTTGAAGTCTGATTACTCGCAAATCGATTTAGATACAATCATACAGTGCACATCAGCACACTTGCGAAATATTCAGAAAACTTCCCTGAAACGTTCATGCGAATCTAATCATTGACCGACCCTGTACATCGTTTCTACGAAGAACCAAAAAATTCAATTTTCTACAAAACTTGACCGGAAATGGCGGTTTGGTATGCGAAGTTTGAAGTCTGATTCCTCGCTAATCGATTTAGATACAATCATACAATGCACATTAGTACACTTGTGAAACATTCAGAAACATTCCCTGAAACTTTCATGCTAATCTAATGATTGACCGACCCTGTACATTGTTTTTACGAAGAGCCAAAAAATCCAATTTTCTATAAACTTGACCGTATATGGCGGTTTGGTATGCAAAGTTTGAAGTCTGATTACTCGCAAATCGATTTAAATACATTCATACAGTGCACATCAGCACATTTGTGAAACATTCAGAAACATTCCCTGAAACTTTTATGCGAATCTAATCATTGACCGACCCTGTACGTCGTTTTTTAGAAGAGCCAAAAAATTCAATTTTCTATAAACTTGACCGCAAATGGCGGTTTGGTATGCGAAGTTTGAAGTCTGATTACTCGCAAATCGATTTAGATACAATAATACAGTGCACATCAGCACACTTGTGAAATATTCAGAAATATTCCCTGAAACTTTCATGCGAATCTAATCATTGACCGACCCTGTACATAGTTTTTACGAAGAGCCAAAAAATTCAATTTTCTACAAAACTTGACCGGAAATGGCGGTTTGGTATTCAAACTTTGAAGTCTGATTACTCGCAAATCGATTTAGATACAATCATACAGTGCACATCAGCACATTTGTGAAACATTCAGAAACATTCCCTGAAACTTTCATGCGAGTTTAACGCTTATCCGAGGCTGCACATTGTTTTCACGAAGAGCCAAAAAATTCAATTTTCTACTAAACGTGACCGGAAATGGCGGTTTGGTATTCAAACTTTGAAGTCTGATTACTCGCAAATCGATTTAGATACAATCATACAGTGCATATCAGCACACTTTTGAAACATTCAGAAACATTCCCTGAAACTTTCATGCGAATCTAATCATTGACCGACCCTGTACATCGTTTTTTCGAAGAGCCAAAAAATTCAATTTTCTACAAAACTTGACCGGAAATGGCGGTTTGGTATGCGAAGTTTGAAGTTTGATTACTCGCAAATCGATTTAGATACAATCATACAGTGCACATCAGCACACTCGTGAAACATTCAGAAACATTCCCTGAAACTTTTATGCGAATCTAATCATTGACCGACCCTGTACGTCGTTTTTTAGAAGAGCCAAAAAATTCAATTTTCTATAAACTTGACCGCAAATGGCGGTTTGGTATGCGAAGTTTGAAGTCTGATTACTCGCAAATCGATTTAGATACAATAATACAGTGCACATCAGCACACTTGTGAAATATTCAGAAATATTCCCTGAAACTTTCATGCGAATCTAATCATTGACCGACCCTGTACATAGTTTTTACGAAGAGCCAAAAAATTCAATTTTCTACAAAACTTGACCGGAAATGGCGGTTTGGTATTCAAACTTTGAAGTCTGATTACTCGCAAATCGATTTAGATACAATCATACAGTGCACATCAGCACATTTGTGAAACATTCAGAAACATTCCCTGAAACTTTCATGCGAGTTTAACGCTTATCCGAGGCTGCACATTGTTTTCACGAAGAGCCAAAAAATTCAATTTTCTACTAAACGTGACCGGAAATGGCGGTTTGGTATTCAAACTTTGAAGTCTGATTACTCGCAAATCGATTTAGATACAATCATACAGTGCATATCAGCACACTTTTGAAACATTCAGAAACATTCCCTGAAACTTTCATGCGAATCTAATCATTGACCGACCCTGTACATCGTTTTTTCGAAGAGCCAAAAAATTCAATTTTCTACAAAACTTGACCGGAAATGGCGGTTTGGTATGCGAAGTTTGAAGTTTGATTACTCGCAAATCGATTTAGATACAATCATACAGTGCACATCAGCACACTCGTGAAACATTCAGAAACATTCCCTGAAACTTTCATGCGAATTTAATCATTGAAAGAAGCTGTAAATCGCCTTTTAGAACCACGAAGAGATTAATTTTATTGTAACTTTGATCGGAAATGGCGGTTTGGTATGCGAAGTTTGAAGTCCGATTACTTGCAAATCGATTTAGATACAATCATACAGTGCACATCAGCACACGTGTGAAACATTCAGAAACATTTCCTGAAACTTTCATGCGAATCTACGGCTTATCCGAGGCTGCACATTGTTTTCACGAAGAGCCAAAAAATTCAATTTTCTACAAAACTTGACCGGAAATGGCGGTTTGGTATGCGACGTTTGAAGTGTGATTACTCGCAAATCGATTTAGATACAATCATACAGTGCACATCAGCACACTTATGAAACATTCAGAAACATTCCCTGAAACTTTCATGCGAATCTAATCATTGACCGACGCTGTACATCGTTTTTACGAAGGGCCAAAAAATTCAATTTTCTATAAACTTGACCGTATATGGCGGTTTGGTATGCAAAGTTTGAAGTCTGAGTACTCGCAAATCGATTTAGATACAATCATAAAGTGCACATCAGCACACTTGTGAAACATTCAGAAATACTCCCTGAAACTTTTATGCGAATCTAATCATTGACCGACCCTGTAAATCGTTTTTACGAAGAGCCAAAAAATTCAATTTTCTACAAAACTTGACCGGAAATGGCGGTTTGGTATGCGAAGTTTGAAGTCTGATTACTCGCAAATCGATTTAAATACAATCATACAGTGCACATCAGCACACTTGTGAAACATTCAGAAACATTCTCTGAAACTTTCATGCGAATCTAAGGCTTATCCTAGGCTGCACATTGTTTTCACGAAGAACCAAAAAATTCAATTTTCTATAAAGTTGACCGGAAATGGCGGTTTGGTATGCGAAGTTTGAAGTGTGATTACTCGCAAGTCGATTTAGATACAATCATACAGTGCACATCAGCACACTTGTGAAACGTTCAGAAACATTCCCTGAAACTTTCATGCGAATTTAATCATTGAAAGAGGCTGTAGATCGCCTTTTAGAACCACGAAGAGATTAATTTTATTGTAACTTTGACTGGAAATGGCGGTGTGGTATGCAATGTTTGAAGTCTGATTACACCCCGACCGATTTAGATAGAATCTTACTTTGCACATCAGCACACTTGAGAAACATTCAGAAACATTCCCAGAAACTTTCATGCGAATCTAATCATTGACCGACCCTGTACATCGTTTTTACGAAGAGCAAAAAAATTCAATTTTCTACAAAACTTGACCGGAAATGGCAGTTTGGTATGCGACGTTTGAAGTCTGATTACTCGCAAATTGATTTAGATACAATCATACAGTGCACATCAGCACACTTGTGAAACATGCAGAAACATTCCCTGAAACTTTCATGCGAATCTAATCATTGACCGACGCTGTACATCGTTTTTACGAAGAGCCAAAAAATTCAATTTTCTACAAAACTTGACCGGAAATGGCGGTTTGGTATGCGAAGTTTGAAGTTTGATTACTCGCAAATCGATTTAGATACAATCATACAGTGCACATCAGCACACTTGTGAAACATTCACAAACATTCCCTGAAACTTTCATGCGAATCTAAGGCTTATCCGAGGCTGCACATTGTTTTCACGAAGAACCAAAAAATCCACTTTTCTATAAACTTGACCGTATATGGCGGTTTGGTATGCAAAGTTTGAAGTCTGATTACTCGCAAATCGATTTAGATACAATCATACAGTGCACATCAGCACACGTGTGAAACATTCAGAAACATTCCCTGAAACTTTCATGCGAATCTAATGATTCGCCGACCCTGTACGTCGTTTTTTAGAAGAGCCAAAAAATTCAATTTTCTATAAACTTGACCGCAAATGGCGGTTTGGTATGCGAAGTTTGAAGTCTGATTACTCGCAAATCGATTTAGATACAATCATACAGTGCACATCAGCACACTTGTGAACCATTCAGAAATACTCCCTGAAACGTTCATGCGAATCTAATCATTGACCGACGCTGTACGTCGTTTTTACGAAGAGCCAAAAAATTCAATTTTCTACAAAACTTGACCGGAAATGGCGGTTTGGTATGCGAAGTTTGAAGTCTGATTACTCGCAAATCGATTTAGATACAATCATACAGTGCACATCAGCACACTTGTGAAACGTTCAGAAACATTCCCTGAAACTTTCATGCGAATTTAATCATTGAAAGAGGCTGTAGATTGCCTTTTAGAACCACGAAGAGATTAATTTTATTGTAACTTTGACTGGAAATGGCGGTGTGGTATGCAATGTTTGAAGTCTGATTACACCCCGACCGATTTAGATAGAATTTTACTTTGGACATCAGCACACTTGAGAAACATTCAGAAACATTCCCAGAAACTTTCATGCGAATCTAATCATTGACCGACCCTGTACATCGTTTTTACGAAGAACCAAAAAATTCAATTTTCTACAAAACTTGACCGGAAATGGCGGTTTGGTATGCGACGTTTGAAGTCTGATTACTCGCAAATTGATTTAGATACAATCATACAGTGCACATCAGCACACTTGTGAAACATGCAGAAACATTCCCTGAAACTTTCATGCGAATCTAATCATTGACCGACGCTGTACATCGTTTTTACGAAGAGCCAAAAAATTCAATTTTCTACAAAACGTGACCGGAAATGGCGGTTTAATATTCAAAGTTTGAAGTCTGATTACTCGCAAATCGATTTAGATACAATCATACAGTGCAAATCACCACACTTATGAAACATTCAGAAACATTCCCTGAAACTTTCATGCGAATCTAATCATTGACCGACGCTGTACATCGTTTTTACGAAGGGCCTAAAAATTCAATTTTCTATAAACTTGACCGTATATGGCGGTTTGGTATGCAAAGTTTGAAGTCTGATTACTCGTAAATCGATTTAGATACAATCATACAGTGCACATCAGCACACTTGTGAACCATTCAGAAATACTCCCTGAAACTTTCATGCGAATCTAATCATTGACCGACCCTGTACATCGTTTTTACGAAGAGCCAAAAAATTCAATTTTCTACAAAACTTGACCGGAAATGGCGGTTTGGTTTGCGAAGTTTGAAGTCTGATTACTCGCAAATCGATTTAAATACAATCATACAGTGCACATCAGCACACTTGTGAAACATTCAGAAACATTCTCTGAAACTTTCATGCGAATCTAAGGCTTATCCTAGGCTGCACATTGTTTTCACGAAGAGCCAAAAAATTCAATTTTCTATAAAGTTGACCGGAAATGGCGGTTTGGTATGCAAAGTTTGAAGTCTGATTACTCGCAAATCGATTTAGATACAATCATACAGTGCACTTCAGCACACTTGTGAAACGTTCAGAAACATTCCCTGAAACTTTCATGCGAATTTAATCATTGAAAGAGGCTGTAGATCGCCTTTTAGAACCACGAAGAGATTAATTTTATTGTAACTTTGACTGGAAATGGCGGTGTGGTATGCAATGTTTGAAGTCTGATTACACCCCGACCGATTTAAATAGAATTTTACTTTGCACATCAGCACACTTGAGAAACATTCAGAAACATTCCCAGAAACTTTCATGCGAATCTAATCATTGACCGACCCTGTACATCGTTTTTACGAAGAGCCAAAAAATTCAATTTTCTACAAAACTTGACCGGAAATGGCGGTTTGGTATGCGACGTTTGAAGTCTGATTACTCGCAAATTGATTTAGATACAATCATACAGTGCACATCAGCACACTTGTGAAACATGCAGAAACATTCCCTGAAACTCTCATGCGAATCTAATCATTGACCCACGCTGTACATCGTTTTTACGAAGAGCCAAAAAATTCAATTTTCTACAAAACTTGACCGGAAATGGCGGTTTGGTATGCGAAGTTTGAAGTTTGATTACTCGCAAATCGATTTAAATACAATCATACAGTGCACATCAGCACACTTGTGAAACATTCAGAAACATTCCCTGAAACTTTCATGCGAATTTAATCATTGAAAGAGGCTGTAAATCGCCTTTTAGAACCACGAAGAGATTAATTTTATTTTAACCTTGACCGGAAATTGCGATTTGGTATGCGAAGTTTGAAGTCCGATTACTCGCAAATCGATTTAAATACAATCATACAGTGCAAATCAGCACACTTTTGAAACATTCAGAAACATTTCCTGAAACTTTCATGCGAATCTAAGGCTTATCCGAGGCTGCACATTGTTTTCACGAAGAGCCAAAAAATTCAATTTTCTATAAACTTGACCGTATATGGCGGTTTGGTATGCAAAGTTTGAAGTCTGATTACTCGCAAATCGATTTAAATACATTCATACAGTGCACATCAGCACACTTGTGAAACATTCTCAAACATTCCCTGAAACTTTCATGCGAATCTAATGATTCACCGACCCTGTACGTCGTTTTTTAGAAGAGCCAAAAAATTCAATTTTCTATAAACTTGACCGCAAATGGCGGTTTGGTATGCGAAGTTTGAAGTCTGATTACTCGCAAATCGATTTGGATACAATCATACAGTGCACATCACCACACTTGTGAAACATTCAGAAACATTCTCTGCAACGTTCATGCGAATCTAATCATTGACCGACGCTGTACATCGTTTTTACGAAGAGCCAAAAAATTCAATTTTCTATAAACTTGACCGGAAATGGCGGTTTGGTATGCGAAGTTTGAAGTCTGATTTCTCGCAAATCGGTTTAGATACAATCATACAGTGCACATCAGCACACTTGTGAAACATTCAGAAACATTCCCTGAAAGTCTCATGCGAATTTAATCATTGAAAGAGGCTGTAGATCGCTTTTTAGAACCACGAAGAGATTAATTTTATTGTAACTTTGACTGGAAATGGCGGTGTGTTATGGAATGGTTGAAGTCTGATTACACCCCGATCGATTTAAATAGAATCTTACCTTGCACATCAGCACACTTGTGAAACATTCACAAACATTCCCTGAAACTTTCATGCGAATCTAAGGCTTATCCGAGGCTGCACATTGTTTTCACGAAGAGCCAAAAAATTCAATTTTCTACAAAACTTGACCGGAAATGGCGGTTTGGTATGCGACGTTTGAAGTGTGATTACTCGCAAATCGATTTAGATACAATCATACAGTGCACATCAGCACACTTGTGAAACATTCAGAAACATTCCCTGAAACTTTCATGCGAATCTAATCATTGACCGACCCTGTACATCGTTTTAACGAAGAGCCAAAAAATTCAATTTTTTATAAACTTGACCGGATTTGGCGGTTTGGTATGCAAAGTTTGAAGTCTGATTACTCGCAAATCGATTTAGATACAATCATACAGTGCACATCAGCACACGTGTGAAACATTCAGAAACATTCCCTGAAACTTTCATGTGAATTTAATCATTGAAAGAGGCTGTAGATCGCTTTTTAGAACCACGAATAGAGTAATTTTATTGTAACTTTGACTGGAAATGGCGGTGTGGTATGCAATGTTTGAAGTCTGATTACACCCCGATTGATTTAGATAGAATCTCACCTTGCACATCAGCACACTAGTGAAACATTCAGAAACATTCCCTGAAACTTTCATGCGAATCTAATCATTGACCGACCCTGTACATCGTTTTAACGAAGAGCCAAAAAAGTCAATTTTCTATAAACTTGACCGGATTTGGCGGTTTGGTATGCAAAGTTTGAAGTCTGATTACTCGCAAATCGATTTAGATACAATCATACAGTGCACATCAGCACACGTGTGAAACATTCAGAAACATTCCCTGAAACTTTCATGCGAATTTAATCATTGAAAGAGGCTGTAGATCGCTTTTTAGAACCACGAAGAGATTAATTTTATTGTAACTTTGACTGGAAATGGCGGTGTGGTATGCAATGTTTGAAGTCTGATTACTCGCAAATAGATTTAGATACAATCATACAGTGCACATCAGCACACTTGAGAAACATTCAGAAACATGTCCTGAAACTTTCATGCGAATCTAATCATTGACCGACCCTGTACATCGTTTTTACGAAGAGCAAAAAAATTCAATTTTCTATAAACTTGACCGGAAATGGCGGTTTGGTATGCGACGTTTGAAGTCTGATTACTCGCAAATCGATTTAGATACAATCATACAGTGCATATCAGCACACTTTTGAAACATTCAAAAACATTCCCTGAGACTTTCATGCGAATCTAATGATTGACCGACGCTGTAGATTGTTTTTACGAAGAGCCAAAAAATTCAATTTTCTACAAAACTTGACCGTAAATGGCGGTTTGGTATGCGACGTTTGAAGTCTGATTACTCGCAAATCGATTTAGATACAATCATACAGTGCTCATCAGCACACTTGCAAAACATTCAGAAATATTTCCTGAAACTTTCATGCGAATCTAATCATTGACCGACCTTGTACATCGTTTTTAGGAAGAGCCAAAAAATTCAATTTTCTACAAAACTTGACCGGAAATGGCGGTTTGGTATGCAAAGTTTGAAGTCTGATTACTCGCAAATAGATTTAGATACAATCATAGAGTGCACATCAGCACACGTGTAAAACATTCAGAAATATTCCCTGAAACTTTCATGCGAATTTAATCATTGAAAGAGGCTGTAGATCGCTTTTTAGAACCACGAAGAGATTAATTTTATTGTAACTTTGACTGGAAATGGCGGTGTGGTATGCAATGTTTGAAGTCTGATTACTCGCAAATCGATTTAGATACAATCATACAGTGCACATCAGCACACTTGTGAAACATTCACAAACATTCCCTGAGACTTTCATGCGAATCTAATGATTGACCGACGCTGTAGATCGTTTTTACGAAGAGGCAAAAAATTCAATTTTCTATAAAACTTGACCGGAAATGGCGGTTTGGTATGCGAAGTTTGAAGTTTGATTACTCGCAAATCGATTTAGATACAATCATACAGTGCACATCAGCACACTTGCAAAACATTCAGAAATATTTCCTGAAACTTTCATGCAAATCTAATCATTGACCGACCTTGTACATCGTTTTTACGAAGAGCCAAAAAATTCAATTTTCTACAAAACTTGACCGGAAATGGCGGTTTGGTATCCGACGTTTGAAGTCTGATTACTCGCAAATCGATTTAGATACAATCATACAGTGCTCATCAGCACACTTGTGAAACATTCAGAAACATTCTCTGGAACTTTCATGCGAATCTACTCATTGACCGACCCTGGACGTCGTTTTTACGAAGAGCCAAAAAATTCAATTTTCTATAAACTTGACCGTATATGGCAGTTTGGTATGCAAAGTTTGAAGTCTGATTACTCGCAAATCGATTTAGATACAATCATACAGTGCACATCAGCACACTTGTGAAACATTCAGAAACATTCCCTGAAACTTTCATGCGAATTTAATCATTGAAAGAGGCTGTAGATCGCCTTTTAGAACCACGAAGAGATTAATTTTATTGTAACTTTGACTGGAAATGGCGGTGTGGTATGCAATGTTTGAAGTCTGATTACACCCCGATCGATTTAAATAGAATCCTACCTTGCACATCAGCTCACTTGTGAAACATTCAGAAACATTCCCTGAAACTTTCATGCGAATCTAATCATTGACCGACGCTGTACATCGTTTTTACGAAGAGCCAAAAAATTCAAATTTCTACAAAACTTGACCGGAAATGGCGGTTTGGTATGCGAAGTTTGAAGTCTGATTACTCGCAAATCGATTTAAATACAATCATACAGTGCACATCAGCACACATGTGAAACATTCACAAACATTCTCTGAAAGTCTCATGCGAATTTAATCATTGAAAGAGGCTGTAGATCGCTTTTTAGAACCACGAAGAGATTAATTTTATTGTAACTTTGACTGGAAATGGCGGTGTGGTATGCAATGTTTGACGTTTGATTACACCCCGATCGATTTAAATAGAATCGTACCTTGCACATCAGCACACTTGTGAAACATTCAGAAACATTTCCTGAAACTTTCATGCGAATCTAAGGCTTATCCGAGGCTGCACATTGTTTTCACGAAGAGCCAAAAAATTCAATTTTCTATAAACTTGACCGTATATGGCGGTTTGGTATGCAAAGTTTGAAGTCTGATTACTCGCAAATCGATTTAAATACATTCATACAGTGCACATCAGCACACTTGTGAAACATTCTCAAACATTCCCTGAAACTTTCATGCGAATCTAATGATTCACCGACCCTGTACGTCGTTTTTTAGAAGAGCCAAAAAATTCAATTTTCTATAAACTTGACCGCAAATGGCGGTTTGGTATGCGAAGTTTGAAGTCTGATTACTCGCAAATCGATTTAGATACAATCATACAGTGCACATCACCACACTTGTGAAACATTCAGAAACATTCTCTGAAACGTTCATGCGAATCTAATCATTGACCGACGCTGTACATCGTTTTTACGAAGAGCCAAAAAATTCAATTTTCTATAAACTTGACCGGAAATGGCGGTTTGGTATGCGAAGTTTGAAGTCTGATTTCTCGCAAATCGGTTTAGATACAATCATACAGTGCACATCAGCACACTTGTGAAACATTCAGAAACATTCCCTGAAAGTCTCATGCGAATTTAATCATTGAAAGAGGCTGTAGATCGCTTTTTAGAACCACGAAGAGATTAATTTTATTGTAACTTTGACTGGAAATGGCGGTGTGTTATGGAATGGTTGAAGTCTGATTACACCCCGATCGATTTAAATAGAATCTTACCTTGCACATCAGCACACTTGTAAAACATTCACAAACATTCCCTGAAACTTTCATGCGAATCTAAGGCTTATCCGAGGCTGCACATTGTTTTCACGAAGAACCAAAAAATTCAATTTTCTACAAAACTTGACCGGAAATGGCGGTTTGGTATGCGACGTTTGAAGTCTGATTACTCGCAAATCGATTTAGATACAATCATACAGTGCACATCAGCACACTTGTAAACCATTCAGAAACATTTCCTGAAACTTTCATGCGAATCTAATCATTGACCGACGCTGTACATCGTTTTTACGAAGAGCCAAAAAATTCAATTTTCTACAAAACTTGACCGTAAATGGCGGTTTGGTATGCGACGTTTGAAGTCTGATTACTTGCAAATCGATTTAGATACAATCATACAGTGCACATCAGCACACATGTGAAACATTCAGAAACATTCCCTGAAACTTTCATGCGAATCTAAGGCTTATCCGAGGCTTCACATTGTTTTCACGAAGAGCCAAAAAATTCAATTTTCTACAAAACTTGACCGGAAATGGCGGTTTGGTATGCAAAGTTTGAAGTCTGATTACTCGCAAATCGATTTAGATACAATCATACAGTGCACATCAGAACACTTGAGAAACATTCAGAAACATTCCCTGAAACTTTCATGCGAATCTACTCATTGACCGACCCTGGACGTCGCTTTTACGAAGAGCCAAAAAATTCAATTTTCTATAAACTTGACCGTATATGGCAGTTTGGTATGCAAAGTTTGAAGTCTGATTACTCGAAAATCGATTTAGATACAATCATAGAGTGCACATCAGCACACATGTGAAACATTCAGAAACATTCCCTGAAAGTCTCATGCGAATTTAATCATTGAAAGAGGCTGTAGATCGCTTTTTAGAACCACGAAGAGATTAATTTTATTGTAACTTTGACTGGAAATGGCGGTGTGGTATGCAATGTTTGACGTCTGATTACACCCCTATCGATTTAAATAGAATCGTACCTTGCACATCAGCACACTTGAGAAACATTGAGAAACATTCCCTGAAACTTTCATGCGAATCTAATCATTGACCGACGCTGTACATCGTTTTTACGAAGAGCCAAAAAATTCAAATTTCTACAAAACTTGACCGGAAATGGCGGTTTGGTATGCAAAGTTTGAAGTCTGAGTACTCGCAAATCGATTTAGATACAATCATACAGTGCACATCAGCACACTTGAGAAACATTCAGAAACATTCCCTGAAACTTTCATGCGAATCTAATCATTGACCGACCCTGTACATCGTTTTAACGAAGAGCCAAAAAATTCAATTTTCTATAAACTTGACCGGATTTGGCGGTTTGGTATGCAAAGTTTGAAGTCTGATTACTCGCAAATCGATTTAGATACAATCATACAGTGCACATCAGCACACTTGTGAAACATTCTGAAATATTGTCTGAAACTTTCATGCAAATCTAAGGCTTATCCGAGGCTGCACATTGTTTTCACGAAGAGCCAAAAAATTCAATTTTCTATAAACTTGACTGGAAATGGCGGTTTGGTATGCAAAGTTTGAAGTCTGATTACTCGCAAATCGATTTAGATACAATCATACAGTGCACATCAGCACACGTGTGAAACATTCAGAAACATTCCCTGAAACTTTCATGCGAATTTAATCATTGAAAGAGGCTGTAGATCGCCTTTTAGAACCACGAAGAGATTAATTTTATTGTAACTTTGACTGGAAATGGCGGTGTGGTATGCAATGTTTGAAGTCTGATTACACCCCGATCGATTTAAATAGAATCCTACCTTGCACATCAGCACACTTGTGAAACATTCAGAAACATTCCCTGAAACTTTCATGCGAATCTAATCATTGACCGACGCTGTACATCGTTTTTACGAAGAGCCAAAAAATTCAAATTTCTACAAAACTTGACCGGAAATGGCGGTTTGGTATGCGAAGTTTGAAGTCTGATTACTCGCAAATCGATTTAAATACAATCATACAGTGCACATCAGCACACATGTGAAACATTCACAAACATTCTCTGAAAGTCTCATGCGAATATAATCATTGAAAGAGGCTGTAGATCGCTTTTTAGAACCACGAAGAGATTAATTTTATTGTAACTTTGACTGGAAATGGCGGTGTGGTATGCAATGTTTGACGTCTGATTACACCCCGATCGATTTAAATAGAATCGTACCTTGCACATCAGCACACTTGTGAAACATTGACAAACATTCCCTGAAACTTTCATGCGAATCTAATCATTGACCGACCCTGTACATCGTTTTAACGAAGAGCCAAAAAATTCAATTTTCTATAAACTTGACCGGAAATGGCGGTTTGGTATGCAAAGTTTGAAGTCTGTGTACTCGCAAATCGATTTAAATACAATCATACAGTGCACATCAGCACACTTGAGAAACATTCAGAAACATTCCCTGAAACTTTCATGCGAATCTAATCATTGACCGACCCTGTACATCGTTTTAACGAAGAACCAAAAAATTCAATTTTCTATAAACTTGACCGGAAATGGCGGTTTGGTATGCAAAGTTTGAAGTCTGATTACTCGCAAATCGATTTAGATACAATCATACAGTGCACATCAGCACACGTGTGAAACATTCAGAAACATTCCCTGAAACTTTCATGCGAATTTAATCATTGAAAGAGGCTGTAGATCGCTTTTTAGAACCACGAAGAGATTAATTTTATTGTAACTTTGACTGGAAATGGCGGTGTGGTATGCAATGTTTGAAGTCTGATTACACCCCGATTGATTTAGATAGAATCTCACCTTGCACATCAGCACACTAGTGAAACATTCACAAACATTCCCTGAAACTTTCATGCGAATCTAATCATTGACCGACCCTGTACATCGTTTTAACGAAGAGCCAAAAAATTCAATTTTCTATAAACTTGACCGGAAATGGCGGTTTGGTATGCAAAGTTTGAAGTCTGTGTACTCGCAAATCGATTTAAATACAATCATACAGTGCACATCAGCACACTTGAGAAACATTCAGAAACATTCCCTGAAACTTTCATGCGAATCTAATCATTGACCGACCCTGTACATCGTTTTAACGAAGAACCAAAAAATTCAATTTTCTATAAACTTGACCGGAAATGGCGGTTTGGTATGCAAAGTTTGAAGTCTGATTACTCGCAAATCGATTTAGATACAATCATACAGTGCACATCAGCACACGTGTGAAACATTCAGAAACATTCCCTGAAACTTTCATGCGAATTTAATCATCGAAAGAGGCTGTAGATCGCTTTTTAGAACCACGAAGAGATTAATTTTATTGTAACTTTGACTGGAAATGGCGGTGTGGTATGCAATGTTTGAAGTCTGATTACACCCCGATTGATTTAGATAGAATCTCACCTTGCACATCAGCACACTTGTGAAACATTCACAAACATTCCCTGAAACTTTCATGCGAATTTAATCATTGAAAGAGGCTGTAGATCGCTTTTTAGAACCACGAAGAGATTAATTTTATTGTAACTTTGACTGGAAATGGCGGTGTGGTATGCAATGTTTGAAGTCTGATTACACCCCGATTGATTTAGATAGAATCTCACCTTGCACATCAGCACACTAGTGAAACATTCACAAACATTCCCTGAAACTTTCATGCGAATCTAATCATTGACCGACCCTGTACATCGTTTTAACGAAGAGCCAAAAAATTCAATTTTCTATAAACTTGACCGGAAATGGCGGTTTGGTATGCAAAGTTTGAAGTCTGTGTACTCGCAAATCGATTTAAATACAATCATACAGTGCACATCAGCACACTTGAGAAACATTCAGAAACATTCCCTGAAACTTTCATGCGAATCTAATCATTGACCGACCCTGTACATCGTTTTAACGAAGAACCAAAAAATTCAATTTTCTATAAACTTGACCGGAAATGGCGGTTTGGTATGCAAAGTTTGAAGTCTGATTACTCGCAAATCGATTTAGATACAATCATACAGTGCACATCAGCACACGTGTGAAACATTCAGAAACATTCCCTGAAACTTTCATGCGAATTTAATCATCGAAAGAGGCTGTAGATCGCTTTTTAGAACCACGAAGAGATTAATTTTATTGTAACTTTGACTGGAAATGGCGGTGTGGTATGCAATGTTTGAAGTCTGATTACACCCCGATTGATTTAGATAGAATCTCACCTTGCACATCAGCACACTTGTGAAACATTCACAAACATTCCCTGAAACTTTCATGCGAATCTAATCATTGACCGACCCTGTACATCGTTTTAACGAAGAGCCAAAAAATTCAATTTTCTATAAACTTGACCGGAAATGGCGGTTTGGTATGCAAAGTTTGAAGTCTGTGTACTCGCAAATCGATTTAAATACAATCATACAGTGCACATCAGCACACTTGAGAAACATTCAGAAACATTCCCTGAAACTTTCATGCGAATCTAATCATTGACCGACCCTGTACATCGTTTTTACGAAGAGCCAAAAAATTCAATTTTCTATAAACTTGACCGAATATGGCGGTTTGGTATGCGAAGTTTGAAGTCTGATTACTCGCAAATCGATTTAGATACAATCATACAGTGCACATCACCACACTTTTGAAACATTCCGAAACAATCCCTGTAACTTTCATGCAAATCTAATGATTGACCGAGCCTGTAAATTGTTTTTGCGAACGACAAAAAAAAAAAGAAAGATTTTTTTGTAAGTTTGACCGGAAATGGCGGTTTGGAATGTGAAGTTTGAAGTCTGATCACTCTCAGATCGATTTAGGTATGATAATACATGATAATACATATTTGTAAAACATTTAGAAATATTCCCTGAAAGCTTCATGGAAATCTAATCATTGACCGATGCTGTAGATTGCTTTTGCAAACGACGAAGAGATTCATTTTATTGTAACTTTGACCGGAAATGGCGGTTTGGTATGTAAAGTTTGAAGTCTGATTACACCCCGATCGATTTAGATATAATCATACAGTGCACATCAGCACACTTGTGTAAGATTCAGAAACATTCCCTAAAACTTTCATGCGAATCTAATGATTGGCCGAGGCTGTAGATTGTTCTTACAAAGGGCCAAAAAATTTAATTTTTGTAAGTTTGGCCGGAAGTGGACTTTTGTTATGCGACCTTTGAAGTCTGATTACTTGGAGATCAATTTAGATAGAATCATACTTTGTCTATCAGTGCATTTGTAAAACATTCAGAATTATTCCCTGAAACTTCATGCAAATCTAATGACTTACCGAGGCTGTGCATCGGGGGAGAAGTGCGCGAGTTTCAAATTGATCGGTACATAACGGAGTATTAACGGAGTAAAATGAATTCGTCTTACCTTTCTGGAGTCTTGTAATTTCCACTGATGCCTCTCTTTCCGCCTGATGCCTCAACATCTCAGCGCCTGCTGGATTGTCAAGATGAAACGTCACAGTGTATACCGAAGAGTTTAGCGACACCTCACTGGTCACGAGGACATATCCTTGGGCTTTGATTGGCTCAAGACTGTTTAGGGCATCCCGAATGTTCGAAGATGTGACGTTTTCCAGATCAAAAACCGGCGTCGTTTGATTGGCGTAAATAAGTTGGAACTTCCCGCCACAAACTACCTCGTTCTGGTTCTCTGAAAGAGTACAATCGGAGATAGAACATCTTCAGCTCACTGCTACTTGGTCAAACTAACGCATTTATGGATGAAGTAAAAAAGACACACACACACGAAGTGCAATGTATCAAATGAATTAAGCCGTTTTCGGCTGACTACCAAAGAAATTTTGCATTGCTTTGGTTTTGCCTTTATAACACTTTCAGAATGGTCGGCCACATTACCGATTGGAAACAAAAATGTTATTTATTACCGATTGGGAAAGAAATTGTTATTTTTTCACACTGCTGATTGGTCACTTCTTCACAACAAGCGCAAACTGTATTGGCTCAGTTGGTGGAAAGTGCTTTTTTTTAGATTAAGATTATTTTTACTTACCTTTGATCCTTGTACAATTACTGATGATGATCAGTTGAACGTCATATCTTTGCCCATCGTCCCATTTAGTAGCGTTGATAATCTTAAAAGAAATGATGGATTGGTTAGTTTATTTCCCAATTGTCCAAACACTTTCACTCCCAAGTTCAAAATGCAGATTCTCCCATTTATTCAAGAAGAAACTGTGTGAGAGATGTGGGGAGAATTAATACTTCAATCAGTTGTCATCTTAGCAAGCTATCAAAAGCCAACTTCTCTATACTGTAATGATATATCTTTGGTGAGAAATTGAATGAGAAAATTGAAGTTGATCACTCTTGGCAGTGAAAAGATTAACCAATAAGGCTGGTTCACACATATAAAGTTTAACGGCACACAGTTATTTCCACTATCATTTTACCTGTGTTTCGGCGAACCGTGTAGATGTAATACTGATTTCTTGTTTCTCGTTGACCGCGGCGCTGAGTTGTGATTTAACATAACGTGTTTGCTGCACCTTCACGCCCACTGTCACGTGACTTTCGCCTAAACTTTGCACGTGATTGGCCTCGAGATAATAAGCTTTTCCTCCCTTGAGTTGAAACACCGCTGATATTTGCTCGGGAAACGCAGACCAGGTTTTCGTCGGATTCGGACAGAATGCAATCTTTTGCTGTACAAACGAACGTCACAATTAGCACGTGTGAGAAGTTAGACAGAATTCTCTAAGAAAGTCACATTTATTTACCTTTGCACTTGCCGGACCAGTCTGACTAAAATACAGGTCCGCTTTATCGTCGGCTTTGATGTAAAACGTGTAATTATTGTCAGAGGGAGGCACAAAGAATCCTCGTAGTCTGGAGCTAAATGAATTTATTTCACCAAACGATGGCTGAGGCGGAGATCCTGAGTCGGGCATCACTTCATTATGATAGTCAGGTGATGCTGGGGTCAGCTTGGCCACTTCCGCTAAACTTGTTGGCTTTATTTGTGTCCAGACTTCGCGTAAAATCCCTCGAGCGCCTGAGCGAGTTTAAAACAGAATTAGTCAGGGACGGATGCAAACCGGTTTACACCGGTTTACGGAAACTGGTCATTTTGTAAGGCCAAGGAAACGGCACTTTGGACAGCCAAATCTCAAATTTTCTGGGAAAGCATGTCCCTAAACCCTTCAAAAGCTCGCACCTTTAGAGCTAGCACATTTTCAAAGCAGTCAGTCATGGAAACAAATAGAACACACTGATTTGCTTGTTTTACGGTTTGCTGCCCCTTAACTTCAAGGTTAGGCTTTCTGAAGCAATCCAAGGCCTCTACATAAGACAGTATACACGTTTAAAATTATTACTAAGGTGCTACATACTGCAGAAATATCTTGCCATAAAGTATCGTACAGAATGGGGAACCTGACAATACCGAAAACTTGTTCACATCGAAGCTGATTGAACTATCAACTCTCACTGCATTACTCATACAATTTCTTCTCAAGCAGTTAGGAGAGTTTGGTATATGAACCAAGCTCTGCAAGATCTGCATTGTCTTACACGCATCTTACCTGGATAAACTTTTCGGGAGTTTTGATTGGGTGATGCCTGACCCGTTAGACAAGTGACTACATCAGCAGACAGTGCTTTGATCGCACAAGGGACACCTTGAACGAAATTATTTCAAAATACAATGATACAGTTCCTATGAATAAACTACGGACACATATACTAATCTTCAAAATGGTCCGCAAGATGAACATAAAACTGTTTTTTGTTGTTGTTGTTGTTGTTGTTGTTGTTGTTGTTTTTGTTTTTGCGGAAATCATAGACTAGGCGAAGTGAGTGAATCAAAAGGCCAAATCTCTACCAAGAACTGCCTCAAAGTAACAATGCCATCGAAATATCAAAACGTGTATCGCAAGCGCGACGGAACGGAAATCCATTAAGAGTTGAGTTAGAACACTTCAATAAGTTTCTTGGTGTTAACAGTATATTTATTACCTCCAACAGATACGGAGATTTGTTCCAGCTGGTCATCAGGAAATTGCCCGCGAATTGTGAGGATCGTTCCTCCTGCACTGCTGCCCACTGATGGATGCACACTCGTCACGTCTGTAGTCAAATGAATTATGATTATTTATTTGCATCAACAAACGTCATTGTTTTTGTTTTTTGTTTTTTGTTTGTATTTGCTGTCTTAGAAAATGTACGGGGTGTGCGGGAGGAATGTAAAGCGTCGTCAAAACCAAGTCCAAACCTGCGTGGGACTGGAACGAGTAAAGCTGATCCTCAGAATCAACAAGTAAAGCATCCTGGGATATATGAGAGCGACCGTAACGAGACACGAGGAATGAAACTTGGTGTGAACCTGAAAAAATACAAGTTGGGTTCGGTGACAATTAGAAAGTAACTACTCCCTAGGTAATACTCCGAATTCTGACTTCATAACATAACATTCTATCGGAAGGGCCATTCTCATACATGACTGATGAATTTTTTTTGGTTTAGTTAATTTGTGCTGTGATCTCAGAAGTGAAAATACAGCGGAGCTCACCAATACTGACAGAAGTGGGTTTACACTTTACGTAACCTGTCCCTGTTTCATCCACTTCTATTCCATACCTGCAACCCGAGGGAAGAAAT
This sequence comes from Plumapathes pennacea, assembly GCA_964036295.1. Lineage (NCBI taxonomy): Eukaryota > Metazoa > Cnidaria > Anthozoa > Antipatharia > Myriopathidae > Plumapathes > Plumapathes pennacea. Next base: position 158,170 of record OZ038473.1, read on the forward strand.
AGGGCTAAAACATTTTAACTGACATGTGAAATCTTCGAATTTTAAAACCTTTCGAATAATAGAGCTTTGGGATTTGCGTGCCTGCTTCAAAAAAAAAAATCTTAAAAGTTCCTATTATAAGGAGGCAACAGAAATTCCGTTAAATTTCTACATGTTCCACACAGAGCTTGCATAACATATACTCTTAGTAAAAGGCTTAGAAAGTTAAATTTTCAGGTTAGCATCAACTTACAATTGTTGGCTGTCGGGATCCTTTGGGTCACACAAACTCTCCCCTGCAAATATTCTGCAAACAACCGCCAAAAAGCTGTCAGTATATTAAGTGAAAAGTACATTAAAATGGAACAGATGAAATATAAAATATATGTGCTACCCGCATACCCTAGGACTGAATGCCATGATTACCCATATTGCACACCCCGCGGGACTGGCACCTTTTAAATACAAAAAATAATTACCTCAGGATGGCTGGCTTATTTGGGTCGGAACCTTCCATGTTAACGTATTGATCGGTAAACATTTTTCCACGGATTGTCAGTACATTTCCTGTTCGTAAGAGAGAAGTTTTGTTGCGGGCGTAAGCATATCAAAAATGTTAAGTGTTTACCTTCTTGTGGTGAAGCTATTGGCAATATTATTTTAACAAAACGTATTTTAAAGTTATCAACACTCCAATTATGCCATGCATGTGGGGGAAGCCGACGGTGATAAATATCAATCAGACCGTTTTAATATATTAATACAATTGTGGCCAATATTTCAAACACACATGTACAATGCATAAAATGCCAATATGTAGCGATGTAATTATATACCAGATTAGCATTGACACTGTATACTTATTTGTGGTCAGGCCCAAGTTCCGCTGCGTTAGGCTGCTTTCTTACATATTGCGTGCACCTCTTAACCTTTTGACACTGTCAGCAATTCGAGGATCAAATGAGGTGTTGTCCTCAATGAAATAAAGCAGCCCTTAAGGGCGGCGAACCGGGAGTTGGCTGCATGATTTTTTTCCAGGTTATTGCTCGTGGCGCTACGAGCTAAAATTGCAGCAAATTTGTTAATCGTCATTTTCTCGGTCGAGAATCAGCACTCGGTGAATGGTCCACGTTGTCACATGACATGCGATGACGTAAATGACTTTGCAAACAACTTGAGATGTGGGCTATTGAATTGTTCGTTACTTGTGTGTAAAAGTTAACTGCATCCCATTCAAACTCAACACATTTTGGCTCTGTGGAACATGCACGGATAAAGTGGTCACTGGGAACACCAGTCTAGTTACTTACCAGGCACAGCAAACCTCGGATTAAGTGACGTAATTGTAGGGGTTTTATCCTTCTGATACTGAAATATGAAGAAAGTAATAAAACTAAGTATTACACACTTTTTGAGGTGTCGCTTTCAAATAATGTCTTCTGGTACCACATATATAACGCACAAAAAGGCACAATGTGTAAAAACACAAAATGTGTACAAATGACGTGTATTAAGTTCACTTGTAAATGCTTTCGTCTTTGTGTTCCAATTGGTTAGTTGATAGTTATTATGTACCGATCAATTTGAAACTCGCACATCCCCCCCCCCCCCCCCGGGCATACCCCGGGCATTTGACCGCCTCCCTTGCCCGGGGAGGCGGGAATTTGACCAACCGCTCTCGCCCGGGGTGGTGAATGTGAACTCGTTCCCTCAATTTCGCCCCGCTTTACGCGAAAGTGTTTTAGCTGTGCGTACGGTGTGTGCTAACTGTTTATTTTGTCTAAATTGAGAGGCATATCAGTGAATGTTCCAAGCACAACGTTCATTTATCGAGGATCAATCTCCGATGTTGCGCCGTTACGATTTAAACAACTCGCAATAAAGCGCTGCTTTGCTCAAGGTATGGTTTGAAACCTTATCCTTGGATGTTAAATAAATGCATTTTGTTAGCCGTACGGTTTAAAGAAAAATGTCAACGACTTTAATACCCTCGGCGCGTCGGAACACGACTCGCGGCATTTTTGTCAACAATTCTGTGTCAATTCCCTTCGATTTTTTCCCCGGCCCAGTATATAAATAGTTTATAAATCTGCTTCAGTCTTGCAAATCACTCGTATTTACTTCCTACAGTGTAATTCGCTTAAAGAAACAATTTTAGCCAACGTACTCACCGTTATCGAGCTCGTACGCGCGCGACTTTCACAATAATAAGTCAAATTGTTAGACATGTATCTGTTTTTCAGCGTTTTTTTGCCCCGGGGGTGGGGCATTTGACCACTAAATTCAGCCTTAAACCGGGGCATTTGAACAGTCATTTTGGCCCGAGGGTGGGGAATTTGACCATTGGAAAATCGAAAAGTTCAAATGCCCGGGGGCTTGCCCGGGGGGGGGGGGGGGGGGGGGGATGTGCGAGTTTCGAATTGATTGGTACATTACCTCGTAAATGCACTCTCTCGTACAGTACACGATGCCCTGTTTATTTTCTAACCATTTTCCGTCAACCTGAACTCGAATGTTATACGTATCAGACGGAGAAGACCTGTTATAAAAGCACAGCGAAAATCAAAGTCAAACGAACGAGTGAACATGTCCGGCGATGAAAGTAACGTCAATGTTTAACAGACAGTTCAAACGTCAGAGCAAAAGTGCGCAAAATAGTTTCCACAATCTCGCTGTTTCTAAATAAAGCTGACTTTAACCTCCAAGGGTGATTAAGTTTACATTTTTGCAACAGCACCGAGTTGTCAGTATGCCAATTCTCCCGCAAATGATTGCTTGTGAATTAATACAAACTGGATTGGGAAAGGCAATTATACAAGGTCTTTAACTACAAAGTTGTGAAATAGTCTTTTAGTTACACGCCTTGCTTGAGTGACGTCAAACAGTGCCTGTCCAAAAATAGAAACGTCGCTACATGACATGACTTTCCCCTTTTTTGTTGACCGCTCACATATCGCTAAATTGAGAGCGCTTCTTTTACGTCATAAAACATCTTAGCAGTTAAGGGCATATTTTACAGTCATTTTCACTTCACCTATTAGGGTTTACTTTTTTTAAATGACGCAAACATACTAAATCATAACATTGAGCAACATGGTATAATATTTTTGTTTTAGACACGGCCTGTTTGTTTAAGACAAAAGTTAATAGTGAAGTGTTGATTTATGGCTGTAAGGACTTGTCTTCAAGCCAAAATCCTGAACTTTATGTGCATTCCTTACATCTAAAATTTCCAAGGTCATTCTCACTCCTCGTATTAAGTGTTCTCGTAAGTACTGGCTATAAATCTTTAGGCCTAAATTTTAGAATTCGGGCATAAACTCTACTTAGAATTGACGACTTTGCGCTTCTTAGTTAAATAAAAACTCACCGAGTATCGCATACGATCTTGTTTGGTGTAGAGTAATATGGAATGACGTCGCACGGAATCGCACGGGTGCGAGATTTGGACACAAATGTAACTAGGTTACCTAGCTTGGCGTGATAGTAGTTAAACTGGCTGTGGGCAAAACCTAAAATAGCACATACAAGGTACACTGTTAATTTCATAATGAGTTTTAAAGATCTGTATGGTATTTTAAATACTTTATAATTTGTGCGGTCGTACGTTTGTTTTTAGCGTCTGAGGTTTTCTATTCTGTTTCTTTCTCTGTGTTCTGTGCATGTGTCGCCCTCTGTATCCGTCTGTCTTACCCCACCCTCCCCTCCCCTCCCCCCCCGGCTCTGTATCTCTCTGTCTTTTTTCTTTCTGCTCCATTTAGCACGCAAACAGTTTCAAGGTTGTAATCATAAATAATATCTCTTTGGACAGGGATAATGATAAACCTTCAAACTCGCTCGCTCAATTCTAGCAACGATTAAATTCTACTCAAGTGTCGTGACAAAAAAGTATAGCGTGATATTCCTCGGCTGAAGACGTTTGAGCCAAATATCGTAAAATATGGAGTGCATGTCTTCGGTACGCGTGAGAAAAACATATATATATATATATAAAGGGGGCTTCTTTTATGCTTAAACAAAGTAATGTGGTGGAGAGGTGTGCGCCCACAACTGGTCGATTTCTTCCTCACCTTGCAAAGAGAAAAAGTCATTCGATCCGGGTTATACACACTAAAAAGGCGTGCTTAAAAAATAATTGGTGAAACGTATATTAATTCTATTGTCAGAAGTATGCGAATAATGTCCCTGCTGGGAATCCTCGCCATAGTGTATTTAGCCCGAAATTGGATGTCAAAAAGGCCGGAAGAGAATAGATATGGAGAGTTTATCATCAACACATGTCCAAGGTTCAGAAGAGAAAGGCTAGAACAAAAGTTGAAGCCGAAGTTTTGTTGGGAGTTACGCAATGTCTGGAATACATGCTGGCTGTCTCGTAATGACGGTTGTCTTCTGGGAAGATTTAGCGGCGATTTGGAAAAACCATCACAGTGCCACTCCCGGTCCAAAGGTAACCACCGAAAAAACTGCCCAAGAAAACTCGAGAACCGCATAAGTCAAGCCGGTATGAAAGATGCTATTGCACTTCAGTAGTTAAGCAAGTATTCCGAATATTGAATCTTACAAATCCCTCAATGTGCGCCATAATAACCCTAGGGTCCTTGTCAGTATTTTCGATCCTTACCTTCTCCAAAGATAGTCAGTCGAGTTGCGCCCGCTTCGCTTCCACTCGTTGGACTTATATGGGTGACGCGTCCGCCTATAAAGGAGAAAATTGTGTAATGTCAGCCGGAAGAGCGTTTCAAAGTTTGTTCCAGGAGCGGCCGGGTGCTTTTAAACACGAACTCATCGAATTGTAGCCGAATATCACTGGATGGCCACATGTGGTTTGTATTAAGTAAACTTGAACAGTTAGTCAACTGCTTGGTACTTACCTTCCACAATTGCAGCCGCCGCAAGAAATAGGACAGTGATTATGAGCGAAGCCATTTCATCCTTGGCAGAACCTCTTAAAACCAGATCTGCAAAAGATTTCCAAAAACAAATATTTACAGTATCCGCCGGCTTTCCTAAACGCAAGTCTGGAAGCGACCAATAGATACATTTATAAGAGACTTTCCAATTGTCGCGCACAAGAGCTGTCCAAACCGCAACAAATATGCACCAAACAGGCAACAAATAAAACTTGATATGCATAGAACGGGTGTATATATAGACGACGATAGTTGATATGATACTTTAGTAAAGTGGCTGTGCTGATTTGTAATATGAAACGCTGTTTTTGTTTCTTTACTCCAAACAAAGAAGTCCTTTGCTCTTTGTTACTCTCGACTCACCCTTTACTCTGACATTGTTTGCTGTTAGATCAGAATAAACATTTTAAAACAACAGTACAGTCTGCATCTTACAACAAAAAACATCCTGCCTATTATCAAGAACCATGTTACGTCAGTGCTCAGTCAAAGTCGACTGATTGACAAATCAAAAGATTAATCCCCACTTTTTGAAATGTTAATCCTGTTAGTTAAAACAGACCTGTATATCCTCTGAGCATTTCTTTGCCAACTTCTATTTTCCTAACTCTTCAACTTCCATGAAGTGAAAAAATCACATCTCATTCATAAACATTTTATAACATAGAAAATGTAATATTCAATTTTTAACTAAAAAATATACAAAGTGCAGACATTCAACTTTAGGACCTGAAGGAAGGAAACTTTTGTGAACATCTTCAAATCTCAAGAAACTGGAGATTCACTACTAAGAGCAAATGTTCATTTTAGTATGCATTTTATGTTGGTGAAACCTTCTGATTACACAGCACATATTACTGAATCACGCTCTCAAAATGCAGGAAATGCTCTTTCAGAAGACACAAAACTTAAACTTTTCCAGGAGGACCATGCCCCCGGACCCCCCTAAGCTGCTCAAGCCTCCAGCGCTCGCAAATCTTAATCTCCAGGCTTAATTAGACATCAAATCGTTTACGTATTGATTTCAACATTTTTAGTTCATTGCTGTCAATAAAATAATCGACCCATGAAAGAAATCTCATGTTTTGACCAACTTCACTGTAGCTAGTGATTCCAAACTGCTGCTGTCATTATATTGACAATATTGGTAATGGTTCATAGTCAATGAACTTAATGCTTTTGCCCGTTGTAAGCCTTGAAATTTCATAGAAAATTTTACTGAAACACACTCTCAAAATGCAGGGAATGGCATTTCAGAAGATACAGATCTTAAAATTTTCCTGGGGGAGGAAGCCCCCGGACACCTGTAACTGTTCTTACCTCTGGCTCTTGCAAATCTCACTTAATAAATCAGTTCTGATGGGGTTTGAATGTCTGCGCTATATATATCTTTAAGATCCAAAATGGATAATGAATTTTTTTATGCATATAACATTGATAAAACCTTTTAGATTTCATAGAAAATTTTACTAAAACACATAAAATACAAGAAATGTAATTTTAGAAGACAAAATATTTTCTATGCATATAATATTTAAAATTAAATGAGGTGGTATTATTCTGGTTCCACTCATGACCCCTATCCCATCCCCCACCTTCCCCTTTTCTGTTCTTTTTAATGAATGCAGCTTGAACTGGCAAACTGCTACAAAGAAATATTTCTGTATACTCACACAGTAAGAGGTTGGGTGATCAAAGGTCCTTGAACAAGAGACTTGCTGTCATGGAAACCAAAGCGAGAATCTTAGTTTTGATCAATAGTGCATGGTCACCATACACCAACCCCCTTTGAACTACCCACCCCCTTTCCCCCACCCTCACCCCATAAGTGAACTGGCATTAGTGTCAGTAGTGAGGCATGCAATCAGGCCTGCTAAAAATGTCATGCAGACACAAGATGTTTGAAGACACAATGCATGCAGGTATGTAACTGACGTGCTTCAGCTAGGGTAAAATCTAGTTATCCATCAGTCAATTCCAGCTATTACCATATCTCTTCCCCAGGCTGACCCCGGTGACTTTTCATTTGTGGATACAGATTCACTGCCTCCGGGCACGGAAAAACTCGCAATTTAACTCAATCTGCCACTCTTTTCCTATTAACTTTTTACGATTCCTATCACAAATTATCACAAATTCCGGGGGGGGGGGGGGGGGGGGGGAGATGGTACAGCTGGAATTGACCTATGCATTATTTCTACAGTAGTTTTTATCTATTTTTCATACAGCTGTCAAAAGATCTCTTAATCGCCCTTAAACCTGGCCATGTATGCTCAACACATGCAGTAGGCTTGGATAAATTATGCCGGCATAATTTCGAGCATAATTCACCACTTCAAGCATCGGGCATTATGCCAGCAAAATTCCTCATTTTTGAGCATAATTTGAGCATAATTTGAAGAAATCAGCAGCTAGACACAGACATGCATTACAGCTGAAAAAAAATAAAACAAATTAAAAACAAATTAAAAATATATAGTCTTGTGATTCACCCAACTCTCGCTATAACACGCCCGCATCACATGCTCTGAAGTTTAAAGTCAGCAGCATTACATAAAAGCGCGCCTCAAAGCCAGCGGCCTCGTAAAGCTGGGGGCGAAACCATGCGCGGAAATCTGAGACTGAGGCGAGACTCGTACCGAGCGTAGTTCGAGCATAATTTTGCTCCCTGAGCATAATTTTGAGCATAATTCACGGTTTTTACAAGCACTGCCGGCAGGCATAATTCGCCATTTTACAAGCATAATTTATCCAAGCCTAACATGCAGCCTTGTCAAACTGGAAAGCAGCGTGTTGAACCACCATATTTGTATCAACACACCACATACACAATCTGCAGGCGTTAAATTTGTGTATATCCCTCAACATCAAGTATGATGTGTTGCAATAAAATAATAGTGTGCCTTACCTGACTTGAGGAGGAGGAGTTTGTGAAGGAGCATACTCGACATCTTCTAAACACGAGGGCGCACTATAAAAGGGCACTTCCCAGGGAAGCGCAGAGCCACTTGTCAATCAACAGCGACCGAGACAACAGGTCCTAATTAGTAAAAAGCCAAAAATGTCCAAATTTTGTTTTTCCTTGCACTTGAATACCACGCAAAACAAGATAATGTTGCCTCGCCAATTTTCCATCACGTAAACATTTATTTTGAGTAAAATCCAAGCCGTGCGTCGCATTGCACCGCGAAATTCAAAATGTATTTTCGCAGCCAAGAGCAAAATTTCGCTTCAAATCCTTCCGTCCAGAACTCCACATTGAAGTTGCCTGCATGTGTTTAATTTTAGGTATACTTTTAGTCGCCAAGCTGCAGAGAAACTTCATGGACAGCGCGACTTCTGAATGGTGTGGGCGCACAAACATTATGCAAATTTGATGTCGAAAGAGGCAGGGCCAACGGCCTTCATAGCGCGCCTTCGTGTTTTAAATTCCGCGGGAAGCACACAAGTATTTTTCCCCAGGGCCCCCGGCCAACAGATAGAGATCTGGGGCGAATCAGACGTGGCAAGTCACAGTGTGTCTTGACCGGCTGTTGTGAACAAAAACTAAAGCGATCTAAGCAAGTGATTGTAAAACTTGACTTCGCTGTTTTTACTCGAGATGATGAGTACGGTGTTGCCCTGGGTAGAGTAGCATTGATTGTTGAACAGGTAAATAAATCACCCGTGAACTACATGATTGTGCATGTATTAAATTCCGTATGAACCTCTATTCACCACACTGCGCGCAATCTTTCTTCTCTTTGCTTAGCCCAGCGATCTGTTAGTTGTATAACCCGACTTAGACATCAAATTGTTTTTATTGATTTCAACATTTTTTAGTTGATTGCCATCGATAAAATAATCAACCCATGAAATTGACCAACTTCACTGTAGCTAGTGATTCCAAACTGCTGTCATTGTATTGAAAAAATTGGTAATGGTTCACAGTCGATAAACATAATGCTTTCGCCTGTTGAAAGTGAAATAAGACAGTACAAGTCAAGTGCAAAGTGCATTTTTCCCTCTCCAATCTCCTTTGAGGGCTTGGTACTCAGGAGGGGGGCCGGTTAACAGCAAAAAACGAGGTGGAGGAGTGGAAATTTCTTCCCAAGCCCATATTATTTCTGTATACATCTGCCTCTACGCCTTCGTCATAATCCGCTAAGCTTTCCGGAATCGAGGGGGCATTCACCCTGGGCTGAAATGCCCAACGAGGAAAAATATCAGAGGAGGCAGGGGGGATCCCTAGCTCTGTGAGGGTAATAATCACGACGCTAATGCTGTAGTATCGCGCTATTTGGAGACTCCAAGCGGGTTGTCACCTGGCATACGACCAGTGCCAAAATATGGGTTTTATCGTGAAGTATTTCTATTCGATCTTAGTTCATAGAGATCCTAACCACCATTGTTTGTTAGAACAATAAATTGGGTTAACCTTTGATTAACTCAATAAGCTTTATGGTCAGTGAAGAGGTTTGTGTATTCGTTTAATATAATCCAGTGTTATGAACGTGCTTCACAATCAATCCCACCTTGCTAATGCAAAACCCCACGATACGATACGATACGATAATCTTTATTTAAACACGATAAGAGTTTAAGCATCAGCTTGTGGGGTCGTGGCCACTATCAAGAATTCAACCTAACTAGCAATTAGCGAGCAAAACGCACAGTAATCAATAGTTATACTATTGAACTATAGAGAATTAAATTTCAACAATGTATAACTTTGCATGAATAAATATCAAAGCACGCAAAACTTCAAGATGTCGGTTTTTTCTCCATGCAAAACAGGCCGGTTAAACACCAGTCGCTTGCCTAAAGTTGACAGCATTTTTCGCAGGATTTGACCCAACATAAAACATCAAACTCATTAACTGTCACACTAAACCTAAAGGTCCTGTTACACGAGGCAACATGTCCCCCCAACACATCCCCGCGACTCAGTATTTCATACATCGCTCAGATAAAAGCTGACTAAACCATAAACTCTCACTACATCATTTATATGTTTTCTTCTTATAAAGCTGGAAGAATCTATTTTTAAAGCTTGGGAGTGGACAAGTTAATCTTATTCGGCCAATTCTAAAGTCTAATTTTGGCATGGCAGTTCATAAACCACATGTATACCTGTTTACAAAATAATATACTGGACAAAGAAAGTTTCCTTAAACACAAGAGAAAATAATGCACATATTTCCGTTATCTAGCTTAGTTTTCCTAATTGGGCTTTCTTAAAGATTTCACTGGCCGTGAAGATCATAGAGTCAATAATGCCTGCCACTGTAAACGTTCCACCCACGATGGCACAAACCTGGAAAGAAACATACGGTGCTCTTTATTAACACGTCTATCGCTAGCAAATGAAGTGTAACTGTACATTAGGACAATCACCTTGTCAGTACTATTAATTAAAATTTCGCGCGACTTTAATTTTGCGAAAATGGAAAAGGTAAATCAAATAAGAACACCATGAACACGAACACGTTCACTTACATGTACACAAATACACAAACGTGAAAATTACCTAACAAAACTTATGCGTAGACAACTAAGAACACACAAGCACTTTTAAAATTTACACGAACTAACAAAATTAAAATACAAACACGATTACGTAAACATAATTATGTATTCGTACAAAGTATAAGACTGCGATCTTTCTTTCACAAAGACGGGCCAGGACAAGAACGTGTGTTACAGGTACAAACACGATCACGAAACATATAACGAGTGCTATACACAAGCTATAACACATACCGTTGTAATGAAGTGATACAGAGGTTTCCGCCTTTCCGTGTACTTGACAGTTATTGGACTTAAGTCGTACCTGAACCAGATGGCTAAAAAATGTAGAGATATCATCACTTAGTATAATTGATTGTCTAACTCAGTATAATACTCGCAACAGTTTCATTCAGTTCTTGACTCAAGCTTTGTTCTGAATTCGGCTCGTGTGGGAAGCGTGTGATAATTTTGGGTGGGGGTGTGCCCACGGTTCTCTAAACTCTTATACCCTATTTCAGGCCAAAATATACGACTTTCCATACCCTATTTCAGACTGACTCCAAAATGTGTACCCCATTTTATCTTGACCAAATCTACTACCCTATTCTCAGACCAAAGAGACAAAACCTGTACCCTATTTCAGACCAAAATGACAAAAATCTATACCCACTTTCAGACGAAAATGCTGGAAAACGATAGTCTTTGGCACGTCAAATATTACCTGTATGACTCATATATGGGAGTTATCCCAACCACCCCTCCCCCCGGGATACAGCGTCTTTAGTTAGTTCACTGGCAACCAATTCACAACTTTCACAAAAACGATGCTTCCACAGAAAAATTTAGCTTTGAGTTTCAATTATATGTTGCAGCCATTATGTTGTGTTTAATAAACCCTAACTAACTCCAACTCTGACCATCATTATCTCCAAGGTTAAAACACATTTTCAATTTCAAAGGGCAGATTTCTATCAGTTACTAACTCAATTACCTGTTTTCTGTGTCTGAGTTGGATTTAGAGATGAAAAAAAATTTGGTTTAAAAACCCTAGGAGCCTGAGTCTTAAACCCTAACTAATTCTAACTTTGACTGTTGTTTTCTCCAAGATTAAAAGTAACCTATTTTTAAATTCAAAGGGCTGATTTCTATCAGTTACTAGCTTAAGTACCTACTTTTTGTGTTCGAGTTGGATTCAGAGACAAAAAAATTTGCTTTAATACAACCCCTAGGGCCTGGGTCTAATCCTGTCGAACTCCAACTTTGACATTCGTTTTCTCCAAAATTAAAACATATTTTTAAATTCAAAGGGCGGATTTCTATCAATTACTAGCTCATGTTCCTATTCTTTGCAATCGAGTTGGATTCAGAGGCCAAAAAATTTTGGTTTAAAACCTAGGAGCCTGGGTCTAAAACCCTAACTATAACTCCAACTTTGACCATTGTTTTCTCCACGATTAAAACATATTTTCAAATTCAAAGGGCAGATTTCTATCAGTTACTAGCTCAAGTTCCTATTTTCTATGTTCGAGTTGGATTCAGAGACTAAAAAAAAATGTTTTGAAAACCCCTGAGGAGCCTGGGTCTTTAGTATGAGAAGTTTGCTTGTGGTGGTTAACCCTTTCACTCCTAAGCTCAAAATACAAATTCTCCCAACCTAAAATAAGAAAATGTACGAGTGATGAAACGAGAATTAATGTTTTAATGAACCGTCATTTGAACAAAGTATCAAATGCCGAATTCTCCATACTGTATATATATATCTCTGGTTGGAGACTAAAAAGAGAGAATTGTAGTTGATCACTCTTGGGAGTGAATGCACCTTACCTGGCATGACGTTGCCCCCGTGGCCATAGGAAATGTAATCCTGGTGACAAACAAGAGCACCATGAAATATCAACACATGGCCCAATTCAGCAATGACTCACTTAGTAGCGCAGTTTTCAGATGACTGTCGAAACTAATTTTGTTATTAGATTTGTTTTTGTGTTTTAAACTACGGTTTCTGACTTAGGTCCAGACAACTTTGCACCATGCTAAGTCAATCAGTAACAAAACAAAATAAACTGCGATCTTCGTCTTTATGCAGCAAGTATGTGGTGATGGCGTTTCCTCGCACTGCTGATTGGGCTTCCTTCTTAAAAGTAAAACCAGATTGCTAAAATTAGTTTGGCTTCAAGTTATATGAAGCTGTTCTTCACAGCCTTTATGACTCATGCTGTTGGTATTTTGCCTTTGATTTTACAAAAATCGATCAAAACATGCTCCGTTTCACCACTACCTGGCCCTAATTTAGCAGTGCGAGAAAACGCCATTGCCACTTGCTCGTACGAGAAGATCAAAGTTTGGATGTTTTTTTCCTGATTGACTGAGCTAGAGTGAATTCTTGCTTGAGAATAGAGCCGTTTTCGTGAACTGTTGAAATTAAATCAGTGATTGTTTTGGTTTTGTATTGCTTATAAGCATAACAAAACCACAAAACCAAAAGCAATCGCATGATCAATTATGACAGTCATCCGCCAACGGGTCTGTTTTGGCTCTTTTTTCTTTATTTCAGAGTGATCTTACCTTATATGCCCATGTATATTGATATGAGAAAGCAGTACTTCCATTCAGCCTCTCAAAGATGGTTGGGACAATCTTAATAACGTAATCATGGGATGAGAGACCTAAAGTAAAGTTAGAATACAAGAGAGAATGAATGATTGACAAATGAAACTAAAGAAAGAAGAAAAAGAGGACAAATGCAGAATGGGAAAGAGGAGATAAGATAGACTGAAGTGATAATGAAACGGAAGAAAAACCTACTGTTTGCATGTTCTTTGCTAAGATTCTTAAGAGCATTGAAAGCACCAGGAATCTTATCCTTGAAAAAAGAAAAAAGAAAAAATTTAGAATGAGGGGCTGCTGTGGCAGTCCCTGGGACATCCGACCAGAACTAACACAAAGAGTGCTGTAAAGTTATACATGTACCTTAATTTCTGATCCAAAGTGGACTGAGTTTATTGAATGACTCATGTCAGGATTAGAAGGCTGAAAAAAACGACAACAAAGGGTTAAGATACAAAACGTGTGATTCGTAAATAATTTGTGCCTCATTAATACTAGAGTAAAGATCAAAACAAAAAGTGAATACACAGACTCTGAAAGCGAAAATGAGCTTGTTTACCATAAGAGATCTACCAATTACACTGCTCCTGTAAAGCTTGATGTTTAGTAATGATGCTGAGGTAGTTTTAAAACTCCCTGGCAGTATAGAGTTACATAAATATAAGATAAACTACTAAACTTATCCGTACTATATACATCAAAATACTAATAATATTTAAAAGTGAAAAACTCTTCTGGTCTCTTTGTTCTACATTTGGTGGTGCTATAATATATATATATATATAATTAATATGCAACAGTCACTGTATGTAAATATGTACCTGCTGTCCAGCTCCGTGTGTAGAAATGTGAAAATTTCCAGGAACCTATAGTGAAGATAATGTAAAGTGTGATATATTTCAAGCTAAGACTGAAGGAGACATTTATATTTCAGAGTTCATCAATTTCAAGAATGAAATGGCTCAAGGATGCAAAACTCAGTTTGAGAACAAGGGTTTATACAGTGGCTTATTAGAGGGGGGAGGGGGGTGGGGCTATTAGAGAAGGGGGCTTATTTAAAAAGATGATATAACAACAAGAGGAACTGGTTATTCTTGGTCAATAAAATACTATATGTGAAGTTAATGTAAAGTTAAATAAATCACCAAGCATCTAATGTGTGTCATTTGCTAATTTTGATGTTCAAAGGCCTTGTTTAAAAAAAAAACATTGCATTTGTAGAGGGGGGGGGGGGGGGGGGGGCTTATTAGAGCATTAACAGTGTGTTACTGCATGACAGTGTGTTTAAGTGCTTTTTAAATCCAAGGACCTCAAGACAAGCAGTCAAATTGAAGGGCTTTCAAACCATGATTACCTTGTTAACAGAGAAAACTGCAGTGAAGATACAGCCATCTGAATGAGGAAAATAAAAAACAAAAGTATTCCAGAAAATATGCATTTAGTGATGTACAGTATACACAGCTGATAATACACAAAAATATACCAATTTCACTGGGTGTAATTCTACCACATTATTGCTGAACAAATTAGCTGCAATGATTCTCAAAGTTTCATAGGAATCACATTAAACCCAAAAAAATTATGATCCAAAGCTTGTAATGGAGGAGTGCGCCTGATGAAACTCTGGAGTGACCTTAAGTGCTCACTGACAAATGTGTCACAAAATTACACCGCAGATGATGTCAAATTTCTCAACTATTTTAGAATACATGATGTCAACATAAACTGAATAATTTTATATCATAATGCTAACAATCTTTAATGCTGTTGATACAGTACCTCCATGATTTATTTCTTGTTTGTCATTGTTTTCATTGAAACCAACTTCATGTCTAAAAAATACACACAGTCAGATATAGAGTAACTACAAAAGACATCACCCTCACACATGACTGTACAAACCTTTGCACACACCACTACAATACCATCTAAAACTAAGCTATGGAATATAAAGTCTCAAATGCATTAAGCTGCATTACACTGCACTAAATTTCACTATTATTACTCATATTTATTTTGACTCTAAAAAGGTTAAATCTGCATTTTGAGCTTGGGAGTAAAAGGAGTGTTATCTATTGCTCCTTAATGAAAACACAATAGAGAAAAGTTTACCTTCCCATTTCATCTTGAATATCCAGTCCTACAACTGAACAAATAACAGAACCGGGTTAGGAACACTAATAAAATGATCACAATTTAGTTGTGTTCTTGATCTCCCCCTTGATTAAATCTGACAGTATTATTGTTAGTCAGAGTACAATTAGTCAATTATGTACCCAAGGTTTACTGGACAGAGAAGTTGAGAAGGGAAAGGAAATTGAACAGAATAAGTACTGCACAACCTCTTCAGATATGAAATAATGAAAAGTACTTACAATTGCACTTCATGTTGGGTAAGGTGATGTTCACTTTGACAGCAAGACGCTCTGCATTCTCAGAGGGATCATCAACGAACAGTTCGCTAACTCTAAAGAGTCAAAACATACAACAAGTTTTCTGGAATTTGAATGCCTCAAAAAAAAAAAAAAAAAAAAAGAAAACAAGGAAACAAACAAGACAACTAAAGGTACTTAAAATTCTCCAAGTTCTACAGAGTTCCACAGTTCTGCTAATTTAAAGTCTCTTGATAAAGATTTGTTGCCGTAATGATTATTATGTATAACCTTTTATAAAGATCTGTGCACTGCACAGAACAATGATGCACATTCCAGTCAAAGAAGCTCGCTTACTCAGTATACAGCTTGATTGTTGCCGAAGTGGCTTGCCCTTGTAAATGCCCAAAACAATTGGCCACTTAATATATAATTATGGGGAGATTTCAGAACAGAGTGACAACATAGCAAATATTTTGAAACACCATATAAAATTAAAGACAAAGTACAGGGTAATGGTACATAACAATTCTCAAATACTCTGTACATACAGTATCTACAAGCCAAGATATAATCAATAAAAGTAAACTTACAGTTCTGTTCCTATAAAGCTGTAAAATTCTGATAGAAATAAGAAGGCTATAAACAAAACGCTGCAAATTGAAACTGTTGAAAGAAAAAGAAAACATGCAATTTGTTACAAACTAAACTGTCACTGTTTTATATGACACAGAAATTAGTCACCCTTCATGCTCTCTTATTGGCAAAATGTAATTGGAAATATCTGACACTCAAAATTCCACAACACTATTTAATTTCCCCACTTTCCACTTCACACAGTCACACCAAGGAAACCAGTTGATTCCACAAGTATAGCAACAATAAACCCTAATATGTATCACCGGCACGTATTATTGTCAATTTGTCAACATGCAAACATCCCACCAAATTCTATTGAACCAACTTACTAATGGCTCCTGTTAGTGTGGGCTCTGTTAGATCCTTAGGAACTTTTCTGTAAACATCAAATCTGAAAAAGATAATAAATCAATTCAGAACTTCTGATGATGAATAATATACTGGGGTACTGATACAATATGTAAAGTACTTTTTTTTTTTTTTTGATATATCTAGGGAGAACCTGTAAAATTTGATTTTACGAGTCCATTTCAAGCACTGTAAATGCAGTTTACAGTGTCATACTTCTCTATAGTGCGTGTACCCACTCAACCGTATCACTTGGCAAATCAGCGATCGATCAACATTAAAAAATATCCCTGTTTTCCGATCAAGCAGCAGGATCTGCCCCATATCCATTGTAACTCAAATTATATTTCTAAATTCATTTCTGATTTACAAAATTAAGGAACAGTGGTCAGCATGCGAGGCCAATGTTAGATATATATAGATAGATTTTTCATAATTTGAAGTCAACTATTCTGTGCTATTTCTCAGTGTAACCAG
Organism: Plumapathes pennacea; assembly: GCA_964036295.1. Taxonomy (NCBI): domain Eukaryota; kingdom Metazoa; phylum Cnidaria; class Anthozoa; order Antipatharia; family Myriopathidae; genus Plumapathes; species Plumapathes pennacea. The sequence continues at coordinate 174,992 of OZ038473.1, forward strand.
TCTCATTATCACTGAGGCATGATGGTGAAGGCACAGAACAAATATGATCATATAAAGGCCAGTTTAGTTTCACTGGGACACAAAGTTGATTTTTTAAAACTCAAGGTGTTATTCACTCACTAAAACTGCATTATTTGACACTGGTTGTGGGTCGAAGCTGGATCTCACTAAGGCCTGCCATGGTGAGAAATTCCTGTAAGCGATCCCCTCCCGTAAGCTACCATTTAAAGACAAACGAAGGGTGTACTGTAAATTTGTTCTCTTTACATCAACACTTGGTTTCAGTCCTCTCTCAGTTACTTCCCTTAGCAGGATCCCATCTAGCCACTACCATCACTTTAGATCCTGATAAAGCTTTTTAATTTGAATTCATCTCTCACAGTTAATAATCCTTTCACAATATGGAAACCTTCCAACTTTATGGTGAGAGGAAACTAATTATGGAATCTTCAAATTATATGTATGCATGTACAAACATTTATCTAGAAATATAGGCAACTAACAATTCGTTTATCTCTTTACAACTTTTATCTATTTCAACCCAAATATGGCCACAAGAGAAGGAAATTGCTAGAGTTTAAATTGCCTATAAAATTTGACATCAGTCAAAGGGTCGATCCATTCACAACAACTGAACACACTTAAACAGAAATAAATACTGGGTCAGTTTTCCTTTCAGCTGACAATACAAAACTGAATTCCGTGCCCGCATCTGGCTTAATTATTTGTGTGGCCGATTGAGTGGTTAGGGCGCCGGACTTGAAATCCGGAGCCCAGTTTCAAGTCCCGCTCTGACCACTAGCTGAATTTGCAACACGGTAGCCCTTGAACAAAGTGATTTATTTATTTTTTTATATAAAACATGCATGGTATGTAGATTCGTTCTGTACGAACTTTTGGGCAGTGCTGAAATTACATACTACATTCTTAAAATTTCAGCAAATTAAAAGAGTGCAAAGCGTCCGTAATGCCTTAAGCTTACCTTCTCACGTCAAACTGCATCTTCCTTCCTGTCAAAACGCTCTCAAAAGCAAGAGTTTGCAGAGTTGTAAATCAATGTTTGGCCGCCATTTTAAAATAGTTCAACGCGGTTGACGCTGATTGGTTGAAAACATCTGTGATCTGGGAGAATCATGGGAAATGTTTACCATGTCAGAAAATGTTGTCGTGGAGACGAAAAGGAGCCCACGTGGCATTGTGAGCTGGCAAAAAAAAAAAACAAAAAAACAAAAAAATAAAAAAAAAAATAAAACAGCACCACGAAGTCGATCTGGGAGAGGAGGGCAGGCTTTTTTTTACAGGGGGAGGGGAGGGGGTGGTCAAGACCGTGCTTGCATAACAAACAGTCAGACACTTAATACTTTTAACTATTTATTCCTATTGACCGAGTTCTACTTCTCTGAGATTGTGGTTCACGTACGAATATATTTATATTTCATAAACTATGTTATTGCATATTGTATGTATGTTTGAATATATTAAACTCTTTTTTTTTTTTCAGTTCGCAAAGTCACATAGATTAATTTTATAAGCCTTTAGTTCAAGTATTTGGGATCTGAAAGAATTCTACATAATTTATTTGTTTCCTTGTTGCCTCACGTACTTTGTACGAATATATTGCATTTGCCCTTAAATTTTAACAGTGCTGCCTTTACACAATTCTTACAGCGGAGGACCGGCAGTTAATCTTTGGTTTTCTTGTGCTTTTCCGGGGCAGAAATAAATAGTTCTTAGGGCTTATCTTATAAGCTTGGTTTCCATATGGTCGCAGCGATCGCCGAAGACAAAGAAAGTGATCAGAAATTGTAGCGTTCATGCAGAAATGTTCAGACTCTGCTATCCTTGCAATCATTGCAAATGCCGGCAAAACCGCTTCCGGTCTACCAACAGTTCGACTCTATTTCCGGCAACCAAGAAGCGATCGGGAGCGAGATGACATGGAAAAGAGGCTTTACATGGGCGTTGTTACAAGTTCTTGGGGACTTGTTTTATTCTTGCCGCTGGGAGAAAGTTCAGTACAGCACGGAAGTCCTCCGAAAGTGAAAAAGCCTAGCTGCGAACTGCCACAACTCTTCACAGGTGTTGCCAACTCTTTGTTCTTTCGGCCAGTGGAATGAATTTCCGTTTCCCAGTTGAGAAGTTGGCCCATGAAATTAAAGTTGGGTGAAATGACCGCGCGACGCGTCTTCACGAATTCGTAAGCTTCGTCAAGACGAAGGTGCTGCCGACTGATAAGGTAAGCGAGGCAGATGGTGGCCGAGCGAGATACTCCGGCCTGACAATGCACCAATACGGAACCACCGGAACCTTTGACAGAATCTAAAAAGAGACAGAAAGAAAAGGATTAATGAATATGTACTCGCTTAATTCCCTGACCTCATTGGTGACAGGATAATTGAATATGGCATGGACTTCCCGTCCTCCCACAGACCCAGCTTGTGGTTTAGGCGGTGTTTGTTTGTAAAGTATATCTTGGCCAAAACCCGTTCACACTAAAGATCTAAACATAAGATAAACTATCAATAGCTACAAAGCACAGCAGTGCTATTTATAACAAAAATAATTTAAGGCTTGGTCACATTCAAGGGCCGCGCCTTCTTCTATTTATTTTTCCATTTCAAGACAAAACCGCACATCAACTCAATTTATTATTCAAGAGAGGAACAGTAAATATTCGTGTACGTATTTTGAATATCGAAATTTCAGTTAATTTTCACCCCCCATGCAGCAATAAAGTTCCATTGAATAACTAGTTATTCCGCGCCCCTGAATACCGAAGTCTTCTACGCCCCAATGGCTGAACTCGAACTACAAACTAGGTACCGGCTTTTATAGTGCTCACCGGTTATAATTTTGCTCTCTGACACGATAATCCAGACAACCTGGAATTTTTATGGATATACAGTTTCCTTCATAATCCATTTATTTAAGGGAAAAGACGAAAACGTGACAGCTTACCTATATACTCCGCAGCTTCTCCAAACCATCTTCCAATATCTGCATTATATGTGTCATCGACGGGGATACATTTGTACTTGAATGAGTCGGGGTACGAGTTGGGAATATTCTTCGAAACGTTCATGATTGCCGTTATCCCAAGATGTTGCAGTACATCCTTTTGACAAGAGTTCACTTCGCTTCCAAGATACAAATACGGTAGAATCTCCACGGGTTCGGCGCCTTGAAAGCGCAAAACCTGACGGCAACGGTTGTCTTTCTCCATTTCGGCGAATTTCGACGGACTCGTTGCTTTACGGGCCTCCGAGTTCTTGAGTCTGAGAGAGAAAGGGCTTCGGCTTGTAGGGCCAGACGTCTTCGAGTTAGCTTGAATCGCCGTGAAGTCGCACATGGCGGGATAGGCAGAGGAAAATAGCTCAAAACCACCTGAGATAAAACAACGTGAACACTGAAATTAGAGCTTCTAAGTCAAGCAAGTAACTTGAGATAGTTTTGCATTGAGACAAACAAGAGGCATAACAATTATTGGCGGAAATGTGTACGAACAGTTGACAAACCACACTGCATAAATGATAGAAAGAGGCCTTGAACATTGGAGTATACTATGATTCGCGCCTAAAAGCCGCAAATTGCCTTACAAACTTTCCGTCTGTAAAATAGAACCTGCCTTCTTCCTTTCGGTATATTTATAAATTGACTGGTAGTGCTTATTCTAGCAAGTTTATGCCCGCTTAAGGTGTGACGTCATCGGGTACCGGATTTTAGATTAAATTTGCGTGGGCTCTCTTTCAGTGAAGCTCATTATCTTTGGATAAATTTGGCCTGACTCCACTTTGAACCTCCTGTTTAATGATCGAAAGACGTTTATGTGAAAAAAGAAAAATGCAAATGCCGCGCTTGTCGTCCATCCTCCACGACGTCACCCAAGGCTGGGTTGGCTGCTCTGAATAGATTGAGCAGTCACAAATAATAAATCCGCTTTTTAACGGGATTTAAGTGCGAGGCAACTTGAACGGGTTTGAGAAAGTTTGTTCCGAAACCGTCTTCGCTCGGTTCATTTTCTTCGTGATACGCTAAATTATGTAGTGTAATGAATATCACATGAAATAAACAAAGTTTACGCGAAAATTTTGCATCGGTTAACACTGCGCGCAAAGCTTTATTTTTTTTAGCACTCTATATGGGCGAACAGGTTGTGGTATTATCCACTAGGGAAAAGGCGCGAAAATTAAGAGACGTTTTATCAGAGAAGCTGCGAAAACAAAAGTGAACTCGTGGAAAACTGTCATCCGATCTGCATAACAAAGGTCCAAGTAGTGATCCCGACATGAATACTTCATGTAATATGTACATATAGTTTAATGAATTCATGTTGTTTGTGCTTTGTTATTTGTTTTTGACTAGAACGGCGCGAAAAACACAAGACGCTAGCATAAACTCAGGCTTACGTTTATAAGGAGAAATGATCAGGCAGAGGTCTTCATTTGCGTTTAAGGCCCACCGTTACAATTATGATTCTGAGCAAAGATAGGCAAATTCAGTTACCGCAGACTGATCAATTCACGTGGACTCACACGTGGAAAGTGAAAAGAACAATAGAGTACATGAAAGACCACGGCTAACTGAATGAATGGGCCAGTGAGAGTAACATACCTTGTATAAAATATAAATGTTTCCTCCTTAAATCCCTTCGAAGAAGTTTGCAGACGATTTTTATGGTGCTATCGTTTTCCAAGTCGGACCAGTTCAATGTCCTCTCGTCGTAGAATATCAGTGTATCCGCTTCTTTAACGCGCTCTTTGACTTCGCTGTTTGTGAGTAGACTATCGCCAGTCGCACTCCCGCGGTACAGCCTGCGTTTCAAAATAGGCGGACAGTGGATATTTACAGCACTTTGTACATGTGACTCGTTGAACGAAAGAAAAGAGCGGCAGTCCACCAAGGCGCATCTCTGGTTCGACGAGGCTTGACTCATGATGTGGTTGACTACAGCGAAAGGTGTCAAGGTTCCAATGTTGTCACAGTCATCCATCACAACCATTCTTCAGTCCAGAAAGGCCGCGACGGTAGAAATGTGAAAATGTCTTGTGATTTTGTTGTCGAACGAAACTGAAAGGAGAGAGTAAATCCTGTAAACACACCTCCTGCTCACGAACTGACTGAAATCAATCGTGTCATTACTCGTTTTATATGCACGGGTCCATCGCAAAGACAATGGCCTGTCTCAGAATAGAATGTGACGTCACGGGGCGTTTCGTGCTATGGGTCACGCGATAAATATAAAACGGCCAGTGAGCCATATATGGGGAAGCCCCGGAAATGACAATGTAACTGCAATATATCACATTCCTTCAGAAGCTCGCAATCAGCGGTGACGCATTTGAGAAATTAATCTGATTTTGGACAAAAAATTCAAAACAACTCGTTTGGCATTTCGTAAAAGCTAATAATATACATTCGTGATTTGATTATTTGTCCGAGTTTTACGTGGTTCAAAAATTTATCGCGAGATATTACATTGTGAGCGTGACTTCAGTTTTCACTTTCAGCACAGTAACGAAACAAAAATACCTGACATCGCTCAAAGGTTCGATGACGTGTTTTGATTTCATCACTGGAACCTTTGAGCGTGGTGATGCACTGACTCATACTAATTTAACAAGGCGTACTTCATTTCTATCTGTAACGTAAGTGGGAGAGGCCTCAACTGGCGTTCCTCGGTTGCTTGGAAAATCGCTGCACGCAATAACAAGGCTCCACGCAATAGCAAGGGTATAAGTATAAGCTTGGTCTAGCCGTCGAGTACACGCCTGGCCCTGACGGAGCTGCCAAGTAACCGATCTTTGAAAATGGCTATTACAAATTGCAATCAGCCGAAATACGGAACTGCCAGCCGTCGAGAGCACATAAGTGCAGGCAACCCCGCTATCTCAACTCCTTCGAGATTGTGTAATATCAGGCTGAGTGAAATACTTCACATACAAGTGGGTTAAGTAAGCAATAGGCCGTGTTGTCACAACAAAACGCACCTATTTCATGTTTGTTGAAAATGCCATTTGATAAAATTCAAGCAAACATTTTTTTTTTGACTCAGGATGTGCCAAGGCGATTTCGCGACGTGCCATGGCTAAGTATGCACTTTTATATACAGGACAAATCTCATGATAATAATACTTAATTAGTTTTCCCAGTTTTGTCGGATAAATAAACACTAGAGCACAAACCATATTCATTTGTGGATCAGAGTGTGTACACAGTAGTCACGCATTTTATTTATGCCATTGATCAAATATATGCCCATCAGTTTCTCGGTGGCTGGTGATTCGTCTATTCCCCACAATAGTCTACGCCATGACCTTCCCTCGAACGAAGTTTAGTCCGAGGCGGCCAGCTATAGAAAAATCATTAAATTGTTGGCCTGGGTGGTCCGTGTATGGTATTTTTTCGCTCTGGAATCAACATAACTCTACATATTACGACTAGTAGGTGTGGCAAAGTATCGGTCTCATGTTAACCTGTTATCTCTTGTCGATCTACATTCTATTGCAAGTAGAAACGTTTGACTGAGGTCCAAATTAAACAGTCGCACCCCCTCCCATTGTGACGAGCGGAAGATTGATGGAGCCTGCTTTTTGGTGTTTAGTTTTCGTCGCTGACAAAAGCACAGTGAGCACAAGGACAAGGGACACAAAACGCAAACTATCTTTCACTCTATCCTATACCGCTCTCTCGGTTTTACTTTCTATTCATTTATCTCCCCGCTTTTTCTCGATCTGGCCTCAGGCCTCATAGATGTTTCAGAAGTCTACACTTAAAGGCCCGTGCAAATGAACGCATTATGTTGGCACAACATCGCCCAACAACGTTACCCAAAAACTCTTAAAAACCGTACAGTGTTGTTGGAGTTCGCAATTATGCCAGTGCAAACATCATGTTGTGTTCGTTTGCTAAGGCCTTGCTATTCATGGTTATGATCACATAATTTTGGCGTCAGCATTTGTGTACCTGAGGCCTATCGTTCACAGCATCCGCTCATTAATTTACTACAGTATATGTAACTGCTTTTGCCTCAGTATTTGGCCGACCGGGGTTAGGATAAGTTTCAGAAAAAAAATCGTTATTCCGCGACATTACGGGTCTAAATAATTCCACAATGCCAAAGTTGACTCCACAAGAAATTAAATAACTCCCAAGATATCACAATTGGTCCCAGTGAAGGTTCTGGCACTCATATTATTAGTGACTAGCGGGACTGCTTCAGCATTCCCAGCATCCCTTTCAGCATTGCTTCTTTAGGAGACTTTTACATGTAGGTGAAACACTGACCCAAATAAAAAGAAAACAAACGATATACGGAATACTATCAATTCTTACCGCTATTGCAAATTCACATTGCCCTTCAGCTGAAATTGATTCATTCGGTGATGCATAAATGTATAGCCCCCAAATTCGAAGCAAATATACGCGGCTCAACACCGCGGCCGGTGTATTACAGTATTTTTATCAGTCCTGATTTAGTCGTTTCATTTCCGCATGAATTAGATCTGGATCGTGTTGCGAGGAAAACTAATGAGTTCATGTAATTGGGTTACTACAATAACCCAAACACAAAGGTAGGATATTTTTGCGCTGTTGACTTTCCATGCCTTCAGTTGTTTTGGTTTACGATATTTTCCCAGTTTGCTGTGATACGAAACAAAACAAGACTGCATATCAGAAACACTTCACGTCCCGGCTTCTTTGTTCTAGCCAGTTCTGCCAAAATCAGGAAATTCACTTTAGATTAAGTTCTTACTAGTGTTTTTTTATGAGGACGGCAAGACTGACACGGATTTAGAACGTGTGGAACAGACTAGAAGACAAGCCCTCGATTTGTCCATGAATTGTAGAGTAAAATGAACCCAGTCGTCCTTTAAGAAACAAAAATAGGACGCGAGCGGTTTCTGTTGACTCAACTAGTAATGTAATGCATTTCTTCAAATATTCAGCAGTGCTGTTTTTAGTCCACATCAGCAAACCCGGTCATAACAAATAAGTTGCGCACTTTCTAGATTCTTCAACTTCAGTTCACCTGGCTCAGCTGATGTTAAACCAGAAATGTACTACTTTGACGCAGTCTAGAAGTTTCTAAGTGACTCAAAACTGAAACTAGGCACTAGTTAAATATGCAATCCTTATTTCAACAAACTTTTAACAGAAACTTAAGTGCCACTTAAAAAAATCATTATAAATTCATTGCATGCTTTTACAGCTAAAAACTCTGACTGATAATTCCGCAAAGTAGTAATTTTATAGCATATCCGTTTGAAAGGAAGCAGATGCATGGAATGAGATATTTTTTAAAGCTTAGTGAAATGAATGTCAAGAAATGTTGGCTGAGATAGTCTAAGCAAACATTTTCAGATTTTAGCGCGGTTTGCTCAACCCTTTTCTGTTTAGTCCCCTTCGTCTCAACGGCTTCTCCTTTTAACGTCGTCGTTGTTCTTGATATTGTAGTCTTCTTTTCATACGTTCAAGTTACTCACAGCTCTTTCGTTTACTGGTCAGGTTAAGCAGTTGTTGCTGATTTTGGCGTTTTGTGTAACTTCTCAAATACGCCAGTCTCAATGGACCCCCGCATCCTTTCGCAGTTCCGCAGTAAAGGAAACCACAAACGGCTGAAACTATTAGCTTTTGCGTGAGGTTTCTCACGCTTCAGTTCTACATCAGTAAACAGGAATGTAAACACTGATTGTGTCGAAGAGAATCTTTCAAGATATGACGATGGCCAAGTCAGTAAGACACTGGAACTAAACTTCCCGGCTAGTCCTCAATCTGTAGCGGCGGGAGGAAGTTGCCTCTCGACCTAGTCTATCAACCTGAGAAAAGATCTATAATGGTGCGTGACAAGGGCAAATTTTTGTGCGAGGTAAAAAAATGCAGGAAGTCTAGAAGGGAAGTTCTAAGTACGTCAGAAGGGGCGCTGAAACGGGCAGGAAGTTATGCGTGACACACACTATCGCTATTGTGTTTTTTGCTTTAATGAGTGATTAACTTGTTGGAGCCTTAAATACTTATTTATCGGCATGTTTTGTGAGTGTACAGAATAGGGTATTCAAGTACTACTGCTTTGCGGAAGGGCGTCAAAAACATTCCATAAGTGTCTTGCAAGCAAATTTTGTAGAAAAGAAATTTGGCATTGAATGATGTCCTCCACTGGGTTTGATTACTTGAAAGGCCAGGCTCTGCCAATTCGATATATAAAGTATTCTGAGAGATCGCTGTGTTGAAATGCTTGCAGTACGGAACTTTACGAGAATTCCACTGCTGAATTTGCAGATGTATAAACTGCCCACTACGCGAACTATTAGAGTTCTTGCCATGCTTTAAGTTCCTTTCATACATAGCTGTGTCGTATGATTCGTAACTGAATTTTTAAACTAAATATAACTGAATAAGGCCCAATCTTTAAATATTTTTTTGGCACATGTTTGTTATTTGTTCCTTTTCTGCACAAATTCAACAATTTTCCCTGGCGCTTTTATGTTTGATTGAAGATGTCTTCTTCTAAGCAGCTTCATGTAGTTTTCGAAACACCCAACAGCGCGGTCACAAAATTAAAACATTTTGACCACTAATTTTGGTGTCAGCGGGATGAAAATATATTCTCAAGAAATCTGCTGTTTTCAAAGAATCCACGGATGTGTGAGCTTCTTGTGGGGACCATCGTACGTGTACCGATAACCGTGTCCCACACCAGGGCGTCAAAATTAGTCTAAACACTTTGAAAACGTGACTACAACTAAAGCCACGCCTCACTCTTTCCCTCTTTCTTTTTAGCAGTCGTTGTATCACAGCATGCCACATGCCACGTTCCATTGCAATTGAATACACAGTGATTGTGCAGGAAAAGGGAAAATGGGAGACTGGGAGGGTGAGGGTGGGGGAATGGAGAACAGTGCCACTGTATGTATGACGTGCTTTTGTGAACACAGATAAAAGCACTCTTAGTCAATTTTAATCAAATGCTATATTACACTTCTGGGAGTAAGTTCCCAGTATTAACTTAAATTTAGCCGGAAGTGGAAGGTTTCTTTGAACGTAGAGTCAACTTCGATCTTGGCCTGAGAGGTTGAAAATGAACAATATGATCGTTAAAATATGAAAGATTGCTTGATCAATTCACTTGCAGCTTATTAATGTATTACTGGTAACCAAATAGCGTTTGAGCAACAGATCACCAAGATATTTTGTGACTTATGGCAATAGACACTCTTGCCCCTTTTCCGCCTAAACGTGCAGCGGCACTGACGTCACCCAGTTCCAGTAATTCCCTCAAACAAAGCCTTCAATGAGAACAACCAAGAGATATTTAAAGGCTATATTGAGGCTCAGTTATCTAAATGACACGTCAGGCAAACTAATCGGCGCGCGTTTTTCGATTTGGTAATAAAACCTATTTTCGGCGATATGACGTCGGAATCACTATACGGATCGTCCAATCAAAAAGAAAAAAAAAACAACAGCAAGAAAGAAGGAAAGAAAACACAACAGCTGCCGACTCTACCCAAGAAATAAATGAATTTTCTTTTCACCCTCCAACAAAACAACAAACAAACAAACAAACAAAAACATCCATCTCTTGTGGCTACTGACTTCCACAATTGGTCCACTTACAAAGCGTTCAAACCCGAGTGTGAGTTACGGTCCATCTTAATCGGTTAAATAAATTCAGCCTTATACTGTGCCCACACAGAACATATCGAAATTCTTGTTTCAGAGCGTTTCATACACTGGCCACATTGTCTTAGTGGGAGTCATATCACCCTTTATGAAACCACAAACATTCTTTCCCATCACACCTTTCAAACCACAGACCACGAACACAATGGCGTACTTAGTCAAAATGGTCAGTAGCTAGAGCCAGGTTACTGAATCGAAAACCTCGGCGCTACAACTGTCTTCCGTAGAGAGGTGTCCGAAGAGCAGCTTAGGTACAGAAAACACACAGTAATATTTCGGTGTCCGCGGCTTTGAGGGACATCACTGTGTTGCATGTAGATTTGTCGATGCGTAACCGATTTTTATAAACTAATTTTTCTAACCTCTATATACCAATAAACATTTCTGAAGTTTCTGAAGTTTTCAATCAGTTTCGTTGATGAAGCATCTAAAAGTAGGGAGACCGAAAACATTCTCCCAAACCGCTCCCACCCTACCCTAGACGGTCACAACTTCCGGCACATGTTTTGATATGACCGGAACCGGAACTACCTACCTATGGCTGAAATCAAGAAGCCTGGAAAGGAGCGGCACGGATAACGATGAGTCCATTCAATACATTCAACATGGCGGATCACGTTGGTCTGCCGTTAGCAGGGTGAATTAGTCGGAATCCATTCCTTATTTCCGTGCCATATATAAAGAAACGTGCGACCTATATACAAGCCAACCATTACGGGCGGTTAATTCTAAGAGTTTTGATACAAAATAACGCCTGATAAAATACAAAATCACAGTTTTTGTTTTTTCTAAACGCCATGAAAATAATTTTTCAGACGTTTTTCAGTTTAAAAGGGCTTACAATACTCACTGCAAAGTGTGTGTGTGTGTGTGTGTGGGGGGGGGGGGGGGGGGGGGAAGGGGGGGCATAACCCAAAAGTAAATTAGCCGCTAGTATAGGAATCGGGAAAGTAGTATACTACAAATATTATCACAGATAATCTTATACCTGACAGTTCAGCTCACTGGACATTTGTTTTAGTGCTACATATACTTTCGGATTAATCCTAGCAGCCGTTTAATACTCTTGGCCTAGCTGGTAATGACATAGCACAGTACTACGCGAAGTTCTGTTGGTAACCTTAATATTAAACTCAGGCTCTATACCCGAAGGCCAGTACACTGTATTACTCAAATTAGTAGTATTTTAAATACTCGGGAGCACAGTTTTTTTCCATTTAAATAGGAAGCGCGCGCTCTCAACGTTCCCGCGCATTTGGTAACTCCGCATCATTGTCTTGTTTACGCATTCATTGATTACTACGCGCGAACTACAGTCTGTATTTGTCACTCGTTGCTTTATACTTTTCTCTTCTATAACCAGATAAACAGATCACAATTCACAATTCAGAAAGAATGGAAAGGACGAAAGAAACAGATCGAAATATGATTGTTTGTCTCGAATATAAAATGTACCGGAAGTGGATCTTTATATCTATATAATCTTTATAAAGTACAGAGACACACTATAAGTAAGAATACAGTGAGTCAGTTTACTTACCTCGTATGGAAGACTCAGTCGAAATCTGAGCCAGTCAATATGACCTTCGATACGAGTCCATTGTCTTACCAAGTAAACTACAGTCAGCACTAAACCGGAAGTGATTCGGACAAAGACCCGCCACAATAATTACCCAACAGGTGTAAAGTTTTGCATTGTTTAAATTATTTAGAATTTCGCTTGTTGGAGCTTCTCCGCCAAGATACAGCGGCCCAAAGATGGTGATTATTGGTAATGTTTAGGTTTTTGGCCCCAATGCGTTTTGAGAAAGAGAGGTACTTTTTAACAAGAGGGGTCTATGACTTAATCCATAAATTTCACGTGCATTAAATCAACGCCGACTATACCGGTACCCGTATGGTGTGATGAGTCTCCAAAAGTCAGATTAGTTAATCAATTAGAAACCGCGCTCTTTTACACTTGGGGGAGGGCATGTCGAGTTTACAGTTAACATGCTTGTCTAAGACTAACAAGATTAGTCAATCAAGACTAAAATACATATTGTGTACACTGGATACTTTAAAGTCGATCTCCAAGAACACTGTCGATGTCTAATCAGAAGGCAATGCCCGCCTCTTCGTAAGATTTTGCAGCTGATAGAAGAACGTAAACGGTTCATGCCGTTAGCACACGCTTTTTCGGAAGCCTAGCAGAAGCAATACCATGATACAGGGTTTGGAAATTGGCCGAATCTTGTATTCTGCCATCCTCGTTGCTTCCTCGGGTTTTCATCGGGTGTGCCTCTCTGTCGGAAAACATCGGAGAGCAGTCGGCTTAGGTATCAAAGGGTACAGTTAATTTGTACAATCATGAAATTTTACTGACTTAGAATCTAACCTTTTATTCCGCATGGAATCAGTGCAGTTATACATTTTGCTTTGCTTTCCAACCCAATCAGATATTGAGTGATGCCATATGCAAGGTCGAGCACTTAAAGCATTAGGGTAATGTGTATATTGTGAGCTTAACGACAAAACTATATATTTTTTCATGTCTTATTGCAACGATGTGAGTGATAATCGGCAGTGGTACCGGGAGTGGTACCACTTCTGATTACCACTCCCTGTTACCACTCCCGATTTACCACTCTCGATTACCACTCCCGATTTATCACTCCCGATTTACCACTCCCGATTTATCACTCCCGATTACCACTAGCTCCCGATTACCGCTGCCGATTTACCGCTGCCAACTACCACTCCTGAATACCACTCCCGATTGGTACTGCCGATTACCACTTCTGATTATCACTCACAATTACCACTGCTTATTGACACTCCCGATTACCACTCCCGCTTGGCACTGTCGATTACCATTTCTGATTACCACTCCCAATTGCCACTTCCGGTTACCACTCCCGATTATCACTCACAATTACCACTCTCGATTGTGTCTGATATGGGCGCGCTTTAGTAAGGCCCGGTTCAGACGCCGCTCCTGACATGCGCCGAACCTAATAGTAACAGATTCGACCCTGGTTCGACATAGGAGCGACTGTTGATTCAAACGGCGAACTTTTCCTGCCGCACCAAATACACAATAGTGCTTATGTTTAAGGATACATGTTTTTAATTCAAAATAATTTAAAATAATTCATGCAATAGGTACGGCACATGTGAAGAGCGGCGTCTGAATCAACGTCGCTCCCAGGTCGGATTATGCGACAGCGTCAGTCGAACCTAATACCACTGCCGTACCTAATTCAAATATGCCGAACCTAATTGATTCAGACGCCGCTCTTCTGCCGTGCTTAATTCAAGTATTAGGTTCGGCGCATGTCAGGAGCGGCGTCTGAACCGGGCCTAAATGTTGGGGAATTACAAAATATTTTCGATTTGTTTTGATTTTGTAAGGGTTAGGGGTTAATGCATGTCTTTGTCTTACTGATTTTTTCATACTATGCTTTAATTATGCTCGAAAACAGTAATGAATCATGCTCGAAATCATCGAGGTGAATTATGTTCAAAGCAGTACCTAATTCGATAGCTCAACAAAACTCACCATATTTTTAGTATCCCAAACGCACCCAGACATGACTAGGTCGTTTCTGAGGGTTGCAAATGTCTGATGCGAAACCCCTCATTTGAAGCTCAGTTTACTCGCATGTGTTCATACTATTTTTATGTAATTCAAACCCAGTTTCATAACAAGGGTTTATACCGGTCAGTTCTCAGTCTAAAGGTGAGGTCATATAACCAAGGCCACAGGAGCGACGGGATAACGCCTTGGTCGGCAAATATTGCGCTTCATTGTACCATAGGCCATCTTGGTTATTCTAAGTCCAAAAGTGAAGCCATATAACCAGAGCCCACAGAAACGAAGGGGTAACACTTTGTTCGAGAATTATTGCGCCAGAACGTGCTATAGGCCCTCTTGGTTATTCTCAGTCCAAAAGTGAAGTAATATGACCAAGACCACAGAAGCAAAGGGATAACGCCTTGGTCGGCAATTATTGCGCTAGATCGTACCAGAGGCCGCCTTGGTTATTCTCAGTCCAAAAGTGAAGTCACTACCAAGGCCTCAAAACCGACGGGACACAGATTGTGGCTGGCAATTATTGCGCTAAATTGTGCCATAGGCCACCTTGGTTATTCTCAGTCCAAAAGTGAACACATATAACCAAGGCCACAGAAGGAAAGGGATACGGCCTTGGTAGGCAATTATTGAGCTAGATCGTGCCATAGGCCATCTTGGTTATTCTAAGTCCAAAAGTGAAGCCATATAACCAAGGCCACACAAACGAAGGGATAACGCCTTGCTCGAGAATTATTGCACGAGCCACAGTGGTTATTCTAAGTCCAAAAGTGAAGCCATATAACCAAGGCCACAGAAACGACGGGATAACGCCTTGGTGGGCAATTATTGCGCTTGACCGTACCATAGGCCATCTTGGTTATTATAAATCCAAAAGTGAAGCCATATAACCAAGTCCACAGAAGCTAAGAGATAACGCCTTGTCCGGGAATTATTGCGCTAAATCTTGCCATAGGCCATCTTGGTTATTCTAAGTCCAAAAGTAAAGGCATAGAGAAGCGACGGGATAACGCCTTTTTCGGGAATTATTGCGCTTAATCATGCCATGGCCAATCTTGGTTATTCAAAGTCCAAAAGTGAAGTCATGTAACCAAGACCACTGAAGCGAAGGGGTAACTCCCTGCTAGAGAATTATTGCGCCAGATTGTGCTATAGGCCCTCTTAGGTGGGCTATAGCACGTTCTGGCGCACTAATTCTCGAGCAAAGTGTTACCCCTTCGTTTCTGTGGCCTTGGTTATATGGCTTCACTTTTGGACTTATAATAACCAAGGTGGCGTATGGCACAATTTAGCGCAGTAATTCCCAAGCAAGGCGTTATTCCTTCGCTTCTGTGGCCTTGGTTATATGGCTTCGCTTTTTGGATTTAGAATAACCAAGATGGCCTATGGCACAATTTAGCGCAATAGTTCCCGAACAAGGCGTAAAATTATACAAAATTGACACCACAGCAGCATAGTCTTACAATTTACATCAATTTGTCTCTGAAATACATAATAACAAGGTTGAAAAACCACAAAAATCCCATCAAATTAGTGAATTAAACATCTTAGCTCGTTAGAATAACACAAAATAGAAATACTGTAAGTATCATAGTAATTAAAGATTATTTTTGATATACAAACAGACATGTAATTGCAGGAAGCACATACTGTATCTTATCTCTTTGTTAGAAACACATTTTGACATGCAACTAGACCAGAGTCATTTGAAAACTATAAAGTAAAAAACAAAGTATTATTTACCATTTTGTGTTACAAGGGCATTTAATAACTGCCTCTTGCCAAATATATTAATTCGCCTCCAATCAGAGGGAAGAGGCAAAAGCTGAGCTGCTTAATCTGCATCTTCAGTGATAACAGAAAATTACAAATATTAATATATAGATATTTTCTTCAGTTCTAAAAGCTGATAATATCTTTACACCTGGAAGATAACAATTTAATTAGTACATTTACTGTTTACGCAAAGATGCATGATTTTGTGTGTTCACAGCAACACATTCTATCATCTTCAATATCATTACATTTCACACAACATGAGAGAAAATGACTACTGATACTGACATGTAGAGTAGAATTCAAGTGTCTACAGTACACAAATTACAAAATACACATTATAATATACACAAACTTACTGATGCACACAAATGCACATGCAGTTATAATATGAATATACATATGTATTTATTTGCTTAGTTACATATTTACAGCTTACCAATAGGCAGTGTGGCAGGGCTTGCCATTGGCCCCATTGCAGCTTCATAGAATTTATCCATGAAACTGCTGTCCTTGGTTATGGTTTCCATGTGTGAAGGACCTAAAAATGCCAGGATTAACTTTGATGATTAACTTGAAGGAGAATAAACAAATTACACCAATACTAAATAGCTTGTATGCTCCTCTATTTGGTGCTTCTGACACGCAAGCAGGATCAAGAGAATAGAATTTATTACTTTTAAATATTTTACTGAACCGTTCAAACAAAGAGGAAATACTATAAAGTATTATTGGTATTACAAATAAAGAAAAAAAGTATGCACAGTTGTGATATGATTTTCACAGAACGATCATTTTCGTCTGTGCACACAGCTGCAGCTTACGGACGTACCTACACTTATTAATGCTCTAATGATTATTTCCCTCACTTCGTTCGGGGAAAATTCAATATACATACCCGAGAAAAAAACTTTCCCATTCGAAAATGCCAAAAAAAGCATGGGGAATCTTGTTCTAGAATGCCACTTCCGAATCTGCAATGAAATTCTAAATAAGTGACCAATTACTCAGAAGATACGCTAAAAGCCTTTTTGATTCAATTTTGTTACCGGTCAGTATAAAACGCAGACTGCAGATTGGGTATAAAATGCAGACTGATCTTCATGATCTTCATGTTATTTCGTAGGCAAATGGTATGAACACAAAAAAAAAATACAATTTTTCCATGGTTTGAGTACTTATTAGTGAAAAACAATTTTTCTCAAGACTTATCACAAATAACCAAAACCAATTTGAAGTGGTTATTTGATGAAACGGCCCTGGAATTTCACAGCAAAGCACTGGCGCTATTAGCCCACGTGATTTTGAGACGTCCATGAAATGTACCGAAAGGCGCCGTCCCGTCTACTGTCGGCCTTTATTATAAAACACCGTTTTTATACTTTCGAGACTCGAGTCCATCCATACGAACTGCGCGATTTTCGAGCACGAAGAAGGATGAAGGATAAAGATGGTGATATTTAACGCTTGGCGAACGAAGGCTGCGATTTCGGTATGCTGCGATGTTGTTGACCGTTTTATACTGACCGGATGTGTACTAAGGCCTCGCTTTAAAACACGGGCAACAAGCATCTTGGAAATGGCGGCGTTTGTACATGTATAACGCGCTCGTCTTCCTGCTCCTTCTTTTCCTTTCTATAACAAGACGTGCTAAAAACTTTGGTTTGAAAGGTTAAAACTAAGTTCGGCGTAAGAGTTTTGCGGAACATCCCTCATTGTAGAAGGTTTGCTTGATTCGTCCCGAGAAAGCCAGTATTCTGTTGCCATTTTGCGTTGAACATTTAAAACTAAAAGAATAGAAATCATTACGTATTCTAATCACTTATGAACAACTCTAATGGCGTGAATTGATCGTAGGAGGCCTTTTTCAGCGTTTATTTACACGGCTTGGTGCAGTGTTTACATACGGAAAAACAAATTGACAAACTTTCACGTGAACAGCGACGTACATGCATAAATCTGTGTCATTAGCGGCATCGCCTTCGTAGCTTGAACCGTTTTGAAGCAAAGAGCGAAACTTGTGTTGCAATCGATTAATGCCAAGAGACAACGTACTGGATTTATCACGACTCAGTAAGGTATGAAGCTTGCAGTTTTGTTTTGATACTTAGAACTGATCAAAAGTCTCTTAATCTTCAGACTTATTCAGTGATTCAATTTCTTTAATCTTCACAGCCAGTTTATTGATCTAAATTCACAGTACTTGTTATCTGGAGGGGTCTTTCTATTACATTCTAGTTTTTAACCGGTTTAATTTTTGCTCATACGATGTACAACTGTCCTACTCACAGTCAATAATATTCACGTCGTTTCAATGTTAAACTTCGGATCGGACATCACACCGATCGAGATGGTACCTTTACATACACTTTTTTATTACACGACTCAATTACAATAACCTAGGAGAACATTTAGTATTTCAAAGGACATTAAAAGTACCTTTCAGAAAGTAAAACGCTTTCTTCACGGTAAATTTTGATATACATATTTACTCTTCAAAGCAACTGAGGCGAAACAAGTTTGTGAATATCACACTTCCAACTCTCATGGTCTCTAACAGAGGAAACATTAGCGAACGTTTCCCAGTGGTTTGAATTTTAATCGTTCGCGGCCAGAAATGCGTGTTTTAAATTTTTATTTCACTTCTCTGTGGGAGTTGCTAAGCAACGGTTTTGTTGCAAGAGTTTAGTGTCAATTACGTGTCAAACTGACACGTAATGTGCGTCATGCGTACTTGAACTAAGAGTCCATTTGCCATTAACAGTTTGTCAGACGACAAGGCACGAATAGTTGAGTACACATAGCATTGTATTCACCCGTATTACACATCCGGGACATTTTTTTTAACTCTTTCATTCCCAAGATCAGAACTGTCCTAACCTTTTTAGTATAAAATGTATGGATGATTTATAAGCCATATTATATATGCTGCCCCAAGGGATATGGCACTAATTTTAGTCTGAAACTAATAGCCATCGATTTTGAGTCTTAGAGTCTGGAACAGGGTAGTAGATATTCTGGAGATTGAAAAAATGTTTTCGTTATAACGGGGTTTTGTTGTAGCGAGGTTCCGCTTCCGTGTATTTTACTGTAACTGGGCTGTAACGGGCTGAAGCAAGAGCGTTCGTTACAACGGGGTTTTTGTTATACCGAGGTTCGTTATATAGGTTTATTGTAGGTTTTCCATTGTATGAAGTATACATTATGTATGAATGTATTTATGTGCATGTAATATGTATTATGATGCACAATATGTAGGTATGTATGTGTATACTTTATATCAAGTATTCTCCGAGCGCCCTGACTTATGGCCATGTCTGCCCTTTTCGACAGAAATTTGCTTCATAACTACAAAGATCAGCTTTCCTTGTCACGTCAATAAAAGCTATGTTTACTTCAGTGTAGGACTCCGACGGACTAGGCATTGCCTTTCCCCATGTCACTGACATTACGGCTGGCCGTTATTGTCTTGGGAGTGCTCCAGTTATACCAATGTGCTGTCCCACATGGAAACCAGGAGAGGACAACCTTTAAGCATGGAGGAAGATCCCCCAACACTTTACCCACTCACGCAATTAATCTAAAGACACCTTCCGTTAAACCTGTCACAAAAATAAAGTCGCCAGCAACGAGCAAACCTGCCCAACCGGTCAAACCAGCCATACCTGCCAAACCGGCCAAGCCTGACAAAAAGTTAACCAAGGCTGCACCATCAAGAACAGTTGCACAAGAGTTCCCACTAAACGAAATCTTCTTTAAAGGTCGAGAAACAAGTGAGTCAGCCAAGTAAAAATGTGTAGAAATGCCACTAAGTACTCACTGAAAATTCCAGCAGCAGCCTCTGACTGTAGTCATACGTTCACGTATAGTAGCTTCGGTGTTAGTAGTGTTACCAAATCAGTAGTATCAAATCAGTTGTGGTCAGTGGCAGTATTAGTACTGGGTAGTAGTCTGTATGGGCTCTTTGCATGGGAACTGGCACGAGCTTCAAAACGAGGCTGGCTTGGCAAAACTGAGAATGTTACCTTGGAAATTTGTGCATGCAACTCTCCAAATGAAACACGTGCATCTCCTCTGAGGACGCCTTGGTGCTTTAGAGCAAAAGGAAACTCTAGCTAATTTCGTGCCAGGTTAGCCTCGCTTTGAATCCAAGATGGGGGCACCGTCCAAAAAGTCCATTATTATAGGGGCAAAGTCCATTATTATAGGACTGGTACAGAAGTAGTATGAGCGTCGGTGATGATGGCATGAAGGTGATCATAATTTCCCTATTGACATTTGTCTTTCTTACTTTCAGATGAAGCAAACAACTTTTTCAAGATAGACGACAAAAAGGGGAAACCCCTAGAACAAGTGTATGAACAAGCAAGAGAACAAGACCTTAATGAGATAGAAGATGCATTGAGGAGAAGGCTCAAATATTTATACTAATGGTTTTGTGTATTGACATATAAAACATACTAATTAACATTTTAATACTAAAATGGTGTCCAACCTGCTGGTCATGAGCTACAAAACTGACCACTCTGGAGCTCGCACGCAAGCAGCTAAAGAAAAAAGAAGCCTATCTAGAGAAAGCAGCAGACTGGGAATTCAAGCAGTACACTTGGCTCATTTTCCATCACTGTTGACGAGATATAGCTTTAAAACTACGCATTTATTTATCTGCAATTTTGATTGAAAATGGCGAATTATTACGCGAAGTTTGAAGTCTTATTACTTGCGGCTCGTTTCAAATAGCATAATAAATTGCATATCAGCACATTTGGAAAACATTCGGAAACATTTCTTGAAAGTTTTATGCGATTCTAATGATTGGCCGTGACTGTACAACATGCATGCACATTATATATTGTCATATAATGCACATCAGCACATTTGTAAGCATTTGCAAACATTTCTTAAAACATTTCATGCAATTCTGATGATTGGCCGAGCCCTTATGTAGTTTTTACCAAGAGCCAAAAAATTGATTTTTCTCTAAATTTGACCGGAAATGGCGGTTTGATATGCAAAGTTTTAAATCTTATTACTCGCAGATTGTTTTAGATCTCATCATCAATTGCACGTCAACACATTTGCAAAACCTTCAGAAACATTCCCTGAAAGTTCCAGGCGATTCCAATCGTTTTTATTAAGGCCAAAAAAATTGATTATCTGTAATAATGACCGGATATGGCGGTTTGTTGTCCAAAGTTTGAAGTCTTGTTACTCACTGGTCGCTTAAAATATAATCCTAAATTACACATCAGCACATTTGCAAAACATTCAGAAACATTCCTTGAAACTTTCATGCGAATCTAATGATTCACCGAGGCTGTACATTGCCTTTACTACGGGCAAAAAGATTGATTTTTCTGTAAATTTGACCGGAAATGGCGGTTTGGTATGCAAAGTTTAAAGGCTTACTGCTCGCCGATCGATTTAAATATAATCATACATTGAAAGTCAGCAAATTTCGTAAACATTTAGAAACATTCCCTTAAACTTTCATGCGAATCTAATGGTTGAACGAGGCTGTACATTATTTTTACTAAGGGCGAAAATATTGATTTTTCTTTAAATTTAACCGGAAATGGAGGTTTGTTTTGCGAAGTTTGAAGGCTTGTTACTTGCACATCGATTTAAATATATTCATGCATTGTACATCAGCACATTTAAAAATCATTCAGGAACATTCCCTAAAACTATCATGCAAATATAATAATTGACCGAGGTTGTACAGCGTTTTCACAAAGGGCAAATAAATTGATTTTTCTGTAAATTTGCCCGGAAATGGCGGTTTGGTATGCAAAGTTTGAAGGCTTGTTACTCGCAGATCAATTTAAATATAATCATACATTGCACATCAGCGCATTTGTAAAGCAATCAGAAACATTCCCTGAAACTTTCATGCGAATCTAACGACTCACCGACGCTGTACATCGTTTTTACTAGGGCAAAAAATTCTGAAAAATTGACCGGAAATTGCGGTTTAGTATGCAAAGTTTGAAGTCCTATTACTCGCAAATCGATTTAGATACAATCATACATTGCACATCAGCACATTTTGAAAACATTCAGAAACATTCCCTGAAACTTTCATGCAAATCTATTGTTTGACCGAGGCTGTAGATTGTCTATACTAAGGGCAAAAAAGTTGATTTTTCTGTAAGTTAGACCGGAAGTGGCGGTTTGGTATGCAAAGTTTGAAGGCTTACTGCTCACCAATCGATTTAAATATAATCATACGTTTCACATCAGTACATTTTTTAAACATTCAGAAACATTTCCTGAAACTTTCATGCGAATCTAATGGTTGACCGAGGCTGTACATCGCTTTTTATTAAGAGAAAAATTTAATTTTTCTTTAAATTTGACCGAAAACGGCGCCGGGTTCGTCATGCAAAGTTTGAAGGCTTGTTACGGCTTGTCAGATCGATTTAAATATACTTATACATTGCACATCAGCACAATTTTAAAACATTTTGAAACATTCTGGGAAACTTTCAATCGAATCTAATGATTGAACGAGGTTGTACATCGTTTTAACAAAGGGCATAAAGATTGATTTTTCTGTAAATTTGCCCGCAATGGCGGTTTGTTATGCGAAGTTGGAAGTCTTATTACTCGCAGATCGTTTTAGATGTCGTCATAAATTGCATGTCAGCACATGTGTAAAACATTTAGAAACAATCCCTGAAAGTTCCATGTGATTCAAATAATTGGCTGAGACTGTACATTGTTTTATCTAAAGGCCAAAAAATTGATTTAGCTGTAATTTTGTCCGGGAAATGGCGGTCTGTTATGCGAAGTTTGAAATCTTGTTACTCGCTGATAGTTTACAATATATTCATACATTGCACATCAGCACATTTGCAATGCCTTCAGAAATAAATTATTTCAGCTCATTTGTAAAATATTGAGAAACATTCCCTGAAAATTTCATGCGATTCTAATGATTGGTCGAGACTGTACATCGTTCTTACTAAGGGGCACAAAATTGATGATTTTCGCCAAAAAGTTAAGACAGCTTTCGTTTGCACTCCTGGGTTCTTCCAGTCTCATTATCCTTAATACAGTTTTCATTTCCCTCCATTAAGCAAAGCTGCGACCGCCGCCATGGCAACAAACCGCTTCTCCCTCGAACAGCAGGGACTTTGTTTATACTTTGTTTAGGTGGTGCAAAAGTTCAGAAATTAACATGCAACGAAGACAGCAACCATCTCGGAAATGGCCTAGTTTGTTTTCATTTTGGTATAGATCAGCGGCAATTTTTGTTTATCTTTGGCACAAACTCAGTTTATGTATTGAACTGTCCAGTTGATAATTTAATCTCTCGCGGTTCTTTCAAATTCCTCGACAGATATAGTACAATACAATAGTACCTTTATTTTACGTGGCTATTACACTCAGCTATGGTTCAGTTTGTCCACACAAACAAGTGGTTCAACGGTCAAATATTATACACGTTTGTAAATTGACTTCAACCAATTCGGAAATCACAGTTATCTTCTCTACAGAACACTCATAAACATGCCCGAGTTTGGTGGTTGTAGCTCTTTTTCCCTTAATTTCAGAATTGGTTGAAGTCAATTCACAAACGTGTATAATATTTGTCGGTAAGTGCCGATTGCGTTACTTAAAACCGTTTTGTCACATTGTGTGCTTAGGAACTGTATTCTACCTGATATCAGAGCATCATGCAGTGCAACAAGCATGCGATACGTGTTTCAGACCTCAGAGATAACAGTTTCATTCTTTTTATTAGCCGGTACCATATTCTCGAGTGAAATTTGATTCTTTGTTTGACCTCGTCTGGCCCAGTTTGTCATTACTCCCATTACTTTGTCAGGTTAATAAAAATAATAGACCGCTTCCCGGATAGAGTTGTACATTTTTTGTTAGTGACAACCATGAAGGTACTAGAGTCGTTTTCGAATGAATGTCGAAAGTAATCGTGTGATTGCTTTGGTTTTGCGTTTGCTACGCAGCCCGACTGGTCCTGACAAGTATTAGAAACATTTATGGCCAATCAAGAGCAAAAGCAAAACCTGGTTGCGATATTCTCACGCAAGAAAGCAAGTGGAGATGGCGTGTTCTCGCACTGCTGATTGGATAGTAAAACCAATCTCAATTACTTGGCTTTGGTTTTGGTTTTGCTCGTACTTCTAACTGATTTGACGTGCTTTTTGCTCGCCTCATTGACTAGCTCTGTAATTGCTTTGGTTTTGGTTTACGACAGTCATCCGAAAAGCGGTCTATTACAACTAATATAACCCCGGGGGGGAGGGGGGTACTCCCTATGATCGGCTATACGGGGAGGCTCCGCCCGAAAGGGGTGTATTTTTTCGATTGAGGTATAAAAAAGGGTATAGGAAAATGACGTTTTTTAGGTATTTTAAAGGGTCAATAAAAAGGGTGGAGTGAGGAAATAATTTTGTTATTTTAAAGGGGTACGAAAAACGCCAGGAAAAACCGGGGAAAAAAACGGCGGAAGACCGGAAACTCCGCCTTGTTAAAAGAGGGAAGCACCCCGCCGTGGAATCGTCTGCCGGACGCATCAAAGGTATAAAAAAGGGGTGCATTTGTACTGGAGGTATATAAAAGGGTCCCAATTTTGCCCCCAGGATGGTATTTTAAAGGGTAAGGGGTTGACAGTCCGGGCGGAGCCTCCCCGTATAAAAGTCCTCTGAGTACCCCCCCCCCCCCCCCCGGGGATATAAGAGGAAAATCTTCGATAACAACTTACTACTGACAGTGTCACGATCAAAGAAACAACAACAGGCGTAGTACACGAGTAAACTACACCTGGACCATTTAAGTGTACCAAAAATACATTATGAGCCAAGAGGGAAAATCGGCTCTTGAACTAAAAATATCTTAGTGTGTTCTATACACACGTGTTTGGGCATGCGCAGTCGGAACAATCCTGCCAAGCGCCAGGCTCGGCCTCGAAACCAAGAATTCCGAGATTTTTCAAAGCTTTGACAGTTCTTAAATTTTCAAGTGCCCCTTTACATAGCCCATTTCTTCGGCAATGCAAATCATATTCCAGAAAATCTTGAAGCTCATCAGGATCAAACTGTTCCAATATTTGACCATTGGGCGCCATTTGGCATTTTTTTTGTTCCTGACAAGGAAAACCGTTTGATCCTACATTGGAAAGCTCCTTACTCGTTTTCTGTGCCGTACCATGGCTATTGAATTCTGGCGTTAAAGGAAATACACTTACTGCTCGATTTTGCTGATGTTTGCCTCTTTCGCTTCGACTTGGCATCAGCAGTTTTGTGACCTTCTGGAAAGTCCCCGTCTCATTCTGTGGCTTTTCTTTTCCTTGGTCGCTGTCACACCAAGCAGCTTGAGGGGGACCATTGGGTAGTTGATAGCTATTATCATCAGGATTCTCGATTGGTTTTCCGAAGAGGCCAGGATGAACGTTATTTTTCAGAGTTGCAGATTCGTCCAGGAGGTTTCTGCCACTGACACAAGGTCTATGACAACAGCTTGGAGCCACTGGCAACAGATACAATTCTTCTTCGTAAAATGCTTGGCCAGGCAAAAGAAAGTTGACCACTTCTGTCGGGATTGCATGCTCTGGTTGTCGATCCAACATGCTGTTTTTTAACTGTTCAGATAGCTCAATTTTGGAAACTAAGGAAACACTCGTGAACGCCATTGAAGTACAGTGGGATTCTTGCTTAGTGGCCGTCGAAATTCTGGGTAACACAAGTTTACCAACCGTTACTGCCACCTTCTTTGTCGCAGCTAAACTTTCACTATACAAAACTTCTTTAACTCTACTCGGCTACAGTAAGAACTTAAAACTTACTATCGCATGGTACTAAGGAGAGTTTTTTGATGAACAGTCACATTCCTTTCATTAGATTCATTAGACTTGGAAGTTTACTTGGTTGATTGCCGCCCGCCCGCCCGCCCGCCTCTCTCTCTCTCTAGATTTGGGAATACTTTGTGTGTGTAGTGAAACTTTCACTTTTCATTATATGGTGATCGAGTTCAGATTCTCTTGGTCGAGTCAATTGGAATTCGTATTAAGAGATAAGATACAGTACATGCAGGTTTATTCCCCAGCGTGATTATTTCGTTGTAAAATAAGCATAACATAAATTTTAAACTAGTAACAATGAAAGTAACTATGAAGTTACCTACCAAAATATAAACCTGGTTATTTTAATAATAAATACTCTTTGATTTATTTTTATTCGCACGGATTACATTGTAATAACAGTTTAGCGGAGTGTCACCCAGCGCTGTCACACCACATGCAGCTTTAGCCGAGGACTGACAGGGCAGTCGAAGGTTGTCGTCAGAAATCGAGTCGGTTGCCTTTGTGATACCGCTAGGTTTTTTTTTTTTTTTTTTTTTTTTTTTTTTTTTTTTTTTAACCAAACACAGGTTTAGAGCAACTGGTTTGAGTCAATGGCAGAAAATACAATTATTACAACTCTTTTCCGGAAAATGTTTGGCCGGATAATAGTGAGATCGGTATTTCGACGAAGGTTCATCACTGTTGTTCTTGTTCATCAATTAACATGCTGCACTGCCATGTCGATACAAATTCACTGAACGTAGTTCTTAAAAGTGGATGATTGAACAACGAGAATTCACACTGGCAGTGCAAAATAAAATAATATTTGTTTAGTGATATACGCCAAATTGAGAACGAATCGGCAAAGGTATCAAGTTGTATATAATCAACACGCTTAATTTGTTGTCAAAATTGTTAAATTATCCGCATTAAATTACTAATTTTCAAATACAAAATGTCATAACTCATGAACCACATTAATACAACCACGCAGCTCTTACCGTGCAGCTGACTCTTTCGAGCAACATGGGAAAATGCCGGCAAACCTTCAGGACTGTACTTTGAGGTGTGTCAATCAGGGATCCCGACTGCATTCTGGTGATTGGCCAAGAATTACGAAACCAAGGAAACTCTTACGTCACAAACAAAACAATAGGATTCTTCCTTGACTACCTGTAGCTTATTGGTCGGTTTTGGTTTCCACTTTTCAACAAGACTTCTACCGACCAATCAAAATCAGAATCACGCGCACGTGGTCTCATTGGTAGTTTTGATTGACAGGTGCGACTGTAATCACCCAAGTTTTTGTTGTTGAGTGTGAAAACCGTTTTTACAGCCTCTGGAAGGAGTCCGTGACCAACGTTTTTACCTGCTCGCCGAGTGTAAAAGTGGATTATTCAAAAACTTCTAACGATCAGATTTTGTTTTTAGTTGTTGACATTATAGTATACGATTGGTAAAGAAACTTATTTATTGAAAAAAAAAAAAAGAAAAAAAAAAGAAAGAAAGAAAGCATGGGTTGTCAGACTCTTAACTAGCAGTATATCCACGTAAAATGGCAGATCTGTGCCACATGCGCAGAAAATGTGCGCATAAACAATATCTGCGTCTTTATGAAAGCCCAGAAGACTTAATGGAGATGTGGTTTAATGGAAGTCGGTTTCAAGATGTGACGCTATGGGAATGCAGCCAATATGGCGGGCAATATAGTTGGACAAAACAGTTTACTGAACTGATATATCTGACTTACAAGCGGAAACTAACTTTCTGTTGTTCTGTCCTCTAAGATTGGCTGCAATGACGTCACGTAAAAGCCGAAAGGATGCTCAACTTCCTGCATACCGTCAAAGTTATTTCCGTCCAACGTGCTCGCAGGCTCAGAAAGAAGGCGAAGCAACGCGACGACTGCTCTGGCCATGCCATGGTGTTTATAGATTCGAATCATGACACGAAGGAAGGTGGAAACTGTCGAAGTTGTGGATGTTCAAAAGAGGAAAGTTCCAAGCAAGCACTATGTAAGTGAAATATCTGAGCAGACGAGAGATCACTGCGCATATTTCATTTATTAGAGAGGACTAAATACCCCGGGGAGGGATAGGTGGGAAGCAGATTCGAGGGATAGATATTAAAACGAGCGAGACTAACCGATTGAGTAATCTCGACGCGAACTGGACTAACAATTAATGGAGTAACTAGCTGAGTAGGTCTCTAAAAGGAATAGTTAACTATTCTGACCTCCGTCATATTCACTAAAAATGGGATCGCGTTTTCTCTTTGTTAATTTCTGTTTCTGATCGGTCAATACCTGTGTTTGTGTCTTTAGGACTTGTGCCACTTCATCCCCTCATATTTGAAATCAATTATGGATATTTCAGTGCATTATTTATCTGACTGGATAAACCGGTTGTTTTGATGATTGAGAGATTTAGTAACGAAGAGGAAACTGTCAAATTTTACTGAATGTGGGTCACAGTTTCAGTTTCTCTGATACTGATTGACTTTAAGACCATTCTGTTAGCACATTCTAAGAGTGCCACGAATTAGCTTGTATAGCGATATAATTGAGGGTCGTTAAAATTCTAAATTACTGTGTTATTGACATACATGAAATTCCTTTATCTGATCGCAATACGACTATATCTCAAATGAGTATTAAAAGCGGCAAAATGTTTAATTGATGTTAGAGATAAATTATACAATATTAAACTGCACCTTTTTAAACCGTAAACTTCCTACAACAAACAGGACTGGATCTATATCTATCTTATATGCCTGTATGTTATAGTCTTCGTTTTCGGTAAAATATAATATTGATCAATGTTTGTAAAGTACTTTTTAATATCATCTGCATATATGAATCTTGTTTCACACTTTAGGTGTTTGTCATCAGCGTGACATGGTCAGATGGAAGTGTAAATGTTGTTTATCGAAGATACAGCAGGTTCTTTGAGCTGCAGGTACAGTGCTTTTAGATAAGACATGTGTACTGTAATTTGCCAAGAGAAAAAGCAAGGCATTAATAATAATATTATTGTTACCCTTCAATGACCATAATATTTGCCACCACAGTTGTTATGGGCATGTGCAAGCATATTTCTCGGTTGCAGCTGGTCATTTTATTTAAATGACTGCAGGCTCAGCTTCCCTTTGAACACTAAAAGGGTGCATTGTTTTGAGACTATTTCATCTATTCCTATTCTGGAATAGATGGTAATATTTGTCTTCTAGGACCTATTCCAATTCCGGAATAAACAGAATGGGGTGGGTGGGTGGGTGGGGCTTTGGGGGGTAGCTGGTGGGGATTCTTAGATTCCCTGAAATGGCATTTCTTGGATTTTCAGGATACTTTTAAGCAAATCAAAGTAAATGTTGCAACCAGTATTTTGTATACAGTATTAATGAGCAAGCTCCTTTTGAATTCCCCTGGATCTTCCACAGCTAGTGTGTACTAATTTGTATAATTTTCAGACAAAATTGTTGGAAGAATATCCAGATGAAGGAGGGGTCAAAGATCCAACCAAGAGAATCCTGCCATTTCTCCCAGGTTAAGAATAATGTCTTCTGCATACATGTACATTGTGTGATCCACCTCAATCCTTGGCAGCCACAAAATTATTGAAAATTCGTGTCATTGTTTTGTGTCTGATTGTCTCCTGCAATCTCACACTGTTACAATATAGTACTGTTAGCTAGCTGAGTTGGTTACTTGTACAGAGAAATCACACACTAATATTACGTACATGGATTTGCATACTACATTAGGAAATTATAGTTGTTCCAAATTCATCAGTACCATGTCATGCATTCTTTTTGATAAAAGCTGGTTTAATTCAGTTCTGGAAAGAGCTAGACTACCCCTTAAATTGATCATGAGTGGTCACCTGACTTCTGGCATATTGATGTACACTGTACAGCACAGCAGACAGTAAGGTTAATATTTTGATTATTCATCTACACAATATAATGATTCAAAATAAAATGATTAGTTTTCTCTCGTTGAAGGTAAAATAATATTTGGAAGGAGCCATGTCCGAGATGTTGCTTTGAAAAGAATGGAGTCACTTAATGAATACTGTAAGGTAAGTCAATCCATTACATTCATTTGGTACAAGTTTAATGTTATGAAGAATCTCCTTCAGTCTCCCCCACAAGGACTGCAAAACTGTTTTTGCCCTCACTGTGTTCTTCAAAATACTGTACTACGTAGTGCTACCTTTCTTTTTAGAAATTTAGGAAAGTTTAAGGTCATTGTCAGGCTAGAGTCTTCTTAACTTTCTATTATTTTGGATGCGCCACAAGTTAGAGCCTTCTCCTTCTCACAGTTGAGGAATTACTGTAAGTACAGCACCAGAATCATACCCTGTGAGCCAAAGCTCCCCTGCAGTAAATTCCAGCAAGACATAGGGTTTGATGAGCAACCTTGACCTGCTCCTTATTGTTGAGCCACTCTTTTGTAACATTTGGATGACTCAACCTAATTGTCTCAATCGTCTCAGTTTGAATAATTAAATTAAACTGGCTAAATAACTACTGGAGCTGCTGTTACATGTACTTCCTCATTCCCAGGCTCTTTTCCCTACCCCATCCCCCAGGCAGGGGAAAGAGCCTGGGAATGAGGGTGCTGCCATTATCAGTGGAGGATTGAACTTGAGTTTACAGTGCATGGTTACATTTGCTAGTCGTAAACAGCTGTTCTGCTGACTGTACCAGTGCATAAAAGAACCTTTATAACATTGTTTTTTAAAGTAGTTTAGTTCAGTTTTAATGCCATTCATTACAAGTTGTACATTATCTTGGAAAAAGATGTTATTTGGTCATGCAGATAAGCTACAGTACTGTACTTGTTGGGTAAATATTTGAATTATTAACTGTTTTGTTTCAGGCCCTCGTTTCATTGCCTCCAATCATCTCTCAGTTTGAGCTTGTGATCAAATTTTTTGAGCCAACTCCAGAAGACATTAATTTGCCTACACTTGAGTAAGTTACAGTACAACTAAGTCTTGATTTATTCCTGGCCGTTCTCTCCCATATTCATTATACAAATACCCATAAATCCCTCAGAAAGAAAGTGTATTCACGAAGAAAGTGTATTCATTCATATCTCTTGTAATGTAATGCAGTGAGTCTAGGCAAAGCATGTGTGAATTACTGTGTAATAAAATAAGGATTGGTCTGTGTGCCATTAAGGAATTGAGTTAGAAAACAGTCTCCTCTTTGGACAACTTGTGTTATTTGTAATTCAGGTGTACAAAGAGCATAATAGAAATTGATTAATGTGGCCATTTTCATTGAAACAGCAAAGAAAAGAAGAAAAAGAAGAAGGATTTTGGTGAGTATCAGAAGTGATTTCAGGTTTCTTTTGTACATGTGTGTAATATTGGGGCCCTCTGAAGTCATTTTGTGCATGAAATTCTTGGTCCGCTATTTGTAACTGGCTTGTGTTGCTTGCAATAATATATTCATCTGACTGAGAAGAATTTTAGTGTTTCCTTTGGTCTAAGAGTGCTACTTACTTACATTTTTCTGTGCTGGAGAACAACTTTACTCCAGATGTACTGTAACATAACTTTAAGTACTGAATTGGCTCCCCCCTTCCCCACCCTACCTTTGCCAGTGAAGTTATAATTAAAGAAAGGGCATCCTCAGAGACCCAGAAAATACTCTGCCCCTGGGTCTTTAAGGATGAAAAGGGAGTGACATTATATTTGTGAGAGAGGCTTGATTTCTTTGATCCTTATTCATATTTTTGTGTTACTTTTGAAGCTGATAACATTTCAGACCCCGTAGTGCTGGAACAGTATGTTGCTATTGCTGATTACAAAAAACAGAACCGGACAGAAGTGAACATGGTAGCAGGAGATGTTGTAGAAGTCATAGACAAGAGTGAAAATGGTAAGCAAGTCAGTTAAAAAAGCCAGGTATAACGCAATATGTTCCTACAGTTTGTACTGGATCCTTATGTATATGTAATGAATATATACAGGCAGTTTGTCCTTAAGCCTAAATTGTGTGGTCATACGTTTATGTAATCACATTAATAGTTTCAAGGGTAATTTTGGATGAGTACGTACGGTGTTGCGTTGCAAGTTGCAAGAAAAATTGCCTCGTGTAACATGGCGTTTTGTATTCTCTGAAAATTTCACAAGTGTGTATTTATCCCAAATTGCACGAGAAACTATGTGATTACCCCTTAATAATCACGTGGATACAAAGATTTCAGCAACTAAGAAACTCACTTCAGCTTAAAAGCGTCCAAGAATCTTGTCCAATTCCTCCGGGTTGTACTCTTCCAAGTTATTGTGGTTGTAGGGTTTTTCAGTAGCCCAATCTTTCCAAACGTTCAGCCGGTTCGTCGTGCTCTTTTTGTGTTTTCGTTCTTGGTTTTCTTCTCGCACAGTTTCGATGTACAAGGAGTCAGCCACTGCAAATATAGCTGCAATTTCCTAGCCGTAAAAGCTCGGTACTTTAAAACGTTCAAAACAACTCAAGGATGCCAACGTGCGCGGTGTGGCTATTTCCCACCCTTGCAGCTTTTCTCTCATTGGTCAATTGTGCATAAGTATTTTTCATTTTCATTTTATTTTTATTTTTTTTGCCTATAAAGTTTTGATTTCAAAATTTGCGCAATGCGCTGATTGTATTAATTTTGCACTTGATTTAGAATAATTGCATCGGTAAAGTCAGTTGAAATCATTGCGTCCGTGTGATTATGTCAAAGATATATATGGGGATTGCTTGACGTAGGATAACGGTCTTACTTAATGAAAATGTAGTTCTAGACAAATGATGAAGAAGGAATGAAATCACACACATTATTTTGATGTAGTATCCTTGTCCTATTCTCGAATAAGCACCTCGGGCGCCTATTAATTTGGAGGCGCTAATTCTTCAACAAAGCCGTTCGTATAGTTGCAAGAGCGACACACTTCGTAACTAAACAATAACAACATAAACAACAACATAACGTTAGTAATAAGCCTGGTTTCCACATGATCGCTTCGATCGCCCGAATCGCCCGGATCGCCGGAATTGCTGCGACCGCCCAGAGGTTTCCATATGATTGTCTCGATTGTCCGAGATGCTTTCCATTACAAACATTTCTATCGCCCTGACCGTCTGATATAGAACCAGGGCGATCCTTGCGACGGCAATCGCTTCGATCGCCGGAATCGCCGGTGACTGTGTTTTCATATGATCGCTTCGATCGCCCCGATCGTCCAACTAGTTTTACTGAAGTTGTTGGATTTTTTTTATTGTATTCTTTTAGGTTGGTGGTTTGTGAATGTGGATGAAGAACAAGGCTGGGTTCCAGGAGCTTATTTGGAGCCCGCAGATGGTTCAGATGAGTCCGGTGAACGATTGGCAGAAGGACAAGGTATGGTTATTACATCATAGCATATTTCTCATTCGATTTTCCAGCCATGGACAGGGCCATTCAGCATTTAGTCTAAGGGTCTGTACTAATTGCGTTGTGTTGTGTCCAATTGTGTTAGGGGATGTTTGGTTGTAGAGGTGGGTGGGAGAAGGAGGTTAGCCTGAGATTAATTGACAGGAAGACAAGTGTTCAGACAGTAAACAATAATGCTAAATCAGTGTATTCCTACATTGTTTGCTGCAGAAGAGAATTACATCACAACGTCGGCCTACAAAGCAGAACTTGATGATGAGATCAGCTTTGAAATGGGTGTCATTGTAACAGTTTTACAAAAGAATTTTGATGGATGGTGGTTGGTAAGGTAAGACAAAAGTGGGATATTGTAAGTAAAAGCCACAAATTCCTCTGTAATCGTAAATAACAACTTTAATTGCGGGCACAAACCAACTCCCTGTTTATTCTTAGGAACCATAACAAAGAAGGCTGGGCGCCTGCCATGTACCTGAAAATACCGGACCCTTCCCAAGTGAAAATTGTTGCTGCGGCAAGTAGTGCAGCCACTAAAACATGGGAACCACAGCACCACACAGCACCAGCAGCCGACATTACCACCACTCAGGGAAAGTCGAATTCTAAATCAGGTAAATGAAATTTTGATTTTATAAGGTTTCTATGAAGAGGTTATCTCCTAGCCCTGCGAGGTACTAATCGAGGCACTAACTCTAACCTTGTTTTCCTGCGAATTTCTTTGTCAGGGAGAAAAATTCCTCCAAGAAGAACCACCGTAAGTAACTGAACTTGTATGCTCGATCATGTCTATGTCACAGACAGCAGACTAATGACAGTAACGTTTTCAGATTCTGTGCATCAAAGTACAATTATCTAGTGAATAGTATAATATAGTAACTCTACCCCGAGGTCTGTCAATCTGTACATTTTTGTTTTTGTAAGTTTTGAGATTTATAGCAGTCGTCCAGCCTCCCTTTCCTTATTTATGCTTCAGTCAATTATTGTTGTTATTATTGTTATTATTAATATTGTTATTAGTATTATTATTAGTAGTCTTTATGATTATTGTCAGTTATAATATTATTATCATTGCTGTTATTATTTGTTTGTCTTTTTTCCTGTTTTCTTGCTTCTTTCTTCTCGAATAATTCTATTGGCCCACACAATATACTGTACCTCTCAGCAACACCTCGCACTGTATTTACTGTTTCTTGTAAAAACGATCGCTGCTACCGTTTTTAATGGGATGCTTTGCCAAACCATGCACTGATCGAACTAAACACTTTTTCCGTATTTTTTTTTTTTTTTTTTTTTTCCCTGTAGGTCAAACGCTCCGTTAAAAAACTCCCGGTCCGCATCAACAACATGTCGTACGAGAAAACACTCATTGGAGGCGAAGAAGAAGAGCTCTTTAACAACCAGGTGGAGTTGAAGTCTCCCGAAGCCGAATATTTTACTGTCGGAGATTTCAAGGCCGTCGGCATTAATTGTGGGTTGAACTTTGACGAAGGAATCTCTGTTCAAGTGTTAGAGAAGACGCCCAATGGCTGGTGGTATGGCAAGATCGGGGAAGAGGAGGGCTGGATACCGTCATCATTTCTTGGAAAGAGAGAAAAGCAACGGCAGACAACTCATTCACCTCGTTCTAGTCCTCGCGTTTCAAGGAAACCTGAAGCCCTACGGCAGACAGAAAATCGGGTGAAAAGCGGAAAACCTGACAAACCAAGTGTGACAAAACCGGCTGAGTCGACATCAACTTCAAAAAAGCCAACGAGGCCTCCACTTCCTGTGAAAAAAGTGGAGCCCGCGCAACAAGCGGAGTCAAAGCCAGCGAGTTTTCGCTCAAATCTTGCAGCTGCTCTCAGTGCGCATGCGGTTCCCAAAGGAAGCGCAAAGCCAGGAATTCCGAGTGAAACTGCTGAGGAGGAGTCGTATGTCACGACTGCCGATTATAATGACGAGTCACATGGCTCAATCTCGTTTCGACAGGGACAGGTTGCTCGTATCATTGAAAAGTCTGCCGAAGGATGGTGGTATGTGTCTATCAGTGGTAGAGAAGGTTGGGCACCAGCGAGTTATTTGACCAAAGTGGATCGCAAAGCCAAAACGCCTGCCAGGCCCATACCTCCAAAAAAACCGCAAGAAAACAAGCCTAGCGTACCAACCAGACCGAAAGTGTTCCCGCCTCCCGTCTCTGTAAAACCAGACGCTTCTAAAGCTCCCATGCCTCGTCCGCGCTCGCCTGGGCATTCAACTTCGAAGCCCGTTGTCTTTCCAAATAAGAAAGCGCCGCATCCTGCTCCAAGCAAGCTACTAAAGCCGAAGCCAAAACCACGGAAGCCAGATGTCACGCAATCACAACCAGGGAATGTCACACAACGAGCTTTAGGTTCGAGCGTCCTCTCTGCTGGCAAGTGCATGTGTATTGCGATCGCCTCTTATGATCACGAGGGAACAGATTGCCTGAGTTTCCAGGAAGGAGATGAGTTTGAATTCTTGGAAGATTCCAACACAGGCTGGTGGCTTGTTCGCTCGGGCGATGGACTAGAGAACTGGGCTCCAGCCAATTACTTAGAAAAGAAAGTCGTTCAAGGGAAATCGCCGCCGGAGAAGTCTTCCGTTCCGCACCGTCCCTCCAAGCCAGCTGTAGTCAAACCTGTCAAACCGGTCTTTGTTGCTGTAGCTACATATCAGGATGACGAAGAGGCCGTGAATTTCCAGGAAGGCGACCAGATGGAAGTGTTGGAACAAGACGATGGGGGGTGGTGGTTGGTGAAAGTAAACGGGAAGACTGGCTGGGCCCCCTCAAACTTTCTCAAACCGATTTGACGACTCAAAACGGATATAATATTATCCTTGTGGACCTCATTTCACTGTCACTTTTTTTTTTCTGCCAAAGGAAAAATTGACTCGCAAAAGCACCTAAAAAGCACTTGAAAAGCACTTGAAAAGCACTTGAAAAGCACCTAAAAAGCACTTGAAAAGCACCTAACTCCCGAAATAATAAATGAAAGTCAATGGTGTAAACACTGAATGAGATCTCTCAATTAGTACATTGTATTCTCTATGTTGTTTAGTGGAGTTAAGATTGCTTTAAGCTCAAGCCAGAGATTCTTAGCAATGAAAGGAGAACTTTGTAATGGTTAGAAGAAATGCTAAACCAAACACATCACACGATTATTTTCAACAGTCATACGAAATCCAGGGTCAAGTAATATTGATTGCATTAATGTATGTCCTGAATGTATGAGTGTGCTTTTATAGCTGTAGATAGTGATGAATACTAGGATTTATCTATCATGTACAGTAATATATTGTTTATGTTTCTATACTTGTTGTGGCTACTGATAAACTGGATAAACCAGCTAACGTGAGCTTTGTTTCAGGTGTTTCATCAATATCTATACTCATCAATTTTGCATGCCCACTTGCAAGTGCGAGTTTTGTCTTTCATTGAGATGCATTAACAAGAGAATATGAATTTGCATTGTCATATCCACTATATCTGTTAAATGTGCTCCAGATACCATTAGTAATTGTAGGGAAGACAACACTTGTAATACGTAATATCTTACATACCTCATCACTGGAAAATTACAGAACTTTCTTACATCAAAGCTTGACTGTAGCTGTTAATTGAGTTATATAAATATAAATGCAGTGAAATATATCTCCTATTTGTTCATATCAAAACTTTATCGTCTCAATTCATTTGTTTGATTTTTAAGGGAGCGTAAGACAAAGAATTAGTGTAATTGTTCAATAGTTGTAGCAGTAAATGATATAAATTGCAATCTTGTGCTTAAGCAATATAACACGCGTTTTCTCGTCTTTGGCCTCGTATATAAACACGCGGGATGTTGTAAAAACACGAGAAAAGTTCAAAATGTCGAGCCGCTAAAAACTGAGGTTATTCCTGAGCACGACAACCAAAGCACATGCTCCACAAATAACCCAGCTGACCCCTGGGATTGATGCTGGGTTGCACAACTCCAAGTCACAGCAATCCAGCTGGCATTCCTCAGCTTCAGATATTTTAAGGCAAGCTTCCTGGTGGCAGAAGGGCTTGTAGAAGCACCCTTTCTCGTATATCTCTATTCTTCCTTTTCCAAAGTCGTACGTTGTGTAAGACTTAATGCAGGTGTCCAACCAAGGTTCGCAAATTCTTTGTTCGACATTCTCCTCGCATTCTGTCCAGTTAGATTTGGACAAGCAGGAGTAGCAGCTCAAGCAAACAGCTACAACAAGGGGAAGCGAGGGTTAGACTATTAAACCCCAAATATTTTCACAACACAGCTTTACTGACCCTGGGTTGCTTAGAGAAAATATAAGTTCTCGACAGTACATCAAATATTATTTTTGAAATAATAATTGGGAAAGTTTGTATTATGGCTTCGGAAGTGATCCTCAATGTTTTTTTTTGCGATACCAAACTGATCGATAAAATTTGTTGTTTTCGATGCGCCCACCTGCTGACGTGACAAAGGAACCACCCGCTGGCTCAGTTAGCTTTAATTTGCTCCTAGATCCATTATTAACATTCACAAAACTCACAGATACACAAGCGACGATGTTCTTTATACTGCGTTCGAGTAATGAAACAAAAAGCATACCAGTTTTATAATATATTCTTACCGGAACGACAAAGTGTACATAAAATGCCTCGATTTTCTAAACAGTTTGTGCTGGCAAACGGGAAGAACACCAGCTACCGTTTCTTCTTAAAAATAATGTACTTATACTAAGAAACTGAAAACAGTGCATATTTTTTGTAATTAAAAATGTCTCTGCTTTAAGAAGATTGTCAGAAATCCAAAACATTTCTCTAAACAGTGAGGAAATAGAGCGTCTCATATTCCCAAATTATGCTCGGAAAACTGGGAGTTCCGCCTGGTATATCACAACTTAATGACTTGACTAAATACACAACACTGCCAGATAAATTTTAGACTACTTTTGTAAACTTTAACTTACC
This sequence comes from Plumapathes pennacea, assembly GCA_964036295.1. Lineage (NCBI taxonomy): Eukaryota > Metazoa > Cnidaria > Anthozoa > Antipatharia > Myriopathidae > Plumapathes > Plumapathes pennacea. The sequence goes on from OZ038473.1 coordinate 213,189, forward strand.
TGTCTGCACTAAAGCGAAAAGCACAATATACTTCAGGTGTGCGTTCATGTTGGTGTTTTCATGATCTGGTGTTTGTTTACAAATGCCTTTCCACCACACCCTTTAAGCGTCTCTGCGGAGTACGCTACATTGCTAATGCAAATGTTGGCTCGTTCCAGTCTACTCAGCTTGGCCAACAACTGACATCGATCTGTCACGGTTTGTCTCATTAATTAAACACACTGATCAAACTTTGCACCCTACCATAGAGACTGGAGCAAGTCACATTTGCGGCGATATGCATTTTTCATTCATTTGGTAACGTGCTATTTCCCATTATTTTCCCATAACAACCGCGTCTCTCAAGGGCATCAAGAATTACCTTGACAACGAAAGGCGGGGTGAAGAATTGGCGACGCGGTTTCAACATGCTCTCCTGTATTTTTTACTTTGCTTCCTCAAAGGCGGCAACAAATGAAGAATTGTTTTAAGATTGTTTTATTGTTTAATACATATCTTTCAGCCAAAAGGGTAAATAAAATATGACTGAAAGTAACATCAATGCTAAAGGTTTCCTAAATAGAAATATTGAAAAAAACATCACTTTATCGAAAAACTGATTCACCGAAGATATTTTCATGAGTGAGTTATTAAATAAAGTGAACTTACTGCATTTTACAGCCGTAAATTGTTTTGCTTATCACAATTTATTCCGGTATGTATGACTATATGATTATAACAATACATAGTCGCCTGATTTTCATATATCACTATTCTGTAGTAGTCACTTACTTTTCGCGATATTTTCGTAAATTCTTTAAAATTACTTTACTCGTGTAGTTAATGTTGTTTATCTATAATATCTGCACTTCAAACTGCTGTCGTTTCCAAAGATTAGGCAACCTTTGCTTTCCTAAATAAATGGCATTTTATCTTTGGACCTTCTTTGTCCTACTTGTTCTTTACAGGAAATGGGCTCTCAGTGACGTAAAATGTTAAATATAAGGACACCAAAGTATAATTTAACTGAGAATGTGTGAAGCAGCCGTATTCAGTGTTTGGGATATTGCATATTTAAACCAAGACAATGAGCAAATTAAAATAAAATTGTGACATTAAATCACGCAGAACAAACAAGAAACAAAGCACATGCGGGTTACTATCTCACTATCTCACATGAATGATCCCGATCAGCTCCTAAAACGTGCAAAATGAAAATGAGGGGAGCTCTGTCAAAGCACCACGCACCAAGATCAGTCTCCCTGAAAAAAAAAAAAAAAAAAGAGAGAAAAATATTATTCAGTAGACACAAGAATTATAATCAAATAAACCCGTCTACTTACGAATTGTTTTGCATTTTATTGATCGAGTGGTCCACGTAGCTTACGACGCTTATTGCGCGTATTACGCAGCAGGTCAGACAAAATCCTCGCATATCCCTTTTTTTCTGGACGGTCAGCCCCTACGAAAACAAACCAAAATGATCGTGTTATTCATAATTTTATGATGCGCGATTATATCAAAGAAGAAAAGAAATAGTTAACCAACCTGGCTTTGGTGTCGGTTTGATATCTACAACTGAGCAAAGAAAAGTAAAAATATGCATATTTTAGGTAATGGGAAGATTCGTGACAAACATTTGTACTGTTAAAAGAAAATTAGAACCTTTGTTATAAAATAACTATGATACTACGCGCGCCCTGATTGGCTAAATAACCGTGTTAGATGAGAGTGTATTACACGCTGACGCGATACGCGATGGTTTTTACTTAACCAATTATTTTATAAAAGAAATATATAACGTGTTCCCGTGTAATATAGCCTCAGTCATCTAAACACTTGGGAAGTTGGGAGAACACTCGATTAGCGCCGGAAACTACTCGGCGGCCTCGTGGTTTCCTTACGCTACTCTCGTGTTCTCCCAACTTCCCAAGTGTTTAGATGACTGAGAATATATTACACGGTGACGCGTTATATATTTCTTAATTCTATTCTCATTCTGAGTTAGAATCTGCTCGATTATCAAAAACAAGGTAGAGACATGCGAATAATTATTCTTAACCCGGGACAGTACAAACTGTATCGGTGCAGTTTTCCTATTTTCTCAGCCACTTCAATATTTTTGTTTACATATAGGGAAATGTGAAAAATATCCAAGGCTGAGTTTGGTCCCCAACACGAAAAACGTAATAAATGAAAAGAAATATATGTAAGTAGCACCTGTAGGTCATAAGAAACTAGTCTTTTCCTCAAAAAGCGAGGCAGTTGGACATGGATTGCTATTCATCTTTCGACTTTTGGGGTCTGGAAGATCCGGATTTCGGTTCGCAAAGGATCGTGGTTGAGAGGACTCTTTAATTAAAACGTTGCAAGATAATAGACTGCAGAGGTTTCAAACTTTAGCCCTTCATTGTAGAAAGTCAAGAGAGGGGTTGATGGAGTTACCAGATAGCTTGGCAACTGCACAGCTAATAACTATAAAACATGAACGAGAAGCGCAATGAAAACTTGCCTTTGATTTCTCCGGCGTTACACAAGTCTCCCTTGCAGCAAGTCTCACAATAGTAGTAATCTTCTTCAAAGACTTCGCAACCTTCTTTTGATTCCTTACAATCCCCTTCATTCACACAATCCTTGTTGAAAAGCCTGACCCCATTTTCCCAAAGGTAGCTAACTGAACACATCGTATCTCCAGCTGGGCAATTCGTTTCTTTCTGATTTTTCACGCAGTCCTCCTTGTTGTTGTTCAGACAGATATAGCATTTCGCTCCTGGAACATAAATTTGAGTGGAATGAGAAGTTTCGGCTTAAATTACACGTTAAACCTCAGTCGCGAGTGGCGGACATTTTCTATATCTCTCCTTGTATTTGTCATTTTTCTCTCAGCCAAATTCCTGTTATATTATTGATTTGTTTATTTGATTTGATTCGGTTTATTTCTGTCTCAGTCTCTTAGCACTCAATATTTTGGCTGCTTTCCCTCACTTGCTTAATGTGTTTTGCGCTTGAGAAGTTCCGAATTCTACACACATTTTTATACTTGATATAAAATGTCTCCACTCATCATACCTGACCCGGGTGGTATGGCTAGTTCTGCAATGCAAACAGAAACAGAAAATGATGATTTGTAGCCAATCCCTATTCACAAGCTTCAAATTTTAAAAATAATTTGCCCGCAGGCTTCTTACATAATTATATACACACATAGATTATTTTGTCGAAAATCGGCCCATTTTGACCAAAAAGTTAAATCCTTCTAAACTTTCAGGAAACTTTACTGGGACATTTTAACGAGACTTCAGGCAGTACAATTGACTTGTTTTTCGTCATTGTTGACAAGATATAGCTTTAAAACTACGCAATCTGTAATTTTGACCGGAAATGCCGGTTTGTTATGCGAAGTTTGAAGTCTTATTACTCGCGGATCGTTTTAGATGTAATCATAAATTGCATTCCAGCACATTTGAAACACATTCAGAAACATTCTCGGAAAGTTTCATGCGATTCTAATTATTGGCCGAGACGGTACATTCTTTTTAGTAAGGAGCAAAAAGATGGCCAATTTTCGCCAAAAGTTAAGGCTTTAGGCTTAACGTTTTGTCGAAAATCGGCCCATTTTGACCAAAAATTTAAATTCTTCTAAACTTTCAGGAACCCTTACTGAGACTATAACGAGACTTCAGGCAGTACTCTTGGCTTATTTGTCGTCACTGTTGACAAGATATAGCTTTAAAACTACGCATTCTTTATCTGTAACTTTGACCGGAAATGGCGGCTTTGTTTAGCGAAGTTTGAAGTCTTACTACTCGCGGATCGTTTTAGATAAAATCATAAATTGCACATCAGTTAATTTGAAAAACATTCAGAAACATTTCCTAAAACTTTCATGCGATTCTAATGATTGACTGAGACGGTACATTGTTTTTAATAAGGGGCAAAAAATAGCCGATTTTCGCCAAAACGTTAAGGCTCTTGGCTTAATTTTAAGAATTTCTAACTTATATAGGGCTTAAAACGCTGCCTATGTATGGATTACCTCCGCCCCCCCCCCCCCTCCTTAAAAATCTGATTCTATGATTTATTCTTATTTTCACTTTTCAATTGCAGAGAAATATAGAAAATTAAGGTAACCAACCTGACGCTGGTTTCCGTTTTACTGCTGCAAAGAGAACAAGCATTGAAAATAAATGCGTCAGTTTATTATCATCACCTATTATCTGCCATGTTTTATTGACAGCCACCAGCCATGTAATAGTGGAGACCTTTATTTTCATTTATAGAACTACAGTCAACTATAGCTTGATTATTAAGACACGGAAGGGACTATACGTATGATATGGACAATATTATAACACTAATTTTACTTATGTTGACCACTATTACCATGTTATTAGGAGATAAGTCACTCATATTTTACTTGTATTGCCATGTTATTAGGAGATAAGTCACTCATATTTTACTTTTATTACCATGTTATTAGGAGATAAGTTACTCATATTTTACTTGTATTACCATGTTATTAGGAGATAAGTCACTCATATTTTACTTGTATTGCCATGTTATTAGGAGATAAGTCACTCATATTTTACTTTTATTACCATGTTATTAGGAGATAAGTCACTCATATTTTACTTGTATTACCATGTTATTAGGAGATAAGTCACTCATATTTTACTTATATTGCCATGTTATTAGGAGATAAGTCACTCATATTTTACTTATATATTGCCATGTTATTAGGAGATAAGTCACTCATATTTTACTTATATATTGCCATGTTATTAGGAGATAAGTCACTCATATTTTACTTATATTGCCATGTTATTAGGAGATAAGTCACTCATATTTTACTTATATTGCCATGTTATTAGGAGATAAGTCACTCATATTTACTTGTATTGCCATGTTATTAGGAGATAAGTCACTCATATTTTACTTATATTGCCATGTTATTAGGAGATAAGTCAAAGGTTCGTGCTATTATTCGAAACGCTGTAAATACAATATGGAACCATGAAGGAGAACTTGGCTTTACTTTCATACCGAACTCAGATGAAAGTTACTCAATAGCTATCTATTTTCACTACATCACCATACATTTTCCTCTTAAATGGTAGGGAGAACCTGTATTTTGAGCTTGGAACGTAGGTACAGCGTGACCTAGCATATAGCAATCAAGATATAGACCTAATGAAATCTGGCTTACCTTCGATTTCTCCATCATTACACAGCTCTCCCTCGCAACAGGTCATGCAATAGTAGTCATGTTCACTGTAAAATTCGCAACCTCCTTCCATATCCATACAGTCCTGTTCAGTAACGCAGTCCTTTTCGTACAGCATGGTGCCACCCTGATTTAGGTAACCTTTTGAACACCGGGTTTTTTCAGCTGGGCAACTTATTTGTTTTTGATTCGCGCACTCGGCCTTGTCCATGCTCATACACTCGTAACATTTCAACCCTGGATTTAGTAAAGGAAAATTATTGTAAATGAAAAAGTAATTGTGGGCGTCTTAGTATACTTCTTTGTACTTGGCATCTTTCTCCTATTAGCTTTAAAATGTATTTATTTATTTATTTATTTATTTATTTATTGAGAACTCTTGGAAATAAGCGGTTGAAAACGGGAGACAATTGGAGAGTTTAAAAAGTGCAGTAACTTTCCGCCGAAAGCGGATACTGGCGAAGCCTCCAAGACTCAATATTTCAATATCTGTTTACTCTTTCCACCACTCGTTCCTAGAGCCCAGTAGGGCTTTTTAGGATCTTTTGCCACTCCATATGTTTATCAAATGTAATCGCCGGCACTTTATGTATATTGATAGCAAATAATAACTAACTAAATAAAAAACTGAGAATAGAAGTCCTTATTTGGTAACACTACTGGCGGTTGCTCGTGATTGATTGACAGTTAATATGACGTATTGTTAAAAATTTATCCAGTTCTAAAAAGTTGATTTTCACATCAAGTGTTATCTGGCATTCAATTTGCACGGAGAAGTGGCTGCGAATTTCAGAACGTGCTATTATATGGGTTCGTTTCGTTTCGTCTTATGCATTACCATGGTTAATGACATTTTTAAGCTAAACTTTGAAATTGAATATGTTAATTTATTTTAATTTTTGGACATGAAAAGAAGAATTGGAACATCGCGCCCAAAACTTGTGGGTTGCGCCGCATGACCAAGGACTGTGATCGGGTGAGACTCAAAATATTGGGACTCGCCTGTCACAATAAAGGTAGTGAAAACAAGCATGATACAAGCAGCGTTGAATAACACCCGTGATATAAATTCTTATCTCTAAGAACAAAGTCTTTGTTTTTCAGTGAAAACAGGCTCGATGCAAACGGAAAGCACATCAAGCAAGGATCAAAATAATTTTGTCCTTGGGCTTGCGCTTGCGTCAAGCTTGTTGTTATGTGGTGAAATAAACAAGCCTCTTGTGTTTATCTTGTGTCGCTCCTGAAAACCAGGCTTAACCGTGTACCGATGAGATACATGCGACCGTGTGTTAAAACTCCCAGTACCGTACCCTTGTCTTGCAATTAGGAGAGATATATAGTCACGACTGGCGCACACAAAAAATCAATGTGAAATGTTAGTTCGAGGGCGTTGGTGCAAAACAAAAGTGCCCAAGGAATAATACGGTCCCAATACTTAATCGCCTTCAATTTTCAGCTTCAGACACAAAAAACATTTGACGTTACCTTGCTGATGAGCGAGGAGAAAGAACGACGACATGGCCAGAAGGCTTAACAGACACTTCGACAAATGCATGATGCAGCTCATAGACTGATCAAAGTAACTTTAAAATATGGATTATGCAAGCTTGTAACTCATAATGGCGAGTCATAATTATTTCAAATAGGCGCTTAGTACGTACACGAGATGAGATCACGTGCGTGGATACCAACCTACACTGTAGCAACGCCATGCAGTTCTTTTAGCGTACAGACTTTCTAGTCTTGTAGTGTGATCATTTGGAAAGGTATAAAATAAAAAATGAAATCACTGACTTACCGTAACACGAAACATCGCTCAATGTATTGCTCAGATTAAACTAAAAATGGCCCAAACTGAATAGATAACATTCAAAAAGCAAGTTATATCAATGCCTTTTTATTTTATTTTTCATATCCAACTGATCACAATACAAGAATGAAAAACCTGTGTTGGAGGGAAAGCATCCCGGGGGGGGGGGGGGGGGGGGGTACTCAAAGGACTTTTGTACGGGGAGACTCCGCCCGGACTGTCAACCCCTTACCCTTTAAAATACCATCCCGGGGGCAAAATCGGGACCCTTTTATATACCTCCAGTACAAATGCACCCCATTTTTTATACCTTTGATGCGTCCGGCAGACGATTCCACGGCGGGGTGCTTCCCTCTTTTAACAAGGCGAAGTTTCCGGTCTTCCGCCGTTTTTTTTCCCGGTTTTTCCTGGCGTTTTTCGTACCCCTTTAAAATACCAAAATTATTTCCTCACTCCACCCTTTTTATTGACCCTTTAAAATACCTAAGAAACGTCATTTTCCTATACCCTTTTTTATACCTCGATCGTAAAAATACACCCCTTTCGGGCGGAGCTTCCCCGTATAGCCGATCATAGGGAGTACCCCCCCCCCCCCCCGGGGAAAGCATGGCGTTGCTACGCACACGTGATCTCACCTGCAAAAATTTTTGCCAATTTGTGCCCCAAGCTGCGAATCGTGCCATTGCATATTTAACTGTGTTGATTTTGTTGTGTATGTTTGGCCAAAATGTGACATTCGCTGAGGAAATACGATATTTGCATGTGTGCTGCTGCCACAACACGAGAAGCTGAGCAGTTTCCAATTTTTCATCTCAAAATTCAGTTTGATACATAAAATGGTGACATTATTTTACTGGTCAAAGATTTAAAAACACGAGTGCCATAGATGGCCTGTTACACTGCTTAATTTTCTCGGGAGATTGTCTCGCAAGTTGCTGAGGAAGAACTACATAGTGTAACATGGTACTTTTCCTTGTTTGACAACAGGTTTAAAGGCATTGTTATGTCCAGACACGAAGGCGCGCTATACAAGGCTGTTGGCCCCGCCTCTTTCGATATCAAATGTCCACAGCGTTCACAAGTCGCGCTGTCCATAACATTTCTCTGCAGCTTGGCGACTAAAAGTATACCTAAAATTAAACACATGCGGGCCACTTCAACGTAGAGTTCTGTACGGGAGGATTTGAAGTTAAATTTTTCTCTTTGCTGCCAAAATACATTTTGAATTTCGCGGTGCGATGCGACGCAGGCTGCGCGCTAAGCATATTTAATTTTTGCTTTAAAAATTATCTTTGGATTTTACTCAAGCTGCTTCGGTCAGTTAAAAGGCTGATGTAAATTCGCGCCGCGTCGAGTTTTGAATCCCAAGATTGAGTTTTATTTCTTCGATCCTTTTACAAAATAATTACTCAATATTTCTTAAAATTTTGCCCCGGCAAGTTAAGAACAGCGGTTTGTAAAAATGACAATTTTGAACTTCAAACAGTTCGGGTCCACATGGCGCCTTGTATAGTTTTTCTGACAGTTCATTTGAATAGCCATGTCAAGTACTGCATAAATTAGAGCACTTATGCCAAACGGCAGCTGCTTAAAATTTCTCGAGGGAGCGCGTATGGGAAAATGTCTACCGCCCTCGGTCTCTTTGTTTTCCTCGCACTTACCGCGTTGACTGAAGGTGAGCATAATATTATATATAAAAAATACTTATCTTAAACGTTACTCAAAAACCGCATCTAAAACATCGTAACTGCCAAGCTTACTTTTACCAAGGTACAGACAAAGAAAAATTAGGGAGGTCGCGTGGTATAGACACTCAGCAACGGGTTTAACACGGAGAAGCGAATTCGATGTGAAACTTGTGAACAGTCCAATTTTCCTGACTAAGCCCGGCGTAAGCTCCACTGAAAAGCGCAGGTTACATATCTTGGTTATGAAAAGAGCCTTCTGCTCAGGTTTGTCGCTCAGCTTTATACTCTGACAGCTTAGAGCGTTGAATTACCCTTTCCACCGACATGTATTATGTGGAAAGATCAACGGAGTGGCTGAATATAAATAAAGCGACCTATCGAGACTTTTTCATTTGTAGGCATCACAGAACAACAAAACACAGAACATCACGTTTCATCACACTAACTCTGTCAACAGTAGAGCTTTAACTTAGTAACATTTATCCAAATTAATAGAAAGATTTGAATCACTTACTGGACATTGAGTATGAAACGAAGAACGTCCAGTAAGTGATTCAAATCTTTCTATTATATAAACTAACTGGATGGATAACAACATGTTTAATCATTTATTCAAATTATTAGTATAATTTTAAAGTATTATAGTTTTGTGGTGCAAGTTTACTTCTGCCGTTACGGCTTACAATGATATCTTTTTGTCTACTCGGCTACGTGATGCTCGATTGTTTGTCAAGTGTCTCCGTCTCTCTCCTAAATACACCATAGTCTAAATTGTGCTTTTGTATATATAAATATACCAATACGTTCATTCCACAAATCGTATCTGTGCTTTATAAGGAAAATGAATGTGTTGTCGCTGGTTCCCTTGAGTGTGATCGCAAGTTTGTTTTTGTCGTCCCTAGTAACCGCATAAAGCTCAGTCGTCAGTATTATTACACTGTTTTTACTGAAAAATGTCTACATACAAATATGCACATAATGTTTGTAGACTTTCCTTTTGATTGCCCTTATGGTAGATTTTTTATGGCACCGATCGCAGGTGATGAAGCAGTACCCATTATGACACCAGACGAATCTGAACTACTCAAAGCCAGTCAGCTGTTATCGGACTCGCTGAATGCAGGTACTGTAGCACTTCTTGTCAATGCAAAGTATTAATTGACTGATAATCGATTAGCTGGTTGATCGATTGATAGGCCTCGATCGGTTGATTGGTCTATTGATTTAATAACTTAATAGATACAATGATATCACTCTTTCTTTGGCCACAGCAAACTGTGGTAAGCCAGAGGTTGCGGGCTCCCGTGTGGTCAGCGGCAAGGATGCCTCGCTCGGCGAATGGCCCTGGCAGGCTTGGTTACAACAACCGAACGGGAAGCACTGGTGCGGAGGAACGCTGATCACACCTGAGTGGGTTATGACCGCTGCCCACTGTGTGTCTTTCAAAGACAAAACCGATTACCACGTGATCTTAGGTGACGTGAATCAGAAGAAACATGAAAAGGCTGAGCAGAGGTTCACCGTGAAGCGAATTGTGAAGCACCCCCTCTTCTCCAAGCCGGTTCCTTATCAGAACGACGTGGCCCTGTTCCAGTTGTCCCGCCCAGCCCGCTTAACTCCGTTCGTGAAGACCGCGTGTCTGCCAAGAAGTTTGGACGACGTGCCTTCCGATAGCACGTGCTTCATATCCGGTGAGTTGAGTCACGTGACTGAGATGGTAGCTCTCAATGAGTGAGTGAATTACGTGGCTGTGTTGTTGTTTTTAATTGGATGACCTGGGTCACGTATCTGGGTTTTTTAGTTTAAGTGGGTGAGATAGCTGTGAGTCTTGTGACTGGGTTGGTAATTCTAAGTGGATGATCAAGTGAGGGAACAACTTCTTTGCGCCTTATGCTCACATAGTGAGATTGACGTATACTTATGAAAAATGTAATTGACTCAAGCTAAACTACATCAAAATTCAAACTTTTTAATTCACAAGGTTGGGGCCAGATGGGGGGAGATGCAAAGCAGTCGACCGTGCTCCAACAAGCCGCCATGCCAGTCGTATCCAATGCAGAATGCGCAGCCAAACTCAACTCTTCTCCCTTCGGTGGATTAAAAACCGACAACCGCACCTGGGTGGTGACGAGCAAAATGCTCTGCGCAGGGGATGCTGGGAAGACCAAGACTGGAGGTTGCTATGGCGACAGCGGCGGGCCCTTTCAGTGCAAGAACGCCGCTGGTCAGTGGGTTGTGCAAGGAATAGTTAGTTGGGGTGATCCGAATTGTTCTTCGCGATGGCATTACAGCGTATTTGCTCGAGTGAGCGAGTTTCGTGATTGGATCGAGGAAAAGATAAAGCAGTACAGCAATCACTAGTTGAAACTGATTCAGTGACAGTTTTTGTCGTTTCAGGAGGCGGTAGCAGTCGCCATAAGCATTTAGTTAAAAAATACATTGTAATAGTAATATTATTGTAATAATTAACTCAGTTTCGCAATAAATATGGTTAGGTTTGATCAAGCTTTGGTTGAATTTTCCGTTTTACAATTCACACCACTTGTCTCTGTTGCGCCATTGTTCTTGTGCTTCCTGTTGCTAGCAACAGATCCCTAAACCTGATTTAAAATCGTTTTAGCATGTCTAAGACAGTCCTCTTTTACACTCCAAAATTTCCCCAAATCCCAGTACACTTTGCGCGGAAGGGAGTCTTCATGAAGCATCCTGCACAGCTGACACCAACCTCTGCGCATGCCCTGTGCGACCTCGTACCCTGTCCTCCAATGAAAATACTCGTTGTATGCGCTACTGTTCTTGTCAAGGTCAAGTAGATACTGAGCAAGTTTATCGACAGACGGAAAGTCCAGGATGTCAATGTATGATTTTGGAGGGACAAGCTGTCTGTAGTCTGCACCTCCCATTACGACTGGAACCATGTCATGTTTCACGGCTTGCTCCCAGAATTTTTCAGTGATATAATCTTCGCAAAATGCGTTCTCGAATGCCAGATAAAATTTGTATGTTCTCAAACGTTGCTTGCAAGCTTTGCTTCGGCGCGGGCATTTTGGCGCGTTCGGTTTGCACTGGCCAAACACATCAATTGGAACCTTGAGCGCCAATTGTTCCACGTACCGCTCCCGCAAAAATCCAGTAGATTCGCAGTGGCTTGTGGCCCATGCTATCAGTCGTGATTTTCCGGCAGAAAAATTCTTTCCTGTGCATATGGAAATTATACCATAGTTAGGGCTCCTCGAGGACTATGAAAACCTTGGGAACATTAGTATAAACCGTAAACCCTTTCACTACCACTCTTTGTTCAAATGCAAACACTTGTCTTAACTATGTCTGTTGCTGTTAAAAATTCGTTGAGAATTCAAACTAATAATTATACACTCAGCTGCAAAGATTGATGTAATCTCAAAAAGTATTTATCACAGTATTTAAAAATACGCGAACAAGTTAATTACCTTTCTGGGATAATGTGCTATAATCTCGTGGATTTATTTTCCGGTAAAAACCGTACGGGGCCCAAATGTCCGATGTCCGCTTGTACGTCATTGTCCAGTTAAAAACGCCATTGTATTTCCCAGCTTTAGGTCTGGTGTACTGTGGATTTTCTCGATTAAAGTAGATCCATCTTTGGGATGGATATCTCTCTCTTGGCAATCTTAGGGGCATGTCTCTCCCATGGAAAATAACCGCATCGCTCTGAAGTAACGAGTTCTTCTGGTCGGTGAGAGCACAAGCTGGGACTCTGCACCCTTTAAACAGAGCGCTTTCTCCCAAAACATCTTTAGGATTTTTCCCAAACACAGTTGTGTAAAAGAGAACGCGTTTCCATTTCGGTTTTCCGCTAGTTTTTACCCAATCACGGTTCTTTCGCAAAACTCGATCAGATTTGAAATCTAGTGGCTGGAATTTGGGGCTTCTCTTGTAGATAATATTGTTGAGGCCCCAAATACTTATCGATTTATTCAATCGAAGTCTGGAAGATGTATGTCGCCGGTGTTTGCGAACATTAATCGATTCAGCCCACTGTTGTGGTATCTGAGAATAGCGTTCTGCTTTGTTCTGGTCGGACAGGTAGAATATTGTGAAACAATAACTGACAAATAGAATCGCTGATAACCAAAGCACACAATAGCGAACGATGCATTTCATGGTTGTATCAGTGGAACTCTTTGAACACAATCTGTTTTACGAAATGATTCAGCGAGAACCAAACCATTCTTGATCATTGTACATGACACTTGAAAACAGCATTCATTCACAGGTTTCCGTTGTCGATAAAGACTTCAAACATTCTCCTTCTAAAAGACTATATGACTGCTATGATGGGTTGCAAGGTACCAACCTCCCATGTTTTGCGCGGCCAAAGGTCACCGAATATTTCAGAACGTATGCCTCGAAATATTCGAGTGCTTCGGTGGCAGCAAACGGCTATAACTATCAAACGCGGCTTTTGCTGGCGCATGACTGCTTTTGTTTTGATTGGTCATTACTGGTACCTGAAACCTAAGCACCCTTGGAAATTGATCTATTACAGTTTTAGATTGAATGCTAAAACTAATGATCAAACAGATTTTCTTCTTTCAGTTCTATTACGTGGGAAGTGTTCATTTTTGTGCTCGTGAATTGCCACTGGGATCTTGGGAAAAAACCCGATCCAAGAGAATCATGGTCATATAGTATAGCTAGATGACCTGAAAAAACTAAAATTCACTCATTAACTATTGTTAATTTGCCTGTTCAACTCTCATATAGTGGCTTTGCTCTTATTAACTTGCATTTTAATTCAACTCCCTTAAGTATGGTAAGACCTATAAGATAGGGTCATTTTGGCGCATCCCTTTTAGAGCATACCACGATCTCTGTAAGAACTAGAAGGGATGCATCAAAATGAACCTTATTTTAATTGGATTTGTTTCTCCGACAATCATACAGTTTATATAATTTTCCTAAGTTGCATTTTAATTCAACTCCCTTGGTCGTGTGAGTTTTATAAGGGAGGGTCATTTTGGCGCATCGCTTCTAGAGCATACCACGATCTCTGTAAGTACTAGAAAGGATACATCAAACTGACCGTCATTTTAATCGGCCCTAAAGTAAAGCGAGATCACCTGAGAAACCTGAAATTCACTCATTAAAATGACGATGTCTGGTGACGTCGAACGGCAGACTTTCAGAAAACTAAGCAAGGCTGTGTTCACTCTGGGGGGATCTATTTAAACCAAGCTAAATATTTGAATCGATTAAAATAAATAAAATTAGTTTCTTACCCTCACGCTTCGCCTCTACTTTTCTGTCATTCTTCTACTCTACGTGATAAACAAGGCTGTTTGTCATTTATGGTGCGCACGGCTGCCTTGGAGTTCGCGCCAAAAGCGTACGACCCGCCGTCGGCCGGTGAACGCTTTTCACTTTTGGCGCCAAATATTCCGCACGGCAGGGAACTCGGTCGAGATCGGCTCTTTAAAAGACCAGATTGTTCAAATTTGCCGTGAATCTGTTTATCTTAGATTGCGGGTCTTCATTGGAGAGCGAGCAACCTCTGGTATTACAACAAACACAAAGCCATTCTTCCTCTTTTTTGTAGTTTATTTGTCATTCTGTTATTACTACAATATTGCATAACATTCAGTTAGAATTTGTTGATCACAAGTAAACATTATAGTGTTGACTTCCGGGCTGATACAATTAACCAGAGTTGGACATGCAGTCAAAAAAAAAGCAGCAAAAACGGAAACATGCTTCTTGTCTTACACAGTAGCTTGCAACAATCGCACAACATACAAACCCATTCCAACACGATATCAATGAACTCAGGCCTCGTTGAAACATGAGAAATATTTCTCACCAAAAATAATCATATACAGAACTTCCACAAACATTCCTTCTCATTTCCCTCTGCCCACCAACTAAAATAACTAGAAATACAATATTTGCAATGTCCCCTCGGCCACCAATGGACCAAGATATCATGCATGGTTTCTTATTTCAACATACACTGTAATAAACAAAGACATCCCTGTGGAATGATGAACAAAGAAATAAAAAACCCTACAGTGCTCACACTAATAACACATTTATTCTCCCTTATAAATTTCTTCTGTGAGAAGATTTGATTACTTAAGAAAAAAATTCTACAGCTTCTTTTTCTACACTTTAATTTTAATCCACTAAAATGTAATAATATTGATGCTTGACAATATTCCAAAGTATAGGTAGTTTTGTGAACTACGGACAAAAAATAAAAAAACAAACAAAACAAAAGTTAGGTTGAAGCTAGATCAAGTTGAAACTATGTTTTGAATTCAAACCCAGAAGTTGCGATAATTTGACACCACAAGCATTCCCTTATGGTACAACACTTCACTTGGAAAAACGTTTAGTCTTGCATAAAAATCAAGTTCAGAAGCTCCATACTAGACTCATTTGGTGGTGGACATACACAAAAAACTGTTTACAAATTACTTTAAAAACACTACCTACATGCTATGTTGTGTACTAGCCATACACTGAGGTCAATATGTTATTGATGAATACGACATCAGTACAGTACAATTGTCAACATAATGTGACATGCCACATGACAACATGCTTGCTGCAGCACTGACAAGCACAACAAAAACAAATTAATATGCCTAGAATAATTACTCAGATTCTCTGCAGTTGCATGCATTCTTTAACAGTTACAGTACATTCAACATTAATCTCATCAAATTATGAAGCATCACTCTTTTGACTGTGATCTCTTCATCTCCAAAAAAAAAAAAAAAAAAAAAAAAAAAAAAAAAAAAAATTGCTTCTCGTTCAGGAGTTACCAACTTCCAGCTTCTCTTTCAGTTTCCCATTAGAGGGATGTGACACAATTGAAGAACTTGGCATTTGATAGCTTAGCCAGTAGATATCTGATTCAGCAATTAATTCTTAATACATCATTTCCTTCTTAAAAGGATGAAAGAATCTGTATTGTGCTTAGGGTGAGAGGAGCACAACATTACTGGGTCATGTACCTGGTCAAGATACAATGAAACTTTAACACTTTGACTTACAGCTTCATGAACAGAAAACTATTTAAAAATAGTCAAGCACTCTAATGGTTGACAACCAGAAAGCAAAAAAAATGGGTACCACTATTCATGTTAACCCTTTCACTTCTGACTGATCAACTTCGATATTCTCTTTTCGTCTCTCACCAGCAATACATGCATGTTATACATGGACATTTTGGCATTTCTCAGCTTGCCCACAAATTTGACCAAATTTTCAATACAATCTTGTGTTTTGCTTACATTTTGTTCTTGACTCGTCACAAGAATTTGTATCACGATCTCAGACATGAAAGGGTTAACAAATCTATGAAAATAACTGTGACAAAATAATAATATTCTAATGAATTTGCCTTGTTCTTGCTCTTGACAAGCAACTTAGTTAACTTGTGCTGATAAAAAATAAAGCAATGATGGGATTTTAGCCAAAATAAGCCGACACATGAGGAACTAATAACAATCGTCCTCCACTTAATGTACTGTATATCTGCATAAAGCAAGCAATTCAAATCAAGAACTCTGTCTTGAAGAGAGAAATGTTGTTAACATAACATACAGAGCTTTTCATTAAGGCACTCTGTTTGGCTTAGTCTGCTTTCTCATTTGCAGTTTCTCCATGATCTACCTTCTCTGATTTAGGCCTGTCTCCCTTCCGGCCAAATCTCTTCACAATCTTGTCCTTGAAGCTTGGATTTTTCTTCACTTTTGTGCCTTTCTTCTTTCTGGGACTAGTGTCTTCCTCAATCCCTGGAACAGTCAGCTGAACCCCTACCCCTCCTTCTGCTGGTGCATTATCTGCTTTGCCATCAATCTCTCCATCGACCTTGGTTGCCACTTCGGTATCTTCCCCATTGAAGATTGCATTGTCATATGGAGCTGACTCCACCTCTACCACTTTTGCTGTTGGCAAGACAACATCTTCATCCACCTCCTTTTTGTTAGGGACCTGAGAAAAATTGATCAGTGTCAGTTTGACAAAGAGCAACTACAGAGTTTTTTTTTTTGGAAATAGGGCATGAATACCAGCAGAGGGATGGTAGGTGTGTTTGTCAGAAAACATGCAACATACCTCAACATCTTTATCTGTCTTCTCAGGCTGTAAATCCTTGATAATGGCTGGCTCGTAGTCAACATCAATTTCAGCCTTCTCCTTTTCCTTCTTGTACTCTGTCGACTTCACTGGTGTGTTCAGCCATTTCAGGCGGTTCCTGTAGGTATTAGCTCGGCCAGTCGAGTGAGCCCTTCTAACAGGCCCTCGTTCAATTTCAGGGGTGTAGTAGGGAGTCCTGGAGCGACTTGATGTAACAGTGGCTGGGGTTGTAACCTCCCTGTCAGGTTTGACCTCGCCTTGGAAAACCTCTGGGTTCTTGTAGACATACCCAGTCTTGTACCCCTGAGCAAAAGAAAAACATGACTGTGAAGAAATACCCATTTACCTGATTTAATGTAAGACCTAGAACTGGGACTCTCCCATCTTGCCTCAACAAAGCATATACAGTAATGCAATGTATCTTCCAGTGTAGAGCTAGCTAACTTAGTGCACAAGCTTTTCTTTTGACACATTTTTTTTTTTACTTATACCAGTACACGGTTTATAAGTTTACGAACAAAAATTAATGACCAATTTCTTCAGGCATGAAACTTACCATAGAATCTAGCATGCGCATGTATGCTTCAAACTCTAGCTCCCCTTTTTTCCAGCCACTTGTGGATGATACACCTTCTGCTACAGTCTCCGCGCACTGCTGCTGCACCTTCTCATCACACTGTATCAAATTCTCCACTCCAGCAGCCATAGCACGGACCTGGAACCAAACAAAACTGTTTGTGAAAAGACTATATGAACCCTGAGGCAGCAACATATTGTTTTCAGTGTAGGGCTTAACCCTTTACAGGGTTATACATAAAATACTGACCTGATATTCACATGCCCTGACTGCGTAAACAGCAGTGTCAAGTGCGTCTTCAATTGTATCCCCAACAACCACAAGACCATGGTTCCTCAAAAACATCACCTGGAAATAACAAGTTCATACAGTAATAAAATTGGTTTAAAATTTAATTTTTTTGGGGGGGGGGTCAACTGCAGTTTGCACTCAGGTCGACTCATGCTAAAATCGACATTTGACCCATAGTTGATCTTATGGTGTTCTAATCCACTCCCCAAGCGATTAGATCAACTGACTTGATCAAGACTCAACCAGTGCATCTTAATTGGGACAGATATCAAATTTATCATGCGCTTAATTGTTGAATTTAGTTTGACGCATGCTGAAATCAAATTTTACCTGAGCCTTAGTTTTGCTTTGACTGAAGGTGTTGATCATACTGGACATTACTGAAGCTTACTTATGAACCATACCTTACTGTTTTCCTTGAAATCATTGACCAGTGTCTCCTTTTCAGCCTCATTAACTGTAACCCCTTCAAAATCATGATAAGAGATTTCTCCAAGCTGTTGGCAAAGATTGGCAGTAGACAGTGACTGGAATGCTTATAACATAGCACATTTATTGTTTACAGAACTGCTTCCCATAATAAAAGGCAGATGATATAAGCATGTGCAAAGGCCTTTCAAAGGGAGAAAATTTGGTAATATGTTACCAAACACAAAAAACACAAACAACAAACAACAACTGAAAACAACAAAACAAAAATAACCAGTCCCCTCATTTGTTTTGTTTTTCTTTTTAGTTACAGTTGATTTTTATTACTAAAAACTCAAAGTTACTTACTCCCATTGCCTCTAATGAAAGTGGCATCAGTCCTTGTTTCATCATTGAAACCTAGGGAAAAATGGGGAAAAAGAATAAAAGAAAAATTAGTTGACTATGGGTTTTTGGTTGACCTTTAGTCTTCACCCCAGCAGTAACAAAACCAAATTCAAATTTTTTATCTATTTTGGGAGTCATTAGACACAATGTGACACAATGTGACTTTGTTTAGCTGCCAAAGTGTCTTCTCCCAAGAGTTCTATTTTGCTCAAAGAGCCACGCATTACTGCTGTATGCACCCTGAAGATGTCACGCCTGAAATAAGGTGACGAGAAGTTTGTCAAATTTTCGTTCAGGTGTTGTGACATTTGTTATTTGATGGTGACAGAAATGTTTCTAATTTTTTCTTTTCACATTCTCAACCCTTTCACTCCCAAGAGTGATCAAGTTCAATTTTCTCCTTCAGTTTCTGACCAGAAATATATCGCACAGTAAGAAGAACCTTGGTTTTGATACCTTGCCCATATTACAGTCGATTGAACTATCAATTCTCAACCACATCACTCCTATGTTTTCTCCTAAAAGGTTGGAAAAATATGTATTTTGATCTTGGGAGTGAAAGGGTTAACACAATGAAAGAAAAAAAAAAAAAAGATTGGCAATACAGGATTATTTTTTGCAGAAAAAATGCTAATCACAGGAACAAACAATAGACAATGGATCATTGAAAAAATATACAAATATAAGACACATGCATGTCTGAGAACACTGTATGAATTACAGCAAACAGGGACACAACATCCCGAAATGTCACATAATGCCCAAGTAGATAAAAAAAATAAAATGTCGAGTTTGACATTCATTATTATTAGCACTGACAATGAATTATAACAGGAAACACCTTTTTTAAAAGAAAACTATTAAAGTCTCAAATAACAATTAATATTTCAATATTCATGCATACCCAACTACTAAAGGCAAATAACAAGAATAATATTGACAAATTATGGGTAAAACACAAGCAGTTCAAAACAGGTGTTGTTTCGTAACAAATACCTCTGGTTTAGCTAAATGCTAGTGATAAAATATCAACGTAAGCAATACTGGATAACTACCAAACATTCCAGAAACTCGGGTATGAAGCTTGTTGCTGTATTTTTAGCGCGATTAGTGTGTACATTAAACTTTAATCGTAATGGTTGCTCGCACAACACAGTCACCATTGCAGCATCGCTCAGACAGCTACTGTAGCCAAATAAAATGTTCTGGCGATCAGCCGACGTTGATTGTAAACAGATCCCAAAATGGGAGGGAAGAGTGTCTCGCCACGCTTTACGTTGTAGAGCCAATACCGAGAATATATTATCGAGAAAAAATTAATCCGCATCACTTCTCTACGATCGTGCAACTCCCTTGTTTGATTCTACAAATCTTTCTCAAGAGCAATTAAATTTAGAATGCCAAAACTCTAAAATTCCACCAGTATTTCTCGTTATGAAATTACTCGTTCTTTAGCAAGATCTAAAGATAAAAAATCAAGAGTTTCCTATACGTGATCCCTTCTATTTAATGATGCAAAGCCAAGAAATCATGCATTCGGTTTCAAAGCGACAAGAATGGACGATCGTGGATGAATTAAACTTTCTGCTGTTTTAATACTACCAACGATCTGCGCGTACCAAACCTACTCCATGGAGATAAAAGTGTAAAAAATCGCAGAGACATCACGCATGGAACACAATGGATAGGAAACCCGGTAACTTGTTCATTTCAATGCCTTTTCAATGCGCAGATTCGGGATTAAAAAACAAAACGAAAAAGGAGTATAAAGGTAAGATGCTGCCATGAAATAAATCTATTTCTAACAAAAAACAATGGTTGTTACTTAACTGCAACCGCAGCTTGTTGATGGATGTGAATAACACATTTCACATTTTTGCGAGCGGAGTGAATCGCAGAGTGAATAACCAGACCGGCTTTGTTCACTCCCAAGCAAGTACTCCCTCCGTCAATGATGTTGCCATCGCTGTCCACTTTAATCAAGCTGGAAGCAGTGACTTCGCTGTAAAGAAGCCCAAAAGGGTTGATGAGGTAGTGCTCTTGGTCAGCCGATGCACGAGCCTAAAAACGCAACACACACACGAGACAGATGAGAAGTTCTTGTCGGATTATTTCCACTTTCCTTGCAGACGGCTGCTTTATTTACAAGGCAAACACTAAACGAATCTTTACTGAATGAACCAAAGAAAAGTATAGTAGAAATTGAAGAAGTCACATCTTGTTTGAAACGATTTCTTTGAAACACACAATCAGTAAATGACTTCAGGTCGGTATTTTTCTCTGCAAACAATCACAGAAAACCAGATACACATTAGAAATTGATCAGTGCAGAAAATACGTCGTCGTTTTTACTTACCGTGATGTGTCCATAAATACCAATAGTCCATTTAAAGAGCTCTGCCAAGCGATAAACAGATGCTAACTTGCAACGCAAGAGCCTTTCCTGTTTCGAGTAATTCAAAGATTCCGAGCCACGGATGTCCGAGATTGGGTGAACGTTGGACGGCGCCATGCCCGTGCTGTAAAACGTACTCGATGGGATCAAGAAATCTTGGTAGGTGCGGAACCCATCGGCGTTTTTCTTGGGCCCGTTCTGCACAAAATTATCCACGATCTCTTCCAGCTCATCGCGGAGGCCTTTGTCATTCAGAGCGAGCGAAACTCTCTGGCGAAGCTTCAAACCTCGTACATCTCGCAAAATCTCTTCTGGTTTACGGACAGATCTTGCACGCGAGCCACTCGGTGCGCTCATTCGCCTCTGCTTTGAATCTCCTCCGGCTCGACCTTTCGCGGTCGACATTATTGGAAGCCTGGTTTCTCCTTTGCTGCTGATAAATCGACAGAGGAAAATAGTTCTTTCTAGGCTCTTTGCAACGCCCAAAAGCACGCGCATAACTAACGTACGCTCATGCACATGCGCAGCAAGTCCACAACTCTGTCTTGATTGGCTCTGCTCAAGCACGTGACTCCGACCAGCGATCAAGTCGTTGTTTTGTTTCTGCCGTTGAATGGGAGGCGCAGAACAGAGAACCCAGGGTGTCAGGTTCCTCAACGTAGAACTTGCTTAGTTGAGACGGGATGCACTTTATTACGAAGTAGTATGAAGTAACATTTTGTTGCTTTTCCACGGTATTGGCTTTCCACAATGTAGTAAACATTTTGCGTTACAAATTACCATTACAAAATGTAGGCGGCGATTTCGTTAGAAATGGTTTCTAGCCATATATAGTCTGGTCGAGTCTGTCATTCGATCCTCGAGATCAAATTTCGACCTATTTTTCTGTTGTACAGTTTAGTTTGGGCCTCTTTTACTGCATGGCTGGGGTTTGCACTTCAAACCGTTTTGCATATCACTATTTTAGCAGCTTTTTATAGTAGCGGTTTGAATCGTGAAGGTTCTGGAAGAGTAGAACTGGATTGGAACGCTGGACTAATGATTTGGACGCCTTGACAAATATTGGCAGACATTATTATAAACAATGAACGCGTTTGGAATGGTTTAAACAAGTTGGCAAGCAATTTTCCCACGCAAAGTAAGCAATTTCTCGCACTGTTTGGTTACTCTTCTTCTCGGATTTTGTTTTAAAGTGTTTAAAAAATAAATAAATATCGTTTATTTAAAGTTGAAGCATCAGGGAGTGGTTTCCCATTCTCCCGAGCTTGACCTTGTACCGCGCAGATTTTCCAGCCTTTCCCAAAAGTTCGTAGCATCCACTGTGGTCTGTATCAACACACCCTAACGTAACCCAGATCACAAGGCAAAAGTTGTAAACTCTCGTCGACCTAAAACACTAACCATTGGGGATCAAATGTCATAAAGTTGACGGACGTGTACGAGAGAGCTTGGTGGAATATTTGGTAGAACAACCGCTTGATTTCAAATCTCAGGTGTGGAAGCGCCTCTCTTTGCACCGGCTGAATAGGCTACGGCTGACACGCAAATTGTTAGCTTTTATATACATCCATTCTTCTTGCCAGGTAGTCAAATCACAGGTGGAGTAGAAAAGCTGCGAAGGAGGGGTGGGGTGAGTGAGTGGGGGAGTGGCTTGGTCGATTCGGAGTACGAATCAAACAATCACTCCCCACCACATAGTAGCTGTGTATATGTATGTATGTATGTGTGTGTGTTCAGGAGAGTAAGTAGTGGTGGGTCGTTAACTCGGATAACGCAGAACAGGATTTCAATTTAGCAATCGCGTGCAACCAAACACGTTCCTTCTCACAAATCTTATCTACGATCAAGACAAGAACGCACCGGGAAAGCGCACGATAACACGAGAAAACAACAACTGGGAAACTTTAGATTGTTAATTAACAACGAACATGTTCAATAGCAGCGGGAAAAATAGCTGACGTTTTAGCAGAATATTCTGTCACTTTTAAAGATCAGTTTGAGAGCGCGCAAGGGGGAAAAATACACAGGAGGATTGATTAACAGCAGTGAAATACACACCACTGCGGCATGCCAGTGTCAGTCTGAAGCGCGGCTAATCCTTATCCTGGTCCATCGGTTCCCCAGGCTGCTTGTTTTTCTTGTCTTCTTCCTGCGTGTCCTCCTTTTCCGGATTTGTCAGCGAACCCATGACGTTCTGGATCGCTTCACTGCTGGGGTCCACCCCAGGGAGCGTACTCAAAACTTTTTGAAGAAATTCGGGATCCGCCATAACCTCGGAGAAATCCTGGTCCGTCTGTCAAGAAAGGTGGAACGTCACTAAGGCTATACGTTTACGCTATACCGGATAGCTTTCCGTAGCGTCGCAAAAGCGTACCGGATAGGCCTTCTGCTTTCATTAGATACGCTGTTTTCGGAGTGATTTTTGAAATGTGCTGTTACTCCGCTGCGCTTCTGAAAGTGGTACGGAGACATCATCGGATAGGAAAACGCTCCGATTGCATTGACTGATTATGACAAAGCCGCTGCGAACTGGCCTTGTGTTTACACCGTACGGATAGGTTTTGGCAACGGCTCAAAATCCTATCCGGTATAGTTTATAAGTTGACTAATACGAGATTTAACGCACTCGTACTGGGAAAAGTGGAACGACTTTTCACCGTCTCCCACAACTTTGAACTCAGACTGGTCCAGCAGCCTCCAAAAAATAAACACTTCACATAGACATGCATACGTAAACATATCTCTCTCAGGAATTTTGGGAGAAAGGTCTGAAAAATGGCATGGAAAAGCGAAAAATTTGGTGATTTGTAAGGTTTTTAGAACAGGGCAGCATACCCTACTCAGACTTTCCAGAAGGAAAGCCAAAGGGGCAGCCGCCCTAAAGGGTATCGTTTTCCAGCATTTTAGTCCCCCAAGGAGAACTAAAACAGGCGAAGAAAGGCGAAGAGGAGGTAGTGTGCAACTGAGTTTTTGGGTACTTGAGGCCTACACACAGTGAAAGTGTGCGTTGTATGTGGATGTCGTGTTGATCAGTTTTTGTCAATACAACGCCCGAAGATCCTGATCGGATTACGGCATGGCTGTCTCCTTGTTTATTATTACATTTACTTCCCGTGGTTGAGATTATGCCAAGAAAGTCGTGGAACGTTGAATTTCACAAGCTCAGTACAGGGGTATAGAAACGGCCACATCATTCACGAAATTGAAGCGGCCGGGAAAGGAACGCCAGATAATAAAGTTAAAAATCTTTGAAATCTAAAAAATCTTTTTTCAAGTACCTGTCATCATTTTCGGGGTCCTTGGGGTCGGTTATAATCCGAACTGTTTAGTAACTTGGGGACGGTATACACTGCGAACGTTCATTTTCTTTTACCTCCAAAATCGTGAGGAAGCAACCAGAACTGAAGCTCACCTTCATACGTGTCCGTTTTCAAACAAAATCATTTTCCCGTTTTCAAATATTTGTACGTCTACACGACAGCGTTTTCGATTCGTATATTTGGTCGTTCACACGCACACGTTTTCGCTCGAAAACGCAACTTTCTTTTTCTGTTTTCAAATATTTCTTCGTCCCGCACTTTAGCGTTTGTCGTGACGTCAGCGTTTTCGAAAAGTTCCCACACACAGTTTTCAAAAATTCCCCTCACTACTAATAATTCCCCCCTCCCTCTCTGGGGTCACAAGTTTCAGGATATGCATTCCTACCTGTCCTTCAGCACCAGCCTGCTCCTTTCCTCTCTCCTTGCTTTTCGCACTCATCAAGTCAGATTCAGCCCCAACCATTGCTTCACTTTCTGCGCCTCCTTGCATGGACAGTTGCATGGCATATGCAATTTGTTCCTCCTCTGACATCGAGTTGAAGTCGATGGTAACCGGGGTGGAGACGGTTGAGGTGGCAGATGGGATGGGGGTGTCAGTAGACATTGCCAACGCCTGCTGTAGCATGGCTTCCTCGCTGTCAGGAACTTGCCCCTCGGTGGGGACGCTCTGTTCCTCCACGCTGCCTCCCTTTCGGGCCTCGTCCTCCTGTCTTTGCCGTTGCTCTTCCATGGAAACACGGAGTGCCTGACATAGTGAAACAAAGATGAGCTGCCACTGGTGTGTGATGCAAACATGATGAAACAACATGTCACTCAGAAAAATCCCCCAACTATTTAGGAAGGAATTGTGCTATTATGGTTGGACAATAACATTTCAAAACCTTCAGCCACCCAGAGAGCCAACCAACCCTCCTTCCCACCTCCTCATGAAGTTATATAAGCTGAGGGCCAGAAATTTATAGTATACAATAACAAATACAGATGCACAAAAATGACCACAAATATGAAGAGAAGTTATAGTGCAGAAGATAGATTCTCAAGAGACACACAACCTGACAGAATCCACATACTAGTGTTAGTATTAACTCCCAAGAGTGATCAACTTCAATTTTATCCTTTAGTTTCTCACTAGAAATATACATTACAGTAGGAAGAACTTGGCTTTTAATAGCTTAGATGGTAGCTGATTAAACTATGAAATCTCACTACATCACTCATTTATTTCCCTCTTGAATGGTTGGGAGAATCTGCATTTTGAGCTTGGGAGTGAACTGGTTAACAGTATTTCCTGTTTCACTGGTTTCAGATCAGGAGGCATCAGGATTTAGCTCTTTTACTCCCAAGCTCAAAATACAGATTCTCCCAACCTTTTAAGAGCAATATGTATGAGTAATTTAGTGAGAATTGGTAGTTTAGTCAGCTTTCATCTTAATAAGGTATCAAAAGCCAAGTTCTTCCTACTGTATCATATGTTTCTAGTGAGAAATTGAAGGAGAAAATTGAAGTTGGTCAACAATAACTCACCAAGGCCAATTCAGGGTCAGCATTAGGGTCCACACCAAATTCAAATCCTCCACTCAGGTCCACTGCACCTGCTCCATCCTCACCCACCACAACAGGGGAGGAGATGAGAGCGTCCGAGAGAATAGGGCCAGGGGGAACGCTCACTAAGTGACTGAGGGTACCATCCTTGCCGTTGAGAGTGTTTATGAATGTGTTGAATTTATCTGAGTTGGTAGCCTGAGAAGTGAGAGGGACAATATGTAGAAAATTATGACCTACATGAAGGAGTTAACTTGAGTGATTTTCAGTATTACAAAACTAACTAACTGACAAGGTACTCTCTCAAACTTCACTAACCCAATATGAGGGATTTTAAAGAACTCACACACTTCTCGAAAAGAGCAGTGGAATTTCCCCGGTGCTGTGAGTTGTCCTCCACTACCATATCACTAATTCAGAGAGCATTGTAAAGCACATTTGAATATATACACATAGAAATTGTGCTAGATAAATGCTAAATCATTACTAAGGAGGAAAAGAGGAAGTCAGCTGGCACTGGACAAGCTTTCTTGCTACACTGTAGTCCAATATCAATTTTTTTTCCTGGGCATCAGGCTAGAAGATTTTACAAGCCCTGTGATAATTGATTCTGAGCCAAATATTCTCCTGTGTAACCTTCACATGAAGTCCTTACCTCCTCTCCAAAGTTTATTATGTCCACATTCACTTTTTCTTTCTTTAATTTCTTGGCTAACTTGACAAGCTGTCAAAATCAAATCAAAGCAATGTAAATAATATTATTAGAAATACGTTGTAGAGTACGTGCTGTGGGGCTACTGTACCAGTCAGTGCACAATGCAATTAATTTTCAAGTCACTTATTTATGATATTTTATGTCATTATCACCACTTACATCTTTCTCATCAGCTTCCACAGGACTGCCCACAAACAGCACTATCCGCATTTTGTGGTTTTTGCCTTGCCTGTGCTTCAGGACCAACTGAAACATAATGGTAACACTAATATCAAAAATATGTACCACCACGTAAATGCAAACAGGCAAATCTTTGTTGATGTTCACATGTTTGCCTCATTAGCATAAATTTCGAGCTACAGTACAAAAAAACAAATTTCCATTTATCACCGAAAGAGAATGCCAGACATCAGTAATGACCAAAAATTAGGAAGTTATGATTTGAATATTTTTTGAGAAACGACAAGGCTATGCAAATGCACAGAATATAGATGCGATGTCTGACCAAATGTACTGTGATTTTACTCATTCTGATCCTGAAGCAGGGCTGATATACACTGTTGACCTACATGGGCTATCTTGACGCCTGTCATGAAGTTTACATTTCCTTTAGGTTGAACACGATGTAACGATGACAGGATTTTCCCCACATCAGTGGTAAGAGTTGCCAGAACTTCCATGCTTATAAGAAATAAACAAAAACAATATTAACAAACAATGAAACCATTAAAGACCTGTTTTTACATTGATTTGAAATTGATTCCACAGTACTGCAGTATCAAACAAGTAACTCAGTGAACAATCAAAGCAGCAAGGCAGCTGTAAGCTCGCGAATTTGTAAAAGGACTTCATTTTGCGGAAGTAGCTATTTAATAGAACTGGCTCAATTCACCACTTCGTGGTGAACGCGGGCTTAAAAAAGTGTTATATAATAATTGAGAGAAAAGATTTATCGACGCGGTTTTCACGGGTCACGCGATCGCAGCACCCTTCAAAATAACAGATTGTACCTTTTTGACTCTAGAACTAAAAAGAGCATGCCTGAAATAGTCCAGATGCCAATTTTGGATTGTCTAGGCTTCATTTTGGCGAAGCAGGGGCAATTTGTTTTTTGGAGATTTGATAAGAGTTTGTATGCGGCCGCCATGTTAGTCGAACTCGGAACACAAAATGAAGTTGATCTGTGACTCAGCTTGATGTTTAGTTACTTCACATCTTTCACAGTGCTAATTTTAAAATGTTGCGTGAAGGACCGATTTTAGTCGGCCGCACGCGTGTACACGGCTTTGTTGTCACGGTATTCAAACGTCCATAGCTCCCGATAGATATTTTGTATCGACTCAGAATTTTGCTTTAAGTCTTAAGGCATGATAGTCCTGAACATATCAGTGTATTAGACTTATAGGATACGTTACTTTTGAGATGGCCTTTTATGACGTGACATGCAAACCAAGAATTGAAACACCTGACTAATTTGCATACTGTATGAACTTGTAAACATTCACCGGAAATGGATATTTT
The DNA here is from genome assembly GCA_964036295.1 of Plumapathes pennacea. Taxonomy (NCBI): domain Eukaryota; kingdom Metazoa; phylum Cnidaria; class Anthozoa; order Antipatharia; family Myriopathidae; genus Plumapathes; species Plumapathes pennacea. Next base: position 241,191 of record OZ038473.1, read on the forward strand.
TGGCCGAGATTAAATATCTTTTCGGCCTAGTATCTTCTAAGCCGTATTTACTGTCACTACAGAAATTTTGGCGGATACTAAACCAACGGCTTCAGATTTGTTTGCGATATATTAACGCCATCGGTGCCACTGATTGTTTGACCTTCATGGCACCGTGCCAAAATGTTACAATAACAACGCAAAACACAGTAGAGTGAAACACAACCAAGCTCAATGGCCAAACAAACTTCGAACGCATGACAAACCTTCAAAATGAGAACACGTTCCGAACAAAAAGATGGTCGCAATAACTACGACAACATCTTGCTTTTAAACTGCGTTGTTCGACACACCCTGTTGCGCGACCTTCATCATGCCCAAATTTGGAAAACCGCAACTGCTTTATTTGGAAATCCATTGTTGACAACAGAGGGAATAGGGAAGTAGGGAAGTAGGGAGGTAGGGAAGTAGGGAAGGAAAGTGATTACTATACCTCGCAAATCCCACAAAGTGGAATTTGCGAGCTAAAAATGTAATCCAAGATTTTGCTATAGACACATCACCAATTTCTTTTCTTGTCTGAACTCACAAAAATTCAGGCAAATTGTACTATGAAGTAAAAAAGTTCCTTTTACCTTGCTATGGTCATCAAGCCGACATTATTCTCGGGATTCTGTCTCGTCTTTGAATGGCAAACTAAACTGACAGCATCCTGCTGTGCTTGAATTCTTGTGGGAACGAAGTCACCGTTTCTCATCCATTCACTATTGTCAACACTGCAAACGCACAAAGAAAGACAGTTTGTGAGTAAAAAACCAGCCATATCCAAGGTAAGGGAAGTTAGTTTCACTACGTACCAGATTACTGTCGATTCGAGGCCCATTTTGAAGGATAATAGGGTTATTTTACGGAGTGAAACAGCCGCAAATTTTGCTTCAGACAAAAAATGACTCAGTGTAATTATGAGCGTACTCAATAGCGCAAAACCGCTGAATTACGAGCCAGCGATCAGCTGGAAACATTTTATTTGTTAACAATATGGAGAAACTTTTCGATAAAATCGGGGATCATTTCAACAATCCAGAAATGGCAGACAGGATTTTGGTAGTAAAGGTTCGGACAGATGGATGGGAACAGTTGGAGGCTGCCGTACGCGTAAGAAATTCCAGTGCAAAACCAAAACCGGAATCAATCGACGGTGATCAGAGTTTTGAGGAAGAGGACACCCTAAACTGTGAGGAAATTAACGATAACAATCGGAAGCACTCGAATGAAGCCAAAGCTGAGAGCCGCAATGAGAGGTGCACGAGTGTCGATTCAGGAATTGTGACCGAAGAGACGAAATGTTCAAGTATAAAGCGAAAGAAAAATGAAAGCGAAGACGTTTCATCTGCAGTGCCCAGCACAGCGGTCAACCAACCCACTGCTGAGGAGTCGGGCTCTTGTGGTGAGAATTTAGCTCTGGATCAGAGTGGCGACCTCACAAATGCTGCTGGTGAATCAACTATTCCTGAATCATCAAACTTGACAAACGGAGTGAGTGAATGTACAGCTGTCAGCGATAGCGCAACTGCAGCTGGAGATACGGGAAGTAAAGCCATAGGAACTAAATCACAGGAAGTCACTAGTGGAGTCGACGTGGAGTCCTGCTTACAGTCAACTGTCATCAAAGAGCATGAACTTCATGTGCACAGCTTCTGGCTGGCTCTCAATAGTTCTTACTTTAGAAGCCTGTTGTTCAGTTCAGGGATGAAAGAGACTAAGTGTAAAAAGGCAAGTAGAGTGAGCTTAGTATTGTTATTGTACAGTATCTCCCTCTTCTGCAATCAGCTCTCCTCCTCCCTCCCCTCCCCCAAGAATTAGAAACAGCGGAGGTGGGGACATTTTCTCCCCAGGCCCACCCAATCTGTTTTTTGCTTTTTCAGGGGGAGGGCAAGCAATGCAGGGGTACTCAAATATCTTTATACCAGGAAGCTCAGGCTTTCAGCCTCTTATTTAAAAATGCCATTCTGGGTCAAATTCGTTACCCTTTTCCAGGGAGCATGCCCTGTCCCCTACCCTCCCCTCCCCCCCTCAGTTTGAAAACTGGTCAGATTCCTGGATGATCTGCTCAGCTATGACCCAGAGGAGTGAGATCTTGGCAGGATCCTAATGGATATAAGATCTTACCTGATCTTGGCAAGATTTTATATATATAAACAAGATCATGTAAAATCTTATAAGGATCTTGCGAGACCTTTTCAAAATTAGGCAAGATTTTTCTAAGATCTTGGCAGGACTCTGGTATTGACTGTAAGACAAGATCTTAGCAAGATCTTACAAGATATGTACAAGATCTTGTAAGATCTTGTAAGATCTTTCAGGATCTTGCTGAGATGCCAACCTGGGACCAATATACCTGTCTCAATTTTTCACCAGGTGGAAATGAATATCAATGAATCCCTGTCTGAAATGTTCCTGATGCTCATTAAATCATTGTACAAGCCAGATGTGGTCAAAGAAGAAAATGTTGGGAATTTGTTAGTTCTGATGAGACTTGCACACCTCTATGATGCTAACAGCACTTTGAAGACATGTCAGAGGTATGGCTTTGTTTTAAAACAGTTGATGACAAATAATGGTCCAAAATGGAAAGTGGTGACATTCAACACACATCTTTTATATTGTAATTATTGCAACAGTTGTCACAAGTCTCCAAGCATATTCATATTTAAAGAAAGTGACCCCTTAAGTGGCCAACCGCTAATAAACAGCCACTTGCCATCTCCCTGAGAGTGGCTGCTTAATTGAGGTTCAACTGTATAAATTGTTTTTACCTACATCCAAGCCTTTGGGAATGCACCAGCTATGATCTGCTGTGATTTTGATTTGTATCCACTTCCAGGTTGCTTGGTTCTGCTCATCTAACAGTGGAAATGTGTGACAGATCATTGAACATGCAAGCACATGAAATGTAGGTAAACTATGAGCTCGCAAACCATTCTTCCCTTATTATTTATTTCAGAATGATTGAGAAGGATTTATCTACTAGAGTAATTGTGATTGCGCTGAGTAAAGTTTCCTTGGCAGCTATGGAAACCAAGCTGACCTCTTTGCTGTCTTTGAGGGTGTTCACTAGCTACCTAAAATTTATTCGTGTGCTCAATGATTCTTTTACATCAAAAGGGTTTTCATAATTCAGAAATGGGACTGTTATTTTACATGGTCACATGGTCAGGTTTATACACCTGTTTTTTTTTTTTTTTGGTTTTTTGGTGTGTGCTGATGTCAGGATTGAACCCACCACTATGCCATCACAGGCTCTTTATTAGCCACCTAGGTAGAGGTAAAATGATTTATTTCCTTTGGCTGGTAGCTTGGCACTGCAATGCATTGCACATGTATGTCTCATGGCTGCATATGCTTCACAAACTGACAGGTTGCTTGAAATGGAGGAGTTCATAAAACGCTGTGAGGAGTTTCTGGTAGAAGAATTCAGTCCCCTGGACGACCATTGGACAAGAGAAGACTTCCTGGCTTTGAGCTCCAATGCTTTAAAGAAAGGTGATACATTATCTATCATCATCATCATCATCATCATCATAATCATAATCATAATCATAATCATAATCATAATCATAATCACAATCATCATCATCATTATGATCATCTTCATCGTCATCATCATCATCGTCATCATCGTCATTGTGATCATCATCATCGTGATCATCGTGATCATCGTGATCATCATCATCATCATTATCATTATCATCATCATCATCATCATCATCATCATCATCGTCATCATCATCATCATCATCATCATCATCATCATCATTATCATTATCATCATCATCATCATCATCATCGTCATAGTCATCGTCATCGTCATCATCATCATCATCATCATCATCATCGTTATCATTATCATTATCATCATCATCATCACAATCATCTTTATGATTGTGTTATTGTCGTCTTCTCACCATCGCCATCTTGTTCAAAAGTAACGCAATTCTCGTCGTCAACATGAAGGCATTATTGTTAACATCGTAACTTGGTTTTCTCCCTTCAGTTCTTGTCAGCAGTGACCTGTGTGTGTCTTCCGAGAACACAGTTTTTCTGGCATTGATGAGATGGGCTGAAGTGAATGAAGTCTTTGAAGACCACCTGAAGCCTCTCCTGGAGCTGGTGCATATGAAGACCATGACGATTAACTACCTGCATGATGTCGTGACCAGTGACCACCCCATCGCTTCAACTGTACCTGGATTTCGTGACATGTTCGAGGAAGCTGTTTTCTTTCATGCCTTCTCCACGGTAAACAAGACTGCTTTCTTGTTAAAGGACATAATCAAACTTATAGGTTGCCCTCGAATTTTTGGGTCAACTTTTAAGCACAATCCAGGATTAACACAACTTCTTGCTTATGGTCACGTGAGGGACAAAAACTCTGATACCAAATTGAAAATCCACGTCCTTGTCCCAGATCAGGTACAAAATATGTGCCTTGTCGGTGATTGGTTATTCTATTCTAAGACCTATAATTGCTCGTAAACGATTGGCCGAATCATGTCACGTGACACGAATCGGAGTCCCTGAAAATGACGCATTAACGATTGTGATTGAGACAGCACCCGCAAGCTTCGTTTTGTTGTTGTTTGTTACTGTTTTAAGGAGAGGCAGAGCGAAGAGGGGGAGCCTCAAGCACGGAAGATCAGTAAGGACCCTATTGTTTTCCGTTGGAACGTGGACTTTGGCGAAGATGTCGAGATGGAAAAGAAGAAAAAGATTGTTAAGTCACCTCACTTTTGGGTCAGCGGCTATGAAATGTAAGTAGATGTGAAGGACGCAGCTGGATAACGTTTTTTGTTGGTAGTCATTCACCTATCCGATCACTGGATAAGTGGATGACTACCAACTAAAAGACTGGGATTATCACTTCAGGTTCCTGGAACTGAAGCTTCGAACGGCGGGTTTTCAGGGCTTGTACCTAACCATCTGCACCCAGGAGTTCAGACATCGCGGCAAAGGGTTTGTGAGACTGGAGTATTCTCTGACAAGCAACTGTCAAAAAGCAACTCAAGTCATCAAAGAGGCGGACGTGTTTGACCGAGAGGGGTCGGGCTGGGGATACGAAGAGTTCTTTCCTATGACATGGATCGAGTTTAGAAACGAGTTCAAGGCTCATTTGGACACGACACCTCTCGTGATCACAGCTCAAGTCCGGCTGCTAGAATGAATCGAGTATCTGGGCAGAAACGCAAGTTGCGTTTAGGCATCGGTCGATTTCAGCTCAGGAAAGGTGCTCGCTACCGGATGTAAATATAAACCTTGTGGGAGAAGTGGTTACCCAGTCTTACGAACAAGGACTCACAGTTAGTAGGCTAAACGGTTTTGACGGGAAAGTTGACTTGGACGGAGAGAGGTAAACAACCAGTCTCAACCCATGAAGGATGCCGGGATGGGACCCGAGGTAGTGGTGGAGCATACTCGGAGACCCAGGGGGAGCTCGTAGGGCGAGAGACAGGTTTTTCTCCCTCCCTCCCCCCACGATCTGGCCCTGGGGGTGGTGGAAGCGCGCGCACAAGATGAACACTACCGGGGGCAATGAAATTGCTCACTTCCGGACAGATACTTGATAATTATTTAAATTAAAACATTAATTTTTAAATTAAAATTTGTCCGTGAGAAATAAGTGTTTGTTTACTCTTCACTCTGGTTGCTGTATATCACACACGTGTTGTTTGGGTCTAAAAAAAAAAAAACAAAAAAACAAAAAAAAAACAAACTATATTGTCCTGTGCCGTCAAACTATGCCGTTTTGCTGAGAACAAAATCTGTCAGACTAACACTGACAGAGTAAAAATGACATATAATCAGTATATCTCTCTGAACGACAGACACATGGCTCACTCCTAAATAAAATCGGGTATTTGCAGAAGAAAACAAATCAGAAGTCCCAATCCAAAGAACAGTTAAGCTTGTATAGGTGATCGCAATTTATCAATTAAGTGTCTTCTGCTTCAAGGCATTATTGGGCTATTCAAAACAAAAACTTTAAATAAAAACTTTAAATATTATTCTAAATTCTGAAATGTCACAAAAGTCTTACACCGAAATTCAGTGCCATATCGGTCTGTAAGAATACGCCCAGCGGTTGGGCGGAAGAAACGGTTCTTGTGAAACGGCCAGGACGTGAAGCGGCGTCCTGAACGGAACGTCGGGCGACTTGAACCATCTGGTAGTACTTGTACTTAAGGGTGCAGATCCTGGTTTTCCAGTTGGATGGTCTCGTGGAAAACGCCGGTAGCGGCATTGTTCGTCACTCTGTTGTCCTCTGTACGAGGCCGTGTAACACGAGCGGGTCTCTCCAGCGGTGTTCCACGTGATCAGGTTGTTCGAGTAATGTTGACTGCGGTCAGGGAGGATTCTTCTGCCCAGTCCCTGTCAGAGTGATGATATCATATCATTTTAGTTCCCAGGCTATTTTTTTCCTCACTCTGGCAGGGGAATCAAGTGACGGTAAATTTGTTGCGGGAGCCTGAGCACTAGGGTGAAAGACAAACTTTACAGACAAAACAGTGAAACCGAGAAAAAAACTTACGTTACGAAAGTATTCTCCGTGATCTTGGAAAGCGTGCCTGTTGTCGTGCGACGAGAAGCGGAATCTTCTGTATGTCGTCTGTGAATAGAGGAAGACAAGCCACCACTCAACGATAAAGCGAGCTCATATCAAAGAGCCCCTTTCTGAACACTGCCGAGTGTAAACCCTCGGGGGAGGGGCGGGTGGGGCGATTCCCACTTTAAAAGGACGGGATGCTCATCGGGAAATTTCGTTTTGACCCCAAAGAGGTACTAAAATGGCGTGGCTCGAGCTTATTTTCACCTCTAAAAGGTACCAATGAAAGCATACCAAGAATTTAAAGTTTCGGGAGTTTGCAGCTGAAAAGAACAGCCCGTGATCGGTTGTGACCCATTCAACAAAAGTTCATTCGACTGACAAGCGACCCCTAAACGATACCACGTCACATAAAAATGTCAGCGTTTGATGTTGAGCACTCTAAGCGGTACAAAATTCCGTGATTTTGACTGCCGGGGGGAAGGGGGGAACCCTGGCCAAACGGATGCAACATTTCGGCCTAACATCATGCAACATTGTTGCATGGGAAACAAAAACTGGGACGAATTATCGGGAGTTTGCGCGATTCTATATGAGGCTAAAATTACTTGTTAGGAAATCAACAATGTACGTACCTCAGCTTTTTCCTGGAACTTGTCTGGGGGATGGGTAGGCGGACTTTCTTGCGGTTTTGAATCGTCGAACTTTCTTGGCCAGCCACGGGTTTGAAACTAAAACCCAGAGAAAAACCGGACCATGACTTGCCTGTTAATTTAGTTAATATACTCTATAAACTACAGTCCCAACATACTACATTAAAATTATGAATTATAAGCCCTGGTTTCTTGTCGTCAATGGGTCAATATATTAACCTCCTTGAGGTTCTTTCTGATGCCGATATCGACACATTCATTGAATTTCATGCAATATTTTGTCTACAAGTCAGGTGCATGAGCACGTCTCAAACTGGGAACTCAATCTGAGTCGAGAATAGCAGCACAGCTATAAAGTAATTTTGACATGTTTCAGAATTTTAAGTTGTAAAGATGTTTGCGCGCGCGTTTAGGTCAGTTACGCGCTCGACTCAATAAATTATCCAACAATTTCCATGACAGCTACAGAACTATGCTTGAAGTTTCTCGCATGGATGCCGGTAGGATGAATAGTGAACGACACGTAGTTTTGAATGACAATACTATTTTCTTACATTTGCATCTATTGTTTGTATCAGTAAAATTTGTACAGCTGATTCCAGTACCAACAATTAATTTTCAGCGATTCATCTCTGCTGGTCATAAACCTCGCACGGAAAGTCGTGACTTCATATATGAAGCATTCAAACTTTACTTAAAATTCGCTTAAACTTGACGCCCTTCATGAATTTTATCTAACTGGTTCAAAATAAAATACGCGTCAAAATATCAACATAAAATAAACATTGTGGGACAACGTGATAAGTTTGCTGTGCAAGTCGGATCGACAAGTCGCGTTTTTCTCAAACATCGCGAGTTGGTCTAAGTCAACTATTGGCTGCGCTATTAGCTGATTCACAATTATTTATTTCATGATTCTAGATAACCCGCTGCATCGATCTGGTCTAAATTCCGAACAAACAGCTGAAAAGACATCGTTTGTATACTTCATAAACACTGAATGACTTCAGCCCGAATTGATTAGCCATTTGGTGAACTTCGAGCTGAGCAGTCTCAGTACAGAAGTATTAAACTCACCCAATTTCCCTCCTTTTCTTTCGATGGTGCGAAGCTGCGACCCTTTGCCATCTTCACGTCTTTACTCTCGTGGAAGACAAGCCAGGAACCCAAAACGCGCGTGTCTGACGTTACCACGGTAACCAAGACCGCTGGTCCCGGCATGAAGCTCAGTCGGGGAAGTGTGAATACAATGAGGTTTTTGTCTTGGAGGGAACATTGTTAGAAAAAGATAAGTTCTCAGTTTTATTGAGCGTCTGGAATAAAAGATCTTCCAAAGAGGCTTTAGTTTGACGTCTAGTTTCATTTTTCCACTCAAGCGTACAGTGAAGACTGAAAATAAATAGTTTTACTCTACCTCCCCTCCCCAACATTTACAGAGTTGCGTTTTTACGCGCCACTCACACCCCCTGAGTAAACGCTTGTTCACATGAAGCGTTTTGCAAAGATGGAAGGCATAGGACCAGCTCTTCGGAGCGTATTATCCAGGGTTAACGACACAGTTGAGAAGAGAGCAAGTGTATGTTCTACTGATAAGTAGTTTTCCTCGAATTCTGGCTTTTCACCATTGCGTTTTTAACTTGTTTTCGTACAGAATCTGCCGAAAGTTCAACCAAGGTTACTTGCTGTAAGCAAGACGAAACCAGTCGAGTTCATAGTAGAAGCGTACCGCAACGGACAAAGACATTTTGGAGAGAATTACGTAAGTTTTCTATGTAGTTATAGTCATAGCGAAACAGTGCTGTCGTGTTATGACTAACAAGAGAAGTCACTGGATGCGCGCGGAGCGATCGCAGTATAAACAAAGGTTCGCAGACTCATGCATGCTGTTTTGTTTTCCAGACGAACTGTACTTGACTGTGTCGCATAGAAAGTTGAATCAATTAGGAAAGAACTGGCCGCGGCTTGAAGTTATATATATGAAGCACGCGAGTCAAGCATCACAAGAGAAAACCGTTTTGTGTACAAATATTGGCACAATATGGATTATGCATGATAATAAAAAACAAGCATGGGACTGGAAGAAGAGTCGAGTCGGTAATCGTGAATTACACGTTACCGTATCAGCAACTAAAGGGTTGACAACTTGATAAAGCAAAGAGCCAACCAGAGTGTTAGACAGCTACAGTATGAAAGTGAAAGTCAAGGTCAAAATTGGGTGTAAAAAGTACCGTGTACTAAGTATTGTTTTCATCTTCACTTGCTTGGGACTTTTAGATTGTCATTATGCTTTTTTTTTCCCCTTCAGGTACAAGAACTTGTTCAAAAATCAAATGACCCAGAGGTAAGTCCTTTATGAGATCTGGTGATTGTGAGTTTCGATCTATTTTAATTTATAGTACTGACACATTACAATGAAACCCTAACCAATAACCCTAATCCTAACTCTAGCCTGAGTTAGGGTTACGGTGTTTGGGTTTCGGCTAAGGATTAGGGTTAGAGTTGGGGTTAGGTTGGGGCTTATAGGATTAGGATTACAGTTAAGGTTATCGGTTATTGTTTCACTGGTTCTGCCAATTCCATGGAGCTGACCTATTTCGCAGCAGGGAAATTCCCACTGAAACAGCATTTTTATTTTAAAAATCTACCTGAAAATATTTTCTACAAGTTTCTTCCAGAAAAGCTTTATCAGAGAAGATCAGGCATAATGCTTCCCCCCCCCACCCCCCTCCCCTCCCTCCCCTCCCTCCCTTCCCAGGCAGCTGTGAGTGAGCAGAAAAATTAGTAGAGAAGCAAGTAGACAAAATTTTAATGGTGCAGTGCCACATTTAAATTGCTTGGTGATCAATAATCTCAGTTGGAATTACTTTCTCTGGCTTTTAGATCAAAGAACTAACAGACATCAGATGGCATTTCATTGGACATTTACAACGAAACAAGTGTAACCACCTGTTAAGTGAGTGACATTTTCAATACCTCCCTTAGTTAATATGTGCCTAACAACAGGGGGGCAGGGAATTTGCATGAGAACCATAAATAGTCAATATATTTGATCATGATTACATGTAACTCCCCCTTCTGTGTTTCTTTAGGTGTTCCAAACCTGTACATGATTGAATCTGTGGACAGCATACGGCTAGCCAATGCGCTCAACAAATTGTGGGAGAAAGCGACTGGCAAAGAGCTCCTTAAGGTCTTGGTTCAAGTCAATACCAGCAATGAAGAGAGTAAGATAATGTTTATACCTACTTGGAATGTATTATTAAATGAAATTCAAACACATAAACACAGGTTAAGAGTTTCCACTGTTATCTCAATTAATTATCACGGCAAAATGAAACAAATAATTCTTGTACCAACACAATTTATTTGTAATTGAGAATTTTTTGCCACTTCCTGGAAGATATTGATGCCAGGCATCTTGTCTAAAACTAAATTTTTTTTCCTTGTTTGTTTTCCAATGGACCATGTATGTCAATGACCTTTGTAGGTCATTTTGATAGCAGAAGTGTAATTCATGATTAGACTCATTTTTTTTGAATTTGTGTTTGTTTTGATCAGGTAAAACTGGCTGCCCCACTAAGGACTGCTTTCACTTGGTGGAACATGTGCTCAAGTCCTGCCCCCGCCTTCAGTTTGCTGGTTTGATGACGATTGGTGGAGTGGATTACAACTGGGAACTGGGCCCTAACCCAGACTTTATGGTAAGACCAAGTGCACGGATAAGACAAAGCAATAATTTTCTGGAACCAGATCTTGACAAGATCTTACCAAGATGAAAGTTCTGAGTTCTTTCCTTTTGTTGCAGTGGCTTTTAAACTGTCGGAAGATAGTCTGTGAAAAGTTTAGTCTGAAAGTGGAAGATCTCGAGCTCAGCATGGGGATGTCTAATGACTTCGAAAAGGCGGTGAGTGCGGCCATCTTATGACGTCATAGCGGCCATGTTGGGTGATCGGTGTCAATGACGTCATTTCTAGTTTTCGGAGTTGTGTAAAAATAATCAAATTAGCACAAGAAAGATGACTCCAGTTAGTCAAGTTTCAGCTCAAGATTGAATGGCGAACTTTTAAAAATCTAAATATTAAGCATTACGTTTATAAAAAGTAGATACATAGGCACGAACAACTACCATAAGCGGAAACAATTGGGTTTCAATAACGACCAAGACACCTTCCCGATGCTACATCACCAAAAGACAGAGACTTTTTTTTAGCGTAGAGCTCAGTTATCCCACACCCACAGTATTGGTCGTGGTCCCCATAAACACGAACAACTGACAAAGGACTTGGGTTTCACTAAACAGAGAGAAGAATGTCTTTTGAGTGTGTTATTGCGCGTGTTGTTTCGCGGTGGATTTTATCCCGAACTCTCACACTATTTCTTGTGGTTCGCAGATTTTGATGGGCAGTACAAATGTACGTGTTGGCAGCACGATATTCGGCGCTAGAGAACCCAAGCCATCAAAACATACACAGAGCAGCGATGAAATAACGCATAGTCAAGTGTCCTCAGCGAGTTGAGGGAGTTGTTTCTGAATCTTTTCACTTGATTTTTCCTTTCTATCATTTTCCTTCTTTTTTTTCTATTTCTTCTGTTCTCTTTTCTTTGTGTCCTTCCGTCTGTTTCTACTCCTGCCTCCTGCGTATGCTCTCTTCGATTGGAGCGGAGCGCGAGGAAGATTGGCACGAGTGTGAAGCGTCCTTCCCATCTATCCTTGCGATCGCGCGTCTCCACTTCCCATCTATCCTTGCGCGCCCCGCTAGGAGCGAATGGGGACGAGACAGGTGTTTCGCTGTTTCTGTCTCTTTCTCTGTATCTCTTTCTGTCTGTGTCTGGTTCTCTCTTCTCTGTCACTGTCTGCCTCTGTAAAACTTTCGGTCAGTCCTTTTTTATTTCTTATACTTGGTCATGAAACATGACACAAAACCGCTGGACTACGGCAAATTAATTCGCCATTGGAATAATAGGCCCGGGAACGTTCCGGAAGCTGATGTCAACTGACCCAATATTATCCCAACCATTCAAGTAAAGCAATGAGGAATCGGTAGACCAATCATCACTATCAATGTTCAAGTTCTCCTTGCTGTGTGATATATATCTAGTGAGAGGAGGACAAGAGAACATTGAACTTGATCCTTTTGAAGAATAATAAGGTTGAACTTTTGAGGGCCAGACTTGTAAAATGAACAGATCAAGAATTTTGGGCACACGTGATTGGAGTTGAGAGAGCTCCGTTTGCTCTGGACCAGAACAATGAAGAAGGTTAACTGTTTATAAACAATTTTATGGAACTTAATAGCGGTGTTTATAAATGAAAGAGTCGTCTGTATCACGTTTGAGTGACGCTGTTGTTAGTAAAGGGAAACCCGCGTTCTTGCACCCGACAACCCTGTGTTTTAAAGTCATCAGACCCTTTGATTCGACTTTATAAGAGAGATAGGGGAAGTTGAGCAGAAAGTTTGAAAGGAAGGTTTATGAATTTTTAGGCCATGGACCAATTCAATAAAACATTTATAAAGCGTGTCGAACAAGTCGGAGCAATTTCTCTTCACATTAAAACACTACTTTAATCAACTGTCATGTAAAAATACGCGTGTAAATGTTTATTGGATTGGCCCCTAGCCTGCATACAGGCGTTCTTACACGAACGACTTCACTCCGCGTCCTTCCCAGTCCCATCGCGACTCATTTCGCTCGCGCCCTCCCGATTCTCCTCGGGGTTCGTTTCGCTTCGGGAAGGCTACAGTTCAATTCGTAGTATAAGAAAGGGAAACACGAGAATTCACAAAGAATATCCGCTGCTCAACGTTACTTAAGGAATAGAAAACAACCGACAGGCTCGCTATAGAGAGGGAAACTTCTAGTTTGAAATGCGGGGAGTTTTTCTTACGCATTTCTTTGGGTACTTTCCCTGATAAAGGGGAAATTTGTGTGGCCACTGAGTTATTTTTAATTTATTTTTATATATTTCCCGGCATATTCCTAAAAATAAATTCAACACGTACTTCCAGACTGGTTGAGTTTCAAAATGTAGGAAACTGTTACTTGTTTGCATATTTTCCATAAATACTTTACAGGCCTTCACAATTTTCTGCGTATTGTAACTCACTTCCGCTAGCGCATGCTCCAAACGGTCACATGATTCCAAGAAAACCGGGGAAGTCCCTCACGCCACCGAGACAAGCCAGGGAGATTCCATTATTTATATCACTTTATTCGATTTGTCTAAGCATTTGGAACACGTCTACGCTGAAGGATCATAAAGAAAAGCGACTTTCTTGCTGTGCCAGCACTCTTATCTCGTCGAGTCTTGCTCACGACGATCACGGTGAGGTAAGTTTGATAACAGTTTCACTTGGTTCCTGAATGTTCGTGTATGCTACCCCTGCATAGAAACGTTTTTAGCTTAAAGTCATTTGTTGTGTAAGATACGGTGTCGATAAATTATCGGTGACAAAACGTTATTCGCGGATTAATTCCTGGATTTCCATAGCCGATACTGTCGATGTTTTCGAGGCCTGCGCGACAAGTTTCGCTTTCGACTTTCCGTAATTTGCATTTCCGGCGAGGTTATGCATCTAATTTTTCAAGTTTTCGAGCCGTGTTTTAAACCACCAGAAATAATGAGCGTGTAAACCAGGAGATCATTTCGGAAAGAAAATTGCACCTGTAGAGAAAAACGGGTGGCTAAGCCGTCCGTATGACTATACTTTATAATACTTGATGTTCCTTATACGTACAGGCCTAGTAAACAGATGCAGTTAAATCGGTTCCAATCTTATCCTGTGTGAGAGAGATGTTTCTTGCAAACTTTTACCGGTTTGGGTCCGCATGTAAATTTCCAGAATTTGTACATTGATACCCGGAAGTCGTGTTGAGTCGCCGGTCGTTCACGAAACTCAAGGTAATCTAAATTTGTGTAGTCATTGCGTGCACATTATGTACTAAATTGTATAATACAAACACAGGTAGATTGCTGATGTTATGAGCAGTGAAAAAAGAACTGTGTGTATCACACTGACGGGCGATCCAGGCTCAGCAAGGTCTAAACTCCGCGCCTCTCTTTTGGAAAGGGAAACACCGTCGGAAATTTCGACCACTCAGTACTGTTGGCATATAATTTATTATTTCAAGTTTCGTTATAAAATCTTATCGGTTTTCGTGATTTCCTAATCATATTCTTGAGTTTCGTAACAACTGGCCCCGGGTGTCATTATGACGGCACCACTAGAGTAGGGGGTGGGGGTGGAATGATTGCTATACTTCACGTAGTAATATCTAGTTGCTGTTAGAATTGTGCTTCTTGTTAGCCAATAGATGACTTCATATAATCGAACTTTTTTTCGACAGACGCTATGGACCGCACCAGATGGAGAGGTGCTGGTCACTCGCGTGACGGACGCGGTTTCTCGCGCGGAGGACGCGGTTTCGCGCGCGGAGGACGTGGGAACTTTAGAGGCGGACGAGGAAGAAATGAAACCGAGCGTGCTTTTTATCTTGGTTTCAAAGCCATCGAAAACATGCAGGACAAAACCCCGGATGAGATAGCCTTGGACCTAACATCCTCTCGATGTTTCTCATCAACGGAGGATTTACTGACGAAGCGATATCAAATGACAGACGACATGGTATTTCTACTTGTGAACGTGTTGGCTCGGGCTTGCAGCAGTGACGCGAGAGAATGTCTGTTCAAACTGTTGAATCTCCTTCCCCAGTCTACGTTCGTTAACCTTCATCTGGTGTCGTATATCAACCGGCTCCCAAATGGTTTTCATAAACCTCTATCAACTACCGACCTGGAAGCTGTTTTGAAGAATTTGATCAAACTGTTTAGCAAACTGATGGAGGTGAACCCGAGTTGCTACTCATATTTACCGTTGCTGGCGCTGTCTTGTGTAGTGACCACGCAGTGTGACTATGGAGCGGTGGATCAAGACATCAAGAGAAAAGCTGATGATTTGTTGAAGTTAAAAGAAGAGAAAGAGGAAGAACTGAAGAAAAAAGAAGAGGAGAAACATCGAAGGCGTCTACACCCACGAGATGCAGGTATAGATTTGTTTTTCTACAAGCTACGTAGACTGTGCCCAGTTCTTCTTTATCTGGCCAATGTGCGAGTGAAAAATAAACGCGTTTGAAACTACGAGGTCTGGACACGAGCGGTGGAGCGAGGCCGTGGCACGAAAGGTGCAGACCTCCAATAGTCAAACTCGTTCATTTTTCACTCGCGTGCAACCAGATTTTGCTATTACTCTTGATTGGCCAAGAATGTGTTTAAACTTGCTAGAACCAATCGTGAAGCGTAGCTAACGCAAAACCAAAGCAATCACACTATTACTTTCGACAGTAGCTTGCGAAGCAAGCGTTTCCGTGTACAAAGATTCGGAAAAGGGTCGAGATTTTGAAGTTTTGGTCTGAAATAGAGTAAGGTTTTTGAGAACCGTGCGGCACCCTCCCACCCCGCAATTAAGAGGAGTACGTCCTTCCTTCAGGATTAATTTGTTTGACTATAGTAAGTTTTACGATTACTTAGTGGAAATCAAATTTGTCTGTCTTGGTCTGTGATTGTTTTTAGTGTAATGTTAGAAGCTGAACCGCATTTCTTTGGGTCAGCAGTTGAGGTTGTCTTAATTTTTCTGCTTGCAGCGAGCAAGTTTGACAATGATACACCTCCAGACAACTTTCGCGACCTGGCAGTTATCCCCACACGAGCAGACATTTACATCGATCAGCAACCGTTCCTCAGAAGGAACAAAACCGATGGTCGCTATGACGACGCGGAGCATTATCTCGACGTGCAGTTCAGGCTCCTGAGAGAAGACTTTGTACGGCCCTTGCGCGAGGGCATCCAGCAGCTCCTGGACAGAATGGGCTCGACCAAATTAGGAGCCTTTCAAGACATCCGTGTTTACAAAGACGCGCGCATTCTGTACCCGGTCTGCGCGTCCAATGGCTTGATGTACGTCATGAAGTTTGATAACAACAGACTTCAACGTGTCAGATGGGAGAACAGCAAGCGGCTCATATTTGGTTCGCTTTTGTGCCTCTCAAAGGACAACTTCGAGACGTTTATCTTTGCCACGGTGGAAGACCGTAATCTAAAGGATTTGAAGGAGGTAATGTGGGAAAAAGTCCAAAAAGAGTTGAGCTTTGTTAGTTACTCTATGATCGTCCAGATGGAGAGCCCTTGTCTTCATAAAAAACTTTTGTCGGTGACAACCCGAGCGTTAGTGACACCGCGGAAATACGTTTTTGGGTCGTGCAGTGTGTCAACCGTTCAGGTGATGGAAACGCCAGTGACCTTTCTAAAGGCTACTCTCACCCGGACGGATCATACCAAATAACCAACTTTTTTTTTTTTCTTCAAATTCTCGTTTTTTCTCTCTCGCCAGGGCATCGTTGGAGTTCGCTTTGTAAACTTAACTGATGATGATGAAGTGTGTTTGGAGAACGACGACGTGTATCAGATAGTGGAGACGACCGCGTACTTTGAAGCGTACCGCCACGTGCTCGAGGGACTGCAGAAGGTTTCTCCTGATCAGCTTCCTTTGCAGGTAACTTGCGCCGTGATTTCCACGAAGTCGCACCTGTGGGACTGCGCTATATCAACTCTACTGATATTTACTCACATTTTACACTTTGAAATGACTATGTTATAATTTATTAATCTGGCTACAATTGAAGTTCCGTAAGCGGACACCTATTGAAGTAGACAAAGTGTCCGTAACTGGAACTGTTTACTTGTCAGAATGTGTAAACACAGAGTTTTAATGAGCTCGAGTTTAAATGGGTTTTCGTAAAGGTATCCGTTAGTACAGTTGCCCTCTCACGAGAGTGTCTACCCAGAGAGCTTCGACTGTAACACTTGTCGTACTTAGAAATAATCAGTTGATCTGCTCTTGAGTGAGTACAGTTGGGTCGTTTCGATTTCCATTGCATCTGTGTTTGGTTTCAGAGATACATCGTGGAATGTGAAGCGGAAGTTCGGCCACCAGCCTATTTGCGCAACAGATTCCGCGGGACCGTGACGTTTGATTTGACGCCCATAATGAAGAAGGAAAATGCTGAGAGTGCAAGGTACCCGAAACAATGTGCCAATTTGTATAAAGTTAGTAAATTGTGGCGGGCAAAAATAGCAAGATTTGTCGCACTAAATCACACCTTCAACACAACTTCAACAAATTCGGCACCAAAGTTGGAAGAAACTGTCTTAAGCTTTTATGTTGCGGTCCTGTTTCTTGTGGTGCATGATAGGATATTTATGGTGGCTGGGGACTGTAATTTAAGGAAGCAACAAAATGTTTAAAAAAATGGAATTCTAAAAACAAATATCCACTGGACGGTGTAAAAAAGCAGCAGAATCTGCTCAGATGCCACTCAAATAGTAGACTCTTAGAAACATCGTTTTTTGTTGATTTTGTAAAGGCTCAAATTGATACTTTTTGTTTGATTTTCAAGGAGCTCCCTAGAAGAAATTAGAAGAAGGTTGGCTCGGCAGCGTTTAGGATATGACACAAGTGATGGTGAGATGCACACGCACACGCACAAACACGCATAAGAACACGAACAGTGCACACTACAAACACATGCACATACAAACCCACTAATCACATCCGTACACTGTAACGACCGTTATTGCGGACAGTTATTTTACGGGCACATTTTCTGCTCGCCATGGGTGTCCGCTTCCGGGAGCTTTAACTGTATATGCTTGTGTTCATTGTGTGTGTGAACCTTGTCGTGGACACAGACCACTAAATACAGCACTGTGCGTCCTAGCCACCCACCCACACACACACACACACACACACACACACACAAATAGTGACGCACACAGGTGTCTCACACACTCAATTTTCAGGGACCAAGGTACCAATCTTGAATTTGAACTCATGGCCGTCTGCGGAAGCCTTAGAACTAGACGACTCCCAACTACACGCCATACAGATGGCGCTGACCAAAGAGTTTGCAGTCATTCAGGGACCTCCAGGAACAGGGAAAACATACATTGGGCTTAAAGTAAGATGTTGAACTGCTTCGGTTCATTTTGTTGTTGAGGGTTTTTTTTTTCACTTTGTGTTATGCGGTCAGTTTCAGCTATTTGCTTTCTTTTTACGGTATGTACAGTCAAACACAACTAGGAACGGAACAGGACAAAAGAAATAGGGAATGAAATGTAATATGCGATGGGAATGCATGAAGTGAAGGGAGGCGGGAGAGCAAGAAAGTCACCAAAATTAGTAAGACACTTAAGAGCAGTGAGAGAGACAGACAAAATGGGTAGGGGTAGGGGTACAAAAGAGAAGAAAGAACACGATAAGAATGTAATATCTGTCTTAGAATTAAATTGAAGTGATTTTAACAGATTGCCAAAGTACTTTTGCACAACAAGGACCAATGGGACACTGGAACAGAGCTTCATGTAGAAGACGAGGAAGATTTTGACCGACGTCCGGCCCATCGACCCATCCTGGTTGTGTGTTACACCAACCACGCCCTGGACCAATTTCTGGAGGGAATCCATGAGTCTCATCCCCATGGTATAGTAAGAGTGGGTGGACGAAGTAGCAGTGAGAAGCTCGAGGAGTGCAGTCTCCGCCATAAGAAACACGAATTGCAGCAGGTCAAAGCTATGCCCAGAGAAATCAGGAGAGCATTTTTCGAAAATCACTCGCAGGTATGCAAATGTATGTTTTATGACAGCGCGGAAATACTTTTTTCGGCCGTGCGGTCACCTTGCTTTTGATTCAGTGGATATTGCACAAAATCGTAGACGCATGGATTGGCAACAAGAGGGTTGTCCTACACGTGATTAAAATTTACATTATTTTTTGTGAACATAAAAAGTCTGTAATTATTTGACGCGATCATTTCTTCTTCGCGGCACATGCTTTTTTCAGATGGACGACATTTCAAAAAGAGTGGAAAGCTCCACGAAGCAGATGCAGAAGTGCATGGCACATGTCTTGGATGACTCGGAGTTGCAAGACGTCATGACAAACCTACAGTATCGGTCACTGTCTGAGCCAATGCTCATGCGTGGTATCCAAAAGCCGCACATCCTTCATTGGCTTGGTCTTGTCCCGGGCGCTTTTACAGCGGACCAAGACGAAGGTAAAATTTACACTGACACTTTATTGAATTTGACGACATAAATACATATTGTTAGTTTGTGTTTGCCAATAATTTCTCCAGGATTCAGAACGATAATTTTTGTAATGGGATTCTATTTTGTTCTGTTGATTTATTCGGATGTTACTAAATCTAAAAAGCCGGTTAACTTTACGCCGTTTCTAAGTCCTGTCCCCTCCATGCGTGCAACCTATACTACTTTTTATACTAATAAAATATAAACGAGGTCTGTTCCGAATTATGCAAGAATATACGTTAAAAGGATTACAAGCTTCATGCATGATTTGAGTCTTGCCGTTTGTTCTTAACTGTGGGTCAGCCATTGAAGCTCTACGTTTCTTTTTGGTGAAGCATAGGCAGTGTGGCAAACTGTCATCTTTACTGATAACATGTTCGTCTATTTAGTTGTTTCATGATCTTATTTCCTTGTTTTTAACAGGATACCGGGCTAAGCCTGTCGCCGTGTTCAATTTTTCCAAGGCCTACTTTGGAATAAATTTAGTGACAAAGAGCAAGTTGGCCATACCCCACAACGTCAAGAACGCCCCGGGAACAGATGGTGTAAAAGACGGTTCCATAGAGCTGGCAGGGACCCCCGATTCATTCATTGAAATTGGTAACAGAGCAGGGGGGGATTTGGACACCCAGTACTCTGTGACTATCCTCGCTTCGGTGTACCCCATGGGAGGAGCTGGTCCAATCATAAGCTTCCACGAGTACGGTCTTGGTGTTCAGATTTGGCAGGAAGACGACCCACCACGTGGCAGGCCAGCTATCCTGTCGGTCTCCTTCAACAGACGAGATGGTGCACCAGCAAATCCCATAGAAAAGGCTGTGTTGAACATCAACGCCTGGAATAACATTGGTGCGTCATATAATCACGAAACTGGCTATGGCACCCTGTGGCATGATGGGAAGGAGGTGGAGACCATGTTTATTGGTGCTCGAATGCCTTTGGCCACCCAGTTTCCAGTTCGGATCGGTGCTTTAACCGACGGCCAACTTTCTTTTATGGGCAGAATTTCTTCCTTACAGATTTTCCCCCAAGCACTTGGAATAGAGCAGATTATGGCGGGTCCAGGCCTTAAAGCAGAACGTAAGTACACAGAAATGTTTTAGTAAGCTTCTTTTACTGAACAAAGCTGTTTAAAACTGTTTTTGTCAGATGGTTTGGGTACGAAATTTCTTGAAAATATGAAACAAAATATTTAAAACTTATTTGTTTTATAGTACAGTTGACATCTTATACACGTCCATGTTATATTTGAATTTTGTTTAATGATTTTGATAAGTATTTTGTATGAATCTAAAAGCAATTCCAATCACAAAGTGAAAGAAAAAGCATGGATCAATTTTCGCAAACAGAGAAAACGAGGCAAAAAACACTATGTTCATTGCTGCATGCTACCGTCACATAATTTACTTTCGTTAAATAGAAACTGCTTCAAACGAAGACGGTGGAGAAGAAGAAGAAGAACTGGAAGAAGAAGAAGGAGAAGAGGAAGAGAATGACGCAGATATTCAGTACGAAGCTGACATCATGACAGGTCAACGTTTCCTGGATGTCGATGATGTTGAATTCTTTGGCCGCAAGGGCAACAGGGGACTGGGACGCAGTTTAAAGATCGCTGACCCGTTAGCTGGAATGCAGCCGGCACATTGGAACGATGCAGCAGGAGGCGGTTGGCAAGTTCAAGGTTCGAAGAAACTCAGGAAACAGATGGAGTATTTGATCAAGCGTGAATTAAGTGGTAAAGACGTCATGGATGAGGAACAAGCAAGTAAGGTGAGAGACAGGGCTGCTTCAGGTCAGAGAAAATCCCGGAAACTCTGTAGTACAGCCATTTCATTCAGTCAGCAAAAAAAAGATACTATTAGGGAGATAAAGGAGATGAGGGCGAGGGAGGCAAACAGACAGACAAAGAAACGTCCAAAAGAAACGTCCAAACAAACAAACAGAGAATATCTACTTGTTTGTTTCTTGTTTGTTTGTTTAGTCTAGTTTTAAAGTTGTGTTTTCCTGTGTATTTTACGTCAAATTTCAACTTTAAGTTAAAAAAATATATTGGTAATCCAACTACTTTTAAAAGGTTAAAGACGTCTGGAGCCTTAACAAGAAAGACCGCTGGCGCTTGTACCGCAGGTGGCTGGCCACCAAGAGCAAGGGCTACAAACGCACAATAACGCTATACCAACAGCAGTTTGAAGAAGGCGCCCGAAAACTGAAAGAAGTCAAGGAAATGGAAGACATGATTGTTCTGAAGGAGGCTGACGTCATAGGAATGACAACTACAGGTTGGAAGTTGCATCTTGTCTTAATTTTAGAATAGAAGGTGTATAGTGCAGACTCTCCCAGCTAACCAATCAAGAAGAAAATGTATAGTAAGTTATATTGTAAGAAATCATAATTTAATCATTTTTTCTGAGAATTCTTCATGATTCTTCGTTTTAAACTTGATCACTTCTGAGATTGAAAGGGTTAATTAGCTTGTGACGATTTGTTGTGATAGAATAGTATGCTTTTAAAGTTCGTTTACGCTTAATATAGCACATCGTTTGATGTTTAGTTGGAGAAATTCTCATTATTTAGTATCAGTGTTAAAAATTTGCAACAAAGTTGTGCACACACGAATCGTTGCTGCATCATTAGCAAGTAAACTCTTCATAGCCTTTATTATCACATAAAAGGTTGTTTTTAAAGCGAAACAAATCTCGTCATTCTGTCTTACAGGGGCGGCCAAATACCGAAAACTGGTACAAAAGATAAAGCCACGCATAACTATTGTGGAAGAAGCCGCTGAAGTTTTGGAGTCGCATATTGTGACGTCATTAAGCCCCGGATGTCAGCATCTCATTCTGATTGGTGATCATCAACAACTCAAGCCCAATCCCACAGTCTACGATTTGGCGAAAAATTACTCTTTGGACGTGTCGCTCTTCGAGAGAATGGTAAAAAATGGGATGCCTTTTGCACGCCTTCGCCTTCAACATCGCATGCGGCCTGAGATTGCAAGTATGGTGAATCACATCTATGGAGACCTCGAAAATCATGAGTCCGTGATGAATTTTGAGAACATCAAGGGGATTTCACATAACATGTTTTTTGTGGAACATGAAGAGGGTGAGGTATGTGATCCTTTTAAATGTTTTCCCAATAAAAAGGGTAGGGGGTAATAGCTTAACTATCATTTTTCTTGAGCCTGTTTTTCTCTCAACGTGTTAAAGGATTACATGGAAGAAGGTCGAAGCAGGTCTAATCGTCACGAAGCGAAGTTTATCGCTGCCCTCTGTAAGTACCTGATCCTTCAAGGCTACGAACGGGAACAGATTACAGTGCTTACCACGTACACTGGTCAACTGATACAACTAAAGAATGAGATGCCCAAGGATTTCTTCCGTGGTGTGCGTGTTACGGCCGTCGACAACTTTCAGGGAGAGGAAAACGACATCATTCTCTTGTCACTTGTGCGCAGCAACGAAGAAGGAAAAATTGGATTCCTGCAGGCCGCCAACCGTGTCTGCGTCGCTTTGTCCCGCGCTAAGAAAGGTACAGCGGTTTGTGCTATTGATCACCTATTATAAAGGTCAGGGAAGAAGTATAAGATATGGGAATAGAGGGCAAGCCAACCTTCTCCTCTTATGCCAAAAGTAATTTAAACAGTACATTCTAGTATAACTAGCGGTGTTGACTTACCCTAACCATAACCCTAACCCACAATTTCCTGAGAACTATCTAATGAAAACTGAAGACATGAAAGCTGTGAAATGAAAGCTGTCAAAGAGTACCAATTTGATAAATTCCAATAGCAGTGTCCACTTCGCCGAAACACCGAGTTTGCGTTTTTCATTTTCACGCTTGATTTCGACAGAGAGTAGTAACAGAGTTAAACCTTTTGAAAGTATGCTATAATATGCCCTTTTTTCTGGTATAACAGGTTTTTACTGTGTTGGTAACACTAAATGTCTTGAGAACAAGAACAGTCTCTGGCAAGAAATTATCGACGACATGCGCACTCAAGGCAAAGTAGGAGAATGCTTAAAGCTCACGTGTCAGAATCACCCGAAGAACGTGATAGAGGCGTCACGTGCTGAAGACTTCAGAAAGGCACCAGAGGGAGGCTGCCATCTGCCGTGTGATGCTCGGCTGGATTGCGGTCACGTGTGCGAGAAGGTCTGTCACCCCTATGACCAGGAACACAAGGAATACACTTGTAAGAAGCCCTGCGAGAAGGAATGCAAACTTGGCCACAGGTGAGAAGGCGGCGACTGAACATAAAAAAGATTGATATAGAAAATGACTAACAGAAAAGCAGTGATGAAAACTAATAATAATGTCAATCCAGTTTTATGTGACGTCATAGCGGCTATGTCGGTCATATAACAAGTCGACTGGAGAGAGTAGCGCGCGATTAAGTATAGGCCGCCACACTGCTCTGCCTATTGCTGACAAACAAAACATGAAAACGTACAATTGGTGACTTGTAAACATAAATCGTGCTGTGCAAAACCGTATAATTGATCTGTTCGTGCCGAGAAAAGTGAGAGGCTTCTTGTTTACTTAATTCATTCCGCAATTCTATACCAGAATACCAGAAAACTTCTTCGTGAGGGACCCCATTTATAGCGCGCCCCCGCGTTTTTCGGGAACGATTTCCGCGCTTTTTACGGGCAATTTTGATAATGTAAGCAGACTGTCTGTTGTATGCACCAGTTTGTTTTTTCAAGTGTAGGGGAGGATTCTGCCTCTGTATAAATCTTTCTTCCACCTTATTTTCCAAGGTGCTCAAAGTTGTGTTACGTTGATTGTGGTCCCTGCATGACTCTCGTCATCAAAAGAATCCCTCACTGTGGACACCAGCAGAAGGTTCCCTGTTCAGTGGACCCGTCTCAGGTCAAGTGCCAGGCGCCCTGTGAGTTACTAACACCGTGTGGCCATCCGTGTGCGAACAAGTGCGGGGAAGATTGTGTGGAGAAATGCAAGCACCCAGTGAAGAAGGCTTGGCCTTGTGGCCATGAAAATGAAACCGAGTGTCATACCAACCCAAAGGTCACTCCTTGTAAAGCTCCTTGTGGTGCATTGCTCAAGTGCGAGCATCAGTGTCCAGGTACGTTTGGTCGTTTTCAGATTGCACGGGAAGTTCTTTGATGCCGTTAGAGTTCGTTTGTAGTAACTGTTCCTTCAGCCATCTAAGAAAAAAATGCACAAGTAAAGTAGTGAGAAATGATGGTTGCTTGTTTGGACGTTTCTTTGTCTGTCTGCCTCTCTCGCCCTTATCTCCCTTATAGTACCTTTCTTTGCTGACTTCTAATGAAATGACTGTACTACAGAGTTTCCGGGATTTTCTCTGACCTACAGCAACCCTGTCTCTCACCTGACTTGCTTGTCCCTCATCCTCCTCATTTTTTTTTTTTTTTTTTTTTTTGCAGGAACGTGTAGTGAATGCAAACAAGGTCGTCTGCACAAACCGTGCAAAAGTAACTGTGGTCGAACTCTGTTTTGCGGCCACAGTTGTCCACAGCCATGCACCAAGAACTGCCCACCCTGTCAAGAGAAGTGCGGCAATTCTTGTGTGCACAGCAAATGCCCAAAGAAATGCGGTGAGCCTTGCAAACGTTGCACTGAGAAGTGCAAGTGGCAGTGCCCGCATTTCAAGTGTAAACAGCTTTGCGGAGCACCCTGCGACCGTCCCCGCTGTGACGTACCCTGCAAGAAGCAACTAGATTGTCGCCATCCTTGCATTGGTATGTGTGGCGAGCCATGCCCGAAGAAGTGCCGAGTCTGCCACAAAGATGACGTCACAGAGATATTTTTCGGAACCGAAGACGAACCCGGTGCGAGATTTATCGAGCTGGCGGATTGTGGGCACATCTTTGAGGTTGAGATGATGGATCAATGGATGGACCAGGCCGAAGTGAAGGATGATGGGAAGAGCGTGGACATACAGCTTAAGAAATGCCCCAAATGCCAAGTTCAGATCCGCACCAGCATGAGATACGGAAACATCGTGAAGAAAATCCTGGCCGACATGGAAGCTGTAAAACGTAGAATCTTTCTCTCGGAGCCAGAGCGCAGAGAGAGATTACCAAAAGTTGAGCTTGCTCTGCGGGAGATCACTGAGTTTCCAGAGGAAGTGGTCAAAATTCAGAAATCGTTTTATTGCGAAAGTTTAACACCGGATCAGCTTAACGTCATTGAGAATCAAGCCCAGTTTCTAAAGTTCGTGCAGAAATTAGAAATCATGGTTAGGAATGAATTGAATAAACCGGAGTTGGAGGCGAGAAAGGCAAAGCTTGGCCTCAAGAGCGAGATAAAGTCTCTCGTGACATGGATTATGAAGCTCCGCGCGCGATTCAGTAATCAAGAGCTTGAGGAATTCAACGAAGAGCTGCTGAGAATCTGCCTTTTGGTGAATTACCGGATTCTTCGAGTACAACTAAACTTCAAAGGAAGCAAAATTGGCGCTGTTGATGAGGTGAAACTGAACCGTGTCGAAGCAGCTCTGACATGTGGCAAGCCGATTGGTGCGTGATTTTATACTGTGATTTGTGTTTCGTGCGTTATCATCATTTTTTGCTTCTTTTTCAGTTCTTTTTTTTCATTTTTTACTTCGTTACACCTTTTATGAGTGGAGTAAAACCGCGCTATTTTGAACTCGGTTATCTTGAGTTCCCTGCTATCTCGAACAGAATCCGACTTCCCTTGGAAATGAACTTAATAGAAATCTTCGTTTGGTAGAACCTTCCTACAGTATCTCTAGATCCCCTGCTATCTCCACCCGCTTCTCTAGAGTCCGAGATAGTGGGGCTATACTGTATGTTATTCAAAGTAGTTTAACAAAAACTAACGGTTTACTTAATTGTACTTGTAGACGCTACCAATAGAGAGCGCTACATGGCCAGGCTGGAGCGAATCCGCACCCAGAACAACTTGACTGTGAAGTACACCAAAGTTACTGAAGAGGAGAAGAACATGATTGTAAAGGCTATGCAACTCACACAGGGACATTGGTTCAAGTGTCCGAACGGTAAGCAACCGATGAGATCAATCCTCCTGTTTTGAAGCTCACTTTGTTTGTGGCGTCGCTAGCAATTTTTATTTCTGTCCTTATCAAGCAAACCACTTGTAGTACAAGACACCTCGGAAATACGTATTTCGCCGGGCGATGTTATTGCACAAGTTTTATTAAACACCTTTTAAAAGGTTTAAGCATTAGTGTAAAGGAGGTATTCGTTTATAAGTAAGCCCATACGTTGTTTTTCACAGGCCACGTGTACTGCATTACGGAGTGTGGGGGAGCCACGCAGGAAGGGACATGTCCTGACTGTCAAGCGACGATTGGAGGACAAAACCACCAGCTGCGTTCGGACAATAGACTCGCCAGCGAGATGGATGGTGCCCGACATGCTGCGTGGTCAGAACAAGCAAATTTGCTGAATTTCGAAGAATTTGCCAGATGGTGAACGCTTATGTTTTCAAGTTGTTAACGAAAGGAGAAGTTGGTATTTTTTGCTGTTTACATTTGAAGAGGGGGTTGGGGGAGGGGAGGGGGGTTTGCTGGGGTCACGTGTGGAGCTGTTTAACACGTTGCAAAGCCTCAGTCAACAGTATACTTTGTTTTACAGCTAGTTTTACTCTAACCCAGAGTAGTTGTAGGTTGTTGTGAGTCTGAAACCCGTGTAGTCAGTTGCGCTGCCGGCATTGGGTAATCACCAGCATTTCAGACCCACTCAGTTCATTTTAAGTATCGAGAGTGTGTTATCTGTTTGCACCAGGGGATTTAGGCAATAGCACCATATTGTTGTAGTAAGCTTGTATCCAGTGTTTCCATATTTTCCTTCTGTTTCATTTAAAACCTGAAAGTGTATAAAAAATAGCTTGGGTGCGTTGCACATTACCTTGACTAGAACTAGAATGAGAGTCTCAGACCGTGCAAACGTCTCACCGCGCTCCTTGCTACTTTTGCTTAAAGAGATCCTCTCACCCCAGATGCTTTGCGCGCCTATTTTTATATCTACATCCGAAGCTCGACTTTCCTGAGGCGCCCATGTTATGACTGATCGATCTGACTGTCGCTGCTTGCCGTATTCAATACACTGATTTTGCGCTGATTTATTTTGCGATAAAACGTATAAAACATAAGAATCCATCATTTTCGTATGATATGAAAATGGCCGCCGTCAGTCACTAGGCGCGCAAAGCATCTACGGTGATAGGGTCTCTTTAAAATTCCTTCAATAAGTGATCAAAATTACGTTTATCGCAATCTCTAATTAAAGATTTCAAGTAGAGTATAGAGTTACGGGACGGTGTGTACTTAGCATTTGAAGGCAGCTGCTTCAACTAGGAAATCCTCCATAGGGCTTTATACTATCTGCTGTGAATAGTGTTCGTCGAAATGTTGTGGTTGGAAGAACAAGCCCAGTAAGGTGGTAATTAGCTCTATAACTAAATACACTTGACACTGAAATAAAGTTTGTGTATGTTAACTATGTATGGTGTGGACTAACTTCCAAGATTATCCTTGCGGGTTAGGGCCTCTTTTGTAGCTACCTATTAAAACTGTCTACCCACCATTATTAAATATGTTTCATTGAGACGTCAGTCAATATTTGGAGCCTGTCTATCAATATTTGGAGCCTGGCTGAATAATAGATTGATCACGTCAACAAAAACCCAGCACATGCCAGATTGTTTAAAGGGTGAAAAGTCAGACAGCCTTTTGTTTTACGCACAGAAACGCGGACAAAATTTTCCTTTCAGCTCAAGTTAGGAAGGCTTTCGGGTCGTTCCCTTACTTTCAAGGTTGAATACTCTAAAGACTTGATATCCGACATTTCGAAAGCGTTAAAGGAGTCGGATTAAAGTTGAAATCTTCCCTGAAATGAACACACAGTCAACACAAGTTTCACAGCTGACAAACGGTTTGCGCAGCCGCGTTGAGTCAGCGGTACTAAACGCGGGCTGGCCGCTTCAACCTCGTTCCCAGGGCCATCGGTGGCAGAAGCTCACCTTCAGGCATCTGGGGGACTGAGTACAACTACAACATCAGGTGGGAGAATGGGGACCAGGAACCTCAGGCATTTTGGGGGACTGGGTCCAAACAACGTGAGGCACCTGGGAGAACAAATGGGGACCAGCAACCTCAGGCATCTGGGGAACTGGGTCCAAACAACGTCAGGCGCCTGGGAGAATGGAAACCAGCAACCTCAGGCACTTTGGGGGACTGGGTACAACTACAACTGGCATTTGGGGGGTACTGGGTACAACTACAACGGTTGTCGCCTTGTTCTCCTGACGAGGCCGTGCACGGGCATCATGGGTAATGATTGGCGGGAATTGAAGTCGGCTTCGCTTCGTTTTCGCAACCTCGTTCCCAGGGCCATCCATTGGTCGGGAGCTTCTGCCGCGGATGGCCCTGGGAACGAGGTTGTCGTTTTCGTTGCAACACGATCTCGAGGCGAGAATAATGATTATCATAAATTCTTATTTGATCTGGAAATAATGATTATGATTGTTCCCAGGGCAGGTCATGCGATGCTTGTCCCCAGGGCCATCTGCTTCATCAAAATGGCCGCCTCTCGTGGCATGCAAGATTTATCAACCGACGCTGTTGCTGAATGCTACAACCTTATCGAGAGTAGAAAAGAGGTCCAGGAAAGAATCTCATAACAGATGTGACGATGATGCTAGCGCAACTCCTTCGGGTAAGGCGGCCAAACGACTTCCAAATGCTCGTTTGTAGCAGTAGGCCACTGCGTCATGTAGGCTGGATATCTCTTGAGAACGCTTGCCTTTCACGTTCGATGTGCGACGAGAGGCGGCCATACATCTTGGTGATGCTGATACAAACCTGGCGTGCATGGAATTGCAGGATATGGTTTGTGTAGTTTGAATATTGCTTTTTGTGTACGCTGAGCTGTGAGTGTGTGGTATATACGGCTTGTTAAAACATTATTTAGAAAATATTTAGCATTACAGTAAACACCCGCTTATAAGAACCTACATTTCATACAAGTCAGCCTAAATAGGTTCTTATATATCGGGTGTTTGCGGGTGTTTAGTGGGAATTAAATCAGGCTGTTTTGGTTCTTAAGTAGGTTCTTATTAAATCAGGGTTTTAAAACTGTTTGCTAGTACTCTTCAGAATAGTACAAATCCATTACTATGTAGCATTTACCTGGTTCGTTGTTGGTCAAGGGGTTGAGCTAGCGTAGAACTTTGGTTCATAGTGTGAGAACGATCTCAACACGCAGAGGTTACTCTTACAACTGACTTTATTGCAACATCTCAACTCATATATTGACTCTATTTGGTACCATTACAGATTTATTTCAAAATCAGTCGGTGCATATCATTTTACTGAACAGATTAATGCTATAATGTGTTTATATTAATTTCTGGGCTATGCTACAACTATAATAATATGATTATATTATAATACCATGTTTGCAGCAAACAATGAGGATTATATTTTACTTGAGCCATCATAGTGATATTAATGTGTCCATGAAGCATCTAGTGCCAACACTGGTACATGTAGAGCTACAGTAGTATCATTTGTTGCTGTAGATTTACTACACAGGTTGAGAAGACCTTGATATTGATCGCAAAAGCCAACCCAATATGCTGCAAGCAACAGAGAAAGGAAACCTTGGCATGTAGAATGACATGTGTCAACAAAATAGTCTCACATACATATATTAAATAGAATGATTATTGTATTTGCTAAATAAAGATAACTAAATAAAAATAAACTAAATTATTTAGTTTATCTTTATTTATTGACAGGGCTTGTCAGTAAAACTTGGCAACTGGCTGGGGGTGGGGGGTAGAGTTATCCCCTATATTTCCTATAGGGACGTTCTGCTGGATAGGGTATAGTTTTCAGGGTCCTCCAGCTGGCTTAAACATGGTATATGATTTTACATTTTCGTGTCTTAAACAGGGAACTTAACTCCCACACTCAACTAACTTAAACTCCTGCTTTGGCATGAACTCTTGCTCTGCGCAACAAGAATTGCGATTACATTAAATGATTTGTAATCAACCTTTTCACATAATGTTTATCTTGCCATCACTTTGTCTATATGATAGCATTTGACAAGACGTATTTGTTAGGAGTTTTGTACCTGATGTGTATTGCCGCGTAAATGCAGACGGCTCTGTTGCCCAAGGAAAATTACGCGGAATAAAGCATTTTGCAATAGTGTCTTGAATATGGTGCAATTTTTGGTTGCCTTGCAAAATCAGGAAATTTGGACTGATGGCTAATACTTATGGCTACTTGGTGTATAAATGAGAATGACGAACTTATCTGAACCCTGTAAGAATTTCAGGCTTTGGTGCAAAATAGGACTACTTTATTTGTTTGTACACTGACTCAGTGTGGGAGAAAAAAACTAGATTTGCCTTGTATCCCAAGTGGGTGCTGTCATGCCGATGCTTTTTGCAAACAGTTTACTGCCTGAACACTGCGTATATTTACCAAAAAAAGGTTGTGGGATCTCTTTGTAGGTCACAAGTGGGAGGATCCAAAAGAACCAAGATCCAATTGTAGAATCCAAAAGAACGGATGTTCTGAATGGTGAAGCGAGTTCCTACAACCTACAGGAGTTCCTCTCTGCCCTTGAAGACGACGCCCTTTGACGACAAGACCAGTGATAGTGGAACGACTTCGTTATTGATCTCTGCTGCTGTGCCCTCTACAGAAAATGAAAGAGAAACTGCCAGTTATAGTGCCTTTCTGTACACATAGTAATGGAGGGGGGGGGGGGGGGGGGGGTGAACCACTCTGAAAGTTTCGTTGACCCTTTCAAAGGTGTGCTAACCAATATTGTCGAATGCCTTTGGAGTGCTGTGAAGCGAAAGCTGAAGCGGATGAACGGCACTCGCTACGATCACATCCCAGAGTACCTTGACGAGTTCATGTGGAAACGGCAATTTAGCCAAGCCGACTGGCTCCTTGCAGTCATCCAAGACATCGCCGCGGGCTACTAATGGCCTGCCACTCAAAACAACGGCTCTCTTAAGAGCCACCACGTTAATAAAAGTGAATGATTCATTTAGCGCTTCAAATAAACGTTATCCGAAATGAAAAACGCTACCGACCACCTACCGACCACTAAATCTTACCAGCCACATACCGACCACGTTACTGACCACGTTACCGACCACTTGCCGACTAGTTCAACTTGTTCACAATCACCCTGGCTTTTTCCAATAGTTATCAGTCAGGTAGGCCTGTAGCTTCATTGCCACCTTGTTTGCTGTTTCAATGTTTCATGCCCGTGGAAAATAGCTCTGTCAGCTTCTTGGGAGTACCTTATGGTGCAAAGGTTGGAGAATGTTGTCTAATATTACGCGCGTATCAACCTTCAAATCCGCTTTTTGTCCGCAACAGAAGCCGCAAGTGTGCTGGAAGGTTCTGTTAAGAGCCACCACGTTAATAAAAGTGAATGATTCATTTAGCGCTTCAAATAAACGTTATCCGAAATGAAAAACGCTACCGACCACCTACCGACCACTAAATCTTACCAGCCACATACCGACCACGTTACTGACCACGTTACCGACCACTTGCCGACTAGTTCAACTTGTTCACAATCACCCTGGCTTTTTCCAATAGTTATCAGTCAGGTAGGCCTGTAGCTTCATTGCCACCTTGTTTGCTGTTTCAATGTTTTATGCCCGTGGAAAATAGCTCTGTCAGCTTCTTGGGAGTACCTTATGGTGCAAAGGTTGGATAATGTTGTCTAATATTACGCGCGTATCAACCTTCAAATCCGCTTTTTGTCCGCAACAGAAGCCGCAAGTGTGCTGGAAGGTTCTGTGGATGTTAAGGTAGATGCTTCACTGTGTCAGTAAGAATTGAAGATCCCCACATCCCAAAGCACATTGTTTAACACCTTGCGCAGTTTTGTTATATTTTTTGCAACCTCGCAAGTGGCATTTGGTTGATATATATTTGAGGGGAAGTCAGATTTGTCTGTTATAGCCTTGGTTTTAGTGACTTAGTTTTATTGGATTCTCACCATCATAAGCTCGGAGGTGGCGCGCTACTTGTTTTGGGCCAATTTCCTTCAATCAGTCGTAAGCCGGTAATCCGGCATCGGTTGCCGGTAATGAATTGATAAACTGTACCCATACTCAAAAGTCAAGCCCTCTGAAATCTTGAACCTGATAACTTCAGTACAATTAATGCTTAATAAATGCTCACGAGGAACTCAAAGGTGTGATCGCTCTTGATGTCTTTAGAGCAAGATTGTTCTTGAAGAATTTTGCGTTTAAAAAGGTCACGCCTTGCTTGACAATATTACACCGACATCCCCTAGCCACGTATATGTCGCCGGCTGGTCAACCTACTATTTGCAAGAAGTAGTCAAAATAATTCCTTATTTCTTTGGTGATAGCAATAAGATTTACAAAAGCTGCAGTTTTCTGACTGATTATTTGTTTATTATAGTAAAGCACATACCCGGTGGCTGTAAACTGTGCCAGAGGGACGGAGAGTAGGAAACCCCTACACATCCATAAGCATTTCAAATTTAGACTCTAATTCATCATTTCAGCGTTTTATGCGATTTTGCCCGTGTTTCGGTCAGTGTAGTATGTAATAGCAAAAAGTTTCATCTGGTTCAAAGCAAGAAACGTGATTATTTTCTATAACTGCTGCTTCATCGCCTTCTTTTTCATTTTTATGCGCATTTGTCTATATTTCCTGCACTGTAGCTTCTAAACTCAACGAGTCTCACCCGGTTCATTGCAAAAAACGACTATTTTGCATACAACGCTCAAATCCATTTTCTACGCACTATGCGGTTCTTTCCGTGTTTTGTACACTGTAGCGTCGGAAGAAAAGGCATTTCATCCCTTTTTCGAGCAAAAATCGACAAGTTCGCACCGTCAGTCCTCACCCTACCCCTCTGAAAGGAAATACCAACAATTTATGCGACTACATAATCAGGTAGTCACAAACGCTATATTTGCCTGAAGTATATCGTATGAGAAATGTACATACCGTAAATCGTTTCAGAATTGTCCAAACTCTTCCTAGCACGACTTGAACAAGGGTTAATGATGCCGTCATATTT
Organism: Plumapathes pennacea; assembly: GCA_964036295.1. NCBI lineage: Eukaryota > Metazoa > Cnidaria > Anthozoa > Antipatharia > Myriopathidae > Plumapathes > Plumapathes pennacea. The sequence continues at coordinate 274,641 of OZ038473.1, forward strand.
GGTTTGTGAGGGTGTGGGGGTTGGGGAAAAATTGTCGTGGCTGTGACCTAGCCGTACTCCAAGAAACGCAATTTTTGATCAACTCCAGCATCATTACACTCGAATTTAACAAATATCTCTGTCGCTTGTCCTTTGATTTTCACCGATGTTGTATTAGCGCATGCATTTTCGGCAAAGCGGTGAAAAACCTGTTTTTGATCGATCTATAAATGAAAAAAAAAAAAGGTGAGCCACCATTCCACTCGAATTTAACAAATATATCCGTCGTCCAATTAATATCTCATCCTTTGAAATTATAGTGGCATACACAGCAAACAACTATAAAAAAAACTTTTGGTCGAGCTGTGCGACATGTATCACCCTCTAGATACATTTGTAAGCGCATGCCGCGCCCACAATAATTTACACGAAAATTTCGGATTTGGGGTAGGTAAAGTTTTTGTATCAAAACCGCGGCGCCCATTTTATATATTCTTTCTCCTTTTCGATAAGATCGTTTCTTTCATTTGTTAAACTCACTTAGATACTAGTTTCATTTTATAGCATTTTGTTTCATTTGGGACTGAAATTTACACCCTGCGCAGTGCACTGTGTAGTAATTTTTTTTGCCTCGGAGGTGTGCGATCTACGCACACCAAGGAGCTTATACTCTCTAGTAACATGCGCTTAATATCTGTTATCCATTTTTCGATCTTTGACAAACTTTTGATCCGCACTTTGCGCGCAGCTAGAAACATTTGGGCTTTCTTCGTTTTTCCAACAAATAAAACTAACTAGAAACTAGAAACTGCAGCTTGAAACTTTAGTGGTGCTTTGCGACATTTTAGTTTACGAGTCTGAATTGAGTAAATATGCTCTTTCCAGCTGTGTGTCATAATTTCATCTTTGTCCAAGTTTTACATAAGCTATCATTACCGCGATAAAGATCTGTTACAGTACCTCGGCACTGCATGACTAAACCCTTTCTTTTAAATGGAAATAGAAAAACCCGATTGCGATATTTTCATGCAAGAAAGCAAGTGGCGATGGTTTGCAGTTGTCCGCCCACTGTTGACTGATTTCTTCTTTAGAGTAAAACTAAACGCGATTTCCTTGGCTTTCGGTTGGCTGAAAGTGTTTCTTATGCATAATTGCTTTATTTTGGTTTTCGAAAGTCATCCAGAAATGGCTCAAATCAAACACAATTAATGGAACACAGGATCAGAAACATGAATGTATTTAAAACAAAGTCAAAACCAATACAAAATCTTAGCATTTAAGGATAGGATAGAATACTCCTATCACAATATGGAATAAGGTAATCATTCTGTTATGCCGTTCTTTTAATTTAAATTCGGTGCCAGCCTTGTATAAACAAATGTGGAAAACTATGAAAACTTAAACCTCAATTTGACCTTTTTGTGAGTCAGGCATAACAGCACCCACTTGAAATACAAGGCAAGTCTAGATTTTCCTTTCATACTGAGTCAATGTACAAACAAATAAAGTGCAGTCCTATTTTGCACAAAAGCCTAAAATTCTTACAGAGTTCAGATAAGTTCTTTCTTCTCATTTCATTTTAATCATGTTTGGAAACAATATTCCTCTTGGCAGTTGTCCCAGTTATTTGACAATGCTGACATTCTTGAATCCCAGGAACAATGTTTTATTTGTCATTGCCACTCATGTCAACACAGGACTCCAAAGCTTCATCCAAAAGATCTTCAGAAAAGAGAAAAATATGGGTAATACTTCAATAAAATATAAAAGCAGCATCTGATGTAAACAGCAACATGTAGCTATTTGTGAGCTCATAGGACTAGTTTACATGTACAACAAAAACATAAGCATAAGTGTAAGCATAAGCATAAATGACAAAAAAGTTACAGTGCAACGTATTAACATAAAATATTTTCTTACCCAGTTATGCTTATGTCCCACTGTAGCTCTCCTGTTGTTTATGCTCATGCTTATATGTTTGCGCTTGTGCTTATGCTTATGTCATGTGTAAACCAGCCTAAAGAGTTGAAAAGATACCATTTGCCTGGGGGAGAGGGTACTCAATGGTAAATTGGGTAAGAAACAAAAATATATATGTATTTTACCCTGTCTAATTTGTGATCCTGTTCAAGACTGAACCAAAAATTGCACCCTACTTAAGACACTAATGCAAAATGATATATTCCATGTACTTTTCCTTAGGCAACAGATTCGTCTGCATTTACACGGTAATATACATCAGGTACAAACTCCTTGTAACAAATTCATCTAGTCAAATGCTGTACTGCAGACAAAGTGATGAATGCAAGATCAGCGTCATGTGAAAATGTTGTTTACAAATCATTCAATGTAATTACAATTCTTGTTGCGCAGGGCAAGAGTTCAAGCTGAAGTAGGAGTTCAAGTTAGTTGACCATGGAAGTTAACCTGTTTAAGACATGGAAATGCAAAATCGTATACCTAATTGTTTGAGCCAGCTGGAGGATCCTGAAAACTATACCCTACACATTAATATTACTATGACGGCTCAAGTGAAATATAATCCTCATTGTTTGCTGCAAACATGGTATTACAATATAATTATATTATTATAGTAAAGGATTTGTACTATTCTGAAGAGTAGCAAACAGTTTCAACCCTGATTTAATGAGAACCGACTTAAGAACCGAAACAGCCTGATTTAATTCCCACTAAACACCCGATATATAAGAACCTATTTAGGCTGACTTGTATGAAATGTAGGTTCTTATAAGCGGGTGTTTACTGTAATGCTAAATATTTTCTAAATAATGTTTTAACAAGCCGTAAAATACCACATACTCACAGCTCAGCGTACACAAGAAGCAATATTCAAACTACACAAACCATATCCTGCAATTCCATGCACGCCAGGTTTGTATCAGCATCACCAAGATGTATGGCCGCCTCTCGTCGCACATCGAACGTGAAAGGCAAGCGTTCTCAAGAGATATCCAGCCTACATGACGCAGTGGCCTACTGCTACAAACGAGCATTTTGGAAGTCGTTTGGCCGCCTTACCCGAAGGAGTTGCGCTAGCCTCATCGTCGCATCTGTTATGAGATTCTTTCCTGGACCTCTTTTCTACTCTCGATAAGGTTGTAGCATTCAGCAACAGCGTCGGTTGATAAATCTCGAGAACGCTTGCATGCCACGAGAGGCGGCCATTTTGATGAAGCAGATGGCCCTGGGGACAAGCATCGCATGACCTGCCCTGGGAACAATCATAATCATTATTTCCAGATCAAATAAGAATTCATGATAATCATTATTCTCGCCTCGAGATCGTGTTGTTTTCGTCGAGAATGCGCCGTAAGACAGCTTAAGAGTGACTCCCAGTAACTATCGACTTAGCCGTTCGAGGTCAGAAAAAAATTTTTTCTCAAACTTGGCCAAAACGTAGCCCTTGGTGAGGTATTTACAGCACTGAAAGCTGTTTTTGATTTTGTCAAATTTTCGCGGAGTTAAGGGGGATTTTCTACTTTTGGACCCAGAAGGGCTACTATGCGGATATTTTACTGACCTGCGAAAACGCATCGCTCTAGTAAAAATACGAGCGTTTATCACAATTCCAAGTATTCCATCGAAAAGTATATATAATTTGCCTTCATTTAAGAGTTTCTGCACAAACATCCGATGAGTATTAAATATTTACGAGATTTTTAAATATTTTCGAAAAAACTCCTTTTTCCGATAAGTGAAAAATTACCTAAATTGATAGTCGAATATCGCCGATGTTAGTGGGACTTTGGAAATAAAAGAAATATCACAGGCTAGAACATCTATTTCTCTTCGAGAAAATGTAAAACCATTTTTGGGCAATGAAATCTACGAATTTCTGTGACTTGATAAAGTATGACCCTTTGACCTGAAAAATGCACTATTCTTCTCTAAAATCAGCGGCCCGTGACAACCGATGTTGCAAACATTCATTATCCTGGTATCAATTATTCAAATCATTTACAAAACAAATAGCCATCAATTTAACACTTTATTTCTGAGTATTGCTGGCTGGGTAATAGTTGATTTGCCAACAATTTCAAAGCCAAGGAATAAGCTATAAGTGTGCCTTTTGAGAAATCAAATCGTAGGCTGCGGCTACTGGTGTGGACAACTCAGAGACATAGTATAGGAATAAGGCGATACATACATATGACACCAAATATTGTATTGCTTGGGCATAAAAGTGGGAGCATGTTTTAGTGGGAGAAATGAATTACAAATATTTTGCAGGGTTTACCCTGTGGCTATAACTGGTGCAGCCGGACATATTCCTCGATTAATTACTGATTATAAGGGAATCATTTTCGGTTGCACGCAGACTACCCAACACGCGAATTCTGAAAGACGTTCAGTCGGCACAAAGTAAATATTAAATAAGATGATCCGGACTGTAGTAGCGCGTGAAAACGGCTTTTATGCAATACCAGCAATTTTTACTAAGAAAAGGTGTAATTTAGCTTGCCAAATAAAATTTGATTAACCTTGCTTTTATGACGATTGATTATCTACTTCATCTCTGAATTGGTTGTTAATCAAGTACTGTAGAGAGTATAAAAGACCACTTACGATGTTTAACTGGTGCGACTATTGTAATGGGACATGCGTAATTCTAGATGCGTGTAAAAAAATCCTGGCATTCGCCGGCATGTAGCAGATGACAGTGTCATGGCTGCATGTGAGTTCACCTCGTATGCTGGAGGTCCATGCGGGCCAGCAAAGATAATCCAAGGGTAGTGCAGTGTGTAACTATAGAAAATTGGAATCGAGATATTAAGGCCCACCTCAGGGGACACAATGTATCGGACAGGAACATCAGAACCGAGTGGCAGTTACTTTTTGCTAGAGTAGGCAAGCATCAATCCCTGACATCTAACCATGTCATCTATCGCTTTTTGTTACATTTTACAGCCTTCGCGTTAGATTTTTAAAACTGCGTTGAAAAACGCGGACCTGCCGTAAAAATGCGTATGACGGTCTGAAAAATGCGTATTATCATATTTACTCTAATTTAGGCGGCATTCCGCGAAGAATTTTTTCGTTTGACTCCCCCATTTATGCGCCACGGATTATTATTATTATTTTTTTTTTTTACTGGCGCTAATAGTTGTGCCGCGAAGATATTAACGGTAATAGTTTCAGAAATAGTGGCAGAGGATTAGTGATTAGAAGTGTGGCCCACGTAATTGATTCGCAATATGATTCCTTCGAAGAGCCAGACACTAGACAGCGTAAACACTTCATATTATATTAGTTTTTATTATTGCCGTTTTTAATCTCTTAAAATCTTTGCCAAAGAAACTGAACTGGCAGAGAATGCAGAGGGTTTATCTGGGTGGCCGATGCAATAATGCAAAGAGACTCTTGATTGACAATTTATTTTTTGAAGCTAACACAAGATGAATGCTGGCAGCGTGCCCAGCGCATCGCAAACATTTTGACCCGCGACAGGGTGCCGACTGTACTTGTAAACAACCGAACTTGTGCAGTTCACACGTACGATTAATGATACCGCCGCTGTCACCCTTCCGTTGCGATCAACATTGGATTGTCCATATGCTCTCGGTCGAATGTTAGCTCAGCAATCGAGTAAATCTATGTGACCGCATAAAAGGCCTTGATTGGCTAATTTACTTATTGTCACATATACTTACAGAGACCCGTCTGTGACATTATTTCTGCGACGTGTCGCACGAATTTCGTTCGAGTAACTTTCAAAAGCTCACAAGCACAAAGTATCCCAGTTTATTCTTAACATATTGAAATTGGAACCGCCAGTAAATAGTAGTCTCGTATAGCCGTCGCACACAACAAGGAAGGAACGTGGTGTGACTGATACTAAGGACGGCTGTGCGGGAGACTACTAGTTCCTTTGTTAATACAAAAAAGCTTATATTTTACCAGACTGTTATACGTTTTACTTCCTAAAATATATTCGCCCGAGGGGATCCAAGTATGCTATGGTCAGGGGAGCTTTTGCGTGTCTTTACGTTGCAATGTCAAAGGTGCAGTGGATTTTTAAGCTTAGAGGTATAACATGTATTTAGCATTCATTAGCTCTTAGCGTATTCTTGTATGCTTGTATGCTTTCGAGAACTCTGAAGGGGAGGTCGCGTGACACAGCGAATGTCACAAATATTGGACACAACTAGTCTCTTGAATTACAATGCATAAACAAGCTTTTGAATTAGCTCAATCTTATAGATAAAGATGTTTAGGGTTTGTCTTGAAGAAAAACTATTTCTAAGAAGCCTTTGGTAGCACTTATGAGCGGATTCAACTGACTGGAAGTGAATGTTATAAAACATTATCTGTCACGGGCTGCTGATTTTAGAGAAGAATAGTGCATTTTTCAGGTCAAAGGGTCATACTTTATCAAGTCACAGAAATTCGTAGATTTCATTGCCCAAAAATGGTTTTACATTTTTTCGAAGAGAAATAGATGTTCTAGCCTGTGATATTTCTTTTATTTCCAAAGTCCCACTAACATCGGCGATATTCGACTATTAATTTAGGTAATTTTTCACTTATCGGAAAAAGGAGTTTTTTCGAAAATATTTAAAAATCTCGTAAATATTTAATATTCATCGGATGTTTGTGCAGAAAATCTTAAATGAAGGCAAAATATATATACTTTTCAATGGAATACTTGGAATTGTGACAAATGCTCGTATTTTTACTAAAGCGATGCGTTTTCGTAGGTCAGTAAAATACCCGCATAGTAGCCCTTCTGGGTCCAAAAGTAGAAAATCCCCCTTAACTCTGCGAAAATTTGATAAAATCAAAAACAGCTTTTAGTGCTGTAAATACCTCACCAAGGGCTACGTTTTGGCCAAGTTTGAACAAATTTTTTTTTTCTGACCTCGAACGGCTAAGTTGATAGTTACTGGGAGTCACTCTTAAGAGTCTGGGTACGAGATTGCACCGGAACTTAAAACACAACGCATGTGCAGACGTTTTGTCGCGGGGAGGGGAGGGGAGGGGAGAACCGGCCAGATGGCACCCTGGGAGCTTCTGTCGCGGATGGCCCTGGGAACGAGGTTGTTGAATCAACACAAGAAAATGGTGGAACTGGCTGGTTTGCTTTCATGTGGAGTGGTCTCCATATTCGCCAAGCTGACTTTGTTCAAAGCAAAGAACCCTTTACTGATCCCCCGTGGCTGTATTAATACGAGGAGATTAAGGTCTTTGTGCATAGACAATGCGGTTCTTCCTTCGTCTCGAATCGATACAGTTCATTGGTCAGAAAAACTTTATTCATTCATCAACCAACAGAAAACTGAAGCGCAGAATTAATTATTCAACACGTAAACGAACGGGCGAGGCAGCAAGCTCTGTGTTTACGGTTCCAACAAGATTTGACAAGGTATGAAAACTTATTTATGCCTCTTAGAGCTGTACACTGCGACATGCGTGTTTGTTATGTGATTTTAAATATTTTATTCTATCATTTTTATGGATGAGCGTTGGGAGTGACTCGTTATAAACAATATTCTATTAGTCAAAATAACGCTCCTTGATCCGAGTCTTTGTGCCATCGAGAGAGCAGAAGTCATACGAACTCTGCTTGCTCAAAAATGAAATCGTTCTTCCAGCAATCATGTCAGGCCAGGACAGGAGCAGACCACGAGTTGTCACCGAATCCGGCAATTCTTAGAGCTGTACACTGCGACATGCGTGTTTGTTATGTGATTTTAAATATTTTATTCTATCATTTTTATGGATGAGCGTTGGGAGTGACTCGTTATAAACAATATTCTGTTAGTCAAAATAACGCTCTTTGATCCGAGTCTTTGTGCCATCGAGAGAGCAGAAGTCATACGAACTCTGCTTGCTCAAAAATGAAATCGTTCTTCCAGCAATCATGTCAGGCCAGGACAGGAGCAGACCACGAGTTGTCACCGATCCGGCAAGACGCGCATTTAGTGCGCCAAGTCAAACATCGCGTCGAAAAGCCAAAAAAAGCCGCACCCCAGACGATATCCTCAGAGATGTTCGAGGCTTGAAGCTCCGTCAACGGGTATCGCTGGTCTTGAACGACCAAAGCATTCGGGATGAACTGGAAGAGATGATACCCCAAACACCGCAAAGTCAGTTTGGAGGGATTCGAGCGTATCAAGACTTCCTTCTTCCCTCGGGTCCTGGGCAAAGTTTGCCCTCGGGTGCGGTTATTACACCGATCGCTGATATTAGAGGATCAGAGACGTTGAATTATCCCAGCAAAGAGCGATCACTGCGGTGCAAGTTGGCGTCAGTTTGCCGGTTGTTGGACTTACTCGGGTGGTCGTTCTCGATCTATTCGCATGTTACGGTAAGAAGAAATTGTGCAAATACTGTAAACCAGTGTATCCTCGCAGTTCTGGTGTCTTTATAAAGTCCGCGTTGCGTATTTTCATAATGCTAGTAACGCGCACAGATTATAGTTTTCTGGTTGAGCTATTTTAAGGATAATTACTCGGTGCAATTTACCGCTTCACAGAGCCCTTTCTTCTTGTCGCATAATCGGTTTCTCTCTTCAGACTTTGTTTGTTTTCGCTGATGAGTGTTCATAAGTATTCGTGATTTGATTGGCAGGAGCTAAGTGGTCGCTTATTGAGGTACACCTTTCTTTGGTCCAACCCAAAATTAGGTTAAGCTGAAATGGACAAAAGAAAATGCATGTGAAAGTCCAAATACATGTGAAAGTCAAAATTAGGTTAAGCTGAAATGGACAAAAGAAAATGCATGTGAAAGTCCAAATACTTTAGGGCCAATGACTGACATACATCTTTTATACACACAAGCTAGATAAGCTACCAAATCATTGGCTTTGATTTTGCATCCCAGGCACGTCTGTTGTCAGATGCTGAAGAGATCTTGATAAACCCTTATGGCCTGTCACACAGTGAAATGACAGCCTCCTGTTTGTTGAAGACTGACTTCAAAGGCAACATCAAGGACCAGGGAAGCACCAATTTGCATTTTAACAAAACGTCTCTGGATTCACACATTGCTATTTACAGAGCACGACGGGATGTGAAGTGTGCTATTTACACGCGTCAGCCAGCTGTTGTGGCGGTAGGTCTCAATAACAGTTAACATCATGAATCCTCCTTAGACAAACATATTTGATTGACTTTGCAAAACTACAGTACAGATAGTACAGGATAGTACAACATTTTGTGCTTTGCGGGAACAAATTTTCACAAATATGGGTTTTAAACTTTATTGCTGGGAACAAATTTTCTCGGATCTTAGGCAAGTTCCTGTCAAAGACAGCCGTAATATTGTTTGCAGTCAGTATATTGAAATAAAATGGAGTAAATCTACCTAATAGATATTTCTATGCAACTCATCTTTCCCTAGATTAAATATTCAAGCTCCTATAAAGAGATTTCATGCACCGTTTCTTTTTGGCTATAGAGCCCTGATTCTAATATTGGTCTGTATTCTGTGATTCCTAGGTTTCCTGTATGAAGACAGGAATCTTGCCTATCTCAACAGAAGCTTTGTTGGTAAGGCGTTTGTTCAAAATGCAGATTCTCCCAACCTTGTAAGACGAAAATGTATGAGTGATGTAGTGAGAATTAATAGTTTAATCAGCTATCATCTGAGCAAGGTATCAAAAGCCAAGTTCTCCTCACTGTATGATATATTTCTGGTGAGAAACTGAAGGAGAAAATTGAACTTGATCACTCTTGGGAGTGAAAGGGTTAAGTGTTGAGGTTACATTTTACTGCATTGTGCATGTGGGGACAAACTTTGTTCCTCACCATTAAAAAAAATGTAATATTTTTTGCCTTTTGTACTCAGTTAGGGGATGTTGCATACCACGAGTTATCAGGAGACGAGTCTGAGAAGGAGGGAATTGCTAAAGATATTGAAGGACCTGCCAAGGTGAGGGACTAGTTAACTTTATCTTACATCAACCAATAGTAAGATATAACTTATGTGTTCATAAGTATGATCCAACCGACAATGTCTTGTCATTATGCAGGTGTTGATTTTGCAAAACCATGGCATGATTTGCCTTGGAGGGAGTGTGGAAGAAGCTTTCTACTATACACACTTGGCAGTCAAAGCTTGTGAATACCAGGTTGGTTGGAATCTCAAATTCAGAACGCAACAACAATTTGTAAAAAGTTACTCTGTGACCTTCAACTCCTGAGCAATCAACTTTAATTTTCTTCAGGTCCTTACCACTTTCTTTACTTCCCTGGAATATTATGATTACATGTTTCTGTCATGCCTGGGGAGCAATATACTGTACTGTCTCTAAGACGTAAGCCCTGGCCAAGTTTTCGGCTTGCATCCAACATGGGCATTGTTTGGCCACCCACTTGGCTCAACTTGACTTGCCTTTGATCGAGCTCAAATTTTTAGTCAAATTGAGCCAAGATTTTCATCCTTTAGCCATCCAAAGGCAAAGTCGACCCATTGTCAAGCCAAGTTCATGCAAGGTGATTGGGTCAGGTTTTGCTATTGCATTTGAATGGTTTTGTGGTGTGTTGGCTTGACTTTGGAGTACCAATTGGCCCACCTGCATACAAGTTCATTGATTTTGTAAACTTGGCTTGAGTTGGCCCGACTTGGATTAATCCACTTGGTCAGGGCTTTACTGTAACAGTGTGTGTTCCTTGACTTGTAGGTAGGGGCTGCAGGTATTGGCCTGGACAATCTGACCCAATGCAGTGAGAAGCACAAAGATTGTGTGAATGAAGACAACAACAACAAAACAATGAAAGGAAAGCAGGAATTTGAGGCATGGATGCGTGTTCTTGACAACATGGTGAGCACTTCTATGCACTTCTACACTTTCTTTGTGTTCAGCCAGTCATAAAGATCGGAAGCAGCCTGTCTAATTCAGAGAACCAAAGGGACCAATGAAACCCTGAACCCAAGTTATGATTACACTAGGGTTAGGACGAGGTTCAAATTCATGTTTAGGTTTAATCTTAGGGTTAGTATTTGGGTTAGGGTTAGGGTTATAGGGTTATGGTTAGGATTCCGTTAGTTCAGTGAATTAGAAATGCCGGATCGGAAGTAACTGTGTGTTAGTTGTTCTTCTTAAATGCGCGGAGGAATTTATAGCCCTTAGCATGTGAATTACTTTAACCAGAGGGTGCAATCAATCCTTGGAGATTCAAATACAGAGACATCTTTTGTTAAAGCTCTTACAACGTGACCGCCAGATGTACACCAAGAATGAACTCCTTTTTTTTTAGGGATACAAGACAGGCTATGTTTATGAAAACCCAGACGTATTTCAGGGAGAGCTACAGTCTGACCAAGAATCTTCGAACCCATTTGCCTCCAGAGCATACAAAAACCTATACCACTATCCAGATTTCGAACGTCAGCCTCTGAGACGGGCTCACTCGACTGGTCGCGCTAATACATACAGGAACCGCCTGAAATGGCTGAGTACTCCAGTGAAGTCAACAGAGTACAGAAAGGAGAGGCAACAGGCTGAGCTGGATGACGACTATGAACCAACCGTCATTAAAGACTTGCAGTCAGGAGAAGACAGCGAAGACACTGAGAACAAGGTAGGTATTTAACAGAGTGTTTGTTGGTGATCCTTGCTTGATCATGCAAAGACAGTCATCTTTATATTTACTGTAGCATTTCACTCCCCCCCCCCCCCCCCCCCGTGCTTGCGTGTGCATGTCTGTTCTTGTTCGAGTGCAGACCCCATCACTTGTGTTGCCTGTGATTTTATTCTGTACGGACATCAACGTACAGTAAGTCTAACCTTGTTAATATTACTTTGTCATTCACTTTGTTCGACCAAGGTATCAGAAGAGGTCTTCCTGGAGTCGAACACCTTGCTGAATGAGTCAACCCCAGACACGGAGGAGTTTTTATCCACGGTGGAGACTAGTACTACCATAAAGAGTGAATACGAAACAACTTATGTGGTGCACACGACCAGTAGCCATGTTGAGTCAGAACACACTGACGTGCGTGTACTCACTGTCAACGGAGAGAAATCAGAAGAGCAGGCGAAAGAGCGAGAAGAAAGCAGCAGCGATGAGAATGGAGAATCCGCCGAGCCTAGCAGTCCTTCCAAGAAGAGAGGATCGAAGGTCAAGAAGAAGGCCAGCTTCAAAGATTCACTGGTGAAGAAGTTCAGCAAAAAGTGAGACCGGGCAGACGTCAGCTACCCAGGATCCTCTACATGCAACTGTTTGATTGTCTAGTATTGAGCATGCGCAAGATTACATCATCGGTGTTATGATCAGCTGACTCGTGAACACTTGTAGGCTATAATAACTATACAGTTGGGATGGAAATAGATTGCGAATTGCTTTCAATTTTTGTGGATCGACGGGTTCTAGCGCGCGCAAAGGACTGTGCGTTGAGATAGTCATTTTAATGTAGAATAATGATGTAATATTTTAGTTGTCAGGATCCAGTTATTTATTATGCAACTCCACTATATTTGTCACACATAGTTGATTCTGTTGGTCAACGTGAAACTGAAGTAACGCATATCTACATACAGTTTTATTGCTCTATTTGTGTAACCTTCCTATTTTCAAAATTTATATTATTTTACTATAGGTTGGTATACTTCATAAATGGCAAAACTATGACCATGCGGGTTCTGTAAGTGCCCCGTCTACTTGACGTTTAAACACTTCTTAGTCAAAATTTTACGAAGATTCACAATACTCCTGCAGGGTCTTCGCTAACTGATTGAAAGATTCTTTGTTCTGCTCACAACTGTACACTCCTTGGTCTTTGCTGAAGGCAAAGTGAATTATCTTCTTAGTCCTTGTCTTCACAGAGTCTGGCAGCATGCTGTTATAGGAGGCCAGATTTTCAGACGGAAGCCCCTTCGCAATTGGGTGGAGAATGACGAGGATAATTGGTGACTCTGAAACAAATGTTCAGCCTAATAAGCAAAATAATACACAAAACTCAAATTGCTAATTAAAGTCTTCTACTATCACTCTTGGACTGTAGCCTCTATACGATTGGAAAACACGTCATTATTGAAGGTTCATGCTAGAAATGCTGTAGGCTCAAAAGTGAAAATGCAAACATCTACTCCCGTTTCTTAAAATGTTTCCCTTCTTGTGAGCAAAAATATGTAGTAAATACACATTCCCCTACAGATCAAGTTAGTCATTAACATAGTTACATATGAAACGGCTGTGTTCAATTCTTGCGATGACTAGCATGCAGAGTAGGACGAAACAATCGAGTGAGTTTAAGAGCGGTATTGAGAAATGTGTGGTGTAATGCCAGCTCTTAAAAGAACAAGGTTGACTGCGTCGGCGTGGCGGAAGACAAACTGGTGTACCAACTGTGTGTTGATGAGGGCCGATGAAACGCCATGAAAGAGACAATAGCTGACGCTTCGAGCGCTAGCCCTTCGTCAGAGCGAATGAGGGGATTATGGGTAAACGGGGTTTAAAAGGTGATTAAGGAAGAAACTTACTAACTTAGTATTGAGAAATGCACCTACGATTATTTCAGGTGTTCGCTTGGTCAGGTATTCAGAAAGAGAACATGTTTGCTTCAATTAATCAGTTAACTGTTCAAAAATCATAAACAAACCTTTATGATCAGGGAATACTTCATCTACATCGGCCCCCAGTCTTGAAGCATAAACGCAGAACACAATGCAAGGAACATTGGGGTCATCTAGTGGCCAACGCTCCTCAGTGAGCTTGACTGACAGTTTTTCCTCAATCTTATGGAGGATTCTTGAGTCCATATCAAGCAAATTTTCTTGTTTGGGTGTTCTTGTATACTTAAGAACTAAAACAGAAAGGCAATGGGTAGAATAACATTTGTGTAAACACTGGGCGTGATCAGTTCCAGCCAGCCTTCGTCGGTAAAATGTGACTGAGTATAACCCTTCTCGCAAGATACGAAAAAAAAAAAAAAAAAAAAAATCAAAGTACAGAGGAAAGGGGTCTAGTGAAAGGAAGGTTTATATATAAACAATATTATACATATGACCGAATGCAAGCACTATACAGTAATCCCTGCCGTTGATATACGTCAGTTGACGTGCGATCAGCTTATTTTTGAGTCAGCAGTCATTTCACAAAACTGTGAAATCGACAAAGAATTCATGCAGTTTTCGTATTTCGCCGTAATCCAGTAGTGTTGCAAGTCATACAATAACCTGAGCATGTCGGCAATTAGGTGGAAGTTTTAAAAAACGAATGCAAGTGTTTGATAAGGGGTTCCGAACATCGAGAATAATGAAAGCATGAAGCCGGCTAGGTTGAGTGCTTTTATTGTTTAGAGCCCCTCATCAAACACGAAGCACAGCCTTCTAAAATATCTTCTCGAAGTAATGTGTGCAAGCATCAGACATCTTATTAGTAGAGTTAGAAATTGGATCGAACACTTGAACCACTATCAAAACCCATTCACCTAACCAAGTGCGGTGCGCCAAAGTTGGCTCATAAATCATGAATTATTGATGAGTTGTAGAAGTGTTGCTCGTGTCTCCATGCAGAAACAGGAACCTTTGTCATTGTCTTAACAGTGGTAGTCAATGGTATTTATAGACGTGGATTGTTACGGCAATTTAACCCATTTTACCTTTTTTTTTCTCCATCCAAGTTGCAATATCTACAATAGGAACCAGTGGAAGTATTAACATCGAAGGTTTTGTAATTTTATGCAAGCAGCCAAACTAAAGTTCCCGGGCCGAGTCAAACTATGCGGACTGCTTGGATCACGGATTTGAAGTAGGTTTGAAAAAATAACATTAATAAGTCACAGATTAATTTGCACAGTTATTCAAACAAATAAGAATGAATATGTAACTCGCTTGCTCTACCACCAACTCCAATGTCCAAACATTTATTTTTGTGTAGTCTATCAGGTGCCCTTTGCATCTCATTAGAGAAAAAAGAAGAAAGATTACAAACTGCTTTTTCTTCTTTTCCTCTCAGTCATTCACTCATTCCCCTAAGCCACGCAGCCTTGTTGGAAAGCAGAGCAGGCCGTCTTCTAGCTAACCACCAGATGTATCTGTTGGTGTGAGCGTAGGAGCCTCTCTATATAATTACCCATCGGCTCACCCATGATCACTTGCACGAGCTTTGCTTACATTTAAAAAACGGGCACCGCCAGCTGTCCTCCTCTTTACTTTCGAGTTTCTCGGTCGTGTGATTGGCCCCTTTAGGATACGGACCTTCAGAATTTTCCTCTGCTTGTATTTCTGCTTGCTGACGTCCTCCAGTAAATTCCTAATAAAAGATTACTTCCTTTAGTTTAAAGAACCATATAATTTATCCTGTCAAAATGGAAGTTTGCAGTGTAGCTAATTATAAAGTGACTTTTTTTTTCTCTTTTCTGAACAGAATACTACAATCCCGGACAAAATGTGTTGACACATGCTTTAAATGTCGTATTTTTGTCAAAACTACCATGCTGTGAGTCACCAGTTCCAAAGAAAACTGCTTTTAATCACCCCCCTCCCCGTATCAGTGTTGTAAGCTTGACTTTGGAAGAGTTCCGGTAAGACTTTGACGGAAAACCGTTGTTAAATAATTAATTTATCAACATTGAATGGGGGGAGGGGAGAATGTGTCAACACTTTTGTCCGGGATTGTAGTTGTGCTTCAAGCCAACATTCTGTAATCCAAGACAATAATATACTGGCAGCTGTTTGGGAAAGTTGCGTTGGCACTGTAAGTGTAAATATATTAAAAACAGGAGTGTAGTAGCGTACAGTAGTGAAAGGAGGGGGTATAACTGGCTGATATACAGGGAGCAGTAATTCTAGCATGTGGATTATAGAACTATTACCGCCTTTAGTATATCATCTTTTGGTCAAAATAGAGACCCTTTTATATACCGAAATTTGTCCGCTTTCACAATTTAAACAGGGACACAGCAACTCAGCAAATGCAATTGATTAGCGACAATTCTTTGACACAAGTTTTAGAACCCAAGTGAAATGCCAATGCGATTTTCCAATCGCCAGTCATTCTACCACATTTTTAATATCATTTGGACCCTTAGAAAGAAAGTTCAATTCATTGGGTATCCAACGGGGAACTCGACACAGTTATAGGCGAAATGCACTTTCCAAAAACGTTCGGTTCCATTGGTTTCTTCCGGAATTTTTGGTTTTCTCGTCCAACGGGAAAGCGCCCAATATTTTCATCTTTATGAGACCTCCCCCCAAGCCAGAAAAATGCCAGAAATGTGCGGTGCGAGGAGGAGACTGGGAACAAAACAATGAAAGAAAATGGCGTCCTTGCATAGCTTTCTACCCCGGGCTTTCTACTGTACACTCCTTCCATTACCGCGGTCAGTACCCAAAGGTCGCAATGGAATTGTTAGAAAGAAAGTTCAATTCATTGGGTATCCAACGGGGAACTCGACACAGTTATGGGCGAAGCTGTGATATTGGGATGTGCGAAGGAAATTCTTGGGATTTTAAATGCTTGAAATAACAGAAGCATCTTGTCGTGTGGCACCATTGGCTTTTGCAGGTAGGAACAGAAGGTAAAAAGTATTTAAGTTCGCCACAGAGCGTTTGCTTGAAATTATAGTTTAGCCATTCTGTTGGAAACATGCTATATATTTATCCTTCGACATGACATTGCAGCATGTATGCATGCAGGCTGTGAAATTTATAAAGGCTATTAAATAAAATAACTCAACCACGCATTAAAAATTTGAATCACTGGAAAAAAGATAGTAATTGATATTGTTTTATTTGGCTTTTGGCTTTATGGCAATTTATTGCCTTCTCAGGGATAATATCAATCAGAATAGGAGGTTTGGTTGATATAAGTACCTCTAGAATGGGTTATAAAACCCATTCTAGAGGTATTTGGCACAGCAGTTGCTCCATACAGATGGCAAGTAGAGTTACCAATTACCAATTACCAGAAACCAGAAACCATATTATTACATATATATGAATCATCACTAACTTTTTATTTATGACTGATAATATACTGTATTCCCATGAAATGGGAGGCTGGCTATTAAACTTGTGTTATAAATACTAAAACAATTATTCTCCTCAGTGTTGGTGAATTAGTGATGGCTATTTTACCTTGCCGAAGCGGCTTGGTAAATAGCCACTGCTATTCACCTCTGCTTCGGCAAATAATTGTTAAACATAAGTAGGGATCAGTGTAATATCTATATATGTGTGAGCTGATGCTATGTCAATATTTATAGAGCATGCAGAAGATTGGATTGGTGATTACACTGATTAAAAACAGGGGTCCCCTTTGTATTATTTTTGAAACAATGCACTCCTGCATGCATTAGTCAGCTTTCATTAAAACCACTATCTCACTTGAATAAATTAATAATGTTTATAGTGCCAATTGAAATATGCTCCAATCAGTGTGCCTACTCATTTAAAGTTTAATGACCAAGCCGAACCGAACACGGGGTGTCTTGACACGTAGACCGAAATCCCCAAAACGGAGACCCTTTTTTTCTGTCGAATCATCTTGAAAAGTCGCGAAATGTCGTAAACACAACTCATATGCTAAGGGAACATTCAGCTGTGAAATAATCAGGACATTCGTTTTAGTCCGTTTACCCCACCAAACTTGAAAACGCATCACTCTGACACGTAGTCTGAACTAAACCAGACTGCCATGCGACAAACAAATTTTTTGGCGGCCGACTGGTGACTTCGCGCTATATAGTTTTAATTGTAAACGATTGATGATCTCCTAGTCAAAAATAGACAATCCCGCATCCCGAAAACCCACCTGAGGGGATATCTGTAATTGTAGTATTTCCATTTAGGTCTTCGCTTTTGACGTTATTACCTTTACGACTGCGAAATTAGTAGTCGATATTTGAAGCTAGATAGGCCGCTCATAAATTACTTCGTATGCTAACGTAAAATTGTCGAAAAAGAAATACCTTTTCAACATCTGCGGTATTTCTTTGGGCCATTCTGGGTTTCCTTTTGTTGCAGAGAGTATTGACACTAATATAATCGGCAAAGGAGAACTAACCATTCATGGAGCTAAAACTAAATCTTATCGTGATAATACAATTGTTGGCAACGGCAACGCAACTTGATTCTGAAAAATGGCTTTTGCTCATTTGCATCGGGTTCGGCGCAGTCAGGGGCTGCCGAGACTGCGACTTCCCTCTTAGGACCACAAAAAGAAAAACCGCCCCAATTTTATCGCCGGATCCGCTGATCATGATAGCTGGAATTTGGAAGTTTGTATCAAAGCATCTCTATTTCTTTTTGTGTGGTCGTGTGTTTGTGACTTTATACTGCAGCTTTCGGTACTTCGCGTGAGGGAGGGTTGTTGAGAGATAGTGAATCCCTTGATGTGGTCGAGATTTTGCTCACCACACCACGCAGTCAAATGGTATTTGTATATTACCAATTTTGTTCTCAGACTCTGGCACAAGCGCAACCATTTTTTTACTTATGAAATCACGACAAACATCTTTTAGATTGTGGATCCCGATTTTAATACGAGAACACTTTCACCTTGTTATTTAACTCCTGTATGTCTTTTTCTCAGAATTTGAAGACCAACTCAGTTCTCAGAAATTGAAAACCATTTCAGTTCTCAGAAAATGGAATGTTTTCAGACTCGCTCAAGCGAAGCCAATTTGTTTTACGAATTTACGAAATTGAAAACAACGTTGTTTTCAGGCTCAGGCACAAGCGAAGCTATTTTGTTACATGTGGGATTCAGGCTTGAATACCAGAACACTTTCATCTGTTGTTGTTGTTTTTCCTGTATAACTTTTACTCAGAATTTGACGACCAACTCATTTCTCAGAAATTGAAAACCATCTCAGTTTTCAGAATATGAAATGTTTTTAGACTCGCTCAAGCGAAGCCATTTTGTTTTACGATGAAATCATGACAAATATTTTGAGTTGGGTTTTAGGCTTGGCCTTCATTTCGTGATTTTACTCGTGTCTTACACCTTTTTTTCAGACATTGTTCTCAGTCTCTGCCACAAGCGAAGCTGTTTTGTTACAGTGTTAAATATTCATCAAACGCGGTTTGAAAAGTTGTTGAGTTCGAATTTGATACCAATGGCGAGATTAACATAATTTCAAGAAGAGTAAAAAGCGACTCTCGCTTTCAGTTTTAAATTTGTTGCACTCGAAGAAACTTAATTTGTCTTTGGCTGGAGCATTCGCGACTTCTAATTCAAAAAAGAAAAAATAATTCGGCTTTAAAGATCATCGACTGTGTTGGCTGGTTCGACTGTGCAAAACTAATTGGGTCACGATTCTAAATTGTGCTTTTCTTGGCTTGCGAGACGATCTTGGAGTTACTAAAACGGGGAATAACGCTTAGTCGCGTAGGAATAGGGTTAGGGTTACTTTTAGGGATTATTAGGATTTAGTTGTTTTGATGTCTAACCATATACCTATCCCTAAAACTAGCCCTAAACCTAACCGCCCTACGAAATTCAGCTCTGTTGGCTTCTTGATCTCATTCCCTTCCTCGTTTTAGTAACATCCGTCTTGGAGTGTAGAAAGTTGTCTCAGTGGAGTTTAGCTGTCCACGAAAACTTGAAAACGCACCACTGTGCACGTAGTCCGAGATTAGTAGATATTCGAGGCTAGTCTGCTATATAAATTACTTTGTTTGTAAAATTGTCGATGCTTACCTCTTCAACATCTGCGTTATCTCTTTGGGACATTCTGGGTTTCCTTGCGTTGCAGAAAATAGTGACACGTGATCACTAACCACTGCTAGAAATATATCTTACCGGGAGAAAATAATTTTTGCAGCTGCAACTCTAACTGATTCTGAGAATTTTAGGCCTGATTGGCCGAACTTAATGCAAACTACCTCTAACAATGGCAGGAACAACAGACGCCACCTCTACAACTGACGCCGTTGTATATTAGATAGGACTATAAAGAACCGCACCAATATAATCGGATCCGCTGTACATGATGGCCTGGTTTTGGAGGTTTGTATCAAAGCATCTCTATTTCTTTTTGTGTGGTCGTGTGTTTGTGACTTTATACTGCAGCTTTCGGTACTTCGCGTGAGGGAGGGTTGTTGAGAGATAGTGAATCCCTTGATGTGGTCGACATTTCGGTCACCTCACCATGCAGTCACAGATTTTCGTGGCTAAAAGATGGCATATCAAAATGCTCTGGTTGAAATTAATCTGATATAATATCTTCATTTAAAGATGCATGTAAAAATAATATTTTTAACGTGCATTTTGCGGTTCAGGCGTAACCTTCGCATCGTGTATGCATTATTCTGTACATATCGTTCACCATGCGCTTCCTAAAAAGTTATTTTTCGTCGCTGAGTGCGATCGTGTGCACTATTACACTAACGTTGTAAACACCACGTGATAAAAATCCGGTGTTACACCGATGTTTTCTGCGAGTGGAACCGACAAGAGCCAACAAGAGCGAAATTTCGATGTCCTCAACGAAATTTCGCTCGAAATTTCGTTCTGCTCAACGAAATTTCGCCGGAAGAGCAAAATTTCGATGTCCTCAACGAAATTTTGCTCGAAATTTCGCCGACAAGAGCGAAATTTTGTTCTTAACGAATATTCGTTCGAAATTTCACTCTGCAAACAACAGGCGCTTCGAAATTTTGTCCAATTTTCGCTTATTGCGAAATTTCGCTCTTTTTCGCCATTTTTCGCTCGTTTTCGCCGAAATTCGTCGAATTTCGATGCCATTACTTTTGCACAGTACTGTATAATTAATTAACGATTTGAGTCTTCTGTGTATAAATACTTTGCAGAATCAGTAATATAGGAGTTGGGTATACGAAAACACTTTAATGCACGTCGCACAATGTAATAGTTACTCTGACTTTTAGTGGTCACTTACAATGAGTGAATGCTGCCAACTGGTGCTGATACACGATTTGAAAGTATGACTTACTAGCAAGACCCCCGTTACGATAAGGATAAGTTTGTTTCAGCATTTCTTTATTGCTATCATGTTTTTCTTACATCCAGCCCCAATAGTGACACATCAAGTGACCTGGGAGCTGATTCTCTCTTTTCAAACTCATTTCTGAGTATACAAGAACACTTTTAGATTTTGGATTCAGAATTGAATACGAGAACACTCCCACCTCGTGATTTTACACCTGTCTTGAACTTTTTCTCAGAAACTGAAAACCAACTTTGCTCTCAAACTCTGGCACAAGCGAATTGCCATTTTGTTACATGATAAAATCATGACGAACATCTTTCAGATTTTGGATTCAGAATTGAATATGAGAAAACCGTCATCTCTTTATTTTACTCCTGTATATCTTTTTCTCAGAATTCGAAAACCAACCTTTTCAGACTCTCGCACAAGCGAAGCAATTTTTTTGTTTTCATGACAATATTTTGTTTTGGGTTTTAGGCTTGGCATGATCTCGTAATTTTACTCGTGTCTTAGATCTTTTTCTCAGACATCGTTTTCAGCCTCTGCCAAAAGCGGGACCATTTTGCTATATAATGAAATTGGGATAAAGACAAGTTTGATTTTAGCGGTTATTCAAAAGATTTGGGCTAACTATGATGAAACAAATAATAAGTAACAGGTAAATTAAAAGATGAAACAGGTAGTGTACCTGTAGTTGAATTCATTGGTTTGGGATCCAAGATGTATAGTTGTATGAAAGATAATACCAGAAAGAGAAGACCGTAAAGGGAATAAAAGATAGTTATAAGGAAAAAAAAATTAGTCTTGAAAATTATAAGAACGTTTACTCAATAGCAAACAGATCTATCATATAATGAAAACCGTCAGGAGCGAAAAGTCACCAACTTAATAGTTACAGTACGAAATAAACAAGATATCACTACATTGTTTTGATGATAAGAGATACCTATTATAATTTGGTAGAAAAACCTAAGCATATGATCATTGTAAAATCAACAAACCATATCTCAAAATCTGTACCACAACATTTGAAAACAAAACTGAATCACAAAACCTAAACCACGAAATCTGGACCACAAAACCAGAACCACAAAACCTGGTCCTATAATCTGGTCTCAAAATTTAGTGTCAACTCTGAAACAACTTAATTCCAATTTTTAACTTCCATTTCCTTATTGCAAAACTCATTGACCAACATAAAAACATATTCTGGATCATACAACATCATTAACTTTTTATACCAAGCGCACTTCAGCACGACTAATAAATCTGATATGACTTCGTCACAAGTCAATTCTTTGTTAAGTTTTCAAAAATTGATACGACTGCTAAAACAGAAAGTGATACTGTCGCCTATCTAAATATTTTATTCAGCTTGGCGCATATTTTATCGTCGTCTGATAGTTCTAATACAAAATATTGCTGTAACTTCATCATGTGACAAAATGACTTCACTTGTGTCAGTCTAAGAGCAAAGGTGATTTTTCAAATTCTAAGAACTGAGTTGGTTTTAAATTCTGAGAAAAAGATACAAGACAGAAGTAAAATCACGAGATGAGAGTGTTCTTGTATAATAATAATAATAATAATAATAATAATAATAATAATAATAATAATAGTAATAATAACAATAACAATAACAATATTAAGCAATATTAAACCAAAACTTCTTCTTTTTCTTTTTCTTTTTTTCTTTTTATTTTGTTTTAATTCTTTGAAGATATACGAAAATTGTAAGACATGGTCAAATGTGATTTGTACCTTCGTCGGAAGAAATAAGTTGAGTTGCACAAGAGTTTCACAATTCGACCATCCTGTGGCTTGCGATTGAATCACCGCGATACCTATGTCTCCACAAAGCCGTATATTTCTTCCAGATAAGTATCTGGAACATCAGTAAAGTGTCAGTTGCATATTGAGTATATTTTCACCAACTCAGAAACTGAAATACGGCAATCGCGAGTCGAGTTATATTTTTCTGTGGAATTTTTGCTGTCGTGCTGCCCTTATTATCCCAGATATTGGCTTCTTTCAGTGAAGAGTAGCTGTCTTTGCCTTTGATAGACCTCGATGTGATCATTCAGAGCCACTCGTGCGACACAGAGCGCTTATAGTAATTATTCAAAATGGCGCAGATTTTGCACATCGCGCTGGCCGAAAGCACGTGACACGTATCCCATCGACCCCATGGAACCCACACCAGTTGAGATTAGGGTTGCGTTCTCCTTCATCGAACGCAATAATAATAATAACTTTATTTAAGTGTCAACGTAATTAGCTTTTTACAAACTAATTGGGGACACTGTAAAGTAATTTGCTGGCAAAAGTAATTGAGGGCTTAATTATTATATAGTAATGTATACAACAATACAAGATATATTCTACCTAAATTCTAACTAAACTGGTCAGATATAAAATAATCCGATTACAAGTTAGAGATGTTTTCAGACTGTACTACCATGCTGTGCACTACAAAGTGCACATCAACTACAGCTGTATTCAAATCTGTGCTCGATTTCGTGGGTGTCATGTTAATTGTCCAAATTGCTGGCGTCTGATTGGTTCGTGTAAGCACATAATTTTGAGAGAAGGTTTTGCTCGGCATCCACACTTATTGCTGTTTGCAGTGAGCGTCCTGTCCTTCTGTTGCATTTATTGTTTATCGGTTTGTCCGGATCCGCTCTGTCGGATCTGGGTACACAAGTTACAATGACATTTAAAATGGCAGCTTCGGCCAATCGAAATATGGCTTTGATGTTGAACATAGTTCTTTTTGAAATCAGGAATGATTTTGGAAAGAGAGGATAGCTGGCTGGTTACTTTAGGTTTCACTACTGGGGCTGAATGTAGCAATAAAGAATTAGTGGACCAGGTTTTATTTTTTAAGAAAATGCTAAAGCAAACTTCCCTTTATTGTATGGGAATCCTGCTAATAAGTCATTGTTTATCAAATCGTTGACTGGGTAGGTTAATTTAATGCATCAGCACCTGTTGGCAGGATTCCGCTCACTGTTAGTTACTACAGATATACATTAGTATTTCAGAAGAAAGTTACGTAGATAGTGAAACATTTGTAAAATGTCACGAAAAGAGAAAGCTAACTACAATGTACTACAGTTTCTTACCAGTAAATATATATTTATATAGGTAAGACATATCAAATACATATCATATTATATTTCTTTTTGATGCAGCATTTTTTCTGGTGATATCATCTCTGCCCCCACAGAAAGTTGGTTAATGTTTGTTCAGCAGTTCTGGAGACACTATGTGTTTATCCATCACGACATTTGTTATGCATTTATTCTTCTTTGCATGGGAGCTAGGAACACTGATTGGTTTAGTTCGCTACCATCCGTACTTACATCAAAGAATACTCCTAAGCCGGCAACACTTTGCATGCGTGTGTCGTACACCGCATGAAGCCAATTTCTTTTCTTTTTTTTTTTTTCTTGAACTTACTTCTTGCAATTGGAGGAAAATTTCTACATCGTGCACAAGCTTCGTTTTTCTCCTGCATAACTTATGCTGTAACCAACTTAGAATATTGAGTCCTAGTATTGGATTTTTGGGGGTTTTACGAGCGTTACACTGAACAACAAAATGCCCGGTGCACTTGAGTTGACAGCTTTGCAGTGACCGCTGGCCTAAAAATAAAGTGACCAGCAGTTGAAAAACGTATTTACGCGGTGTCTTAAATAGGTAGTAGTTGCAGCTAAGTAGTATCTCTGGTGGACTTTGTTTTTGTTTCTTTTTTGTTTACTTTTCACTGTCTGTCAGCCAGGTCTTCTGATTGTTGGCTTTGTATTTGTCTTTATTTCAAGATTTCTTGGCTATCCTGAGGACCAAGCAGAACGCAATACTCCTTCAAGGCCAACGGGTACGATCACATTTCAAGAACTTGACTCGAGATTGTTGTATTTGTACGCATAGTGGTTGGCAAAGAAACCATATTCAGATTGATGCATTGCGTGATTAAGATTTTGAAGTTTTCGGTCGTAGGTCACAAACAGTGTGGGCGATTTGTGTGGGTGGGTCGGTGGGTGGGTGCGTGTTTCTGTTTTTGATTTTTTTGTTTGTTTTTTATGTATTAAGGTATGTTTGGTAATTTGTCTTTAACTCGTTGACAGGACTTTTGGATGGAACGTGGAGAGACCCATGCTCATGGGATGAAAGGTATCTGTGCCAATAAAAAGGTGGTAGTAAATAATTATATATAGAACCAGCAACACATCAACTGCATATTTATTGCCACTACACACCTACAGCTTAGCGCACTGCAATGCACTTGCGATGTGGAAAAAAGAAAGCGAAATACGATGAATTGCATGTATCAGCATAGGTTGATGTTCATATCTAACCGCCGTAAAGATTGACCTAACTGTTCTTTTTTACTCTGCTTGAAACGTCACCTATAAGTCATTAATCGTTTAGCATATCCACATCAATGTATTTCATTGTTGCAGTCTGTTTTACATGCAATACACTGAACAGAACAAAGCACCACTAAAAAATTAACATAACATAATCACGTAACACAGAAAAATAAGACATTGCCCTAGAAATGGAACAAAACAGAAAGCAATACAAAACAACAAAACACACATCACACTAAACAATGATTTCTGCAGCAACCGATTTGTGTAGTGTTCTATTCAACTTATCTGGCTTATTCATTTCCGTCATGGTGTGATGCAATTCTATTTTCCATTTTTAAGAGCTTTTGCCGCCTTGAGGGAGGAAACAGCAGCCCTACGCCCAGGTATGGTGAATGGTGTGCGTGTGAAACACTACCGAATCCTCCTTGTAGGACAAATAGGCGCAGGAAAGTCAAGTTTCTTCAATTCTGTCAAATCCATTTTTCGTGGACACATAACTACCCAAGCGGTTTCAGGCGAAGGAGCCAGGAGTATGACAAGCACGGTATGTTGAAGACAACTGGATATATCCCGAGACCTGATTGTAATTGTATAGTATTATAGGATAGCATTGGCAGTAACAGCACTAGTGGTAGTATTAGTAGTAACCTGAGTTTTGGTAGTAGTAGTGGTAGAGGCCAGTTAAATAACGTTATTATTATTATTATTATTATTATTATTATTATTATTATTATTATTATTATTATTATTATTATTATTATTATTACTACTACTGTTGTTGTTATTGCTATTATTATCTATCAAGACAAAAAAGAGAGCTGATCCTAACCCCAACCCTAAATTTTCAAATCTATT
Source organism: Plumapathes pennacea (assembly GCA_964036295.1). Lineage (NCBI taxonomy): Eukaryota > Metazoa > Cnidaria > Anthozoa > Antipatharia > Myriopathidae > Plumapathes > Plumapathes pennacea. The sequence continues at coordinate 300,719 of OZ038473.1, forward strand.
TTTAGATTAGGTTCGGTAACAGGATTCGCGCAGCCCAATGTTAATATTAAAAATAGCGGCAAAACCTGCAACGCAAAGGGAGTCCTCCGAGTGTTGTCCTGAATGTAAGTCGTCTTCTCGGGCCTGCGGGAGGGCCTGCTCGCAGGCTACTGGAGCTTTAGGTTGAGGGTCGAGAAGACGACCGAAACTCCAGGCTATCCGAGTGCATGATGAGACATTATAAACGTAACAGAGAAACCGCTAATGTTCTTGCCCCGGCGAGGAAGATAAAAACGAGATGTCACCTTCTCGAAAAAGTTGGAAGAAAAAGTCAATAGTCTCCAACTGACTATGTACGCTTTGGTTGTTGTTGTTGTCTTTTTTATATACTATTTTATTTTTACAGTCTTTGTGATTGACTGTGTAATTAATTTGATTTTGGCTTTTCGAAAGTCACTAGAAAACGGCTCCATTACAGCTAAACTGTAAAACTACTTGTCTTTTGTAGTTCAGAGTTTACGACGTAAGGATGACGCCTGGCTCAGATCCCCTACCATGGAAAATTTGCGACACCATGGGTTTGAGTAGGAGTGAAGAGCCAGAAGTACATCACCTTCTGTACCTATCGGATGGAAATGTACCCGACAGAACTGAGGTAATTCTCTTATTGATAGCTAGATAAGAGATAATAAAGGATAGTGAAGTATCATAAGTTATGGAAATTCGCACCGAAATTCGCACTAGTATTCTTCCTCTGCAAACGCTCGTTTGTCCGTCCGTCCGTAAGTCGCGTCTGTAACGCTCTTCCCCAGGCTACCTCGGTTTCTTTATTTGGAGGTAACTGAAGGCAAATAAAGGAAAAAAGAACGAAATCATGTTTGATTCCTGAATGGCGTGCTATGTTGACGCCGTTACCAGTCAGATTTCGCATGCTAACCTGCTTTCTCATAATGCAATTCATTTTTTTAGTTGGGAAACAGATTTATCACTCCTGATGACGAGCACTTTCGGCAAAACCCTTCCGTTGAAGACAAGGCTCACTGTGTGGCATTCGTCATTGACGCTTCAAAAGTAGACGTCATGGATAGAAAAGTCTGGGAAAAACTGCAAGAATTTCAGAAAGCTCTGAATAGCAGAGGTACAGTAGAACACCCTCTAGCGACCGCCTTTCGTAAGCGACCACCTTCCTTAGACGACCAGTCACCAAATGACCGATTGGTTTCTCAGTCAAATTATTAGTAAAACCTCTCGTAAGTGACCGCTACCACCTCTGAGGCTCACCAATTGAGTTTTTCTACTGTTATTGACCTTCGGTAAGCGAAAAGTTATAATAAGCGAGGCTAAGCAAACATAATCAAATTATGGAACATTTTGACAAGCTTAAGTCGCTCCCGCCCGGGGGAGAAAGCATCGAAACTTTAAATTCTTGGTATGCTCTTATTGGTACCTTCTTGGTGTCAAAATGCGCTCGAGCCACGCCCGTTTTAGTACCTCTTAGGGGTCATAACGAAAATTCCCGATGAGCATCCCCGTCATTTTTGTGTGGGAGTCTACCCCTGGACGCTCCCGGCTGTCGCGGTTTTTAAATATGAACCTATGCTTGTCAAACAATCGATGATTTACCAAAACCTCTGTGATAATGGTTCTAAAATACAACAAACCGACTGGCAAATTAGAAAGCCTGATAGAAGAAATGCATTTTAAAAGATATATAGATAACTAATGAAGCGCAGGCTGGATTAATCGTGGCCTCTGATTAGAAAAATTTGTTCGAAGTCAAACTGTCAGAATTGACTGTACATGAAAATGAGGTAAGTCGCGTATTAATCTGTTCTTTGCTGGCCGACCCTGTCACTCCCAGGCTCAAAATGGCGATTCTCTCAACCTTTTAGAAGCAAATATTTGATTGTTAATGATTTTTCATAGTTTAATCATGTTTCATTTGAACAAGGTGTCAAAAGTCAAATTCTCCTTACTGTATGATATTTTTCTGGTGAGAAACTGAAAAAGAAAATTGAAGTTGATCACTCTTGGGAGTCTCGCTCTAGTCCAGAGATTGCTCACTGAAGAATTCCAAAAATGCGTGCGAAAAGTTGCCACATCAAACTTGAATCCCAGTATCTGTCGCGTTTTCACGCAACAAAACCTGTTCTACGTTCTTTTCTTTTTCATTTCTTTTTATGTCCTATTTTGCTCACAGCTGTGCCAGTGGTGGTGCTGCTGACCCACATCGATAAAGCTTGCCACCATGTAAAAGGTGACCTAGCCAGTGTATTTGAAAGTGAGAAGATTCGTGAGGCAGTGCAGAGAGTTTCCAGAAAGCTAAATGGGTTACAAGAAAACCATATCTTCCCGATCAAGAACTACGAGAACGAGACTGAGTTGAAGGTTCCCAACAGCATCTTGATTCTGAGGGCACTACGTCAAATGCTGCAGTTTAGTCAGTGCTACCTTGACGAAAACATGCCATCTTCTAGCCGCTTCAGAAGATTGTTTCATCGAATGCGTATACGGTCAAGTAGGTCCAGGAGCAACGAGGAGTCTTCAAATTAAGTGTCGTTAACCGATTACTAAAGGCTGTAAACTTCGTTTAGCTCAGTCTTCATTCAGAGAAACTTTTTGCGTAGAGCTTTGTGGTGTGTAACCTCATTAATCGCGTTTAAATTTTAGATTTTGAAAGCTAAAATGTACATGTGTCATATCAGTTTACTTCGTCTTTTTCTGAGCTGTCACAAGTTGTCGGGCGTTTTTTCTGAGCGTTTTGCTATCCGCTTCAATTATTGGACCTTGCTCTACAACCGTCTTGGCAAGGACCCGGGACATGCTAATTATATTACATGCATGTAACGATAGAATAAAATACATAGAATGAAGTGACATAAGTTAGTTCAATGTGTTATATTTGTTACATTTTCTGTTCTACAATGTTATTTTATCCCGTGCCGTTCGCGAACAATGAACCCAATCACCTAACCCTGCCAATTGTTTAACTAATCTTGGTGGACTCTGCTTCTGTTTCACTGAGCACAAAACGTCACTTACCAACAGGCACATGTGACATAAAAGATAACCACGGTGCTGATTAAAACCACTGAAATCAGTACCGGGGAGGCCTGAGTGAGTTCCTCTTTGATAGAATCCACAATGGGCCGATGTGGAGAACAATAAATTTTAATTTGTATCCAGACCCTTCCATCTATTCATCCAGAAGGCAAGGACCCATAACCTGGCCCTGGTTGTTCAAGGCTTGACTGAAGCTAAATTATAAACCGAGGTAAACCAAATTGTAATCTCCCTTCTTGGTCAATAGGCTGGTCCAAAAAGACCACCTACAAATCGTTTTGTTTAGCTACAGAAAACTCAATCTCAACAGTCAACTCCAATTGAGTTCTAAGAGAAACTTCAATCATGTTAATCAGGTCAAAAGGCAGCACAAACTTTGGTTCTTAAGTTTAAGATGATTGAATATATTGATCCGTGATTTTTACAACTTGGCCATGAACATCTGCCGTTATAAAACTGAGAAGCAATACTATATTCCCAGATTGGACTATTTTTGAATTGCTTTCAAGTGTGGTCACAGTAACAGTAGACGTTTGCGAGAGAAATTCTTAAAACAGCACAGGTTCTGTCAGATTCAGTAAAGAAGATGTGCGCTCCAGGCTCTAGTTTCTTCGTTCAGCTTGTTTTCGATAAGTTGCGTGTCTTAATTCCTAACAGTGGATTTTTGAAGCGTCAGCTCACCTTGAACCTCCGCGATCTGGACCGCAAAAAAGATCACCATAATAAGGCCATAGTGTTTGAGAAGCTTCTTTGCTGCTTAAAAATCCATTTCGAACAGCAAAGTAGCTTCTCCAAATACTATGACTATGTCTGTCGAAGTCGCAATACAATGCGAAATTACCCGTATCCGGCTTTGTTACGTCATAACACAATTAACCGCTGACGTATACGTTCGTGCCTGTTACGTCAGAACTTCGTCCACACTGTCACAATCATGCGCAGTAACAAATAGTTCTTTGTTCCCATATAAACGAGTGTCTGTCTAGCAAATCTTTCTGCTGAGCTTTGTATTGTTTCTACATAAATTCATTATGGTCAAAGTAGGTCTCCACTCTTTTGGGCGGCAAAAGCGAGCACCAGCCGAACGTTAGCCGAGAGAACTCCGAGGGATCAACGAAGACGGATCTAAACTCATCACCAGTCTTTCCCGGACAGGAACCTTGTAGAGAACGAGTGAATTTTTTGGCAGTGCATTTTGTCCGTTGTAAAATGGTTTAGACTGTTCAGAATAGTCAATACCTAAGCGTTATAGATCGCTTCTTATTTCTGATTTCACTGTATTTGATACAAGGGCTCTTTATCCTTGATAAATGACGATTATGATGACTTTGTTTGAAGTCGATGGGCCGTACAAAAGGGAGGACATAAATATTTATTCGCCTAGCCACAGCCCTTGTGACACGATATTTGGGTCACATACCGTGTCGAAGGTCTCAAGAAACTCTTGTGAGAGGGAAGGTAGGTTGTTGACTTTGATATATATGAACTCATTGCCTGTGCGTATTTTGATTTCTTCTGATCATGGATATTGGTTTGTTGTACTCGTGTATGCGCGCGTGTATTTACCGAAAATGTTTTGATTTGCTTGTGTACACCACTCGATAGGATCTCATTGTGCAAACCGCGTGGAAAGGTTTCCTGTTCAGCACTAGCTAAAGTTAGTTTTGCCTTGTTTTGCATTATTTTACAAGCTCTAGGATGTCGGAAACTGACAAAGCGGCTGCTGGTCGCGCGAAAACGGTTCGTTCACCAGAAGACATTTCTCGTGACGTCCGAGGCGTGAAACTGCGCCAGAGAGTCTCTTTGACATTCGACGATGACATCCCGAGAGACGATTTGGAGGAATTCATTTTGGAAAGAGCGAATCTGTCCGCCAGCCAGGTCAATGTGCGCGCGTATCAAGATCTGGTCATTCCAGCTGGAGAAGTTAAACCGATCTCCGATATTCGAGGGGCGGACACTTTGAATTATTCCAAAGTGGAGCGTCTGACACGATGCAAACTGGCTGCGATGTACCGGCTGATGAATGTATTGAACTGGGGCGAGGGAATCTTTGACCACATGATGTGCACGGTAGGCTGCAGTTTTATTTATTATCTACTCCATCGCACTTGTGACTGAACAATACAATATGCAAGTGCAAACGCCAGACGGGGTGAGGGTGGGGATAGTGTACTCTCATAGATAAGCCATTTTGTATGTGCCAACCCAAAGAATATCATTTTCAAGCATTTGTATTAATAGTATGAGACAGAGTTTATCTCCTTGGTTGGCTGGAATATATAGGCGGTTCTTTGTTTACTGTAGGTGTTTACTCATTAGCATAACATAATGTTCAAGCTACAGACAACCAGACGCCATGTGAATCAATGTCTGAATTTTTAGTCATTGTATTCAAATATGAACATGCTTGGAGGCTTGTTACAACTGTTGCATGATGTAATACTAAACGTGTGTGAGTGTTTTATTGGTCGTCACCTTCTATTTTGGACTCTTTTATGATTGTATTATCATCACCTTTTGTGAAACAAAGTTTAAATATTTGGTGGTAAAAATAATAGGAGAACCCATGTCTGGACGGCCAAAATGTGGCCATGTTCACTTAAATATAGAGTTGGTCGCTTAATTAAATGAGAGGGGTTTTATTGATCAACAGACTATTATGCTGTTGATGTATGTATGTTGCTGCTTTGGCATTTTTTCAGTATTGTACACTCCCACCCAAAGTTGTGATATAAAGGCAATTCAGACTTTTGGCATGTCAATTGGGTCTATTCTGGAATAGAAATAGAGATGTTGATTGGTAAATTTATTTGGTTTGGAGCTGACTTGTATAAAGATGCATTGGGAGTTTGAAATGCTAGTGTGAACATTTTTAAAACAATTTCCAACAAAATTTTGCATGCAACAAGCAGCAATTTGAGTCATTGTAGTGACTTCTAATCCGGAATTGACTCAATCAAACAATATTGCCCTTAGTTGGTATAACTCTAAGGTATCTTGTTATGTTTAGGTCCAAATGTCTGAAGATGATACCAGCATTCTTGTAGGACCACATGGCCTATTGTTTAGTGAAATCACAGCATCCAGTCTACTTGTGGTGAATGGTGAGGGAGAAGTAATAAAAAAAGGGAGCACCAACCTTGGTGTGTACAGACCCGTGCTGGCCCTACTCACAGCCATCCATGCAGCCAGGAAAGATGCAAAGTGTGTCATGTTCATTAACACAGACACTGTGAAAGGTGTAAGTGTTTATCTACTGAGAAGTTAAATCTGTACACTCCCAGCATTGAAAATGCTGAGCATAAAGCTGAAGCAAGTAGTGCCACACAGTGTATAATATTAGATTAAAATGCATACTCTACATAATAAATATATATTTTAAAAAGGTTACTATTTGCAACTGGACATGATTTTGAAGTGGCATATTTGCTGGAATGGAAAAATTTTAATTATTTATATAGATTTTGCTGAGAGAAAACTTTACATATTATGTGGAACAACTCTGATGGGAAGTATGAAAATCATGTGGAATTCACCTGCAGCAACACAAGAAAAAAAATTTTCTTCGTTTCCTGTTTCATTATCTGGAAGATTTAGCCTCATCGTTGCTACTAATTTTAATATTATAGACAGCCACAATTATTGTTGTTAACAGTGTATGTCTGGTGACTTAAATTACCTTGCTTTCTATCTTCAGGTTGCTGCTACAAAGGCAGGACTTCTGCCGATATCTCACGATGCTATTGCTGTAAGTTCAGGAGCAGTCATGCTCTCCGTGCTATATCAATGTTTCATCATTTATTAATTCAGAGTTGCTGACCACCTGATGTTACCAATGAACACTAACTGTAAACAGTACATGTATTTGATGCACTGCTTTGTGTAACATTGCAGATTGGAGAGGTGTCGTATCACAATTTTCCAGGCTTTGTTCTGACTGACGATGTGAAAGAATCACTTGGGAATGAACTGGGACCTAGCAATAAGGTGAACTGTATTCAGTGTCGTGTTCACTCCTGACCTCATAATAAAATATTTCTCCTAACCACTCAAAAAGCAAATGCATGGAGATGCCTTATTAAAGCTGCACTTCTGGATATATTTTTTCATTTTAATTATATATTATTATTTTTTGAGTGAATGCAAAGTGGAAGTCAATCAGAAGTTCTTGATGTAGATGGTTTCTGGGTTTGTGCTATTTGTTAACACAGTAGTTTTTGTTGTAAAAGTTAACAGGGTGATGTATTTCTACAGGTGATGATTTTGCGCAACTTTGGAGCCATTTGTGTGGGAGATACTGTGGAGGAAACATTCCATACTGCATTCTTCTTTGTTAAAGCTTGTGAAAATCAGGTAAAGGATCGAGCAGAAAATGCAGAAAATGTTCTCTCTTCCCCATCTTTTTTCCAGTCATGCAAAGACCGCTCTGATCTCCGGAAAAAGTTAAATCAAGTGCGCTTTCTTTTGAGACCGTATTGTATTCTTTTGGGACCTATTCTGAATAGTATTCCGTCCATTCTGCTTCCGACAGCAGAATAGACAGAATAGACGGACCAGCGCAAAGTCTGTTCTTTTAGGAATTGATATTCTCTGTCATTCTGTTATTCCTACTCTGGAATAGTCCCAAAAAAATTCTCTCTAAGTGAACCTTGATTCACCCAGCAGGTTAACTCACGGTCTTTGTATTTTCAGGTCCATGCAATACGTCTTGGACTGAAGAACCTACTGACAGTTGACATGAAAGCACAGGGGCAGATGTTACATGCCTTGGAGGATGATGCAGATGGTAACATTAGGAAACCGAAGCAGGCTACAGCTCACTTTGAGGTTTGGATGCGTTGGCTTGATTCCAAGGTACATATTCACCAAGAGGTCGTCTTTTAAGCCCTGGCTTATGTCAGCACCGCCGTTTGATCCTATTCGATTTTTATGTGTTTGAATTCCTGCTTATACAGGGCTACAAAACTGATTATAACTATAGAAACCCTGGGGTGTACAAGAATCAGAAGGCTCATTCACCCGCTAAAGAAGCCTCTCCAAGGAAGTCGGACCGGGAAGGTCGTCTGCCGAGACGCTCCAAGTCTTTGGGTCGTACTAGTGACTACAGAAGCCGAACCAATTGGTCGAACAGTCCTGTCAAGGCGACTCAGTACTGGCATGAGATATCTGAACCAGAGATGAATGAGCTGGATTTTGACTTCAAGAACTGGGATCAAGAGAACAACGAAGTGGAAAAGCACGAGAAGAGCATCTCTGAGGTTGGTGATAGTGACAGATATGAAACTCTGCTCAGTTGAAGAAATCTCTCCACTTAGCTGTCTGGTACATATTTGTTGTATGTAATAATATAAATGTTAACTAGCGGGACCCCCTTGAAATACGGTGATCGATCTTTGTTTCCTTTTTAAAATCCGTTTCGAGCATCCCGAATGCACTTTACAGTATCAAAGTGCAAACTTCTCTGTGGTACCCCTCCACCGTACCACTCGGCGAATCGCCGATCGATCGACATCAAAATCTCTCCGTTTTTCGAACATGCGGCAGCATCGGCCCGACATCCAGCAACCTGACAGTTCAACTTCTCTTTCTATCGAAAAGAACAGAAGTCATCATGCGAGGCCAATATTTGTACTCTCTTTTACTCCCGAGTGTCCGCCATATTTTTTAATGAGAAGGCCTGGGAAAGAGCGTTACAAACGGACGCACGGACGAACTTATCGTATAAATAGAAGTTTCAGATTGCCGTTTTCCGCAGCTCGCAAATCTTAATCGTCAAACCGCAAGAAGTTACGTCACGCCTGCCGTATTTCTGTTACGTTGTCAACACCAGGAAGCATTCCTTAGGTAAGTCAAATACCGCAGCAATAAGCTTTTGTTGTTTCAGAATTTGCTACCTTCAGCAAACGGGACGTGTAGGTTAGCTCATTTGACTTTTGGGGTTTGTGGTCTGAAGCATACGGCAATCTTAAACTACCTGTTATATAGATACTGCTAATACGGCTGTCAGAGCGTGCGTTATGTAATTTACGTTTTGTATCCACAGCCTGGCTTCGAACAGGAAGTATTTGTTGAACCCAACGTCATCGAAGAGGTGCATGCCACTCCTGACTTCGACATTAGTGGCGCGGACAATGGAGACAAAGAGCCAGGTCACGTGGCCGCGGGCGTCATGGTGACTCCAGCGAGGGTCCCGGATGTGAGCCCACAAGAGGGGGAACTGGTGCGTAGGAGGTCCGGGAAGAAAGTCAAGAAAAGGCGGAGCTTTCGGGAGAAGCTGATGCACAGGATCAGCACTGGATAATAACAAGGTCACGCACTCTTCCCAACTGGTTTTTACCAGTTTATTTTGTATAACTGTCGCTAGCCATCTTTTTTAACATTTTAACAATTTCAATATTAAAGTTGTTTGTTTATGGTTGTTTACATCTGTGATTAGATTTGAGTTTATGCTTATAATATGTTCGTGTTCATGTTATGCTTATGGACCAGTCAATTCCAACTGCAGAATTTTATTAGAGCAGTTTTATTTAACGAAAAGTAAGGACTGACGTTTCACACAATTTATTACTCTCAACTATCCGGCCACTGATTAGGCGCGGTGCCTCAGCAATGTTGCGGCTTCAAAACGGACTGGGTAGGAGTTTGGTTGGGAGGCGTCGTAAGCCAGTTAAGATAGACTGCAAGCAACGCTGTTGCCACGCCTGTAATGTGAGACTCGCAGCCGTCTGTAGGAAGCAAATAATGGACTCAGTTTAGTTTTGATTTGTTCTGCTACAAGCAGACCCCCCGCGTTGTTTAGAGAGAAAAGTCGATCTTTCTGATCAGTGGAGCCGAGTTAACCCTTTCACAAGAGTGATCAACTTCAATTTTCTCTTTCAGTTTCTCACCGGAAATATATCATACAGTGAGGAGAACTTTGCTTTTGATACCTTGCTCACAATACAGCAGATTGAACTATCAGTTCTCAATACATTACTCATATGTTTTCCTCTTAAAAGGTTGGAAGAATATGCATTTTGATCTTTGGATTGAAGTAGTTAATCAAAACCCCTGCATGGTTTAGGCCTTTAAGTTATTGGTTTAATCTCTGGGCCCGGGAACTGGCTCCTGTATCTTTAAGTTACCATGGTTGGTATTGTTAGGTAGAACAAGCTTTTGGGTTTGTTTTTGGCCAAAAACCGTCAATGTGTTGTCAAGAGATCAGGGAAGGGAATTGTGTTAAACAGTGGAGGTAACATGTACCTGACATTTCCTTTGTCACGAGAAGCCGCCTCATGGTCATGCCTCTGGCTGCCTTGCTTTGTGGGTGAAATAAAAAAAAAAAAAAAAAAAAAAAAAGAAAAAAAGAAAGCATTTGTATTAGAAACGGGCGATGTGGAAAATTAAGAAAGTGCTACTCAAAGTTTTGGTATCAATTCATTGCGCTAAATTGATAAAGGGTCCATCTCTACCACAATCATTCGCGCGCCAAAAACCTTGATCCGCCATTTTTGGGGGCCCCGAAAGTCCAAAATTATATTTTAGCACTGAATATATTCCATCTGACTTGCTTAAATTAGAATATAGAGAGTCAGTGCCTTGGAATACCCTATTTTTACTGCGTCTCACCATCGGCTCTGGCGACCCTTCTCAGGCAGGTCGTAACCATAGCAACCAGATGGTAACTGCCATTGTTTGACGTCACGAAGTCGCTCTGTTGAAAGAAAGGCGTGGTATCCCAGAAGTCCGCAGACCACGCCCTGTTCCATGAAAAGGTCCCTGTCTATGCGGCGCTTGTTCTTAATTTCCTGCACAAACTTCATTTGTGGGAACATACTCGAGCAGATACGGTCATACACGACCTGTAAAGATTGCAGCGGGTCCGGGTAGTGGCGCTTCAAATGGCGCGAGAATTCCGGTATACAACCTACAGAAGAATGAAGCGGTTTGCGGATAACTTTCGTGAAACCAAAATATTACATCGCCGATGAAGGCTGCACAAAAACAATTCCTACCATTCAACCGGAAGCCAAAATAATTTGTGATAGAACGATAATAAATCGACTACTTTGCGGTCGATGTTAGACGCCGTTAAGAGTTCGGTTTAAGCTGACCGTTTCGAGTATTCACGAGTAAGGAATTGCGGGAACAAGATTGGGCGGTCAAAGGTTAAAAGAGTTGTGTTGGTTTGTTTTCAGAAGGGAGTCAATTTGCAGTCTAAGAAACCACCATCAATATTTCCGTCACACTCCTTTTCCACTGTCACTTACCTCTCTGCTCGCCAAACATGAAGTACAATGCCTTATGGGTAAGTCCGTAGCCGATATCCCCATGCGCCACCATCATATCCCAGCAAGCATTGCTAACTTGACACGGCCTGGCCTCATACCCAGGGCCCGCGCTGCCGAGAAGTTCGGTCACGCATGTCTTATACATGCCGTCATTATGTGCGTTTGCGTTTATACTCTGTTTAGTTAGACGGCTGGCGAGGGACTGATTTACCATCTTAAAAGTCTTGACAACGTGCCATGGCTGAGAGATTAAAAACTTCATTTGTTCGTAGTATTGAGGTGCTGTATATTGCTGATGTGCAGCACTTTTGTTTGCGATACGAGACACCCTCTTGTACTCCGACGAAATTTGTTCAATAGTTTCTGCATCAAGCGAGCCTTGAGTGCTTTGCAAGTCCAGAGAAACCTTTAACAAAATTCCTGTTGAAAGTGCAATTTAGTAAAGAGTTTACTAAAGATTACAGCATTATATGACTTACGGTTCTTTATATCGAAATAAAGCAGTCATACAGAATCTACCTATACGCACTCACCTCTAAATCCCAAAAAATTAAAACTTCACGACACTCATTAAAGAAATATAAAGCGGTTTTCAGATTTGGCCTACGTTTGTTGGCGCTTCAACAAGTTTGGCAGTAATCTCGGCCTATCAGGAACAAGAGCAGATTGCGATTTTCTCACGCAAGCAAACAAGTGACGATGGCGTTTCCTTGGGCTATACTAGTCTTCAGAATAAAACCAAACGCAAAATATTTTGGCTTCTGAAAGTTTATTCTAAGGCTTGCAGTATGAGTCCGATTGACGGTGTAATTCATTGTTTTGGGTTTTGGAGTACGATAGTCGATATCCGAAGACTGCAGCTCTATCAAACATCGAGCTTGATGTATCTTATGAATATAAATACATGCATTCAAAAATATTGTTAGCTAAAGTATGAAAATATTCAATTAAGGAAGGCACACTCTATAGGTCTCTTAGACAGATCTCAAGACATAAACTATGTGTTGCCCAATGATGGAAGTTCATCTGCCTAATTATACACTTGCACAGGTGAAGCCATAGTTTCTTTTTTAAAGACAATAGAATATAATATGTTATATTGGCTCGGTCAGCTTTTTCTTGCCATATGCATACTATTCTATTTTCGGACATTTTTCTTGTTCAGTTCTTGTATTCTTTATTGTAAAACAGTGGCATTAAAAAGCATTGGAGTTGTAGTATTCTGTGTAAAGAATTAGACATCAAATGTAAGCCTTTAGGCGCTTTTAAAGCAGATAATCGTAAGCCGGCGTTACAGTGGAGTGAAAAATAAAACGGTCGCAGTATTGTAGCAACGTAGTAACTCACCTTCGGTAACACGCAGTCCAAACACAGCATCCAAATTAATGTTCCGATATTCTTCCTCAAAGAATCTAATAGCTTCTTTCAACGACTTTAAAACGTCCCGAATGCTCTCTGTTGCGTATTCCTTTTGTGGACGAGAAAAACTAGAAGAGCAAAGTATGGTGCTCGAAGAGAAAAATGTTACGACAAGAAAACAGAAAAATATTGTTCGTTGAAGATCCATGACTGGTGACTGCAATGCACAAAGCGTCTTCACAACTTGATCAGCCTATTTTGTCGTCGGTCTGAGTGGGTGATCATACTATTTACAAAAATACGATAAAAAACAATAACCTTGTACCATCCGGTCCTCGAGTAGTGACAACTTGCCTCCGGATCCGAAAGGAGGAAACAAGCTGTTCCGTGTAGAACGTTCACTTTCACTATAATTACGTAAGGAGTTTTCTTTTTAGCCGTCGGGTGAAAATTGTATCAAACACTCTTGACCAATATTGGTATTACTATACGGAGAAAATTACTTGAATGTTAATTATCACCACTTTGCCAAGGAAACGGCGTCGTTTAGTATGAATGTTGTTCTGACAAAAAGAACAAGGGAGTCTCGCGTTGACGGATACCTATAAGAGATGATTGACCCTAATTAACCAGCTTGAAGCAGTATAGCAGTGCACACCTTGATCAAGTTTTCTTTTGCATTACATACTCCAAAAGTAATATATGCCTTGTTTATCGATGTATTATAGGAATGACAAAGAGATCGAGCAATAGTGCTGAACCAGCAGCTTTAATCTCCTTAGAATTACAAGACATTTAGCCTGAATCTTGGACTTCACTGAGGCTCGTACATGTCACCTGCTCCCGTTATCAAGAGGGAGTCCATTTTTTTCCCGACCTACGCTTCCGATTATCTGACAGTTCAAGACTGTCCGACAATGGAAATATCGACGAAAAATGACAGTGTCACTTCAACAGGTATATTCTATCTCATCTGCAATACACGTATTGAGCCCTTGCCACTTAGGGGAGAGGGGTGGGCGAAATGAGAAACACATAAAAATGACCAAATTTTTATTATTATTATTATTATTATTATTATTATTATTATTATTATTATTATTATTATTATTATTATTATTATTATTATTATTATTACCATTATTTATTATTCTGTTTTACGCGTGCAGCCCATGCACCCAATTTAAAAGAAACGTGGGCCCTGGTAACTAGTTTTGTTGGAAAAAGTCCGCACATCTCAAGATGAATTTACTAATTCATTCTCGCTTTAGGTAAAGCGTTGAACCTAAATATCTCCTGGAAATTCCCCACTTTAAAGAGCTACACCAAAAAGAATATCACCGCGTTCGAATAGATCAAATTTGAGTCAAGATATTGCCAAAGGAAATATGTGTTTTCAATATATAGAGGGAAATGTACAGGACGAATTAACTTTAGCAATGCCATAATGTATGTTTGGCTCCCACTAGGAAAGGCTTTCTAAAAATAAGAAGTGTCTGCGCCTTTCTCTACACTTCGAATAAATCCATTAGAAAAAGGCGAAAAAAAATCTAAATATAATTGCACTATGTCACATTTGACACACGGAGTTCGCCGTGTTGTTGTTCGTGTTGTTGTTCGTGTTGTTGTTCGTTTTGTTGTTGTTACGTTGTTGTGTTGTTTGCCGAAAAAAGGTACGGATAACAGAACGGCGAAATACACGATTTTTAACGGTGCGTAAACTTTAAAGTTTAGCATTCCGACAGAAAGGTATTTGAAAAGAACGAAAAGCCGCATTCACCTTTAACAGGTCAATTTTTTAAAACTCTCCTCAACTCAATTTGTACGTGTCACCAGGTCGAGGCAATTATGCAACACAATGTCCCCTGCGTCGTTTCGATAAAGGCGCCGCACGGATATTGAGGAATTCCTTTGAGGTGCAACCTTTGTGCGTTGTGCATCATTATTTTTCTTGAAAATGGAAAGTCATTTTCATACTTTTGACTCTATCCCTGCGACATCAAGCCTGCAAGAAGATGCCTTTTCGTCCAGGCAGACTTTTCCACGCCTGCTTTCCAGTTCAAGCGGACCAAGTTTGTTGCCACTGTCATCACGTCCAATTTTGCGAGACCCAAGGTAAAAAAAAATGACCTCGTTTTATTTCGTTGTCATACCTGGTTATGTTTCTTACAGTCCGATTGAAAAGTGGTTGTGATTTTTCAGCGGATTCTTTTTCATTACAATTTTGTGGTACAATTTTTTTAGCACACCGACAAGAAATGAAAAAAAAAATTATTGACAAATTTTACCTGAGAAGAAAGGAGTAGAGGTTATTTTCGTTTTCAGAGCCTTCACAAACAGCCCTTTAACTCTGTCATTAGCACTGGGAGAGAGAAAGAGAGAAAAAAAAACAGTAAATTGTGGTAATTGTAATTCTACTCTTGTACATATTCAAGCATCAGCTTTAGAAGCAAGTTACATCACTCTATCACATAAATACTGACTATTCTGTAAATGAACGTTGCTTTTAAATGCGTACTGTGATTTCGTCTCGTATCTGAGCTTTTTGCTGGCTGGGCCTTTTCAGCTCTGGTTTTATCGTTTTTGATTCTTCATGTTGTAATGAGATAGAGAAGCACAATATTGAGTTGCGATCAATCTTAAATGCTGGGTGGAAAAATTGTCATTCCGAAAAATCGGTATTCTTTTACAGCTCCGCAACTATTTTGCATAACAATGTGAACAGTGGATTGCATTTAAATTCGCGTTTAACTCCAACTGAAGGGGTAATCACAACTACATCAAACAATCTCTACTGTGAATTTACCAATTATGATACTTTTTTTTAACTTCCAACTACAATACCTAAAAAGACCTGTATATTTGAATGTTTTCTCCCAACCTTGTTCCCGGGTTGTGTTTTCCCCTTTGTTATTTCCCTTTTATACACCGACAAAACGCTATTGGATGTTTCTCGCACAATGCTTGTGTGTGCTGTTTTTTGCCGCTTTTCTTGTGCGTTTGGACACAACAAGCGGGATAAAAAAACAATACCCCTGCTCTTGCTTATGTTTTGTCAGTATTTGTTGTCTTTATTACTGTTTTTTATCATCCCCTTTCAAAAATTAGGCGACCTTATTATCGTGAAATTCGACCTTTCCTCTTCCTCTAACTTCCGACGAAATCGGTTGGAGTTCATCTGTACGGACAAAATTTTATGATGCTAACTGCCCTGAGTTGTATAAAATTTTGAAAATTTTGATCAAGTTGATTAAGTGGTCACACGCGCTAGAAGGGCACTTAACTTTGCTTAGCCTTTCAATAGTTTGTTGCCTAGCATGTCTTGCTTGTACTTGAGGCAAGATGTGCATTCGCGCGTTATAAGCTTGCGCTGGTTTTGAAAGACAAGGTCTAGTAGTTACAATACGAAGTCAATGTACTTTGTTTTACCATTAGCCGATCAGATGAATCATCCTTGGCGTGGTTCAATGCGGCAGGAATACTCTTGTCCTTAAAACATGCAGCGATTGAACGAAGCTCCAGATTGGAGGCCTACCACGAGAAAATGAGCTTCCACGACGCTCAAATAAGTCAACCGCTATGCGCCCCTGAGATGAGCAGTTACCAAGCTGGAAATCCGGTGGCACATAACGTGGCTGACATGCGGCTGACGCTGCGAGGACACCCAGATGAATGGGGCGGAGATCCAGTGAGAGACGGAGGGCAGACAAACAGAAATGATAATCGCTGTCACGTGTGCTTTAAAGTGTATGCGCGTCCCTCTACATTGCGCACACACATGCGCACTCACAGAGGCGAAAAACCATACAAGTGTCAGATTTGTTTCAAGTCGTTTTCCCAGGATGCCAATCTGACAGCTCATTTGCGTATCCACTCCGGGGAAAAGCCCTTCAAGTGCCAAGTTTGTGAGCGCAGGTATGTAACTTTAAGGGGCGGAATTTGAATGGTTTTTGTATTACCAGCATGCCTTGCAATGCAGGCGTTCCCGTTTGTTTCAGATACATTTTTCGGAAGTGGAATGGGGCGGGGCAAAAGCGCCACTTTTCTCCTCCCATCCCCTCCGCCTGTAGCAGCTTTTGCCTCGCCCCAGTCACCCCTCTCTTATTCTTGGTCAAGTAAATGTGAGTTTGATTTATACCCGTCGCGTGAATAACATGATTTACAGTTGTGAAAAAAAGCTGTAAATAAAGCCGAAAGGAAAAAAATCTTTAAAGTCATGAATTTATTCTTTCTTTCTAGGTTTGCCCAGTCCTCCTCGGTCACTACTCACATGCGCACTCATACTGGCGAGCGGCCTTACATGTGCAGAGTGTGCTCGCGCGCATTTGCTGACAGCTCGACGCTGACCAAGCACATGCGGACCCACACGGGTGAAAAGCCGTATCAGTGTAAGACTTGCCATATGAGGTTTTCCCAGTCGGGAAACCTGAACCGTCACATGCGAGTCCATTCAACAAACTAGAGGCAAGAATTTAGCAGTTGAGACTTTGCTTGACTGGTGATTATCACACACTTAATATAATATTGTACTTCGAAGTCGTATGATGCTCCAAATTGTAAGTTGTGAGGCTTTATTGAGAACATCTGTGTTTCGTATCATTTAAGTCTTGGGTGCATTCATTTGGGATCATTCCGCTAGTATACTTAATCCGGAATAGGAATAACAGAGTACCAGTTCTCAAAACAACAAACTTTGCGCTATCATGAAAACAGAATTAGATGATGTGACGAAATACGGCAAAAAATACTAAAAGAACGCGATTACCGGCTATTCTGTCCATTCCGAAAAATAAAAATAAAACGTTATTCCGTTTATTCCGTGCATTCTACTATCGGGAGCAGAACGGATGGAATACTATTATTTACTATTTACGACTGTCATTAATTGATGTACTTGTTTATATTTTATTCTTTATAATCTTGGAGTGTTAAACCTTTCACTCCCAAGTTCAAAATACATATTCTCCCAACCTTTTAAGATGGAAATGTATAAGTGATGTAGTGAGAATTGATAGTTTAATCAGCTGTCATTTGAGCAAGGTATCAAAAGCCAAGTTCTCCTTACTATATGATATATTTCTGGTGAGAAACTGAAGAAGAAAATCGACGTTGATCACTCGGGAGTGAAAGGGTTAAAAAAGATCGTCATCAACTGCTGAGCATACCTGTCTTAACAATGAATAAACCGTACTTGAATGACATACTTTGGTTTAACGATGAGCCAATGCTATGAAATGTAGCTGCATATCACACTAGAGAGAGTCTTGAAGAAACGAACTCGACTCCGAAACCAAGGCCGTAGGCGAAATTAGATTTCAAGCTATCATGACTAAAGTTCTAATGTCAGCAGTGTTCTAATGTGCGCTCCCCCCCCCCCCCCCCCATTAAGTGGCTGCGCGAAAACGGTGTTCAAGCAACGAAGTTGATTGTGTGTGGTTTCTTTGGCAGAAAAGGCAAAAAAATCAACAAAAAGAAGCACACATTGCCTGTCCACATTTATTTAGTTGACGCTTGTACAAATTCTTTCGGCTTGAGTACTCAGTAAGATCCTCACTCCTCCTCATAGACTGTGGAAATAAAGTTGACCCTTGGATTCAGTGCATGTCATGAAACTATGAAGCACCTGTACCCCTTTTATGTGGAAGTTCCTCCCCCGGGATCTAGTTTGTGTTATAATTGTATTCGATGTGGTTGAACAGCTACTGAGACAAGCTAAACCATTACTTTCCTAATAGATTCGGAAAACGTCATCACAGGTAAAATAGATTCATCCTTATCGTTGCAATTACGCATGCAGTGGGGCTATATATTATTTCAAATCTTACCGTAAGGCATGAAATGTTCGTTAAGTGGCGCCTCCTGTGTCTCTTCTGCTTCTCTTGATTCATGTCGTTCTTCTTTAGGGTTGTCTTCTTCTTCTCTTGATTCATGTTGCGCTTCTTCACGGTTCTCTTCTGCTTCTCTTGATTCATGTTGCATTTCTTTAGGGTTCTCTTCTGCTTCTCGTAATTCACGTTGCAGTTCTGCGAGTTCTTGTTTATAACAACGACCCTCTGCGACATTTCCACTGATGATGAAAGCACCAAGAAGGAACACCAGGAGGCACAGTTGCATCTTGAACGAGGCCATGTTTAATTTAGATCTCTGCAAAGTGAGGTAAATGGGCCGGGAGATGAAATGAAAATAAGATCGCACTCTGCTGAAAGAAATCTTACCACTGAAGCCTTCTTTTATGTGGTCTGTAGTTGAAACAGCCATCGATAAATGTTAGCTGAGTATATACTATACTTGAGACTGCTGCAACGGCATGGATCGTATTTCTATTTTAATAAACTCTGAACAGTCTGGTTACATGTGATCAGAGTACCAATTCTCAATCAAACGTCTAAAAAATTAGATGGGGCAGCACTGGAAATCTGGCACTTTATATTCTATCCAGTTACTGAAATGTGCAACTTGAAATTAAAGCTTGTATCTGGTTGATTGGGTAACTTTGATTAGAAACCAGACGAAAAGCTTTGTTGGTCTGAAATATTTTTACCGCTGCCTGAGTGTACACACGTGTGTTAAATATTACACAACTGTCTGGTGAGTAATTTTTAGTCCCCATTTATTTATGCAATCACAAGCTGGCATTGGAAACTTTTAGTCAGACATACCAAACCGCAGCTGATAACCAAAAGCCAAGAACCAAAAAGGTTTTAGAAGCTAAGCATCACTAATTTTTTTTAAATAAATGAGAGACTGTAGAACTCGTATCTTTTCAATATCAACCAGTCAATAACCCTGAAATTCCGATGTTTCATGCAGATAAACATTAGGATCCCTAATAAGCTCAATTGTGTCCACTGATCATGATTATTTTTTTAAACTCAACTTAGAAATGCACAAGCCAGGTCAGCTTTTATTAGAATATGGTTTATTGAACTTAATATTTATGTCTAAATTCAAAATTACGTTAATTTGCATCTAATAGTCGAAGCTAAGGCCGAAATGCAAAGTCCAAAGCGACAGATGCCCTAGTATGGCTGAATACATTTTGTCACAGCAGGCGTATACTGAGTACTTCCTGAATTTTGTTTTAAGATATTGTTCACAGGACCTTATTTGGTGACAACGTATGCGAGATTCCACACACGGGAAAGTGAGTGAAATTACAATAAGAACTACAATAGGTAGCCTGGGTACGAGATTGTCCATAAATAGTGAGAATTTGGCGGCCATTTTGAAATACTTTTAATGTGGAGTTTTGTTCAGCCATTTTCGCTTGTATATCGCTTGAAGAGATGACGGGGGACGACTGAGTCCCATAACTGCAGTAAATAGTAAATCTGGAAATCTGGAAATGAACAGGATATCTGGTCAGACGACTGTTGGCGACTCATCGATCGAGCGACTGCTAAGATGTGGAAGCCATACGTTTACTCGAGGATACAGAAGGTAATTATTCAAGACCTTTTGAAAATTTTGAGGCGGGCGAATTGACCTGCAAATCTTACATGAAACCGGACGGCAGCAGGACAAAGCTTGCACGATATTGTAATATGTAGGCATTTAAGTCGTGTGAAATTTAAATCACTCAAGACGCTGATAAAAATAGTGCCCGCAGCCAAAAGTCGGTTACTAAGAGAGTTGGATAATGATTTGTTTCACTTAATATTCGAAATATTTCCGGGTTCTAAGTGTCTAGCGTAATAAAGTCGCAATCGGCCAAGTTTCCCTTCAATGCTGAGACAATTCAAAGAGAGTGAACAGATGTTTTGGCCTGAACTTACTATCATGCATACCACGTTTCATCAACTGAATAACACTGCGTAAATGAAAAAAATCTAGAAAACCCAGTTAAAAATTTGTCAGCACGTAAATGTTGTCATGCACTGAAAAACAACAGTCAGAAATATAGCAACAATCAGTGGTTTTTACTTATAGTATTTTGCATTAGCTTTGGCGCATGCGAGAAACGGCGTCTGAGCCGGGCCTGAAGCATCAAGTGCATGGAAATCACATCAAATTATAAAATATTTTCCATTGGTTTTCTGAACTATCACCAACTGCAAGCTATAAGAGAAACATGATGTAAGCTTCTGCACAAATGAAACGAAAAACACGGTGATTGTTTTTCCATCTTTTATTTGGTGAGATATTGTGCAACTTCGGAGTTTATTTGCCATGTAATGTTTACATCTCCTAAGTATGCGCCTCCATCTTTGGTTAGTCAGTTTTCTCAATCCGATCCTCTCTCCATGAACTAAAAACACAAAAGCAGATATTAGCCGAGACAGTTTCAAATGAACCAATTACATACATGTAGTTACGTAACAATATCAAGAAATGTCTGCTTATTTCTGTTTTAGGTGTGTGGGATAAAAATGAGTGTAAGATATAATGACACATCATGAACCATAAATTAAAGTGTTGTCGAAAACTGCTTGCGTTATTGAGCAACAAGAACATTTCCAATTTTGTTTTGGTTTATAGAAATTCCATCTACTGTATTAAGTGTTTTAAATAAATCAAAACCAAGATTTCAGTTGGCTTACTCTATAACCTGCCATAAATTCTGTTTAGCGAAGAGAAGGAAAGGAAATAAGTTGATCAAATGACTTCCATTACGTCATATCTTCTATGACGTCTTCGTTCAGTCAGAATATAGCTTTCAAAAATCAAGAAGTAAAACAAAGGAAAGAACATTCTAACGTGAGTTCAGATAACAGCCTATGACATCATGAAAGTCTTCTTTTGGCTCGGTTTCGCAAGTATTTTTCGGTCTCGCAAAGCAACACTCAGGCGGACAATCTGTCAGTTTTTGCAGGCTATACTTCTTCTCTGGCATGTGTGTAAATAGAGACTGGGCGAAGTCGAGTTTTTGTGGCAGCTTGGGACCGTGTCGGGAAGTAAGTCGTCTTACCGTAGTGACTTTCCATATTTGTCGAAACCTTGAGGGGAACCTGTTAATAAAGAAGTCTTATCTTCAGGGCTGTTACACCTATATTAGAAGGTCCGATGGCCCTGATTAAAGCAGACAATTTATACGACTTACCAACAAAACTTGAAATCGGTCCACAATGGACAAAAATTGAGTCTACTAGCTGATCTGGCCCAACTGAAATTATCCATCTAATTCTCTGTCGTACAGGCAAAGTCATACTCCTACCGTATCACCCGACGGAAAAATAGAAGTCAGAATAAATATTGCCGGTGCAAGCCAAAATAATTGTGAAGAAAGCGATTACAGAAGCGGACCAGAGAAAAAAGTGCTTTGGGCACATGCCGCTACTTTCATGGATCCCCTTCGTCCAACTTTTGGCACAGAACGCTTGTACTGAGTGGGTCATATGAAGACACAGGTCATTTCCTTAAAATTAAAATTACCCGACGATTAAGTTTAACAAAATTATGTTAGTGTTTTTCGGCCTTGTTTCCCGATCTGACAGCCGCTGCTTGAAAAATATTACAATTACTCAAGTCAAACTGTAAATTCATACAAATTAAACATAACGTAGTTGCCAGAATATACCGCGTTCACGTATACAAGATTGTAATTATTATTTTATATCCGACCAGTTTAGTCAGAACTTATAGGTAGAAAATACTTTTATTATTGTATACATTACTATCAAATAATTTAGTCCCAAATTACTTCTGCCAGCAAATTATTGACAGTGTCCCCAATTAGTTTGTAAAAAGCTAAATACGTAGACACTTAAATAGAGTTATTATTATTATTATTATTATTATTATTATTATTATTATTATTATTATTATTATTATTATTATTATTATTATTATTATTATTATTATATAAATATATAAATATAAATACAGGATAGGTTGTCGCGGTTATTTTACCCTTGCAGGGCTCGGGATCAAATGTTCAAATACGCTTTGACAGCTCTCTTTCTCCTAAAGTCGTTGTAGTTCTTTTTTTAGGGGAAAGTTTAAAACTAATTTATTCATGATAATATATACAATGATAATAATGATATGTGTGTAACTCACCGCCAGACGTCGTCGGGCAAACCAGACAGGAATATCTACTCTGGTAACCACCACAAGACTCGAGCTCACATCGTCTTTCTGTAGAATTGAAAAACGACAATTGCTACATTATCCATTCTATAAAAATGACATTCAGAAAATCACATGCTAGAAAACTTTGTCAGCAAAGGCCGGGATAAAAACATCACAGTCAAATATTTTTCCTCAATTTTAATAATTTGTAATTTGTAAGTATTTGGAGATTCAGTGGCCGAGCGGTCAGGGGTGGTGGAACAGAATCCGAAATGAAGCTCTGAACCAGGAGGTCGTGGGTTCGATCCCCACGGCCAGCAGTAGTGGGAGGGTTTTTCATTTGAGGAGGCAACTCCAACGCTTTTACCTCTCCGAACCTGTCTACTTTCTACAAGTCTTCCACCAACATGGCCCCACCAGCTACTAGCTGACTTTTTTTTGCTGTTGTTTAGTATAATGGTCGCGTTTTAAGGAAAACGTGTAAAATTAATCCATTTGGCCTGGTGACTCACCTCTCCGTTTCCTGCAGAAACAAAACTCCCAATTAAGTGGAAGATAAGGACCTGGCGAACCTGGTGGACCTTGGGGACCCGGACTGCCTGGGAGACCTTGATCACCTGGTGCACCTATAGGACCTATGAAACCTGGTTCACCTGGAACACCTGGAAGGCCTGCAGGACCTTTTTGACCAGCGGAACCTGGCTTACCTGGGTCACCTTTCTCACCTCGACCGCCTATAGGACCTGTAAGGCCTGTAGTACCTGGAGCACCTGGATCACCTTTAGAACCTTTGCCACCTTGAGAACCTTGGATACCTTGATTACCTTGAGGACCTTGAGGACCATATATACCGGGGGGACCATCACGACCTGAGGAACCTGGAGCACCATTTTGACCTGGAGGACCTGGAGGACCTGGAAGACCTGGAGAACCTTGAATGCCTGGAGGACCCTGAGGACCTAATACTCTGAGCTTGTTACTTTTTTTGGCCGGCAGTTTTTCACTGATAACTAAGCCAAGCAAGGCCACCAGAATGAACAGTTGAATCTTGAACGCTGTCATCTTCAACACAGACTACAGGAAGCGATCTGCTCAGGATGTAGACTATCGTATTCCGATGAAAATAACCACAACTGATCATGGAAAGCACTCTTATGTGATCTGCAGTTTAATCAGCCAGCGGTCATCGTTAGCTGAGTAAATACTAATACGGCATGGACTATATTGCTATTTTAATAAACTCTGAGCACACAAAGCTGTGATCAAGCCTTTTGAAGGTCTGAACAAACGTAGAGAAACTCCAGCCAGGATTATCAAGTAGAGCAGAACTGATCCAACCATCATGCATCATTTGTACAATTGATTCGGAACTGCTGGAATCATTTGCAGTTAAATGTTTTTGCAGGATTAATTTGTTGTCAAGTTATTAACTTTTATTGGGAGGAAGCAGTTATGTCGTCGAAGGGTGCAAATGCTTCCATGGATTAATTGGGATTTATGGCTGTGGACACCGCTCGTCCTGCTTGTTCATATTGTAATTGCTGAACACTCATTTAAATATACTTGGCCACATATATTTACCATTTAATTTTATTTTCCCAAAATTTTAATTAACTAAACCTGAAATTCTAAAGTCCCGCGAGATATTTTGGCAAGCGATTTTAGTCGTAGAATCAAAAACTACCAAAATGAAAGCTTCAGAAAGTCACTGAATGTTGAGCGTGTTGTCCGCTTGTGTGGCTGCTATAAAACACATGCAGAAAAGTTGAAACATATCACCAGGGATCGTTCTTACGTGCGATCTGTAGCAAACCAATCTGCGCTCAGTTGCATGACGCGAGTTCAGTGAAAGATGGATTACATGTCAGGCTTGCAATAGATTTATTTCTAATCACTCAATGACTTGGTGCCTTGACCTCAAAATTACTGAAAAAACAAATACAACAGAACAAACAATATATACACGCGATAATAAATTAAAATTAAAAAAACAGCTTAAGACAAAACCGAACCATCACATGTAAAGTCTCGCAGAAAAATCTCCCTAAACAAGCGTCATTAAACAAACGTCTTCCTGTCAGTGACTGCTCAAAATTCTATTGAAGTAATCTCAATCTAGTTGGTGCATAGAAAGAACTAAATTTTCTTATTGATGAAGGTTGATTTTGTCCCCGTCGGAAAATAATGTATTTCTCTTCCCCAGTTTGCAGTTGCAAGCTTAATGTTCAGCGGTTGTTCACGCCAGAAAATCGGTCACTATGACAAAATTCTCTGGACAATCAAACCAGAAGCCTTGGGCTGTTCACCAGTTGCAAAATAATCCCATTAGGTTGTCGAAAAAGGTCTAACATCACGAATTATGTACCATTGATTTTTTAAAACATTTAAAAATAATTAATAGTTTCCAAAAAGTTTCGTACGGAATGAACATCTGCCATTTGCAATTTGATGAAAACTGGGGTGTTCCCTCGAAATGTTTTGAGACGTTCAAATGGGAAATGGAAACCCATTCAAAAAGTACCAAATTGTGAGAGAGAAGAGGAGGGGGGGGGGGGGGGGGGGGCATGATTCACTTGGCCGATATGCCAAGTGAATTATCGCTTGCAGTGTTTGTTTGGGACAGACAGTTGGAAATTCGCAACGAAATGTGCGGAAGTGGCTTTTTTCATTATTAGCTACCTAAAAAATAATAATAAAAAAAAGCCAAAGACAGAATTATTAGCTATATAGAACGTAGAGTCCCCAGGTAAAGACTGAATATTTTGTACCGCAGCCTAAACTGCTCAATTAGGCCGCCATGTTTACACAATACCAGGTGACTGGATGGCCTCATGTTCGAAAAACGGGGAGATTTTGATGTCGATCGATCGGTGGTTCGACGAGTTGAGTACGGTCGAGTGGTAAATGCACTACAGGCGTTTGTACTTTGACACTGTAAACTGCGTTCGAGATGCTCGAAATGGAATTCAAAAAGGAAAAAAAAAGCACAGAAAAAAAAATAGGAAAAAAGTATTTTACGGGAGTCTCGCTGGTCTGTATACAATAATACGCTTTAAGTCCGTCGTGTGTCCGTTCGTAACCCTCTTTCCTAGGTCTCCTCATCATACAAATATCGAAGTTGGCTGCCACATTGAGTGAAACTAATTAACAATTATTCGCCGAAGTGGAGGTGAATAGCGGTGGATATTTGCCGAGCCGTTTCGGCGAGGTAAATATCCACCGCTATTCACCGACACTGAGGCGAATAATTGTTTTAGTATATACCACACAAGTTTAATAGCCAACTCCCAAATAGCTATTTTATTTCCGACAAAAGTGGGCAAAAATTGGGTTCGCGCGCCATTTTTTTTTACCGGAAGCCGCCGGGAGGTGAATAGTACTTGATATTCCGAGATTGAGGAGCCAATCAGAGCGCGCGAAAAGCATTATTCACTTGTGTGGTATATACTAAGTGTAACTATTGGCCTCGTATGCCGACCACAATTCTTGTTTGATTTTCTTTTTTTTTTTTGTCAAGTTTGGAAATACCCGCTACACCTTGTGGGTGCATATTGGCTAGTCTTAATGTCTTAGTTGTCATTTGCAATCTTGCTCTCGTTTCAATTTAGTCTATTTAGCGACCTATTCAGGATCGAGTTGTTAGGACATGCGTCGATCAAACTATCGTCACTGGTCAGCTAGCTTATATGTCTTCTGTCTTATCACAAGAATGAATGTGAAATAAATCATTTTGAACATATTGATACTATTTCTACGCCAGGAGTTAGAGATAAAACAACAACATTCGTTCTCCTAATTTTGAGAGAAAAATAATACACTGTAAGCTTAACAATAAGATATAATTGTGTTGTGCTTCCAGCATTACTGAAACATCGCACGCAATGGGGTCAGGGTAAACAATTTGATTGCAGTGAAACAACACTCATCACACTCTATAAATGTATTGGTTGGCGGTATCTTTGTTCATTGAAAAACCTCCTCTGCTACTGATTCATTTGAATTTAGAACTGTATTCATTCAAAAAGTGGCTTATGAAAAATGACGGACGAACGAAATTAACACGATTTACATGGCGGGAATTCGGAAAAAATATCATTAAGACTGGCCGTTTCACGAACTCAAGACAATTTGATATCAGAATACGAAACCTGAAACACAGTGAGTATATATCCGCCGATTCACAAAATTATATATTAACGTATTCTAATCCGATTGCTAAAAATGAGAGGATTCGGCTGGTTCCCGTGTCAGAACAGTAACACGGATGACATTTTTACTACACTAGTAACAATGAGGTATACTGCATGTTTATCCATGAGGTGTTGATTTTAGTTTACATACAGTAGTACAAAAATTGGTTGAATATGAAAATGAAGACAATTTCATTAAAGCCTGGTGCATGGATAGCACACCGTTATAACTAATAATCTAAACGGCGTGCTAACATGCTTACACTGGTTTGTGAATGGTAGTGTAGCCAATCTTACATATCTGGGATACATCTAAATGCTGAACATCTGAAATGCGGTGTACAAAATTAGTATAGTTGAGATTTTCGTACAGTTTAGCTCAAGCCTTGCATCGTGTTATAACTTTGATGTAAGACATAATATCACATTATTATATATATATATATATATATATTATTTTTAATTTCCTGTTTTGTTTCTATATAACCGATATACGAACCAAAGTTGCCCGTAACTGTGCAGGAACTCCATGAAAGACAGAAATACTTTTTTGGCCAACGTTTAAATGTCTATTCTTTATATTCAGTGACCTATTTTCAAGAATAACATTATTTTAAAAGAAATCAAGAGAAAACCAGAACACAAATGTTTTGGTTTCCTTTGAAAAACTTTGTTGCATATTTATATGTACATATAAATTGTAAGAATAGCATATGTTTATGTTATATACACACACATGGATGCATATTAAAAACGTACTGGTAAATTTACATACACGATTGAAACATGTTTAGATATTAATTGCTGTGCCAATTCTGATAGATCGCTGTAGGAGACAATTACGGGGCAGGCGAACAAACAAGGCACTCTTGGGCAAAAATAAACGTCTTTGTATTTTCCCCTGCCATGCTTATACAAAATAAGAGCTTCACTTTAAAATAAAGCCCAACTACTAAAAACATTTGCCGACACTATTAACGGCAGCATTCACTGCCGCATAGGTACACTGTCTAGTTTCTAATAGTTAATAGATCCCTTTTGAATGCACGATGGGTAATCAGGGCAGGAACAAAGAAACATGGCAACGACACTTGCAAGAGGTCTCGGTTTAATGGTAAAATTGCTCACAATCAGAACCACTGAAAGCTTGAAAATGACAATTTGGAGTGTTTCTAAGTTCCACCGATCAGAAAAACGAACGTATATGCAGCTATTCTGATTACCCGTCATGCATTCAACACCGTGAAGGGGTCTCTTCTTGTTGTTCTGGCATGATAACATGTACGGGAAATGATATTTTGCATCATGACAGATTCTGATCTTAAAGCGGCAAAGAAATAAGTGGCATCCGTGAAAGAAATCTGCAAGTGAGCAGTAACACGTTTTGTTTTACTTTTTTTTGTTCTCCGATTTTGAGTCGAAGTTTTGTTCCGTTTTTGATGACATGTCCTTTGTCCAAGTAAGTTCTCTATTTATCCCAATGTTGCTTGAGATGATCTACCATAATGAAATTCTCTAAGACGGCAGGAAGTAGCATAGCGATCAACTATTCAAGAACATACACCGATTGTCAAGACGTATACTGACACATAATTTCCTGTAGAAAATCCAAATCATTTACAGAGGTAATCATGAGAAAAGAATTAATTAGACAAAGCGTTGAAGGCCCGTGATCCAAGCTGTAAGTTTATAAGTCTTAACTTTATATTTCCTGCATGTTCGTGGACTCTCCGAACGACGTTTTTACGCAGTCGTCGTTTGAAAAGAAGAAAACCATCCCCATAGTCATTGAATCGCTATTAAGACTGACAAAACTTGATGGACATCAAAGTCTTCACAACAGCTGAAATTAGGCTCCCAAAAATAACCATAACTTTTTAGTACTGGGCTTGTTTAAATAATGTGTATTTTAATATCTCACATGAGAAACTGGCTGAATAATACCAGTAAAGTCTGAAAAATAATAAAGACATTAGTCGAGTGACGGCAAAAACAAAGTAACCGCAGTGTTTTCCGAGTTTTTTTTTTTTTTTTTTTTTTTTTTTTTTTTCACGTTTAAGAATCAGCTCAGGTTCACATCTGAAACTGATATCCATCGGTTAAAACCGAAAAAGTTCAGGCAAGCTCAGCTTTTATCGACATTAATTACACTCAAAATACAATGACGTGTCATCTTCACTTCACTTAGTTTTGCATATTGTCCATGTGATAATGATGTTGTTATCGTCGCAGGCCACTCCTAGGATCTTTTCGTCACATATGATTCTTTTAGCGATTTCTGTCTACGATAGATTTCTAATTCACCAAACAAAACAAAAAAAGCATAACTGAAATGAATGCTGGCATTTCCCTTACAGACTGATTTGAATCAAGCTTTCGATGATTGCCCTTTAATATCGCTGGCCGCGTGGCTTTATCTTAGTAAGGTAGGTCTTAACTTGTATAGAGAATATTGATTTTGTTTTCGTTTTAATGGAACTGTGTGTACTGTACATATGCATGTATGTGCATACTTTATGTTTTCATGGTCTTCTAGTACTGTGCTGCCATTTCTTATATTATGTAGAGCCTTCAGTGAAGCTGTCATTATAAATTGAAAATAACTAAGGCGTTTCTTTGGATCACAGTAGCCGTTTTTCAAAAGCAGCTGAACACCATAAGCGGAAGTTTGTCGCAACTGACTCCAGCAGACGGCAAAGTGTGCTTTTATTGTACGGTTTAAATTACAGCTTCTCACAGCAGGATTGAAAGTTGTTAAAACCTTGAGATTTAGTATTTTTTTTTTTTTTTTTTTTTTTTTTTTTTGAAGATAGACAGAATAGATAATGAATTAAAAATCGCGATTTGTAAATCTAGTCAGCAACTCGGCACATATTGTATTATCATAGGTGCTCGGCCCGGCCTATGGCACACTGGGGATTACGAATCGAAGCGCCTCGTGAGTCCACAACATTTTGACCATGTGATGACGTAAATCGTAGTAAATAAGCCCGTCCACACCACGGCAATCCAGTGGAAATTTATTAGAATGCTATCGACGAGAAAATATGCGATATCAGTTATGCAGGACTGTTTGACTTGGTAGGCATTTAGCCCGGCTCATTTTCAATCGATGCAGCTTTCCATTTTACTGCAATGCTGATCTTAATACAACTAAACAGCGCTTTGTGAAATATAAAGAATGATACAATGGGAAAAACCGTACACATTTTTTATCATTTACTATATCACATGAGACAGAAAGGGTAAACATTTTTTCTTTTCTAAGTGCAAACTCGCATGACTTTGTAAGGCATGAACAATAAACTCTTTACACAGTTCTTTTCTGACTCCGTGTTTACCAGCCAATGATTCAACCAGATACACTATAAATCACGTGATCAGTGCGAGATCATCATTGTTCTTTGGTCTTATAGTCACTATTAAGTAATTACCATCACGTACAAAAAAATCATCACGTACGCTGTAAACTTTTACTCCACATCGGTAGCACTTCACACAGGATCGTTAGAATGAGACATCTGTATAATGATATATCTGCATTGTATAATCTTATCACTTACATTTTTCTGGTTTCAACTATGGTCCAACAAGAATCCGATTTCAAGTTTCACAACTGAGCCAGATGAAATCAGAATAAATATAATAGTTAAGCCCCTGGTATTTGCCAAAAAAATTCTAAACTGACTGTTAATGGTTCCTCAAACAGTGTTATGTATACCTATTGTTGCGGAATAAACCAAACAAAACGTATACCGGGTTACTTAACATTTTTAAAAAATCTCAGTTATTCGGCTATTTTCCGACAAGGATCCATTTCACGAGTTTTAACATCAACATGCATAGATTCATTCAGTCGTGATCCAAAAACTTTTGAAAGGGAGATAAACTAATTAAATAAGACTCGGCTTAATTGAATAATAGCGGATGAAAACACTGACCAACAGTTTTAGGGAGCAGTTTTTGGTTCAGTACTTGGGCAATTTCTGCCGTGTAGGGACTACACCAGTTCAAGTTATCGTGACTCACATGAAGTGATCCATAAACGAAGACCACACGGCGATCAATGGTTTCGGTTTCATCAAGTAACTATAACACAAAAACCCGAAATTCGAATCTAAGGGTACAGCTGCCGGCAGCTGGAGTTAAACTGAATCGTGGAATATTTACAATAATTAAAATCTAAAAACAGCTAAGCTCTTAAGCTGCCAAACAAAAATTTAACTATAAATGCAACATAGATATAAAGTTCCATTTTTGTCTAACCGTCACTTGAATATAGGCCTGTGTGTGACAATACCTGTGTGTGACAATACCTGTGTGTGACCATGGACGCGAAAGCCTTCAATGAAACTGTGCGGCATAAGTGAATAGCAATCAGCGCAACAGAGTTTCGTTCGAGTTGTTTTGTTTTGTTGTCGTTGTTTTTTCCTGCGAGCATTTTAGTAGTTTAATTACGCCAGAAGAACGAGGCAGAACAGTCATTTATAGTTCCACTAATCCATACTGGAAAATTGTACGAAACTATATGAAATTATACGAAAATTATGCGAAAATAGATGAAACTATACGAAAATTGTACGAAACTGAGAGGCGTTAACAGCTTCGACGAAGGTATTGTTTGACTGACAATACTGAAGAGATATGAATATGTTTACTGTACACGTCTTTATGATCAAACTACGATGAAATCATTATCCTTCGAGATTTTAATCAAAAGATACTAGTGACGTGTGAAGTATTCCTTATATGTAAATCCACCGGCAGGTATGTGACACTTGAGTCTTGTTTTGTACAGCCGACCTACTTCCACCTTTCGTAGGTGACATAAAAATAGTGAAATCCAATTAATGTTAAACTATAAGTGTCGATATTGTTGCCAGAGTTACGACACATATAGACCGAACTGCTGGTCGCAGCTTTCTGGCTGTGATGCCATAATTCTTGACATCTGCCTCGGAGAAGGAACTGAGTCAACGCGGGGCCAAGATCGACTTATTCTTGTACTAGTCAGTATTATTTCCTTGATTTATTCTCGCTAACATTTCATATAAAGCCAGGGATTTCACCGTATACTGAGTGAAAACATAATCTGCTTAGCTTGTGACCTGGAGATGAATCGTCATTGAGTTTACCATATTTTTCAGTTCCTAGTGTAAGTAAGATAACTGTGAAAGATGTCAGATTTTCTTTAGCAAGAGAACTCTGTAAGGGAAAGACCAGGGATTTTCCCAGTCTTATTTCAAAAACTTGCATTGCTGCGGCGTGTAAAATAGCTGTTGACAACCACTGAGCAACTGGATAAGAGCATATTTTTCCACAAAATGTTCCGATAAAAGTGTTTACTGATGTTGCGGAAGCCACATGTTGTCAGCCTTGTCTTCACAATGACCGAAAACGTTTATAACAATTATATTATATGTAAATATATTATTTTCTGAGTGGCACTAAAATCTTTTTATACACCGCTGTTTGAATTCTTCACTTCATCGAACTACCCACAACATGGGAACGTTTTTTAATTCGCTTCATTTTACTCTCGGACGATAATTCATTATCTCCGAAGCATGTGAAAACCTAAGGAGACTGTGGTTCTACTAAAATGAAATTGCAGCGCAGTGTTGTTCGATTTTCTTTTCCACGCCACCTTCCGACAAACCATTAAGCTATCAAATATCCCTTGATTAAAATATATGGTGATAACAGCGGAAGACAATTGAACGCCTGACGAAACTCAATATTTAATTTCTCGAACTGTGTAAGAAGCTAAATGAAACTGCACTGCAGTATATTTACTTTCTTTTAACGCACGCTTGTAAATGGGCCGTGTCCAAAATTAGACTCTGTTACGGAGATACAACAACTGGTTTATATAGTGAAGTGTTCGCGATTATCCGTATGCTTATAAATGTTTTACAAGCCGTGCGGTCTTTGCAGTTAGTCCGTCAGTGACTTTCATTTATCCAGAGGGCGATCATTTTTCTCCTTCTGTTTACATAAAATGAAAATTATATAGTGAATAATTTTATGAAGGAAATTTATCACTGGACTGTTACTCTCGATCAAACTAAGCTAATGGCCACTATGCTTCGCTAATTTGGTGAGTCTTCCAGAAAAAGGGGTCTACAGAAATAATATGTATTAATAATAATAAGTCAGAAGGGGAAACAACAAATATTTGAGACGGGTCTGTTGCCGGGACGTCGAAAATAAAATAAATATAGTGGACTTCTGAAGGAAGAAATATTTATGTCTACATACCGACATAGCCGAACAGTTCCGAAACAAGACAGCCCGGCGGACATTGTCGGAAGGATCCGCTAGATACCGACTGCACACGACACTGATGTGTAACAACGTCATTACGACGTCATTAGGTCTGACAGCATCAGCTGGCCGGCTTTGCCAAGCAGATCTGTTGGCCAAATCAAGAAGTACTCACCATCTAAAGTGTGTATGTGTGTCCACTGCGATGTGGGTTCTTCTCCTTCTTCAGATGCCGTGTACGCATTGCCGGCCGGAAACGTAATAAAAGGGCGATGTTTATTTAGTTTGATATGACGTCAGTCTCTGTTGTTTATATCATGGCCACTTTATGGTCACTTTTGCTTTTAGTAAGCCGTTTGCCCTTCATTTTAATGCACATCCTGTTGATTAACTCTTATCTGTTGGCAGATCGCCGGCTCCACGTTAATTTCCTGAACTACCACAGCCCTGACAAGAACTGAGTCATTATGTATTTGTTTTGGCTGTGTAAACGCTTATTTAAGACGTCGTGCCGGCATTTTAATTATGCTTTGTTACAAAGGCCTGATGTGTACATTGCGACAACTTCAAAACCGGCCCGCGTGAGAGACAAATGAGTTCGTTACAAAGACCAAAGTGCGCGGAAACCGCTGGCCTTCAAAGTTCCACGGCTCGATGTGTTTGATTGTCTGGTTCTCGCACAGCCTGCACACGTCACCTCAGGTCAGAACCGAAGTTTGTTTGATTATTGCTTAGCTTGTTGCTAAATCAGGTTCTTAGAACCTTTTTTTCTTTGATAGCATCTCAGCCCTTCAATCACTGATCTTCACTGCCTATGACCCGTAGGCCAAAGTGAAGACCTACACTTAGTAAAGCAAGCAGTCGCATCTTGCACTGAGTGGTCCGGACGACTGAAATGAAGGTTATAGATTATTACGCTCGATAACCGGTAGCATTGCTCGTTCTGTTGTCGAGCGGAGGGCCATTTAGTAGTCTGGAAAGCCTAAAGCGAAACTGGCACGAGTGTCAGCTTTAACTACTTTTAAATACTTGAATGCTTATGATTCCTCTAAGAGCGGAACTGTGCATTTTTAGTGGTCTTATTTACTTTGTCATACGAAGTGCAAGTTTACGAGTTCCCCATGAACCTGAATCATAAATCTCGACGTTGTGTGGGCGTCCTGGCGACAGTTCAAACAATAAGGACATGCTAAGGCAAATCTAATGCTCCAACAGCACTATTACTTTTCTCTTTATACCTGTACTGTTTACACATTTTGTGAATCCATACGGGTATATACTGATTTATCTTTCTGGGAGCTATAAACTATTTTATTACAATTTCTAATTGTTCTAAACGACAAACGCGCGGTCGAATTTAAAATATTTTAGAAAAAAAAATAATGTTACAACAGATTTCCACCGTTAAATTTACCATAAATCGTACTGTTTAATTGATAAAGTATACGCTATTCCATCTGCACACAGTCTCACTAAATTAAATTCTCAAAAGTGGTAATAATATACGCTGCTTAAAAAGCAGGTATTATCTCCGGGGAAAGATATTTAAATCCTGCAGACAACTTCCTGTTTTTATATTTCCTCGTTTAATGAAAAAACTTGCAATTAAAATTTAAAAACTGCGAACGAAACACCCTAGGTCTTCCATTTTAATCAAAAGTGTGAAGGGTATTGTAAACTTGAACAACGGGGAAGTCATAAAAGAAAATTTCATTTGGCTACAAGACAGCTGTGCCTATTTCCCTGGCACACTTATTCAAGCCGGCTATGATTATTTAATCCTAGGGTGTTAAAACACAAGAGTATGGTCCTATGGCAGGCGTCATGGCCTTTATTAATACGTGCGCATCAACGTGTTCTACTTAGATGAGCGTTCAAAACACGAAAACAAACAGAGGTCAATCAAATGTGCCTGTTGGGCAATTCACTCACCGACTGTGTTGATTGACACTTGCCCTGAGTGACAGGTGATACAGGTTTCTCATAATTAACATTTTCTCGGCGAACACTGTAAATTTGAATGAGCCTGGTTGGACGGGCAGACATTGTTTGATACAATACAATTTCGCCATACAGCGATGGCTCATGTGTCGTGATCGCTAATCAATTCACATCCCTTATAATCGTGCTTTTGTTTGATCCTAGCCGCGTCATGTAACAAGCGGCCCGGAACGCCAAGCCAACACCGGCCATTAATAATGGCGAACTGTACAAAATTCACGGAGAGCGACGTCAATGGAAAGATGGTTCTGTCGATGCTTTTCCTGTTCCTGATCAGCGTCTTCGCTATTTTTGGGAACACTCTCGTTTGCGCCGCCTTTGCAAAGAACAGGTCGCTTCGCATCCTTACGAACTATTACGTTGTATCTTTGGCCGTTTCGGATATTTTGGTTGGAGCAATCAACGTTCCACTATGGATGTATATTATTGGTCCTACCAGGTAAGTACAATATATCTGATGAGTGAACTCACTTGGGCTGCTTACTTATTCAATTAAATTCGTTTAAGTGCGGATCTGATGTGGACGCTTGTGGGGTTCTCTGCCTTTTCAAGTGCGACGATGCATCTCGGTAAAATAAGTGTCCGTCACACAAATAATCTGTATTTATCTGCCAAACTTGTGTTTCAAGTGCACAGCGGTCAAAATAACCGAAGGGTTACTGAAAATATCAACTGTCCGGTTCCAAAACAAAAACGAACCTTTCGATTTTCTCTCAAACAGTTCACAGTACAATATTTATTGTTGTTTGGGAAACACTGTATCGGTTTATTTTGTTACAAGTAGAAACTATGCAGGGATTTATTTTCCTTGTGGTTCTCCTTCGAGTTTCTCAAGCTTGCTCTCTTCTCTCGGCGTCCCGATTATATATTATTTTTGTCTAAGAGTTTTGTTGTACTGAGGAAATTTAATATCTACATACTGTATGTTCCAAAATTTGTGGATCAATATGCTAGAGATATCCATTTCATTGCGAAATATAACATAAATAAATGCATTACTGGAATGGATAAAACACGAAGTCATTAATCTCCTTCAGAATCCAGACTTCCTTGTTGACGTCATGCAGTCGTGAATTTGTTGTCCCAAGGGGTCGCTTAGAGCGATCACGCAACGATGGTTCCTTAGCTTTTAGTCACGTCAACACCGATGTGTTTCTATTTAAAAACGCATCGTTTAACCTCCGCTTCCGAAGTCACCTGCAAACTGATTCGACCAAAACACTGATTAAAAACACATCGTTTTTGAAAACTTTCACTTTTGATAGCGTCTTCGTTTTCTAAATAGTCACTATGCCTGAGCTTCAGATTAATTTTTTCGTCGCATACTTCTAGTTCTGATAAGCGGAAACCAGGGATAAATTCTTGAAACTAAATCATGTTTATAACCCCACATTTCGAGAAAACGAATAGCGTGACTAATAGAATCTGAAAAAGCCATTTTTGAATATTCCGATATTGGGGAAGTGGTATGAGGCATCGACACACAGAAGGAGGAAATCTAAGTGGGTACTCAGTACCAACAGGGCGCACTAAAACTGTGTAGGCTTTAAGTCCGTGCAATTTAGAAAGCGTTGAGTGAAAAATTGACAAACGTGTTTGTCTCCACAGTTCTTGTGACAACGGATATCTGGAGGAGGCCTATGTAATATTCGACATTATCTGTGGCACCGCGTCCATCTGGAACATGACGATAATCAGTATTGACAGGTAGGAAGCACCAAATTTTATTCTTTTTATTCTTACTGTATGATTTGTCTTTAGTGAGAGGCGGAATAAGAAATTGCAGCTGATAACTCCCCATAGCACTGTCGAAGGCTAATTTCACTCAAGCTCAGTATACAGTTGTGTTGCCTTGTACAGCATCGCATTTCAAGGAACGTTCTGCATGAATATTGCGTTTTAGTTTTTACCACAACTCACTAGTTTCTCGCCCTCTGATTGGTCAATTTTTCATGGTAAATGAGAGTCCAGACAACGATGCTGACGCCAGCATGTCACACTTTGCAGCGAAATACAACAAAAGTTTCCTGTATATTTCTAAATATTGTGATAAAAAATCAAATTTCCACTGGTTTGCCGTGGTGAGGACTCTTAATAGTCCAGTCAGCCTTCATTCGTCTGAGTGAGCTATCGAAAGCCAAGACCTCCATGATGCGTGACGTGTTTCTGTTTATAAGCTGAAAGGAGAATTTTTACCTTGATCACTGAAACAAGGCCTACGTATTTAACAACACTAGTCTATTCCAGGTTTATGGCCGTGACATACCCAACAATCTACAGACACCGCATGAAAAAGAAGAACGTTGCTTTGTGGCTTCTGGTTTTCATCTGGACATTTTCGGTCCTTGTGGCTAGCCTTCGTATTTTCCACAAGCTCTTCAACTACGCCATGTTTGTAACGACATTAAGCTTCTTCATTCCTTTTGCAATCATTCTTTTCTCGTATGGGAGCATTTTCCGCGTGGTGAGATACCGCGCAAAGTGGACTGGGTCCGTGCTGATGGAGATCAAAATGGCGCGTACTCTCTCGATCGTGATTGGTGCGTTCATCATCTGCTGGGGGCCGTTCTTCATCCTCAACATTGTGTCGTATTACTGCCGAGAGCGGTGCAAATACCAGGTGGCCGTTCAAGTGATCAAATGGATGCAATATGCAAGTGCGTGCGTCAACCCGGTCGTCTACACGGTCAGAAATCGTGACTTTCGCTTCGCTTTCCATAAGCTCATATTTCAGTGCAGCTACCGAAACGGAAAATACGTCATACGTCCCAAAGCAAGGCACCGTAGTTTCTTTGGGAAAATCTCGACAAATTCTGGAGTTGAAATGCGCACGCGATTAGCAACTTATACAGAAGATGCTACAGTAAGCGCGTTGTACGATGTGCAGTCCTCGGCGCATTCAGAAGAACGACAGAAGACTTCTGTATCGGGCAGTCTCAAGCGATCTGAAGAAAGCGATTTTGGAAAATCTCCCATCTTGAGCAAGTAGACTGTAAGAAATGTTCCAGCATTTCTGACTCCTGAGCATTCCATTCCAGATTCTAACGGTCTCAATTCCATGTTGAAGGGATGGAAAAATAATCCCCTGGACACGGTCATTGGTTTGACTTAAGTCAAAAAAAAGTATAAAAAAAAAAAAAAAATGCATGAGGTCCCGTGAAGCAGACTAATAATAGATCGAGGAATTCAGAACGAACATTATGCTGTTTAGTTGATAGGCAATATTGTCTAAACCTGCTTTGGGATGTATAGATATATATTTTTTAGGCTCCTGATAAATAGTGTACAAGCTCAAAATTTACGTATACTCTAATACCGAGTCTCAAATTTGAAGTTGACTCCCCCAGCCAGCCAAGAGGACAATGTGTAAGTAATGTAGTGAAAAGTATTTGTTTAATCTGCCTTTTTTCTTAGTAGCTTATCAAAACTTCTCAACGATGCACGATAGTGTAAAATTATCTGGTTAGTGATCGAAGAATAAAATTGAAGTTGATCAATTATTAGGAGTGAAAGAGTTCAACATTTACAGTGAGTTGCTGCTTTGCTTCATGTAAAAGTACAAGCTTCTTTAACTTATTCCATAAATTATATGCATTTACAAACTGAAATAACTATATTCTAAAATTAATACCGTTTAGAGCTCCACAAACAGCAAAACAATATACTTTTTACAGCTGTCTGTTTAGGTGTGCACATACCTATCATATCATTAGTATATATATTGTTATTATTATCAATACGTACTATAATTACGTGTTATTGAGTTGCTAAAAGTATTCTGTATCTGCACCGTTAATATGTCTATATATAACGTATTTACACATCATTTGATTGCTGTACGTGTTACAGCCATTGCATACATTAAATGCTCCTCAAAAGAAGTGAATTTTCTGACATCGCCAAAAGAAATTTCAGCAGTTTTATATAGTAACATATAATAGGAGTATACACGAAAGACATATGTAATAATAGAAATAGAAAGTCCAAATAATAGAAATAATAATAATAAAAAAAGGTTTTTGGCTTTGGTTTATGGCGCATCATCAAAATTACGTAAGGGAGGGGAGAGGGTGCAGTTAGAAAAGAATGGACATTTTACAATACGTGTATATTAAGGTTCCTGTGAGCCAACCCGTGAATGACTAGAAATCTGCTGTAGCTGTAGATCTACTATCTGTTTATAGATGATTGGAAAAGAAAAGTTAAAAATACGTGGTGTTTGTGTAACAGCAAGACCTCAAGCTGACAACGTAGGTGGACTTCTGAAACTTTCATTTTAGTGGCATGGACCGTCATCTCTCACTTTCTATGATGTTTCGTTTGGTAAATATTTCAGTGGTAAGTGTCGAATGTGGGTTTAGGATTTCAGTTAATAAATGGAAGTTTGGAACAGCTGAACTAAAAACTACGTAAATAAATGTGGCTGCAGGGTATATTTATATATACGGAAAACAATATTCACCAAACATTCGCAAGCTTTGTTTACAAACGGTGTGCACAGCCAGATTCACAATTAGAACAACAAAGTTCGTTCATCACTCAGCGACGACAGTTTTTTTAGATTCTAACATTACAGGAGTCAAACGAACTTTGTATGAATATTTTGGTGATAGCTGAATCAGTTTTTATCTTGGTAAAAGTGATTGCCGAATTCTCCTCACTGTACCAGTAATTAAAAAGAGAAAGTAGGCCTTGATCACATTCAGGAGTTCAGCATTATTAAAATAGCGTTATTAAAATACTATGTGCCGTTGCAGCAGTCTCAGGTGGTATTTATTGGCTGCCTAAGCTGCAGATCAAATAAAAGGCTTTTAACATTTTCTTTATCTCGATCGTCTCGTATTCGGACTTCACTTCGCAGTGCTAAAAGATGTTCGCGTTCAAGATTCAACTGTTCCTTTTGGTGTTTATCGTCGGCTTCATCATCAGCAGAGCAAATCCGGTACCTGGTAAGATATTGGACAGTACTTTCTCTTTTTAACACCCATGTGGCAACCAGAAAACAATCCTTTAAGTCTTCGTGTGCTTCAAAGACGTGTCAGCCATGTATACACCGTCGCTCTCAATCATACACCAATCACATTTGGCAGGCAATGGGAAAAGGATGCTCCAATTTTTAACAATTGTATCTATTCGTT
This sequence comes from Plumapathes pennacea, assembly GCA_964036295.1. Taxonomy (NCBI): domain Eukaryota; kingdom Metazoa; phylum Cnidaria; class Anthozoa; order Antipatharia; family Myriopathidae; genus Plumapathes; species Plumapathes pennacea. The sequence goes on from OZ038473.1 coordinate 341,000, forward strand.
ATCGTTTTTCAACAGTTCCACATCATCGGTACAATGGGTATCATCGCTCATACGGGTGCTACTGCGGGGATACGGTTGGTGAGTTACAGTCCTGTCGAGTAGAGTTTCCTTGAAACAGGAATAAGTATAGTTAATTTCAAGAAAAAAAAAAAAGAATCAGGCTGATTTATGTGACGATATAGAAATGTTTGACTATTTGGCACGACAGCCAAGTGGATTCCTTAAATCCAGCTTTTATCTAATATAAACAGTATATCAGTTAGCTCTGCTTATAATAGAGTTGCCATGGGACCTGACGCACCTTGCATGAGTCAACCTTAAACGCTAGCTGTTCATCTATTGAGAAAACACAGCTTTTGCCTCAGGGAGCAGAGACTTCCCTGGAAATTACAAAAAACCCCTTCCCCCGTTCTTATCCGATCCTTCAAAATACCAAAGAGTATACTTTTTCTATACTCTGTTCTGGACCTATTAAGGGCAGAGCGTATAGCCGATCAGCAGGGAGTGACCTAAAACCGGGTCTCTATGGTAGCATTTTTTGCATTGTTATGCAAGACGGTATGTTGTAAAGCCATTCGGCATGTATACCACAGACTCACTCAAAAATGTAACTGTCAAAATGTGAATGCCTCATGTCGTTAATTTTAAGCCTTTGTAAACCTCATTATCTTATGTAATCTTCGACAGTTGCTTATATGACTCGAAGATGTCGCTGTGGGGATGGTAAGTAGCAGTATTAGGCTGCTGAGCCTGCTGCTTGATTTACATGTCATCACTATATTACCACTACTTGCTATTACTCGTGATGTTTAAAAATTGTACCAAATTGCACAAAGTGCTCAAATTTGTGACCCTGTTCAAGTCTGAACCAAAATTTGGACCCTATTCAAGACACTAATGCAAAATGATATATTGCACGTAATTTTCCTTACTGCACATAGGCAGCAAAGTTGTCTGCGTTTACGCGGTAATACACATCAAGCACAAAACTCTTTGTAATAAATACGTGGTGTAGTTCAAATGCTATCATATAGACGACGGATGTAATCTGAATGCGAGATCAACGTCACGTAAAAACTTTGGTTACGAATTATTAAATGTGATTGCCGTTCTCGTCGCGCAAGTTTAAACCCAGTTCAAGCCGAAGTGGGAGTTCAAGTTAGTTGACCGTGGTAGTTAACCCTGTTTAAGACACAAAAATGTAAAATTCTATATATATATATATATATATCCTTGTTTAAGACAGAGGACCCTAAAAACCATACCCTATCCAGCGGAGTATCACCCCCTCACCCCTCTCCCCTCGAAATGAACGAACACAGTAGACAGATCGAGAGGACAGCAAAACATCAATCAACCAATGACGACCAATGACGAAACATGCACAGCCGAGCCAACTCGACCAATCATATGACGACAAAACACATCAACGACCAGAGACATAAATACCGCCATCTGACGAAACCTTTCACTTGACTTTAAAAATGGCTTCCGCTCAGGGAGTCGAAACCTCAGTCACCATCAACAGTCTTCCCGGAGACTACTCTAACCCGGACGATCACAACCAACCTACTGTTCTCACCCCTGGGTTCAAACCATTTGCTATTATACAATTATCGTCTTATTACAGTTACCGACGAGTTCAGAAAGTCAAAACGCCAACAGTTGCCTTGGGCGTACGGGAAATGCAGTCGAGTATCCGTATTGGCTGCATTAATTATTGCTCAGCATACATTACACAACAAAGTATATTGAAACATTAGTTGGCTAACTGTGATATATTTACAAGAAAGTGTTCGGATATGTTTGTTAATTCGCTTATTCACTGTTTGTTTCTGGCAGGTGGCTGGGGGTATAGGTGGGACGGCCCTTGATAGCCAAGGTAAGATGGCTGACTAGCGAACCAAACTCATACCATAGCACAATCATTTTTCCACTTTGTCTGTTCTTCCCCACAGACAAGGCGACACGTTTTTTCAAGTCGACCTACACTTTGAGAACCTCTCCGTCCTCTGCATTCAGATCCGTTTTGATGCGAGAACGCATTCGGTTTCCAAACTCTCCACCTTGAGAACCTATTTGAAAATGACCTCACCCCCCACCCCCAGCACACCCCCCCCCCAAGTACCCCCCTCAATTTCCTACAAAAAATCTCGAGTGACTGATTTTGTTAACCTTTACGTCTTGCGTATCTTCCACAGATGACACATCTTTTGGACGCTGATCGGCAAGACTTCAAATCATTCATTCCGTACTTTACTAGCCATGCTTCTCGCAATTACTATAAATAAATGCTAGGAAGTCAAGTTGTTCGGTTTTCACGGTTTTCTTTTGTGTCTGTTATTGTGTATATAAGTCACTGTGTGTCAGTGTACAGGCATGACCATCACCGTGTGGACCCTTCAACCCTTCATATTTCTCTCTTCATTATTTTTCTTCTGAGATTTATCACGCACTAAGAATAACTCATTAACTTTTGAGAGCTCGCTCCATAGCCAGAACTTATGTACATTCAGCGGTCTACAGTACTCGATACAGCTGCAAAGATTCTTTTTGTAAATAACTGTTCAATATACGGCTTAAGAATATAAATTAAAATACTCCATATGGATTAAAAGTAGGGTTTCTTGAAGAGAGCCAAAGAAATACGTATGGCCGAGTGAAACGTGGTGGGACTGGGTAACACATTAGGGACAGTATAATGTATGCTATATGAAGAGTATTCCATATAAAAACCGCTGATCAATTTATTTGAAAGGACAAAATGGCGAGGACGGACGGTGCGATGATTTTGCCGTCAAAGCGGCTCCAGATCTGGTCATCGAACAGTCAAAATTGCACCTTTTCAACTCTAAAAGGAATTGTCTTAATGGCTTGACAGTGAATGGTGCAACGGAGCTTTAACATGTCATTTTTCGAATATTAATCTAATGCTGTAGACACATGTTGGAAACACTCGTTATACGCAAAGGACTGACACGATGACATTGAGGTAAGCCTTTCATATGAGGGTTAAACGTGTCAATTCTAAGAATTACATAGTTCAGATTATCCTCTAAACGATATAGTGGCTAGTGAAATGTCAATAATTTATGCAGGAGAGTGTACAGGTTTTACCCGGGGGGGAGGGGGGGGGGCTCTCATCATTTTGGGAGTGTCCGCCCGGTCCTGAAAACCCTTACCCTATTGCAGACCGAAATAACTGATTTCCTATACCCTATTTCAAACCTGACTCCAAAAATGTGTACCCTATTGTGTACACAAGTTTTGTTTGTCCAAAATATCCGTTCAAGTTTGATAAAATTTAAAGAACTACAGACGAAGTCAGTTTTATTTTACGTGTTTTAGTTGTCAAATGTGCGTCTGATTACGCAATCATCGCGTGTAAAGAACCAAGCTTCAAACTGACATAAACCGTATATAGTATTTCTGGCTAACCACATAAACGAGTGTCTGTGAATTGATGAGTATATCTTCCTGCTAAGCTTGGTTTTGTGCCCGATACCATTGCATTATAACCATAGAATAAGTTATACACTCCACGTCACATTTTATTGGTCTGGTGGCCCGTCAGAAGATCTGCGTTTCGCAAACTGCGCATGACTGTAAAAGTGGCTTATTCACTAAACGTTACAGTGTGAGTTCAGGATATCAGGTTTAACAAACGAGAGTTTGGGATATTGAAATAAACGGTAAATAAATGTGGACGACTATAATTATAAATACGTGACCAAAAATATTCACAAGCTACAAAATAAACATTCGCAAGCATTTTTTTACAAACGGTGTGCAAAGCCAGAAGTCACAATATTATTTATTAGGCAGGTTCGTTCAACACTCGACGACGTTGAATTAGTTGTTCTCTAAATAAAATATTATTTGCTGGATTCTCCTTACTGTTTTACCGATGTTTGTTTGGAATGTTCAAAGAAGAAACTCCACCTTGATCAGTTGATGTTCAGAACATAGCAATTTCGTCCATACCGTTGCAGCAGTCTCAGCTGGTATGTACACAGCTAACGGTGACCGCTGGCTGAGGCAATTGCAGACCACATAAAACTGAGGATTTCAGCAAGTTTCATTTCATTGTGTAGAGAACACGTTCTTGTCTTCATCTCGTCCGTATTTATTTCACTTTACATTGTTGAAGATGAACGCGTTCAAGATTCAACTGTGCCTTCTGGTGCTCCTTGTGGGCATCGCTTCCGAAAGTCTAACAGTATATGGTAAGATATTTCCCATGTTTCTAACTCCATGCACTGAATAATCAAGAAAAGCACGACGGTCGTACGGGTGGAGGTATTTTTAGTAGCTGCTTGTTATCTGGTTGGACATTTATTTCATAAAAATCGATCATAGCCGACCGGTGCTTTCGAAAATTTTAGTAAAATGATAATGAATTAAGCAAAATTGCCCTAAAATCAATTGAGGCAAGCGACCAATCATAACATATAAATATTTAGACGTGGTTTTAACGATGCATACTACTACTACTACTACTACTACTACTACTACTACTACTACTACTACTACTACTACTACTATTACTACTACTAACTTTATTTAAGTGTCGATGTATTTAGCTTTTTACAATATACTATTAACTGTACATTTGTCCCTATCTTTTTGTGGTGGGATATAGTTACCAGAAATTAACTACTGTATGTGGTTTCTGGATCCTACTAATAAAACACGTCTTTGCACAGGTCGACCAGATCCGTGCAGTGATTGCGGTAAGCATGCGCTATAAAGGAGACAATAACTTTCACAGGTGGCACACATTAAAAAAGATAAGTTATGCATATTCTGTAAACCCTATATATTGACTTACGTGAAGGATACCGCAGAACAATTGCATCGCGGGCGCGCAAAGGCACACGTACAAGGTATAAAATTATTTATACTTAGTACGCGTCATGTCAGTGTTTAGGCGCGCGTATGCCTTCGCGCGCCCGCGACGAAATCGTCTTGCGGTATCATTCATGTAAGTCAATGTATAGGGTTAACCCCTCTGCGCCCTGTGCTCTTACTGACTGGTTTGCATTATTCTACAGGGCGTAGACGATGTGCTGATGATTGTTACGACGGCTACCATAGACGTGGGTATGGTAAGTTACAGTTGATGTCATTCAAGTAGATTTTGCTCACGTTTTTCTTGAAACACGGTACTGACACAAACTAAGTGATATCGTTTTCTCTGCTTTCGTGGATCTCGGGAGCCTGAACAATTTGATTTACAGTCACATCGGACAAAAACCGGTCCCAAATCTCAACCTCCGTCACTTCGCGGAATTACTCACGTCACACAGGCTCACGAGCAAATCTAAATGAAACTCAAAAATAGTCCTTCTTTTTCTAATATGTTTTCGATTTCGTGCATTACCCAAGTTCATAGCGGAAAACCTCTCAGTTTGTTTATTAATGTTATGTCTCATTTAGGCCCTGTTTACATGGAAGGAGGGTGTCCCCCTTTACATGCCAAACGCTATCCCTAGGGGTTCCTCTCCAAGGGCAAAACACTTGGCGAGAATTAACAGACACCTGGTCTAGTTGTCTCTGCTGGAAGGCTTACCTTAGCAAGGAGATTGGGTAACCCACCCTCTTCCTAGGGTGACCCTACCGATCATGTAAACGGAACAAGGAATTTTAACAGAGAAGGTGACCCTTCTTGGAGGGTGTTCCCCCAAGTACGGTCACCCCGCTTTCATGTAGACAGGGCCTTATTTGCCAACGTTTTACTTCTTATAGCACCAGTACGACGTCATCAGTTTGATCGGCGTTTTAGGTTGGTGCCCGGTGTGGATTCTTAGGGTAAGAAGACTCAATAGTAACTGATTGCATCATACATATTTTGCTTGTTCTGACACAAAGCGGGCAGGAGGACACGAAGGAGAAAAAAGAAGTCTTGAAATGCGAAAGAGAGAACTCGCTTGTGAATATATATGTTAGACTGCGTACAAGCATTTAGTCCCATACCTCAACTTAACCGTTCAATGCATGGGGGAGGGGGGTCCGGATGAATTGAGTATATATTACGTTTATATTGCATTACTTTATTGCACTAATATGTTTTAAGGATCTTTTTATATTCAGTAGATAGCTATTAAATTTTTCCCACAAAACGGGGCCTAAGACTATAGTCGCTTCTTGTTAGTATGTTTAATTAACGTAAGCTGCTCTCGATATGAAACCTAACTATAACTTTAATTATTTCGTTCAGCTGTACCTATAGTGCATCCCACCATCTTGAATAGGCAATGCAGTAGTATAATAAAAAGGACTGGATTATTTAAAAGGCCAGTATTTAAAACTTCTGTGCGTCTGCATTTTTACTTCATAGGCGTTTCCAACCAGAGGAGCATCAGTGAGATCTGCACAGATTCATCACAAGTTAAATTAAAGCTTTAAATTAGTTCAAGCAAAATAAATTATGCAAAGACAAGCTTCTCAGTGAACGTGTGCTTGTGAATGGAGGCTGTGCGTGTTTGTGAGTGTGCAGTCACAACAATACCCTGCGAGCAGAGCCACCTTTCTCTCCCCCAAACAGAATTCAAATCAATAGACCCCTTCACGGATTTAAATGCATGATGGGTAATCAGGGCAAATAAACTGCACATTAGTTTTTCTGATCGGTGGAACTTCGGAGCACTCCAGATTGTCATTTGTAAGCTTCAGTGGAACCCCGCTATCTGAAACTCCGTTCATCTCGAACTCCTCGCTATCTCAAACAGAATCCTATTTCCCTTGGAAATGAACTTGGTAGAGATTTCCGTTGTATAACCATCTATTATTCCAAGACTTATTCCAAGAAAGTCGAGTTCTTCCAAGAAAAGTGTTATTCCGATATTGTCGCAAAAGTGCGTTATTCACTGTGCCGTCATCACATAACCAAATTATTAATTCGATACACAACGCGTCATTACGGGAAATGGGGGAGCTTCTGCCGCGGATGGCCCTGGGAACGAGGATGACGGGCTGGAACCTGAATTTACAACTGAGCCAGCAAGCAGTTTGCTCAGCGTCAGCCACCCGGAAATCAGGAAATACGGGGTGTGCACTTCACAAGCGATCTGTGTTGATTTCCTGCTCTTGTAAAATGAATCCATACATCAAGCCGACATGACTGTGTGGAAATCACTACAAACTCCGCAATTCGGAGTTGGTAAGTGTTGTTCTGTGAGCCTCTTGAGGATATCGCTGTTTGGTTCTTGAATTCCGATTGTACGCATTGTTTGTTGGTATTCAGAGAAAATTCTTCTCTTTTCTCCAGTCGTCTACAATTTTAATGGCGGCGGTGCTCACCGACTTCGCCTGCAGTTAGGAGAAACTGTTCAGATTCTTGAGGAAAACTCTGGTAAGCCTTAATTTGAGAATATACTGTGTGGCGATCAATGTGGTTTACATTTCCCGTTTTGACTTTCGCTGTTTAATTAGTGCATGTATGCTTCCACATAAGTGTTGTTTCAGTTTCTGGCAAAGAATACGAGAGTTATAATAATGAGCATGATAATGAACAGATCATTGTTAGGCGCGATGAGTATAATTAGCCGGTTCCACGATCGTACGGGTATAGACTTTTCGTGCGGACAGGAAGCCAGTCTGTTCAACGTGTTAGTCTACGGCTTCAAGGTTCGATAATCTATATAAACACTCAAATTTGAGTTTCGGAAATTTCAAAGGAAGAAAGCAAACAAAATGTGGCAAATACGGGTCATTATTTTTATTTCTGGCTTGCTGATTCACTCATTTCATTCATATTTGACGTGTTTTATAATTTGCTATCCAAAATATTCAGTGCGTATCATGCTGCGTAATTTGTGGCTATCATGTCATGTGGCTTTACTGTATTCAAAATGTATTTAATATATATATTTGATTAATAAATTATTATTGTTCTTGTTGATTAATGGCAGAAAAAGCCATCAAGGTTGTGTTTAAAATTGTGCCAGCTTGGGCAGATTTTATTTTTGGAAATGACTGGAATGTAAACATCACCAGAACAGGGAAACATTACAATAATTTGTACATGCATGTATAGCAGAAGAAATTCCTAGAGACATGTGATTTTTGAACTAATACTTTTTGTAACGTTCCTCGTATCTTCTAGTAGGAAGACTACACAGGATGCTTATAACTTGATCTTTATTCTATAGTCGCATGTCTCGAATGAATACAGATATCAAAATCACTCTAATTGTATTACATTAACTATAACTTATTAACAACAGGATTAATGATTAAGTGGTTAATGTAACACTTTTGCCAAAGACAGGGTTAGGAGTTGTGATAACTTAGTCAGTTCAAGAATGCAGATTTTATCTGAACATTTATAGCTATACAGTCAGAAATCATTAATTATTGTACTTTATTAGTATATACCACACAAGTGAATATGCTTTTTTGCACTTTCTAAGGCCCAGCTGTTTTCATGTGCTGAACTCAATGCAATTGGCTTGAACAATGGCTGTTGCTCATTTGCATTGAGTTCGACACGTGAAAAGAGTTTGAACTGGGCCTAAGTAGTTCCTAAATCTTGGAAGAACACTTTTCACCTCCCAGCGCTGGTGAAACAAAATGGCACACAAACCTGGTTTTGGCCCATTTTTACCACTTGTCTAGTACAATATAAAAAAAACTTATCTGTACGAGAAAAAATGAACTTGATGCCATAATGTAGATCACCACTCTTGATGCTGATTAATATTATTGCAGCCATATAATTTATTTGTTTTATTTATTTTTGTACAGGCTGGCTCAGAGGATATTCCTCAAAAAATAAAACTGTCAAGGTATTTTTTGTAGAAATATTACTTTTATACAGTGAAGGTTGCACTAACTCTTCAAACTTATTGTACTACACACTTCCCATGTCAATATCTAAAAACAGCGTCAGGACATGTACCTTTTATCTCTCTCTTTCCTTTGCAGGGAATATTTCCAAAGTCATTTATTCAAGTTAAAGAAATAAATTCTGAAGTTTCTAGGTAAGATCATTGTTTTTTGTTTTGTTTTGTTTTTTTTTTTATATATATATATAACTCTTTCACTTCTAAGCCGCAGGACCTGGTTGTTCCAAGGTCAATTTAGGCTAATTTCTGGATTAGTTCTAATACTTTTTATACAATTTTTAATGGGCCTGAAAATGAGAAAGTTTTGCTCACAACACATTACTTCGTTATTATATGTGTTAAGCTATTAGAAGATGTATTGAATTATTGTCTGTTTCTTTCAGTGGCCAAGTAACTGGCTTCAGTGAAGATCATCTTGTTGAGGAAGTGACATCTGTGTTGAGAGAATGGGGCTTGATGTGGAAACACCTGTATTCTGTAAGTTACCAAAAAGGGCACTTTCTTGGGGCATGTTCTTTTGGTACTATTCTGTCACCCAATTCTGTTCCAGAATATACGGTAATCTGTTCTTTCGGGACCTATTCTGATTTTGGAATGAGCAGAATAGTATTCCATCCATTCTACTCCCAATAGCAGAATTGGTAGATAGACAGAATAGCTGGTGATTGTGTTATTTTTGGTATTTTTTGCCCTATTCAATCTGTCACGTCAGTTATTCTGGTTTTGGAATAGTGTAAAGTCCGGGCAACCAGAAACTATAAAATTAAACTTTCTATTGCTTGAAGTCAATCTACAGTCTGAAGGACTATCAACCTAAAACCTTAATGTCATGAGCAGAGACAGACCCTCTTATTTACTGCAATCTAATGTTTTTATATGTGAATGTTATCTCAGACTGCACATTTTGTGCAATTTTTTATAGAGCTGCCTTAAACACATTTTATACGACCATCTGTATCTGCAGATCTGTGTGTATAATAATTGCTGTATGCATTTGAAATCTTAACTGGCCATTTCATTTATGTGTACATTTTACTGACTGTGTGTTTATTTTTTATGTCTGGATTTCCTCCGCTCAGCGGAAAGAAGACAACTTGTTCCAGATGGTGAAGAAGCTGATGCTGGATTTGATGGACTGGAGACGGCAAATTCTTGCTCAAGCTCTGCCAGTGGTATGGCCTGGTTATTACATTCTGCCACAGTGTAATATCAAACTCTAGTAAATCCAGATTGACCAGTTTAAAGCTCCTGCATCAGGCAATATTGTCGCCTGACATTCATATCTTCTCTCCCATTTAATTCCCATTTGTGTACCGACACCTTTCTTTCTAAGCTTTCCTTCGTTTTCTACTTGAATTGTTAGGATAATTTAATAATATTATATTTTGTAATCTGAGTCTGGAGTGTCAAGTAGAAAGTGACAGGTTCTTAATATATTTGAAATCTTGTTTGTTGTTTTGTTCTAGGACCAGGTGAAACAACTGAAGGCAAAAATTACATCGACAATTGACTACGGCAACAGGTAAGTGTAACTTATGTACATGTAACTATCTGGGCAAAGTCCAAGATCTACGGCATTGACTTTCAACAACATGCAGTATGTGCAAACTGTACCACCACTGGTCACAAGAAGAAGTCCTCACTGAAGCGGCTCACCAAAATGCTGCACGACTCTTAAAAATATACAGCTGTACTACACGCCTGAGTGTCTAATAAGATATATGTATTGAACTCAAAGCATTTCCTCGCCATAAACAAGTACTTCATATTCCGATTGGTAATAGTGGGTTTTTTGTTAGTTGTTGAGCACTGAATAGTTTTGGCTGAATAGATCCTGCTTGTCTGAATAAATATTTGTACCAAAATACAAAGCATGTAAACAGCTGGCCAATCTTACATTTTAATATTTATCTGGGTAATAATAGTATTACAGCACTGTATATTGTGTTAAATCCCATCATCTGAATTGTTTTTCTTTTTTGTTCTGAAGAATTCTGGGCTTGGACTTGGTTGTTAGAGATGACAGTGGTAATATCATTGACCCGGACTCAACTGGTGTTATTGAACTGTACAGAAGAGTGAGTTACCAGTTAGTTTTTTTTTTGTTTAATTTGGGGCTACAGTATGAAACAATATTTATTGTGATTAAATGTAAATTTATTCAATAACATGTCATTTTTTCACTTTGTGATTGGCAAATTTTTGTATTCAATAAAAGGACAGACACATAAAATTGAGCACTGAGGACAGTGAGAAAGAATTTGACAGTCATACTGGGGGCTTCTTTATCATTTTGTCATACAGTATATTTGTTTATATCTTACACTCTTTCTCTTTTCTTCTTTAGCACATGAGCACATCCAACCGGATCCAATCAGTAAGTGTTTGCGCCATGCTCCAAAATCCAGTGCATGTATAGTGTATTGCTTCATATTTTTTTGTGACCAATCTAGATTGCATGAGGGATGTCTTAGATCTAGACCAAATTCTCCCAACCACCCTTGCTGAGAGGGCACCTTTAATAACCAAATTGTGTTCCTGATTGTTTAGTCCAGGGAGGAAGCACCAAGAAAAGAGACTACAACATACACCACACACAGTGTGTATGTGAACATTAAGAATGTGGTCTGCAATGTGCATGACGACGCTGAAGTATTTATAGGACTCTACGATGCAAAGGAGGGGCAGTTTATCAGGTAGGACACTAAAAATGATATACATGTATGTGTGTTTACTAGGTCATTGGATGTATTTTTCCCAGCCAGTCAGCACCAAAAAAGTACAATCATCACTTACAATCCCATAAATCGTTGTGCGCCATTTGTGTTCGCATAGTTTTTGTGGTTTTATATCTATTGGCTATAGAAACCCTGCAGGCTTGCGTGATAACAAATTAAATAATATTGTATTAATGTACACTTTTACCACAGTGAGCAGTACATGGTGTCTTGGGATAAAGGTGGGATGCCTAAGGACATTGATCGACTGTACAATTTATCAGTCCTATTCACTGTAAGTAGCCAAGCAAGAAACTGTGCCACAGCAAATTATATCTTGCACTTTCAGACCTGAACTCTCCCTCACTCTTGCATTCAATCTTTCAATCTTCCTCCTTTGTAGTGAGTATGAGCTTTAATTTCCCTCCTCTGTGCCTCGCCTCGCTTTGTCTCCCGCAAATTCGTGTTAATCTCCCGTGAAGTGTTTTTTTTTTGGATAGTACAGTCACACCTGTATTGACCTTTTCACTCCCAAGTTCAAAGTGCGGATTCTCCCAATCATCCAAGAAGAAAATATGTGAGAGATGTGGAGAGAATTAGTACTCCAATCAGCTGTCATCTGAGCAAGCTATCTAACACTAACTTCGCCTTACTGTAATGATATATTTTTTGAGAAATCAAAGGAGGAAATTGTTGATCACCGACACTCTTGGGAGTGAAATGGTTAAGTGGACGCCCTGTATTAAGCGAACACTTCACAAAATCCCAGACTGCAATTGATTATGAATTAAAAAATAAATAAAACGCAAACATAGAAATGCTTCTTCGTCTTTTGTATCCACACTGTCTTAATCTAAAGTTGTGCAGATGGTGTAACTAATAATTCTTATCAGCACATTGATTTTGTTGCAGGACTTAGGAAGTAAAGACTTGAAAAAAGACAAAATGTACATTGTCTGCCAAATTGTGAGAATAGGTGAGTCTTACCACTATACATATTTTGCCTGCCTCGTACCAGACCTGTCTCTCCCTAGCCGCGTCTGTCTGTCTTTCCTTCTGTGACTGTCTCTTTCTATGTCTATGTTGTTTGTAATTTGTATTTTTTTTTTGTGACCAGGTCGAATGGACCAAAAAGATACAGACAGCAAGAAACTGACGCATAATTTACGGAGACCATTTGGTATTGCTGGTGAGTAGGAAAAAAGGACGTGCGCTATGAAAGGGAAAGTTGTAATTCTCTACACATTGAATTTGCAAACATTTACTCAACTGCACGTGGCTCCACCACATTACAAACGTTTGTCCTTAAGCCCTAAAATCTACCGCGCATTCTCTCTGCGTGGATACGTTACGGTACGGTACGATACGTCGTTACGTTGGAATGATTTTGATGTGTCTCTTGAAACTTCAGTTTTCCACATTGGTGACATGATATCTGGCGAAGTTCAGTACGAAGATGACAAAGAATTGTTCCTTCAGTTACACACGTATGTATTGTATTTGAAGTGCTAGTTCCTGTTCGACCAATTTTAACCTGCTTCGGCAAAGAGATAAAACATAGAGTTTATGAACCCAAGGTTGATATGGATAAAGTTAATGCCGTATAGGTGATGTACTAAGCTCTTGGGGTGCAGAGGCGTTCCCTATGATTGGCTATATGGGGAGCCTCCACCCATAAGGGGTCCCTTATCAAGCCTCAAGTAAAAAAAAAAAGTATAGAAAAACGAAGTGCACCCGTGAGCGGTACTGTAAGTAAGACACTGACAATGTTTTGTTGTTGTTGCTGTTGTTGTTTTAATTTTTTTAATTTTTTTCTAGAATTGAAAACCAGTTTTTTGACAGTTGGACCAAGAAGGTCATTCTAACGCCGCAGGACAGTAAAGACGCTAAGGGCACAGGACAGGGTGTGTGGTACAGTTACTGTTAGTACAAATAAAGGCCAACACGATTGCAAAGATGGGATCATCAACAAAAACATCATCATTATAATTATCGTTATCATCATTATCATCACCATCATCATCATAATCATCATCATCATCGTCATCATCTTCATCGTCGTCGTCATCATCATCATCGTCATCATCACCATCATCATTATCATCGTCGTCATCATCATCATCATCATCATTATCATCGTCGCCATCATCGTCATAATCACCACCATCATCGTCATAATCATCATCGTCGTCATCATCGTCATCATCACCATCACCATCATCATCTTCATCATCATCATCATCATCATCATCACACAAATCCTTTAGAAATTAGCCAGATCATGAAATTATACCTGGACGTGTTTAATTTCGGGCATAAATTCACACCAATCAAATTTTATGTTTATTTATTTTTTCCTCAGGAATTTGGATTTCGGCAAGGCTGCTTGCTGGTAATGTAGAACAGGTACAACTTTAAATTGCATTGACATGACGTACATCTGATAAATGTGAATAGCAGACTGCAACTTAGAGTGAAAGTGATCCTTGCGGTCATTAAGCAATTTGCACGGATAGCCCGGAAATAGATCCAAGGTTTGAGATTAGGATTTGGATTCCGAATTCCGTTGAATCCAGGCAACGTCTAATGAAAATCTGTTGTTGTTGTTGTTGTTGTTGTTGTTTGGGTCATTAAATGAGTTTGAACAAAGAAACATGGCATTTCCATGTATGTACAAATCGACTAAGTGGCAGAAATTTTGCTCGTATTTTGTCTGTGGATAAAACTTGGTGAGTAACGAAATGTTTCGATTTGGTCGAGTACAAATCTACTTTTGTCCTGTCAACAGATTCGAGAAGAGCACCCCTTAATTGTGACAAGACACACATCCGTTGCGCGGAAACTGGGATTCCCTGAAGTGATCATGCCAGGTTTGTTGTCTGCTGACTGTATGTGGATTTTTATGCGGCAAACTTGCCAACGTCGATGCTAACTACATTACACAGTCAACTCCATCTTAATGGACACCCCTTGTAAGACGGACACTTGGTAGGAGCGGTTCCTGCCGTTTCGTCAGTCACTCACTATGACTGAACTCTTCCTAAGACGGACACCTCTCGAAATTGGACAACTGGGCTGGTCCTCGGTGTGTCCGTCTTGTATGATATGACCACCATTGCTTAGCAGATTTTTATTTTTTTAGGTGATGTTAGGAACGACTTATACGTGACGATATCGTCTGGAGAATTCGAAAAAGGTGAGCAGTATAATTTCAGTATCCCTGTGAGCAGAGAAGGAAGGTTTGTCAATGACCGGTACTCTACGAGATCTCTACATTATGTTACCAAGCCTGTTGAAGCACGGACGCGGGGCAGTTTAAGGAACTACAAGCCATTTTTAACTTTTACGACCTGTTCTTGAGATAAGTAAACTGACATGAATCGTCAACATCGACGAAAGTTAAGGTCGTTGTGAAAGTCTCTGAAGGATGAGGCGCAAATACAACCACTTGTGGTTAGCGTTAATTTTTCCAACCTGCGCTAAACATAACATGCGGGAAATGTTTTGATCACCGACAGTTGGACCAGCTTGAACCCTAGCAAGAGATTACCTGCCATTTTGTTTAAAGCTGAATACTCTATTGGAAGGGGAACATTTTCCTGTAACTTCTCTCATTGACAGGAGGAAAACGATCGAGCAAAAACATTGAAGTGACTATGCATGTCTGTTCTGAAGATGGGACGATTCTTGAGGTAGGATCAGCCTTCGTTTGAAGATGAAGTATTTCCATCTCCTCATCAAGTTTTTGGCGCGAAATATAGAAGTATTTATTACCTTTATTTATTTATTATTATTATTATTATTGTTATTATTATTATTATTATTATTATTATTATTATTTTATTTATTTATTTATTTATTTTTTTTGCAGAAAGTGATCAGTCTTGGTGCTGGGGAGGACTTGGTCAGTGAATATCGGTCGTGTATCTTCTATCACAGTGGAAAGCCTGAATGGGTCGAGACGATAAAGGTTAGACTCTTGAACGATTTGGAGACTGTGAAGTTAGCTTAGGCTTTATTTACATGGAACGAAGGTGACCCTCCTCCTAGATAGGGGAAAACTTCTCCTATCTTGTTTAGACCAGGACTTTCTTAACCGCGGTCTAAACCTTGTTTAGAAAATCCGCCCTTAAATATTTTAGGCAAATTATTCTGTTTTATACAAGGCTACGCAACCATACATTTAACAGAGGCAAAGTGGACGTATTGTTTACATTTTTCTCCCCATTCTTGGGACTCACTTGATTTTTGTTGTTGAACTAATTGATTAATTAATTATTTTCTTGTCAGTTGGTGATTCCGATTGAACAGTTTTATCTCTCTCACTTGAGGTTTACTTTCAAACACAGATCTGGCGCAGAAGGTGAGTGTTTGTCATGACAGAATCGTGTAATGTATAATAAATACAACATGTATATCATAGATCGAATATAAATCTGCGGGTCTCCAATACTACTGAAACTGTTAATCGCATTTATGAAGTTACTGTAAATAAAGCACAGAAAAATACACAGGCGGCTGCTTTGGCGGGTTTCAAATCTATGGCCTAACCGTATGATCGTCTTCACCTGCAGTTCATGTGTACTGTATCATCTACATAAGTTCACTTTCAGTACCGAACGTGTATACTATACTTTATCATTTTTTTTTTCAGAAAGAGACAGAACACAGAAAGTATTTGCCTTCACCTATGCAAATCTGATGCACAAAGATGGGACAACACTATCTGATGGCAATCACGACTTGATAGTTTTCAAGGTAATGGTTACTAACTAACGTAATTAGTGCTGATAGAGTGATGTAACGGATAACTGTCAAAAACAAACCCTAAAATAATTACACCACCAATCACAGATGCTGTTAGAAGCATTTTTAACCAAGCAAAAGCCAACCTAATATACGTCTCTTTTTACGACGAAGAAGAAGCCAATCAGCACGATTCCTTCGGCAATCATTCTCTTCACGATTAACGTAACGATACTGGGTTCTTCTATTAACGTCTAAATACGTTATTTTTATCCAATTTGGAGAATCCGTACAGTTTAGTTTTAATATTTAAACACTCAACACATACATGTCACATAGACAGGTTTTTAAATCACCGCAACGTTATTTTAATGTCCACATAATGTGTCTGAGAAGTGAAGCAAGCCTTTAACCTTTTTAAAATATTTTCCAAGCCCTTGTCCGTACGTAATACACACATACAGACAACGTAAAAACGATTTCTATGTTCCAATATTGAGGATCCTAGTACATGCTTATGTACACTCGTTTGATTACTGTTTTCTTCTTTTCTTTCTCTGCTGTAGTCTGATGGTAAAAAACTGAATCCGCGGGACTATCTGAGTGCCCCGTCAAACAGAAATTTCTTGTCGACCATGCAGGCTGGCAAAGAAATGCCTTCAAACGACAAATTCCAGATAAGAACTCTGCTCTGCTCCACCAAGCTCACTCAAAATGGTACTACATTTCGTCAAAACTATTTTGTGTGCCTGTCTGTGTTTTGCACGTTTACTTTTTTTTTTCACGTATGACGTGGATCGAGCGCTGACTTTTCGAGCGCTAGCCCTTCGTCCGAGAAAAAAAAAAAAAAAAAAAAAAAAAGAAATGTTCGTTATGTAGTCGGTACGTGTCTGAAATGTTCTCTTTTCTATCCTATTTTAGTCGATTTGTTGGGTCTGCTTAAATGGAGGGCAATGCCTGGAAAACTCAAAGAAATCCTGGTCACGGTGATGAAAGTCAGTGGTGAGGAAATTGTAAAGGTCAGTCTTTGCGAAATGTAGCGTACAATAATTTCCCAGTTGCCCATTTGTACCTTGGGACATGCACGTTGTTGATTTAACCTATTCCGAAATAAGAATATGGGCGGTGATCAGTAAAGCATTTTGATTTGGAACTGTCTTGAAGAGCCATGTATTGACAAGCGTTTGTGTGCCAGGGGGAAGGTCTTCAAACCAATCTGGAATAACACTGTTCAGAATAATGTTTTTCCAGAATATATAAAAAAATAATAAACTGATTTTTGAATCGCTTTCAAAAACTTGCAACGCGTTGCAGCACGACAAACATCGCGAAAAATCATCCGCAATGGGGTGTTACACCTGAACGATTTTTAGTGCAACATCATATTGCTGCAAATCGTCATTGCAAATCGACCAGTGTAACACCAGCTTAAGATATGTTTTGCTAAGGTATGTGCTGTTGTTGTTTTTGTATTTGCAGTTTCTCACTGACACATTCGATGCCCTGTTTGCCATCTTAATGGAGCACTCTTCCAAATATGACAAACTTGTGTTCGACGCACTGGTGAGTAGGGACGATTTATGTTGTCAGGGAACACCTGGTTACAAGCCGTAGATCATTTGTATTGTCTTTAATCAGGTCTACAATTTATGTAGCACATCATTTGTGAGACAAGACATTATGAAACCATGCAGCTCTACAGTTTTTGAATGAACCTCAAACATGTTGTTGTTGTTGTTGTTGTTGTTTTTTCTGCACCCTTCAGGTGTTCACTATCAGTTTATTGGCGGACAAGAAGTACCATCACTTTAGGCCCGTTCTGGATGCTTACATAGAAGGCTTGTTTGGAGCAACAAAAGCCCATGTGTAAGTTATGGTCCAGGATGTTCTCATAAACCCTTACAGCTTAGTGAAATGCCAACAGATCTAAAGTATCAAAGCATCCTTTTATTCAGATTTTTACTCACCTTTATACACGCATATCTGGGTGTCGATCACTCAGTAAGGTATAAACATTTAAGCGCGGTTCTCCCAAGTCACAAGAGAAGGGTCGTGTCAGAAAGAAAAACTCATAGCTTCCCAATCTCAGCACTCTTGTTTGGCACTTCTTGGTACAGGACACTGATAGCCGTGTTAAGAGGACACTACATCGCAAACGCCTTGAGGGAGGCCAAAGATGTGAACAAGATCGACATAGATCTACTTCTCAAAGCTATGAAGGTATTTATTCTTTCGGACCCTTTGAAATAAATATCAACGAAGCATGTTTAGGGGTAATCGTTGGTTCGAATTCCTTGCAAAGACAGTTCACTTATTTACTGCATAATCTTTCGATCTTTGTGATCTTTCTTCCGAGCTGAAATATACGTGTGAACACATGTTACTCTCTTGCAGGCGATGGAATACATATTTAAGTTTATCGTCCAGTCGAGAGTGCTTTTCAAAAGGTAGCTGTTAGAAAAATATTGTGCGAAAAATCGTTATCCCAACCTTTTTATCTGCACATTTGGAAACCGATGAGACTCTCTCCTGGGCCCACCCCTACCCCCCCTCCCTCTCCCCCTGTTCCATTCTGTGCCCCCATCTCATGTCTACCCCAATCTGTGCCCTCGCTGCTATTTATATACTTGTTTTCCTTTCTCTGGCCCCACCCCACCCCCTACCCCACTGCTACACATTTCTCTGTCCCTATCCCTGCCCCCTATCTCTCTGCCTACCACCCCCTTCTCTGCCCCCATCTCTGTCTCTCGTACATGTTCCTACTTCCCCTGCCCCTTTATCCCTTTCCCTATCTGTGAGTAATCTTTTCTTGGCCTTTTGCAGGGCCGTCGGCGAGAAGGGCAAATCCGAGTTTGAAGACGATCTAAGGGGTCTCTTCAAGGCGCTGATCGATCTGATGAAAGACACCAAGAATGAAACCTTGCTGATCCAGGTTCGGGCACCACGTTTTTATTTGTCATACACCCAGAGCATCTATATATTGCAAATGGTAATTGTCGCCACTAATGTTCTTAGCTACCTCTGACTGTTGGACTTTGTTGCTATCCTGTATTTCAACAGGGAGCGGCTTTGAAGTACTTCCCAGCGACCTTTAGTGACTTGTTGAAAGTGTTTGATGCCCAAGAACTGGGGTATGTTGTACCATACATTTATTACACGACTTCACATTTTCGAGTGCAAATACGGGCCAAAACGAGTGCAAAGATGGGAGCGTATTGCACTCGTCAGGAACCAGATCAACTGGTTTATTAGCTTACGTGATCATTTTTCGCAAGCAAAGTTCACGAACGCGTCATTTTTTTGTTTCATTTTGCGCGCGGCGAGAATGTTTGCCCTGCTTCGTTTGTCGTGTAATAAACAATTTATTACACGAAAAGTCGTGCAATACGGCTGTATTTTTACTCGTCAGTTTTATTTTTTCTCGCCTGAAGCAGGCTCGAAAAAATAAAACCGACTCGTAAAAATACTCCGCCGTATTGCACTCCTTCCCGTGTAATAACCTCTTTGTACATGTGTGAGAGCACCTAGGCTTATTTAACCGTTTTACTGCCAAGCTTAAACTGTATTTTTGAGACCGTAACCCATTGTCCTATGTGTGTACCTTTCAGGTATGTTGCGCGTGATTTCATTGAGCAAATTCCAGCCAAACGATTAACTTCGCAGAAAATGGACTGCGTACATAACATGGTGAAGAGCAAGCTGTTTGAAGATCCAAGTGAGTAGAGTGACTTGAAAATATCTGCAGCACCGACTTGAATCCACATCTGAACTCACACTCAGGCCATGTCAACATGTATCCGTTTTCGTTTGAAAATGGATTTAATTTTTTTCTGCGTTTTCAAAACTTTAGCCATCTACAAGTTAGCGTTTTCGATTCATCTTTGTCCGGGGCTTATAGGCCCTTTTAAGCTGTGGAATATATCCTTCCCTCGAATAATTCATTTTTATGGCTCAAGTTTGTTCATGGTTAATCATTAACCAAATTTTACTCGTGTTTCGTCGTTTACCAGACTCCCGCAGAGTTTTGTTGCCAATGGTGGTTGCGCAGCTTTCCCGCGTGATGAAGAAGAGCGAAGAGATGAAAACCTGCATCGATGTCCTCAACGACATTCTGACCAGTTTGATGAGAAAGAATGTGGTGAGCATGTTTGTTTTGTGTGTTTTTTTGTTTGTTTTGTGTGTTTTTTGTTTGTTTTGTGTGTTTTTTTTGTTTGTTCTGTGTGTGCTTGTTGTACGTTATATACTGTACTCTCATCTTACACGGTTATTTAGCCAATCAGAACGCACGTAGTATTATAGTTATTATATAACAGTTGTTTTAAGTGGCTCATCTGGACCTAATGTAATGAGCGCGTTTTCTTCTCAACACCACAGGGTGACACCCACGAGGACATTCTACTTCTCGTGACGTCACTGCTAGGTGTCGTTGTAAAAGGGGTGATCGCGATGGACCGCTCTGAGAAAGTTGTGGTAAGGTCACGTGATATATTTGATTATTGCATTCTCTTTTTTTCAAAACAATGTGCAGATTCCATTTAATACCGGGTTTCACATGTAGATAAACTCTGCGCGTATTTTCTTTTCTTTACTATTCGTTTCATTTGATGCTTTCCAACATCATCCAACATGATAGAACAACAATCTAATTTTTTTTCCCGCCCTTCTTTTCTCTTTCTTACTTCTATTTACTTTTCTTTGTTGCATTTCTTTTGTTTTCTTTACACTTTATTTACTTTACTTTTCTTGTCTTTTCTTACTTGGCTCAATAGGGGAACTATGTGGCGTGTTTGACGGCGATGCTTCAGGTCATGGAAGAGGATCATTACCGTCAATATGTTGCGCATTTCAAGAATCCGGCCGATTTGCTGGTAAGGCTTGTGGCAATTTACCGTCCCTTACGTGATCAGGCTTTGTCTGCTGGGAAATGAATCCGGACGATTGTTTAATATGAATGTTTTGACTCTCGCCCATTTCAGGATTTCCTGATGATGCTCTTCCTTCTGTTCAGAGAATTTGTTAGCAACAACGTTTATCCGACGGACTGGATGGTCATGACCATGGTTCAGAATAGGTTTGCAATAGATAAGGAAGACACATTGCAATCAAATCCCCCCTCCCCCCTCCCCAATGACCACCTTCACAATGGCCAGAATTAGTTCGTCCCGGCCAAAAAATATTCATATTTTCTTATTGAAACGTTCTTTCAATTGCCACCGTTTGACAATGGCTATGATCAGCAGAGCAGGTTCTCCATCCTCTCTACTGTAACTACAGAATCAACAATGGTTTGCTAAATTGATTGTACAGCTTTGCAAAAGCTCATGGAACTCGATTCGTGTTAGGTCGGGTGTTACTGAAACGGGCAACGGGGTAAGGGGAATGAGATAATGAAGCCGACAGAACTTAATGTCGTAGAGGGTTAATACGGTTTAAAAGTTTAACTAGTTTCTCCTTTTGTTTCAGTGTAATCCTGAATGCTATGCAGTATTTTTCTGATGCTTTGCACGAAACGTTCTTGGGGGAGCGTTTTGAATATCAGGTGAGCTTCCCTTGACAGCAATCTAGATAGGGATGGGAGAATAGTGGAAAGAAGAGACGGAGAGGAGGAAAGGCAAGCGAGAAAGGAAAGGAAAAAGGAAGAATAAATAGGAAGAGAAACGAGACAGTGGGAAGAAGGAAGCGTAGGAATTATTCGTGATTTTTCTGGAAAATACGTGGGTCTGAAATTCGTCGGATTCAAGGTTTGAATTAGTTGCCAATATTTTTCACTGCGATTGCCCTAAACGTGTCGTTGTTAGGCCAAATTGCAGCCAACTGTAAGGTTTCATAGAGGCAAGTTTGGTAAGGCAAACTGAGATTTTTTTTCTGATCTGTCAACAGCTGTGGAACAACTTCTTCCACTTGGCCGTAGCTTTCGTTAACCAGGATTCCCTGCAGCTGGAAAACTTCACACAGGCGAAACAGGACAAGATTATTGAAAAGTGAGAACGAATTAAAAATGCCACATGTGGCTTCGTTTCTCGCCCAGCAGTTCCTCGCCCCAACTGACCGTCGTTACTTTGCACTGGTCTTATTGTTCGCATCCAAGAGCATGTCGCAAAAACTCAAACATAGGAAAAAAAAAAAATTAAAGTATATGAATCTAAATTTGCTTCACAAAAAGATGCCCTTATTAGGGATTGAGGATCCTTGAATTTCAGGGACCTCAAGATGGCGGCTAGTGATGTGATCGAGGAATTACATTTGCAAACTCTAATACTGCGATCAGAGACTTCCAGTGGACAGCCAGCTGTGTTTCTTTATGGCAGCCTATGCTTTGTTTTTATTACTACTTGCACATTTTGCTCAGTTGGTGTTGACCTCGTGTTAGTGCTGAATCATTTTCTGTGTGTTTCAGGTACTCCGATATGCGAATGATTATCGGGCTCAAAATCAGTGAAATGTGGCAAAGTCTGGGTACGTTGCACATATCTGCTCATGTCAGTAAGATTTTCACAATCAGTTTGCTGCATCTACTGTGTACAATATTATTATCATTGTTTTTGTCTTTGTTTTTAGGTCCTCACAAATGTGAATTCATACCTGGTCTAGTAGGAAATTTCCTGGAAATGACTCTCATTCCACATAAAGGTAAACTCATTGGATCATTGTAATTTCGTTTTTAACATTTAACTTGCGATTAGTGTGAGGTTGTGGCCGACAAATGGAAATTGTATGTGAATCTATTCGAATCACGGTGGCTGGAGTGTGGGAAGGGAGAGGTAGGAGGCAGGGCCTGAGCGTTGGGTTCTTGGGGTGAACGCTCTAATATGTTTAAATATAACAAAAGAAGGAAGTAGGGCAGTGTTACTTAACTCAATTACTTTGCCTTGTAGAGCTGCGCAGAGCCACCATCCCAATATTTTTTAACATGATAGAGGTGGAATTTGCTTCACAAAAGAGTTTTGAGAAGGTATTTCTTTTTCTTTTCCCTTTTTTTTTTTTTTTTTTTTTTTTTTTTTTGCAACGGCAGTGAACTTTCTGTACGCCACCCATTCTGCCTCTTCGTGAGTAGTATAGAGAATTTGTTTGAACATGCAGTTTATATTTTTTACAGGTCGAAGCCGAAATCATCAGCAAGTTAGACGTGCTTGTAGAGGGAGGCCGAGGAGACGAGGAGTATAAGAAGCTTTTTCACAAAATGTAAGCATACATGAAGGATAAAACCGTGAAATATTGAGAATGCTACTTCAGCTCGACTCCCCTCAGAAGAGCGAGTACTTGCTAACTCGTAGCTTTCCCTAGCTTAATACTTACTTTATCTTTTCGTGACATTTCCTGGCCAAAAATGTCTGATACATAAAATATGGATGTTTGTTTGTCTTCAGTCTGTCCGACCTGTTCTCTGGACACCCCGTGTTAGAAGAGGCAGGGATCCGCTTTGTGGAACTCGTTACCAAGCTCATGGAGCGTCTCCTTGACTACCGAACTGTTATCAGCGCCGACGACAACATCGACAACCGCATGAGTTGTACTGTCAACGTGCTGGTATGGACAGACTTTCAGACAACATATTCCAAAGCTCTTGTTTACTTCCGGGTTCATTGCTTGATTTATTTTTTCTGGTATCCTTAAAGTGTCTATAGTTTAAGTATTTCACATTCACGTTCATTACTTGTTCATTTCGACAGAACTTTTACAGAGAAATTGGAAGGGAAGAGATGTACGGAAGGTAAGGTGCCTAATATGAAAGAATATAGTTTTTAATGATGCTTTTAAAAGAAAAAAAAAACTTTTTCATTTAGCAGAATAGACTAGTGGGGTATCTGGTGGTTGTTTTATTTTTTGGAGATCGATACAAAATAATAGATCGACTGAAGATAGTAACAACTCTGGCGTTAGGGCGACGGATCATTTTATTCTTTCGCCTTTTCAGGTACGTCTACAAACTGTGCGATCTCCATCTGAGCGTGGAGAGTTACACGGAGGCAGGGTTCACGCTGCTTCGCCGGGCAGACGACTTGAAGGTAATGCTGTATTGCTGTTCACGTATAGTTTAACCCAATGTTGTCACGTCAGACATCAACAATCCGACCATTCTGTTGCCGACCCTTGTAACCTTTCTTAGTGTTGGATTTTCTTTTTCTCTCTTCTTCTTTTGCCTTGGTTTTATTTTGTATATTTGTTTGTTTGTTTTGTTTATTTATTTATTTATTTATTTGTTTGTTTGTTAAATCTTTCAGTGGACCGACGACCCGGTATACTCGAGACAGGGAAAATACCAAGCTTCTACCCAGCGGCAGCTCAGGGAATTGCTGTACAACGACATCATTGACTACTTTGACAAAGGAAAGGTACGATATAGAAAGACCTAGACGGCGTAGAGGGTTGAGTGGCATTGTTTAAATTAGCTAATAAGGTATTGGTCGTTACATTGTCGCCAGGTTTATCATAGCTTGGCTATCCTTACTGTAGCGTATATTTTCGACAAATACATTTAAGGAGAATATAGAAGTTGACCACTGTTAAGAGTAAAAAGCATGTGAGTAGGGTCAATAGTTTCAGTTAGAGCGGGTTCTCGATTGGTTCTACTAAAATCAAAGCTTACAGCGCCAGCTCTAATTGCTCACTTCTGAACTCTATCAATGCACCCGATGCAGTTGTAACCAGACTCCTATTTTGCTCGTAGTGCTGGGAATACGCCATAAAGCTGTGCAAAGCCCTCGCTGAACAGTACGAGTACGGGACTTTTGACTTTATACATCTGAGTCAAATTCTGGTAAGTTCTTAGAGTTTGTACATGAAAGCACTGTAGTTGATTCCGTCCTTAGGTTTAGGTTAGCCGGACTAGGCCTTAAATAACACTGCCTTCGTTTACAGATGAAGCAAGCGAAGTTCTATGACAACATTATCAAGGTGGTGCGTGGAGAGCCCGAGTATTTCCGAGTGGGATTCTTTGGTCAGGGATTCCCATCGTTCCTGAGGGTAAGAAGACTGTAAAATCCCCCCCCCCCCCCCCCCCCCGGGGACACCTTTGTTGCGGTTTATATTCTTATATACTTTATTCATAAAGTGAGAAACTGAAGGAAAAATGTGATGTTGATCACTCTTGGGAGTGAAACGGGGTTAGGTCACTAAAATGCCATGGAAACAGTGCACTGGTTTTTGTGGGACCCCTGTTTATGTGAAGGCATTCGAAATAATCTGAAAAGAAAGAGGCCCCAGAAAGAACGGCTCTTGTTGTTGTTGTGTAAAGACTCTCCCCCAGTTCTCGTTCTCAATATTGCGCTTTTTGAGAGGCCAGCCAACTTTGATTCATGGGAGAGGGGATAGCGTCCCAAATTGTACTGCGAGTTGCATGCATGCTGTTTGGCTATTTGTGTCTCTTGGTTTATTTCAGAACAAACTTTTCGTGTACCGAGGGAAGGAGTACGAAAGACTTGGCGACTTCATCGTCAGAATCCAAAGTCAGTACCCAAGTGCTGAGGTAGGTCTTGGAAACGAGGCATGGGGGTAATCTAAAAAAAAATTTCAAGCTGTTGGAGTAGAAGAGTCGTCTGGAAGCCTATTAATAAAGCAAATTTTCTAAAATTCTGTTATTACCCGTTTGCCAGAGTTTGGAGAACCTCCCTAAGTCAATTGTCCTTTGTAACGTACAATATTTTCAACTTTTTCTGCAGGTGTTAAAATACATCACACCTCCTCCTGAAGAGATCAGGCGGTCAAATCGGCAACGTATCCTATTGTATATTGTATATTATTGTTATTATTATTATTATTATTATTATTATTATTATTATTATTATTATTATTATTATTATTATTATTATTATTATTATTATTATTATTATTGAAGTTGATCACTCTTGGGAGTGAAAGGGTTAAAAGTATGAGTGGTAGAGTGTGCGGCTTATAACAGCTAATAGGGTGGGGAATCGTTGATGGTCAGTCGGCGTTTTTTGGAATTCGTTTTCTTAACCGTTACACAGATCTTCAAATCAACAAGGTGGACCCCTCTCCGGTGGAGAGACGTAAATTCCAAGGGAAAAACGTCATGGAGCAAATAACTCAGTGAGTTCCATTTATGTCGCGTTTGGTCTGTTTAGTAATGCGCATGAATTGCAAAGTAGGTGATTTGGGCATTGCTTACGTCAGGAACCGTTTCTAGTTTTGCCCGTGCCTTGTCCATATTTTGAGTAATAGTATTTTCCATTGGTGTAAATGGACTTTTCTGTGTGATGAATGTTTTCAGTCCTTGTCAGCTCATCTATCAAGTGTACAATGTTTGAATTTTTTCAAGCTGTCGTGTGTTCGTCTTCCAGATTCTACGAAGTCAACAATGTGAACAAGTTCCAGTTCTCCAGGCCGTTTCACAAGGGAACGAAGGATAAGGAGAGTGAATTCAAGGTCAGTTACTTGATACTCTCATTCGCCCCCTTTTATGACAGTTTCACAGAAAGCACCCAGAAGAATATCACAGGACCACGAAATAATATCATTTCTGTATTTCAGTCATATATTGATATATTGATGGTCCAAAGTGAAAAATTATTATTATTATTATTATTATTATTATTATTATTATTATTATTATTATTATTATTAGTTTTTGGTGTCCATATGTAAACATATTGTAATTCACCTACAGGTATGAAAATATATTATAGTGATAATTAGTATTATAATATTTTGTTGTTGTTGTTGTTGTTGTTAGCAGTATTAGTAGTACGAGAGGATGGTTATACCTTTTTCTTTTTTCAGACCATGTGGCTCGAGCGGACCACAATGTACACCAAGTTTACTTTTCCTGGTATCCTGTGTTGGTTCGAAGTTTCAAACGTTGATGTGGTGAGATACGTAGAGCCAGCTTATTGTCATTTGGATCATTGTGGACTTCGTGTTCTTGTTTGTCGATGTTGTGATCTCCCACCTCCACAAACACATACTCACATTTCACTCTTTGCTCGCGGGGGCCTGGGGCCCACGAAAGCTTAAAAATGGAGATTTTTAATTTTTTTTTTTCCTTTTTGTGGGTCGAGAATCAGCACACGGTGATTGGTTCATATTATCACGTGCTGGGCGATGACGTAATTGACTTCGCTAAACAACTCGAGATGTGGCCAGTGAATTGCTCGTTACTTGTGTGTAAAAGTTAACTGCATCCCATCCAAACTCAACACCATTTGGCTCTGTGGAATAGGCACGGATAAACTGGATTTTCGGGAACGATTTTGGCTCGCGTTCACCGAGGAAGCTTTGAGAATAGCCGTAAACAAATATTTGATGGTACCGCTGTCGCCGATAAATATTTAGTCCCGACGAAACTTTCTGTGGCGACACGAAATACTTTTGGGAAGATAACAGGGCGAAAGCAGAAACCAAAGCTACGGTGAGCTTTAGCCGTAAAACAATGACGCTTTATGCTTTACTCTGTACATGACATCTGTTGCCTCATAAAATTCTTCTGCGTATCGTACATTGCCTGTTGAAGTGTTTCTTTCATTCGATCATGTAGCCTTTGTTTCGCAATGGTCAGTGAATACCAGAAATGAAAAATACACCGAAATAATTCTGAGGATTGAGTTTGCAGTCACAAATGGACTGAACACACTGTGAACAAAAGCGCAATAGTGTGACATTCCTCGCTGTCAATTTTATATTTGTTACAGAGCACGAATACTCGAAAGCCTGATACAAAAGAAACGTATTGAGTTAATAAAAGAAAACATATAAGTAGTGAAGCGAAAAAGTAAACTGCATCCCATTCAAATTCAACGCCAATTGGCTCTGTGGAATAGGCATGGATAAACTGGATTTTAGGAAAAGATTTTGGCTCGCGTTCACCGCACAAGCTTTGGGAATAGCCGTAAACAAATGTTTGATGGTACTTCTGGGGTATTGCAAATATCTCTGTCGCCGATAAGTATTTAGTCCCGACGAAACTTTCTGTGGCGACAAGAAATACTTTTGGGAAGATAACAGGGCGAAAACAGAAACCAAAGCTACGGTGAGCTTTAGCCGTAAAACAATGACGCTTTATGCTTTACTCTGTACATGACATCTGCTGCCTCATAAAATTCTTCTGCGTATCGTACATTGCCTGTTGAAGTGTTTCTTTCATTCGATCATGTAGTCTTTGTTTCGCAATGTTCATTAAATACCAGAAATGAAAAATACACCGAAATAATTCTGAGGATTGAGTTTGCAGTCACAAATGGACTGAACACACTGTGAACAAAAGCGCAATAATATTGTAAACATCTCTCGTGTGACATTCCTCGCTGTCAATTTTATATTTGTTACAGAGCACGAATACTCGAAAGCCTGATAGAAGAAACGTATTGAGTTAAGAAAAGAAAGAACATAAGTAGTGAAGCGAAGGCTGGATTAATCGTGGCCTCTGATTAGAAATATGAGTCAAGGTCAAACTGTCAAAATTGATTGTGCATAAAAAGATATGTCACGCATTCTCAAGATGCAGGGTCGCTCAACCTTTAAGAAGCAAGTGTATGAGTGTTGTAATAATAATTTTTAGTTTAATCAAGGTGTCAAAAGAGCAAGGTGTCAAAAGCCAAGTTCTCTATACTGTGTGATATTTTTATGGTGAGAAATTGGAATCATCATCATCATCATCATCATCATCATCATCATCATCATCATCATCATCATCATCATCATCATCATCATCATCATCATCATCATCATCATCATCATCATCATCATCATCATCATCATCATCATCATCATCATCATCATCATCATCATCATCATCATCATCATCATCATCATCATCATCATCACCACCATCATCATCATCATTATCATCATCGTTATCATCATCATCATCATCATCATCATCATCATCATCATCATCATCATCATCATCATCATCATCATCATCATCATCATCATCATCATCATCATCATCATCATCATCATCATCATCATCATCATCATCATCATCATCATCATCACCATCATCATTGTCAAAAACATCCCATCATCAACACCATCATCGTTAACAACATCACCAATGCCATTAACATCGTCACCATCAACTTCATCATCGTCCTCATCCTCATCAACGTGACCACCTGTTTAAGGTTATTTATTTATTTATTTATTTTTTGTAGGACGAGGTGAGTCCCATTCAGAACGCACTGGAGACCATGGAATCAGCCAACAAGGGCATGCGCAGTCTGATTGGTCGTCACAAGACTGACACAAACTTGAGCGTGGGACCGCTGAGCATGAAGCTCAAGGGAATTATCGATGCGTCAGTCATGGGAGGCATATCTAACTATGAGAAGGTAGGCGTGAAAAAAACTTATAATTATACTGCCAAACGAAACCAAACGGTTTGACCACTCCAATGAAGGCTCTCGATTAGAACGAGCTAGACATGTAGCAGTGTTAACTTCCAATTTATAAACTGTCAAATGAAATCTAAAGGTGTAACCATTCAAACGAAATTTTCGATGGATACATTTTAACAAGTCCTTTTCATGCGTCTGTCATGGGGAAGCACGTCTAACTATGAGAAGGTAGGAAAGGCATATGACAGCTCTTCTAATTCACTCGCTCGAATACTTAACTTTACATATACAGTAAAAAAAAAAAAAAAAAAAAATCCTGTATCGTGGAAACAGTGTTTCGCTCTGATAATTCCTGCGTTTTGGTAAATTGTGATCAAATTCCCTCGCAGTGAAGCGTTATATAGACCCAACTAAGGTAACAAAGCGGTGTGCCAATAATGTTATAGTCGTTGCCAATTTACATTGTAAATTGAAGTGCGTTTATACACGGTTGGTTTTTGGTACATATCAGCATTTGGCAATGTTATAAGATTTAAATTGCACTTTAATAAGCAGGGAAGCAGGGAAACTATTTGTCCAGCTTGTAAAATGCGCCTGTAAATGTTTAACTGAACTGTTGCAGTTCTGACTTTATTGCCTTCTGTGAGCTGTAAACTTCCGCTGTATAATTTGTTTCCATTTGGTTGGCTCCAGTGTTCAGCGTGACTTCGGACTGACGATCTATTCTAACCCAATGCACCTACAGAGATGTTAGTGGGAAAAGTAGTTCATTACTAAGTGAAAAAAAAAAACATTGACGACTCTCAGACTTCTCGTCTGATTTTACTTAGTAATTCAATGGCTACAGTTCTGTGACAGGAACAGGCTTTGCTGCTTTGTCGAATTTTTTGTACATCCGTCTTTTATCTTCATCTGGCACAAAGAACCACTCAGTTCCTCCACCAAATTTCACGTTCCACTGTTTCAATTCTTTTTTCACGCGTCTTTCGCCCTTAAACTTGTCATCCACACTGACGCACCGCTTGGCGATCAAACGATGTGGATTCCCAGTCTGCAGACTCTGTCGCCTCTCCTTTGGATTTTTACTCGCCCCTACTTTGTAGAAGTGTGCAAGCTTGTTGTAGTAGTCTGATTCTTGGTAGAGCAGGTATACGTACTCTTTAGGTGGCAGTTTGTTGGGTAGACTCACCTGGCTACCCTTATAATCCTCAAGTTGTCGCTCTGGATCGATTTTAAGTTGTTCAAACATGGCAGAAATGTCTTCAGCATTATCACTCGTCATGATGGTTCTAGAATAGAGACATTCAATCAAAACCTGAGTATGCGAGCAAAGAAGAGGGATACACTCGCCAACACTTTTTGTTAGACGTTGCGAATATTTATTGGACGCACTTTAAAATGCTTGCAGAGGCATGTTTTTTAGAAAACTATTTTTGGACGGATTCTAGCTGCGAGTTTTGCGAAAACAAAGCTTATGATTAAAAAATGCACTGCTGTGTAACTGTCAAAACACAACAATTTGTTTATGAGAACCCTTGAGTGCTTTAATTCATTTTGTATAGTAATCACTTTAACGCTTTAAAAGGGTTTTGTTAGACTTGGTTGGTGTACTGGCGCGATTTAGAAACTTTTCCCAGAGAGTGCCAACCTACATCTGTCAGCCATTTTACCACACATGATTTACTGACAGATTTAGAGCCCTGTGTGTGATTTTTAACAACAATCTAGACAACTTCAAAGTGCTTGCAGTGGCATGTTCTCATGGGGAAACTATTTTTGGACGGATTTTAGCCACGAGTTTTACGTAAACACTACATGCACTGCTGTGGAAATTTGAAAAGACCACTATTTGTTTATGAAATCCCTTGAGTGATTTAATTCATTTTGTATAGTAATAACTTTAAAGCTTTGAAGGTGACTGTTTCGTGACTTCGTCTCTATGTTTCACCCGTGCCTCAAAGTCTGTGACCTAACTCTCTTTGCACAGCACAGAGAAAATACCGAAGTTCATTTAGCAGGATGTGGAGCCGAACAAACTATGTTTCTAGAAACAAATCGCATGTCAATTTCTCGTTGTTCCTTATATAGAAACTCGGAACAGGATGTTCGTCTTGGTTAGCGCTTTTACCGAACGACAGCTCTGTTTTCGTTGGTTCTATATAAGTGACCCGCAGGAGACGATGAAAATAGTTAAAGCAGAAGCTGTACAAAATACACTTTCCAAAGGTTTTTTAAAACCTTTGACATTAAAATGTCAACACAATGTTTTTGTGAGCCCGGAATTTTTCTGGGCTGCGAAGGTCGCTTCCACTTTCAGTCTCTACCCACAGTTCATATATATTTATAGTATGTGCTTTATCATATAAACACCATATAATTCTTATCATTGTGATGGTATAAATCGAACCAGAAACTTAGCCAGAGCATTGCGGCGAAGGTCATAGGTTCGATTCCCGTTGAGGTCCGGGTTATTCCCGAGCAATCTTCGAACTTGCGTGACTTGCATTATGTTAGCTGCAAACCTGTTTGGACGAGCAGTTGCATGATTTCACATGATTTCTCGTGCAATTTTGGAATAAATGAGCACTCGTAATTTCCAAAGACCACAAATTGAACTCGCAGTTGCACTCGATATACCAACTAGAGTAACTAAGCGGTGTGCCAATACTAATTGCAACAGTCTTTGCCAATTTACGTTGTAGATTGAAGTATGTTTATAACCGGTTGGTTTTTGGTGCATATCAGTATTTGGCGACGATTTTTGATTGACGTCGTGTTTTGATGTTGAGGGAAATCGGTCCAACTTGTAAATTGCGCTTGTGAATGTTTTATTGAACTGTGCAAATTCTGACTTTATCGCCTTTTGTCACGCATTAGCCGCTGTAAACTTCCGCTGTACAATTTGTTTCGGTTTGGTTGGCTAAAGCGTTGAGCGTGATTTCGGACTGATAAGCAGTTTAAAAATAACTGATCGTCAAAATATAAGGGATTAAGTTCAAGTTCTTTATTCACACTTATTTGTATTTACAGCAAGATATTTGAAAATAGTAGCTATAGATAAAATTAAGGAAGATGAAGAAGGAACAAATTACATTCATAAGAGAAAAAGTGCGTAGTGGGCAAAGGAGCAGAAGCTTTCGAGTTGTCCACTAAGTGAGATATCGAAAGGTCTTTCAGGTCACGGCGAGTCCAGGCAAGAAAACGAACACGTAAATCAAATCAAGAGCTTGAGTTTGTTCCTATGAATAGGTGCCTTACCGTGAATTTCTGGCGACTTTAGATATTTCTTTGATGTGGAAAAAAGAGCGGCTTGTTTTAAGCAGACAGATCATTTCAAAAGCGTGGACGGGTCTTCCCTGTTACAGACTCATGCTTGCATTAGCACAAGTGTGGCTTCAGTTGATCTTGTTTTTGTTCAGTTCCTTAAGGTCGCTGCACCTGCAGAAATTTTAGTCCAAATGGCGTTTACATAAGCTTTATTATACCAATATCACGAAGAAAAACTTACCATTGACGACTCTCAGACTTTGCATCTGATTCTATTTAATTCCATAATTACAGCAACATGCTAGAAGTTGCACTTCAAACGCATTTTGTGTACTCTTGCTAGTTTGGGTACGCAATCATTTCTTTGCGGAATTTAGGGCTTTACTATCGCAGGAAAGTCAACATGGCTGATATATGCTGCCATCTTGATCTCAACGAAGTTCTTGTAGGAAGATTGCTTTCATCCTCTCTTCATCTTCGTCTGGCACAAAGAACCACTCAGTTCCTCCACCAAGCCTCACGTGCCAATCTTTAAACTTGGCCTTCACCCTCCCTTCGGCCTCCGTCTTGTTGTTCACTCGCTCGCACTCCTTAGCGACCAGGCGATGTGGGTTTCCAGTCTGCAGATCCTGTTGCCTCTTCCTTGGATTTCTAGTCACGCCTACTTTGTAGAAGTGTGCAAGCTTGTTGTCCATGGTGTAGTGTTTTGATTCTTGGCGGAACAGATATACGTACCCTCTCCGTGGCCAACGTACTGACACAGACAGTTTGTCGGGTAGCTGCATCTCCTCTCCCTCATATTGTCTCTTTGGATCGATTTTAAGTTGTTCAAACATGGCAGAAATGTCTTCAGCATTCTCTCTCGCCATGATGGTCCTAGAATGAGTCAAAACCTGAGTGTGCGAACAAAGAAGATGGGATGCAATGGCCAACAGGGTTTTGTTAGACTTGGTTGGTGTACTGGCACGATTTAGAAACCTCATCCCAAAGAGTGCCAACCTACATCTGTCAGCCATTTTACCACACAGGATTTACTGCCACTTGATCTGGCACTTCTGTCGTTCATCAGACAAAAGAAAGTTAGAACGGATTCAGGAGAGAGAGAGAGCCCTGTGTGTGATTTTTAACAACATTCTAGACAACTTTCTGTTAACACCTACTGCGAAGAGCCAATCTGACGACACTATAAAACAGAAGACTACAGAACATATTAGTTGTAATGTTCAAAGTCAAGCACAACCTACATCCAAGACTTATTTACTAGCGGATCAACTTACAACCTCAGAAACACAGACTTCGCAGAACGCCCCAGTTCAACACTAACATACCAAAACATTCAATAAGATACACTTATGGTCAAAACTATCGACCACAAAAAAAAACAAAACAAAAAACAAAAAAACAACAAAAAAATATACCCACCCTAAACGCTAAAACGAAGCACCTTACTACTACTACTACTACTACTACTGCTACTGCTACTTTTGCGAGTATTTATTGAGCGCACTTCAAAGTGCTTGCAGTGGCATGTTCTCATGTGAAAACTATTTTTGGACGGATTCGAGTCACGAGTTTTGCCATAAACACTACATGAACTGCGGTGGAAATTTCACAAGATCATTATTTGTTTATGAAAACCCCTGAGTGTCATTTTGTATAGTAATCACTTTAAAGCTTTGAAAGTGATTGTTTCGTGACTTCGTCTCTATTTTTGTTTCTCCCGTGCCTCAAATCTGTGACCTAACTCTCTTTGCACAGCACATAGAAAATACCGAAGTTCATTTAGCAGGATGTGGAGCCGAACAAACTATATGTTTCTAGAAAGAAATCGCATGTCAATTTCTCGTTGTT
This sequence comes from Plumapathes pennacea, assembly GCA_964036295.1. Lineage (NCBI taxonomy): Eukaryota > Metazoa > Cnidaria > Anthozoa > Antipatharia > Myriopathidae > Plumapathes > Plumapathes pennacea. The sequence goes on from OZ038473.1 coordinate 375,725, forward strand.
CCTTAGAAACTCGGAACAGGATGTTCGTCTTGGTTAGCGCTTTTACCGAACGACAGCTCTGTTTTCGTTGGTTATATATAAGTGACCCGCAGGAGACGATGAAAATAGTTAAAGCAGAAGCTGTACAAAATACACTTCCAAAGGTTTTTTAAAACCTTTGACATTAAAATGTCAACACAATGTTTTTGTGAGCCCGGAATTTTTCTGGGCTGCGAAGGTCGCTTCCACTTTCAGTCTCTACCCACAGTTCATATATATTTATAGTATATGCTTTATTATATAAACACCATATAATTCTTATCACTGTGATGATATAAATCGAACCAGAAACTTAGCCAGAGCATTGCGGCGAAGGTCATAGGTTCGATTCCCGTTGAGGTCCGGGTTATTCCCGAGCAATCTTTGAACTTGCGTGACTTGCATTATGTTAGCTGCAAACCTGTTTGGACGAGCAGTTGCATGATTTCACATGATTTCTCGTGCAATTTTGGAATAAATGAGCACTCGTAATTTCCAAAGACCACAAATTGTACTCGCAGTTGCACTCGATATACCAACTAGAGCAACTAAGCGGTGTGCCAATACTAATTGCAACAGTCTTTGCCAATTTACGTTGTAGATTGAAGTATGTTTATAACCGGTTGGTTTTTGGTGCATATCAGTATTTGGCGACGATTTTTGATTGACGTCGTGTTTTGATGTTGGGGGAAATCGGTCCAACTTGTAAATTGCGCTTGTAAATGTTTTATTGAACTGTTCCAGTTCTGACTTTATCGCCTTCTGTCACGCATTAACCGCTGTAAACTTCCGCTGTACAATTTGTTTCGGTTTGGTTGGCTAAAGCGTTGAGCGTGATTTCGGACTGATAAGCAATTTAAAAATAACTGATCGTCAAAATATAAGGGATTAAGTGAGATATCGAAAGGTCTTTCAGGTCACGGCGAGTCCAGGCAAGAAAACGAACACGTAAATCAAATCAAGAGCTTGAGTTTGTTCCTATGAATAGGTGCCTTACCGTGAATTTCTGGCGACTTTAGATATTTCTTTGAAGTGGAAAAAAGAGCGGCTTGTTTTAAGCAGACAAATCATTTCAAAAACGTGGACGGGTCTTCCCTGTTACAGACTCATGCTTGCATTAGCACAAGTGTGGCTTCAGTTGATCTTGTTTTTGTTCAGTTCCTTAAGGTCGCTGCACCTGCAGAAATTTTAGTCCAAATGGCGTTTACATAAGCTTTATTATACCAATATCACGAAGAAAAACATACCATTGACGACTCTCAGACTTTGCATCTGATTCTATTTAATTCCATAATTACAGCAACATGCTAGAAGTTGCACTTCAAACGCATTTTGTGTACTCTTGCTAGTTTGGGTACGCAATCATTTCTTTGCGGAATTTAGGGCTTTACTATCGCAGGAAGGTCAACATGGCTGATATATGCTGCCATCTTGATCTCAACGAAGTTCTTGTAGGAAGATTGCTTTCATCCTCTCTTCATCTTCGTCTGGCACAAAGAACCACTCAGTTCCTCCACCAAGCCTCACGTGCCAATCTTTAAACTTGGCCTTCACCCTCCCTTCGGCCTCCGTCTTGTTGTTCACTCGCTCGCACTCCTTAGCGACCAGGCGATGTGGGTTTCCAGTCTGCAGATCCTGTTGCCTCTTCCTTGGATTTCTAGTCACGCCTACTTTGTAGAAGTGTGCAAGCTTGTTGTCCATGGTGTAGTGTTTTGATTCTTGGCGGAACAGATATACGTACCCTCTCCGTGGCCGAGTTACTGACACAGACAGTTTGTCGGGTAGCTCCATCTCCTCTCCCTCATCTTTTCGCCTTGGATCGATTTTAAGTTGTTCAACTATGGCAGAAATGTCTTCAGAATTATCACTCGCCATGATGGTTCTAGAATAGGTCAAAACCTGAGTTACACTCGCCAACACTTTTTGTTAGACGTTGCGAATATTTATTGGACGCACTTTAAAATGCTTGCAGAGGCATGTTTTTTAGAAAACTATTTTTGGACGAATTCTAACCGCGAGTTTTGCGAAAAAAAAGCTTATGATTAAAAAATGCACTGCTGTGTAACTGTCAAAACACAACAATTTGTTTATGAGAACCCTTGAGTGCTTTAATTGATTTTGTATAGTAATCACTTTAACGCTTTAAAAAAGTTTTGTTAGACTTGGTTGGTGTACTGGAGCGATTTAGAAACTTTCCCAGAGAGTGCCAACCTACATCTGTCAGCCATTTTACCACACATGATTTACTGCCACTTGATCTGGCACTTCTGTCGCTCATCAGACAAAAAAAATGTCAGAACGGGCTCAGAAGAGAGAGAGAGCCCTGTGTGTGATTTTTAACAACAATCTAGACAACTTACTGTGAACGCCTACTGCGAAGAGCCAATCTTACGACACTATAAAACAGAAGACTACAGGACATACTAGTTGTAATGTTCAAAGTCAAGCACAACCTATCACCAACCTACATCCAAGACTTATTTACTAGCGGATCAACTTACAACCTCAGAAACACAGACTTCGCAGAACGCCCCGGTTCAACACTAACATACCAAAACATTCAATAAGATACACTTATGGTCAAAACTATCGACCACAAAAAAAAAATCTTGCTTGAATATCTTTGTTTATCTTAAGTAGAATCTTAAGTAAAACTATTGTATTAGCTTAGACTATAATTTCGTATGTGAATACAAATATTCGGTATTTTAACTAACTAGGTGTCCCCAATTGGTGCACTCAGCGCTAAAACGAAACGCCTTACTAATATTACTACTACTTTTGCGAGTATTTATTGAACGCACTTCAAAGTGCTTGCAGTGGCATGTTCTCATGGGGAAACTATTTTTGGACGGATTTTAGCCACGAGTTTTACGTAAACAGTACATGCACTGCTGTGGAAATTTCAAAAGACTACTATCTGTTTACGAAAACCCTTGAGTGATTTAATTCATTTTGTATAGTAATCACTTTAAAGCTTTGAAAGTGATTGTTTCGTGACTTCATCTCTATTTTTGTTTCTCCCGTGCCTCAAAATCTGTGACCTAACTCTCTTTGCACAGCACAGAGAAAATACCGAAGTTCATTTAGCAGGATGTGGAGCCGAACAAACTATGTTCCTAGTAGAAACAAATCGCATGTCAATTTCTCGTTGTTCCTTAGAAACTCGTAACAGGATGTTTGTCTTCGTTAGCGCTTTTACCGAACGGCAGCTCTGTTTTCGTTGGTTCTATATAAGTGACCCGCAGGAGACGATGAAAATAATTTAAGCAGAAGCTGTACACAATACATTTTCCAAAAATTTTAATGTCTATACAATGTTTTTGCGAGCCCGGAATTTTTCCGAGCTGCGAAGGTCGCTTCCACTTGCAGTCTCTACTCACAGTTCATATATATTTATAGTATATGCTTTATCATATAAACACCATATAATTCTTATCACTGTGATGGTATAAATCGAACCAGAAACTTAGCCAGAGCATTGCGGCGAAGGTCATAGGTTCGATTCCCGTTGAGGTCCGGGCTTTCCCCGAGTTATCTTCGGACTATCTGCGTGACTTGCATTATGTTAATTACGAACCTTTTTGGACGAGCCCTAACATAGACAAACAAAATAACCCAGCAGGTAACCATAACATGTTTCCGCTTTAGTGGGTTTTAACCTAGAAAATTAGAATTCAGCTTTTAACTCTTTCACTCCTGAGAGTGATCAACTTCAATTTTCTCCTTCATTTTCTCACCAGAGATATATGATGCAGTGTGGAGAATTTACTGCTTGATAGTTCAATCAGAAAATAAAGTAACATTTCATGTCAGTGGTAAACTTGAAAACGAGCCGAAACTGTCATAAGCTAAGAGAATCACCACATTAAACATGGTACTTACATTTACATTCTAGTAAAGGTTTTTTGAGTGTTGAGAACTGAAAAGCTGGCGTGGTAGCCATCATTGGTTCAAAAGCAGTAAAACAGTTTTGAACATCACTAGATATTTTTAGTCCGCAGATGTTTGTCGTATTGTTTTCCCACCAAAATGGCTTCAGTGGCAAGCTCTTTGTTGTATTCAACTTCCAGGGCTCTGAAAATAGAGGATCAAAGATTTTCTGGCGCGCATATGACTGTGTTTGAAAATGCAGATTCTTTCAACCTTTTAAGAAGAAAGTGTATGAGTGACGTAGTGAGAACTATTAGTTTAGTCAGCTTTCATTTGAGCAAGCTATCAAAAACCAATGTCTTAATACTTTGTGATATATCTCTATAGTGATAGACTGAAAGAGAAAATCGAAGTTAAGTGCTCATGGGGGTGAAATGGCAAGACTCTTTCTGATTTCTATTTCTTTTTTATGTTCCAGCTTTTCTTGACGCCCGAGTTCCTACAAGAGAATGCACAGTATCAGAATCACGTGGACAGGCTGAAGGAGTTGATCGTCGAACAGGTAATGCGAATCGATTTTTCAGAGAAAATGTCCACGGAATGTTCCCAAAATTGTTCTCTGCGTAAAGAGAACAATTAGTATTTAGTATTCCATTTTCCGAGACTGTGAGCGGAACAAAGAAGGAACATCTGGACCGAAAAGGCCTTAAACTTGTAACTACCTGAAACATTGGCTGCCACTGACCTATACTTTTCTCACAACAAAGTCTACTTGATGCTTCTAATGTGCAGTTCTACTGTTTGCTTATTTGCTAATCGCCCTGTCTTCTTTCCAAGGTGAACATTCTGGAACAGGGCGTGGCACTGCACGCGAGTCGTGTGTCAGATTCGCTGCGACCATTCCACGAAAACCTGGAGAAGTGTTTCAAAGAAATGAAGAGCAAGACTGCTTCGTACAGACGGGTAAACAGTTTAAATAGCGCGCGTGCATTGACCGATTTTATAGCATAAGTCCCGGTCGCACTTGGCCGGATAGTTAATAATTAATTAAGCATCCAGAGCAAACGACGACTTCTTCTAAGTTGGTAGAAACTTATTGATATATTCTTCGGCGACAACTTCGTCGTTTGCACTTGAAGAATTATTTTCGTTTAAGTCGCCAGTGCGACCGGGGATATAGAAAGGGTGGAACCTTGCACGAGCATTTCTTCTATCACTTGGCTAAAATAGGCTAGAATATGATATTTCAGTATTGCTGTGTATCCTTGGCACTGAAATTGAACGTCAGTTCTTGCTGTTTCCATAGCAACAGCCCCGAGTCAGTACTGTGCAAGTACCGAGGAATGTGTTTCATAGGGAAACTATTGTTCGCCGCTCAGGGGATGGGAGAGCTACGTTGCAGCACAGAGATAGCTTTGAGGATCTGCATCAATCTTACAGTGATTGGAGCGTGTAAGTAAAGTCAGACAAATAATAAGCGATTATTCGAAAATTACGGATAACAGCTGCCATGTTCACCAAGGTGGACACAACTTGGGCTCCCGGCCAATCAAAAACGGAATAGAAGGATGATGTTATAAATGTTCTTACCTTGGTTCAGAGTCTGTCTCTATTATTTTCATGGTGTCACATGAGTCTTATTCGTTATTCTTCTTGTTCTTGTTGATGTCTGGTTTTTGGGTTTTGTTGTTGTTGTTGTTGTTGTTGTTGTTGTTGTTGTTGTTGTTGGTTGTTTTTAGAGGCTCGCCATCTCCACCACCAGTCCTTCCACAGAAGAGAAACCCAACGATGTCGTCCTCGCCCTCAGGCAGACCCAGCAGAAGTACCCGTAGAAGTACAACAGAGGCGCGATATACCCACACGCAGAGCGAGGTAAGCAACCTACAAACACGCGCGATTCGCAACCAAACTGCCCTTCTTGTTGGTAGTATATCCCATCATTCATTTTGCGCTCGGCAAGGACTTATTTTTTTTCTTCTTTTTTGGAGAAAGGGTCCCTCCTTTGCTTTTTTTAGGTAAGGGTCCCCCCTCTGGTTTTATTGTGCAGCGCTGAAATTTTACTAATGGCTTGACTAATTTCAGCCAAAAGTTATCCCCTTACGTTCTGAGTCTTGAAATACAAATTCTTGCCACCGTTTATGAAGCGACCGTATGGCTGGCTTAGAGAGAATTCGTAGTTACTGTAGCACCTTTTACTTTCCATTCGATTAGACACTAAATTCTTCATACCGTACCACATATTCTTTTTTTTGAGGTAGTAAGGAGAAAATGTATATTTGAGCGTTGCATTTTCCAGACTTCCTTAATAATTCAAGCGGAGACTCCACCAGCCAAGCCACCTCGCCCTCAGAACGACGTCGAGCAGTCTGCTCCCCCAGTCCCTCAGAAATCCAGCAAGCGATTGTCAGACCAACGCTCGAGTACCGGGTCTAGCGGCTCCGAGCAGGGTCCTGGGCGAGAGTCAGGGCCCAGCGGGGTAAGGAAACGTTTACTGAAGCACTAAAATCGATAATGAGAAAATTGAAGTTGATCAATCTTAGTAGTGAAAGGGCTAATCCAACCTTTTCTCCACGTTAGATCATTATTAGGTGATTGTTATTTACATATCCTAATTAGGCATGTGCTAACTTTACCCATGTTCTTTTCCAGTCCCCCGCGCTGCCTCCTCGTGACTTACCCCCAGTTCCTCCAAAGGCGCGATGATTGAAGACTGACGGGTAACCAGAGATTTAAGAAATTGTAGCTGCAGGAATTAGCGTGTACAGATAACATTTACTGCTACATCTTATGCTTAATATTTAAAGACTGATTTAAACTTTTTATATCGCTTATTTTTACCATTTTAGCATTTTAGTTGTAAAATGCAAAGCCCAAGAAAACGTCTGCTTGTTCGAAAGATCTTTAGAGAGTTTCCGCTGTAAACTTGAGAAATGATCGCGGTAAAATGAAACAATTCTTGTACCAACACAATACATTTGTGATTGAGAATTTGTCACCACTTCCTTGAAGATCTTAATGCCAGGCATCTTTCACTGTAACACCGAAAGATAATTCGGAAAATTCTCCAAGAAACAGGAGGACGAATATTCCTATCAAACTATTACTTTGCAATGATAACGCATGCATTACTGCGCATTTTGAGCTAGGATAGCAACCAAAAACACTCACATCTTCCCTTACGCTTCTTGAATATTTTCGGTGTTACTCATAAACGATCATCTTATATAATGAAACTATGAAATCAAAATAAATAAATAACAGAAATGCTTCATTTTCTGGTACAGACTTTTTGCGTGCATTGCTCGAATTTACAGCGGAAAACCTCTATAGTTAAAATTATCTAAAGTTCAACTGAACTATTTACATGTTTTCCAAATGTTGTCTAAGTTTCTATGATTATTATTTACTCATGCATGGATTATAGAAATGCTAATGAAATCCCACTCACTACAGTTCTTTTGTCTTGCGTCTTGAACAAATGGGTCGGAAATGTTTTTGGAAGATACTTGTAATTGTTTTGGGATAACTTGAAAACTAGAGCGAATTTTTGTGCCAAATACTGGGAATCGGAAGTTTGTTTTAGATGAGCGAAAGTCGTTTTAGGCTTTGCATTTACATGTGACTTTCTTGCTTGTCCTAATGATAAGAACGAGCAGAACAGACACCGCGGAAATACTTGCTTGACGTCATTTCCGTTGGCCAGCGTTCATCGCCATGGCTATCTAACTTCTCATAATTCGAGGTAAAATTTCACATCGTGTGCAGGCTCGTTTTTCTTGTGCACAACTTATGTTATAGAAAATACACTGAACTGACTTAAAATTGAGTATCGAGTCCAAGTATTTAGGTTCTTGGCCAAGTCTTGAGGTTTTAAGGTGGTGGTACACTGGTCGATTTGCAACGACGATTTGCAGCGATACGATGTTGCGCTAAAAATTGTTAAGGTGTAACACCCCATTGCGAACGATTTTTCGCGATGTTTGCAGTGCTGCAACACGTTGCAAATTTTTGAAAGCGATTCAAAAACTTGCAACACCGCTGCGTGCACTTGGAGCAAATCGTCGTTGCAAATCGACCAGTGTAACACCAGCAATACGAGCGTTACATTTGGCTACAAAATATGATTTTGTGCATTGACTGCTGACTCAAAAGAAAGGTGACCGCACGGTCGAAAAACGTATTTCCGCGGTGTCTATAGGACAGGAGCCACTGTAACAAGACAAGCCTTTTAGCAAACACTCGAACCTGCAAACGACATACTGAGAGCTTAGGCTAACGCAACAACTTATAATATGTACTGTTTGTGCCTTCTATTTAGGGAATAGCTAATTTGAACAATATAGGTCTTCGATGCTATCGACCGTTGTATTTAGGTCGAAACATTTTTATTATAGGGCTTAATTTTCTATGTATTACTGTATCCAGAAGCGGAAGTTGGGAAAAAAAACTTGTTCTTGCCCTGGTTCTTAGTTTTGTTCTTGCTCTTGTTCTTGTCCTGTACCCGGTTGTTCAAAGAATGTATAGCGCTATTCGCCGGATAAATCGCTATCCCGTGGATAGAATTAACCATTAAGCTTAATTCAGTCAACTGGATAAGGATTGACCATTCTTTGAACAGCAGGGCCGTGGTAGTTAGTTTTCTCCTTTTTCTTGTTCTTGTTTTCGTTCTCCAGTTTTGTTTGTTCTTTTTTAGTGTCCTCAGTGTTTGTTCTTGCCTTAGTCCTGCTCTTTTCCTCCGTTGGTCCTCTGTAAACAAAGATCCGCCCCTGACAGTTTGCGAGGAGCCTGGTCGACGGTAGAGCCAGTGCTCCTCGTATCTTCTTGGAAAGCCTGGTTGTTTTTTGCCATTCGCTATCTTCGTCGGCCATGTTGTTTTACTAGGTTGTGTTTATCGACTGTCGTGTTTGTCCTGGACTAATGAAGGATAGATGCTCGGGCTTGACAGGACTTGGGAGTGAAGAGAGTCAAGGTGAGTGTATATTTCTATGTTTGTATTACTCGTGTTGCGTGTCTGCAGGTTTAGGCAAATCGCGTTCATGTTTGGGTTCGTCATTTAACTGTATGCTGAATGATCGCGAAATGTTCTTGGTTTAATTACGGCTAGCATGACTGCAGATACAGCGGAAACTCTTCATGTTATGAAACAATTACCCAGAATGTAAATAGATCACGGACAAACTGTGACTTCTTCAGTCAGCTGTGTTCTTAATCTAGTTCTCTTAAGAGCTGGCATTACACTGTGCACTCTTCAGTCAGCTGTGTTCCCGTAATTTCGCGGCCAAACAAAATAATTTCTACTGTCCTAAAACAGCACAGTATTGTATTTAAGCTTCTTTCTATTAGCACTGGACGTGAACCAACTCGTCCGATGTGATCTACAGTGCTAAATGACAACCATGGGATTTATTATGTTCTGATTATGTCATGATAACTAAGGGATTTATTATGATCTGATTATCTCATATAGCCAAGGGAATTATTATGATCTGAATTTCTGATGATAACCAAGGGATCTATTATGATCTGATTATCTGATGATAGCCAAGGGATCTATTATGATCTGATGATAGCTAAGGGATCTTTTATGATCTGATTATCTGATGAAAGCTTGAGGATTTATTGCAATCTGATCTGATGATAGTGAATGGATTTATTATGACCTGATTATCTGATGATAGCCAAGAGGTTTATTGTGATTTGAAAAAAACTGGCATTAAAATATTAAAAAGTAATCTTCAATTCATGAGGACCATGGACTGAGTTCGTTATTTGTTCACTCAGATGATTAGACAAAAGTTTAGGTTCCTCTGCCCAATAAAACATGCATAATTCTTATTATTAATCCAGACATTAACACCACCCTTTGAATAATAATGTAGTTGAGAGCAATCTGCTGGTTTGACAGTGAAAATGTCCCATAAGTGACACTGAGATTAAAATAGGCTTCAAGGAAGACATTTCAGACAAAAAGAGTGTGACTCTTACTCTTCCTGATTTTTGAGAAATTCCGATAGACAAAGCCTGTGTGACAGTCATGTTTGTCAGCTCAATTCATTTTTGCAAAAAAGTCTTTGAACTCCAGGGCAAGGAGGCATGCATCTTGAGTCTGATTCATTTTTGGCCCAATTTCAGAATCACATACAAAAGCCTGAAAGATTCAACAAGGATAAAGTTCAGTTCTGACGCTTGATAGGTGATGACCAGCGGAAGTAACTACCACATTTTTCTGTTTGTGTGCAGTGAGAGTTGCATAACAATATTAGTTCCTCCTTGTTCCTCATCCCGTCACATCTCAGCTCAAAAGCTTCAGAAAATGATCAAATAGAACAATTTAGTCAAGCTCAGCCTTGGCTCATGAGATCCAATTCAACATATAGCTAGCTGTGTTTTCGCAGTTGCTCATGTTACTATTCAATGGCATGTCTTCACTTCTCCTGATATATGAAGCTTTATGAAATAAAAGTTTAAACAAGCACAGTGCAAGTGCAATTGTAGGCTTTAGGAGTGCTTATTTATTCCATAATTGCATGAGAAATCATATGTGATTACTTGTTAATAGCATGCATACAATAATTTATGTCATGCAATTTTTTTTCAATTGGTTGCAATTATTCACAAGTGTCTCTCAAGAACTTTGTTTACTCATACAATAATTTCTGCATTCTGATTGGCTGAGTGCATGTCAATTTATCCTAAACAGTGCAGAAATGTGAAAATAACAGTGCAGAAATTTGAAATAGAAAATTGCTGGCAGTTGGCGTGTGTATTAGGTTGCAAAGCAAAACCTCTCTATACTTCCAAGTCCTATCAAGCCCAAGTAGCATGGAGTAGTGGCCAGAGAGGAACCGAGCGAAAACGTTAACATGGAGGGCTTGGGGCCGACAGTGAGAGCAGACAATGGTATTAATTCATGCAAAGCTCAGTTTCGAAAAACAAATATTTTAAGTCGATATCCCGTTGCAGCGTCTTTTTCTCGCCTTCTGCCTTTCTTGTCTTCTCGTCAAATACAAAAATGTGGTTTAGTTTATGTAGGGCTGTTTCGCTTGGGGCGCACACCTGTTTGCCAAAGAACCAACCACTGATAAGGTGTTGTTTAGATTCGTTTGTAAATTTGCATAATTTGTTCTGAAACGAAGCAGTAGTGGAACGCCCAAGGTGTTCAACAGTCAAACCCTATTCTCTGCGAGCTTTCTCTCCTGAAAATCCACTGACAGCGTACGGCACAGCTTTGAACAGCGCCTCCACGACTCGCGATGGCCAAGCCGCGTCACTGCATCATCGTTCTGTTAACGTTGGCGATGATTCTCGCCTTCGCTGCCGCAGTTGTGTTTTTCTACTTCGCTCAGTATGCGGACATAAGTCCAGTGGATTTCTACTTCTATAACAAGACGCTGGAAGTCCTAGAGCGCTATCCGCTGCAAATATCCCCGGCTGGATGGACGTTTTGGACGTGGGCCCCTGTATTTGGCTGGCAAATACTGTGGCTGTTCTACGCGCTTACGATGCTATGCCGTCCACATGCACCTCGGGTCTTCTCGCCGTTCTTCTACGTCTTCAATTTGCTCGCTTATGGCTTCACCGTCGGCTGGGTCATGCTTTGGGCGCGCGAGAAGATTAACTGGGCGTTCGGTTTCATGGCGGCGACCATGTGTTGCCTCTGCATTGCTCTAGCGCTCCTTTACTGCCGCTTCAGTAAACACCTCAAGGGGTTGAAGAAATTTCCAGCCTGTGATCACTGCGCAATTGAAGTCTTGGTCATCAACGGAATTGCGCTGTACGCCTCATGGGCCACGTTCAACACGCTCCAGGGCGCGGGAATTGTTGGCAGATACACAGCCGAGGTTCGCGACGATGTCATGAGCACCATTGTTCTGACGGGGCTTGCGGCAATCATCGTTTTCTGGTTTTGTCTGGATAACTTCGTGTTCTGGCAGAGTACTCTGCACACCGTTACCGTTTATCCTGCTATGGTGGTCGGCTTTGCAGGCACGTTCTACAATTTCTGGGATAAGACGGAGCGTAACTCCCTTTTCAATGTGGCGCTTCTGGGAGTGTCTGGACTGATGTGCCTATTTAAAGTTGGGCATATTATTTTGAGAGCGTGCTGGGACAACAAAAAACGCCGTCGACATGTCTTAGCCGAGGAGGAGAAATTCGAACTGTAGTTTGCAAGCAAAGGAACTGAAAACGAAACGATACGTGCCGCTCGCGTACATGCTAGAAGAAATCAACGAACTGGCAAAAAGGAAACTGGACGAGAACATACGATATAATATAAAGCATCAGATGGCGCCAAGGCTTCAATTTCGTAGCTTTAGCGTATTGGTACCTTGCTTAGTTAGAGTTAGTTTCTATGTAAACACAAACGCTTAATTAATATTGTGTTGGCATCAGAGACTCATAGTAGTTCGCTAAAACTTCTAAAAGTTAGAAAACTTTTACATAATCCTTCGTCAAGGCGATGGCTTTCATTATTGTATTGTATTTCAACTGGGCAGCTTAAATACGTCACACATGATTGAAAAAAGATCTAAGCAACTCTAGTTATGTAAATTGACAGCCTGCTATTCAAATATTTGACAATCGGCTTTATTAAAGTGCTTTATGTCGCAGAGCGGCGGTTGCTTGATTCAACTGGCGTCTTTTTTTGCTTTATTTGAACAGCATTAATATAGTGCAACTAGGTAGTCTGTTAACTGTTTACAGGTGTTTTTTTTTTTAAGCATTTAGCTGAAGTCAATCACGAAACAAACAGGAAAAAATGCTCATTTTTTCAGTCTTAAAATTAATGCTACACAAAGTAAATGTTATGCCGATAAAGAATAAGTTAGGAGAAATACAAGAGAAAAAGATACTGTCAGATATGGCTCAGTTCTATCTACACTTTTTTCATTTTGCAAAATTTTCTAATAACGCTTTCAACCCCACCATTAGCAGCTGCTTCAGTCCTATGCAAATTTAAAGATTATTGGCTCCTTTCCCTGATTAAATCTAGAACAGTCTGTTTCTCGTAGATACGCCAAAAAAGTGACCACAAGACACCAAATCAAAAGAAGCGAATGACTCATTCTTGGATGAATCGACTATTTGTGCAATTTGCGGTTTTTTTAAGCGCTTCTTCGGGTTTGTTAATTCCCTAATTTTGTTTCGCTCTTTTGAACTCAATTATCTGGTCTCTCGACATTTGACAGCATGCGAAAAAAATTGTGTTTAAATAAAAATCGCTTTTGACGGATATGCCAAAAAGAAAAAATATATCCGTTCAGAATCGGGCAATTCACAAAAAAACAGTTTTATTTTTGGGCATGATATACTACTGGCCTGCTGTGCCCGATGGCTTAAAATAGACTTGACTCACTAATTTCCTTTAGTGGAAAATAGCAAACAGACTAATGGCATGATTTCATCTGAGGAGCGCTAACACATTGCACGAGGGTGTTATATGCGAAAGAGGAGTGGTCCAATACTGCATACATAAATGTTTAGCCGTTTAACGTCAAAATTTGACAACATAGTATTTTCAGTACAAATTCTACGAAGCATCTCGCACAAACCAATGGCCAGACAAGAAGGTTTTATCGGGGTTTACAGTTTCAATTTTAGAATATCAAAACTTTTACGCTTTTATGTGCGAATTAGACTTGATTCTTACCATTATTCTTTCCCTGGAACATTCAAAATTGAAAGGAAAAATAGATAAAAATAGATCGGTTCTTTACGCTCGAAAAAAGAACTTTATAATGCTGCGTAATAGTACATAAACTGTAATACTATGGTGCACTTTCGTTATATCTAACGATTCTGCTAACCTAAAGAAAAACTTGTGACTATACCAAACTAAATAAAACAAAATATTACACCAACAAGTAAGTAAACCACACCTTTTTAATCCCAATATTTACAAGTAGAATCAGCACTTTTAGGCCATTTACCACTAGTACATTTTGTTGTGAAAACACATCATTTTCTATGAGATGAAGACGACTTGAAAACAAAGTCGAAAGCTCAGATATCTTATTTCTCACACGTGTCAAGAATTGTCAGATCGGGTGTTTGTTTTGTTTTGTTTTTGTTTTTTTTAGGGGGGGAGGTGAGTCCTGTTCGATCAAAAATGATTTTTATCAAAATGGCATCAAATTTTCACATGCTATCTAGATATTTTCCATGCTAGTAGCTATAAGACACTAAGATGTAAAAAAAAAAAAACTTTTCACACTCTATCGAGATATTTTCCATGGTTCCTATAAGATACTGTAAGATGCCTTGCATATGTACAAAAGTCTGGTACAAAACAGTACATCATATTGGAAGAGGCATTCCTTTCACCTCAGAGAAGCATTCGTCGTAACTCTCCTTGATATCCTCATGAGGTTTCACCAGTACAATACTTGTGGGGCGTTTTGTCTGCCCTGCAGCTCCGAGATCCTGGAATAATAATAATAATAATAATATTTTAATAATAATATTTATTATACAGACACGAGTGTTTTACTGGAAAATATACCATGCATAAAATCCATACAAAACTACATCCGGAACCCAAGTGGCGTATTTTCCATATCCTCACTAGTGAAGATATCGTTGGCATCATTTCCCGTTTTTGCACAGTTGTTTGTGCAATTTCTCATAAAACACTCATGTCTAATATAATAAAAAGAGAATTACATGGCGGCTTGAAGATATGGATTTTATTTTCTCATGGTAAAAGCAATATTTTACTCACTCATGAAGTGCTCGTTTGTAAAATATTGTTTTTACCACTTGAAAATAAAATTCATATCTTCACGCCGTGGTGTAATATCCTCCATTTATTGAGGATCCAACTTCACCAGGAGTGATTTACAGAAGTGTCCTCTACAAGACTAGTACAACATATAGAACATGTAAACATAACAACATATAGAACATGTAAACATAACAACATTATTATAGAACATGTAAACATAACATATGGCCAGTATACTTTTAGTGCAAGATAAAAAATAAAATCTATTTTTAATGATAAAAAAATATATATAAAAGACAGGGTCACACTTGTATGTATATATGTATAAAAGTACAAATGTACAGTACCTGTCATGTGCAAACACATACAGTAAAACTATCAAAATGCATTAGGTTTGATACCCTTTGGGCCAGCACATGCCTATAAGATTTACATATAGGAGTATCCCCCCCCCCCCCCTTCCCCACGGGTTGCAGCATTCCAAATTGCTAATATACAGATAACAGGTAATAGGTAGCACATACCAATTTAGAAGGTACATAGACATAAGGAACTTTGCTATCCTCGCACAGCACAGGGACGTGAGATATTACATCAATAGGAGAGATGTCTCCAGCAATAACTGCAATTCTAAAAAAAAAAAACGAAGAATCAAGTTTCACAACATCCACAACAATTCAGCAGCAAATGCAATATTACTGTTTAAACTTGCACTTGCATGAATTTAGTCTAAACTTCTGGGCCTGGGTTTTAACAACATGAGCAGTAAAAACCTATTGTGCTGAACATGTATATTATACAATGCACACTACTGCAAGACTTATTTTCCGCAGAAACGGTCTGCCACAAAATAAACACAAATCTCCAAAGACCATTGTTAGCCAGCACTCTTTGCTTGTGAGTAAATCTTTGTAAACAAGGAGGTTATAAAAGTCATTATGACCTTTGGATGATATGGCGAAGGAAACTGTTCAAAAAGTGTGATTCTTTGATACTGTATGTATATTTACTACACTAAGGCAGCAAGCCCACATTGCAAAAGAAAGTTCTTTTAATAGGGAAATAATAGGTTCTCTATAACACACACCCTTTTTCTCCTTTGCGCAGAGCCTTCACAACTTCTTTGACGCCCCTTCTCAAAGTTTTGGATTTTGAAGCTGAAAATATAAAGATACATGTATATAAATACAGAGTGCCTATAAAACAAAGACCCATCTTTTTTGTCATACCATTCTGAAATATCAAATCAACTCACACACTAAGTTGACCAATATTAGTGATCAAAATAATCAGGATCTTTAATTTTTACAGTTTACCCCACCAGAACTAAAATGAAGACCTCCAAATCAGCAACTTTGCATACAATTTGAATACACTACAAAACAGTTAAGGTCATAAGGTCTATATACGAGAAATACCTTGTTACTCTGAGCCATGACAAAGTTTTACAAAGAAAATGTATGGGGCTTGGTAACCTCCCTTTGATTTTCTTGCCTAGGTCTGTTTAGAACGTACGTGCAAGCCTTGTTTATTCCTCACGTCATTACACTATCTATAAACTATAGAAGTATAGTATAGTGGTGTGCACTCCTATTTACCTCCATTTTACGTCATTACATGGTCAAAATGTTGTGGACTCTCGAGGCGCTTCGCCTCATGAGTCCACAAAAAATTTTGACCATGTGATGATGTAAATCCTGGTAAATAGAAGTCCACACCACGGCAAACCAGTGGAAACATGTCCTTGATCACAATATTTAGAAATACACAAGAAAGTTTCGTTGTATTCCGTTGCAAAGCGTGACATGCTGGCGTCAGCATCGTTGTATGGACTCTTATTTACCACGTTAAGAGCGAGAAACTAGTATGTTGTGTTAAAAATATTTATCGAAGTCCAGGCTACATACATGCAGTGTATTATTTACCAATTTGGCTACACCGTGTGGTCACCAAGCTACTGTATAACGCATAGCCAGCCTCTTAAGTGAGGCCTCAATGTGGCAGGGTATTCTGTAGTTACCGAGGGGGCGCTTTATACCTTTCTTGACGGTCTTGTACAACCGTTTGGTGAGTTTCCGTCCAGCTAAAGGTTTGGCAATAACACTAATTCGCTGCACGAGTTCCTCGTATTCTGGCCGTGGTTCATCCTTAATCTCGCTGCCTTTCTCCTCTTTTTGAGGCGTCTTTTCCCCGTCTTTTTCTTCTTTCTCTTTCTTTATCTTTATCGTCTTCGCCATTTTGTTTGCAATTGCACGTGGCCTGGCCTGGCCGCTCAGCTTTGTCCCCAGGGCCCTCCGCGTGTAATCTAGCACCATGCTCTCCCGGACAGCGAGCCGACCAGAATTTACTTGAGTTTCGGCAAGCTTTGCTGTGGGTCGGGCCCAGGCACTAGATCCCGAGCATTCGAGTTACATCGGATTTTTTTATGTACCGTAAATTGGGAAAGGGCTTTCTCTTGGAGTCGGGGAAAGGGGGTGTTGGAGGTTAGAGGAGATAGGGAAATTCAGTGTTCAGTCGATTCCCTCACTTTCATTCATTCAATTATTCAGTCGATCAATAGCAAGCCAAGTAAACAAAGAGACAAGTAAGAGGCAGAAAGACAAGAAAGAGCGCTACGGATCAATAGAGGATAGTTCATTTACTTAGGGAATAGTTAGTAAGATATTGAATTTGATAACTACCTGGTTAGTTTTTTATAGTTTCTAACTGTTTGATCAGTTGTTCGCATAGCTGATGTTAATGTACAGTAAGAGTAGTCAATTGTTGGTTAGGTTTGGTAATAGTGATTTTCTCAATATATTTGTGTCCATGCTAGGGGTAGATCTCTAAAGATCTCTTTATTAAAATTTGCGTGAATCCAAAGTTAGAACACAACAACATATGATATTACTTGGGCTCAGAAGAGGATACACTTATAGACGTTGCGGATACAGCACGTTAAAATAAGAACCTATAAAGCACATGAATTATTGTCCTTGTGTGAAGTCGTGTAAACAGTTCTGTCCTTGTCAAAGGAATCTCTATTCCTCATCAGTCGTCTTCTTTTCTTCATCCTTCTTCTCCTCTTCTGGCTCCTTCTTGTCTTCCTCCTTCTTGTCCTCTTCCTTCTTTTCTTCTTCTGGCTCCTTCTTGTCCTCTTCCTTCTTGTCGTCATCGTCATCGTCATCATCATCATCATCGTCATCATCATCATCGTCATCATCATCCTCCTTCTTGTCATCCTCCTTCTTGTCGTCCTCCTTCTTGTCGTCTTCCTTCTTGTCTTCGACCTTCTTGCCTCCTTCGCTGGAGTCTTCCTCGTCATCCTCATCATCTTCATCATCCTCATCATCCTCATCGTCCTCATCGTCTTCATCATCTTCATCATCTTCATCATCCTCATCATCTTCATCATCTTCATCATCTTCATCATCAGCATCCTTCTTCTCTTTCTTCTCTACGTCTTTCTCATCCTTCTCGTCCTTCTCGTCCTTATCTTCCTCCTTTTCTTCATCTTCGCTCTTCTCGTCTTTCTTCTCGTCTTCCTTCTCATCTTTGTCTTCTTTGTCTTCTTTGTCTTCTTTGTCGTCGCTCTTCTCTATCTTGTCTTTCTTCTCTCCTGCTTCGTCCTCATCATCATCGTCGTCATCAAGCTGGTTCATGCCTTCGCCAGCATCTTCACCATCGTCTTCGTCGTCTTCGTCGTCTTCATCGTCTTCGTCATCTTCATCGTCTTCATCGTCCTCATCGTCCTCATCATCAGCGTCGTCCTTCACGTCATCATCCATGTCGCCGGTATCCTTAACCTCTTCATCATTCTTGGTCTCCTCTGTTGGAGCTATAAAATAAATCAAAGTGGAGTGAGAATTGAATGTCTTATATGCCACGAAATCAGATAATTGTTATTTTTTTGTAAAACCGAAACCAAAGCTAATAAGCACTTTGCAGCACTGATGTTACATGATCCTTTGTGACTGAAAACTAATCACTTCAGGCTTTTTGAGTGCTAAAATGGAAAGAACGTCAAGAAATGTATAGAAATGCAAAATTTTAGGCTTATACTCGGTATTCATAGAGCAAGTTTGCCAGCAGCATTTTGAAGTTCAGAAATATCGTTAAACAAACTTTATATAGAAAATTACTGCTGGGACGAATACAAAATATTCTTAATATGTCGTGCACAAACGGACATACCAATAATACGGATAGTCGGTAGAGCTATTAGATATATAGTATATACAGAGAATATTACATGGTCGCACAGAGATACAAATTTTTTATTCGGGTTTTAACGATATCTCTTGCGAGTGAGCGCAGCGAACGACACAAAATTCGTATGTCCAAGCCGGCCAAGTAATGTTCTATTTATTATAGAGATATTGATGAAGTATCCACAACAAAGACATATCTCAAAGCCTATATTTCCTGAGAGAACACGCTGTCTTCAAAAATTGCGCGCACAGTAAAGATACCACTCGCGATGAAGGTATCAGTCTTTAGAACTGCATAAGTTATCCTGGTGTTTCATCTACATCTATATATAAGAATGTATAGAAAAAAAATTTTTTTTCTCATTCACTCTCAGTTGTTCTTAGCATAAGACAAATTTCAAGCAACCCTTGGTAATCCGCCACACATTCTCAACCGTCGGACATGCCCGCTACCGTACAAAGGATTTTTTGTTAGCAAATTAAAATCAGCTAAAACTTGTCTGAAGAAGGGGATCTTGATTCCGGCTTACGGTATAAAATTAAGAAATAATCATTTCTAAAAGCGAACAAGAGAGAATCGAGGAATTTTAAGAGAAATACGTTACATTAACTAGCTGGTCAAGAAAAGTTAATTGTTTAAATTAAAACTGTTTTGCAAGCTTTTTCATAATTCTTTAGGTGACCCGTATGCATCACCTGACACAATGCAAAAACAATCATGTGGAATTGGACGGCTTATCAATTTTTCAACAGATTCGATCTCTCGAACTTTAAAAACGTTAACGAGATTAAAGAATGCTTTCTCATTTTTGACAAATTACTCAAACGTTGTTTTACCCTATATTTTTAATCTAAAAAACGTCTTTTGTGACTGATTTTTAATCTAAAAAACGTCTTTTGTGACTGAAGTGATCACGGTTATAAAGCCCAGTTAACTAACTGATTAACACAATTCATTCAACGAATGTTTGTCTTTAAACCAAGTTACGTTATCATTTTTGATACTTTTCCCCTTTTTTTGGGACAATCAGTGTATTCAGTTGCGTAGCATAAAAGACTGACATGTTACTTCTCAGACCCACTAATCAGTGACTTAGTGTAGTTTGGACTTTTTCAGAACTGAATTCACCAACTATTGTACATCTACATGATGACTAATTTCACCTCGTGGTTGGTAGGGCCGATAAAAGAGAACAGTCACAAGAACTGGAAGTCGTTGTAGCAAATATTCAACCGAATCTTTATATAAATAAGTCGCACTGTTACTAGAGTGATGAAATTATAGTGATAACTCAAAATCTTACCTTCCGCCGCCGGTTCGGGGTTAGCATGGGCAATGGTAAGCCCAAGGATAAAGCACAGGAGAAGGAAGAACTTCATTTTAAGTCTTAACAAAAGGGAGACTTGAGGATCTATGAGAGAAAAAAGAGAAATTAATAAAAGTAAAGTTCGTTTATCATAAGATATGACAGAAATATCGATTGATTTATCCAACAGAGGAGTCATGATATTTGAGTTTCCTAGATGACGTATAACAATCTATTCCTTTTACATCCATGTATGTGCTCTGTGATACAAAAAGGAGTGTTTGCTGTCTTTGAATTCCGGCCATGAAAAATGTTTCGAAGCTAGATAAATCACTGTTTTACATTTGCCTAATCTAAAGGAACATTTCCTTTCAAAGAGTTTAGTCAAAAACGCCTGAATTTGAATTGAGCAACAGATACAAATATGCTAACTCTAACACGAAGTCGTGAAGAGATAATCCTGTAAAATAGTCCCCGAATAAATAATTTGAATTACTTACCTCGGACTAAATGATATCTGGGCAAACGTCTTCACGAAATGGCTCTAACACCTAATGACATTATATTCTTAAGTCCTTAGTAAATAATTAATAAGTTGGAACAAAAGATGACATTTCAAGCCAGCTATTCGAATAGCAGGTCCTGGAAGATATCCGATTGTCTTTAATGTAAACTCCAGCATCGAGACTATCCCATAACATGCTCTAGATTGGCTCCAAAAATTAAACATGTACACAAACAGCTTGTCTTAAGAATCATTTATGTGAACCTGTTGTAAAATGACAAACAATCGTTTGTTCATTTGTTGCGAATGTCGATGTGTTGAATTAATCTAGTGTACTTACTTGTTACCACCTGATAAAGCCATTTTAGTATCTATCCAAGACTTACAAGCAGTTACACAAATCTTTACATGGACGCTAACTTTATTTTTGTTGGCACGTTAGAGTTTGGGACAATCAGATTTTATGTGTTCGCTCCTCCCCATAATTTTGTGTCACTTTTCACTTTTGAGTTGTATTTTTATCGACTATAGACTACCATTATTATGCACCATGTTTACAGTGAAACCAATAGTTTTATTCTAGGGCGTCGTTTTAAATTTGGTGGATACATTGTAATTTCACAATCTTTGCCTTTCACTCTAGCCCAAACAAACAGAAAAATGAAAAGGGACACGAAGTTATTCAAATCTGGCAATTTCGTCATTAAATATTGCTGTCGTTTTTTCCTTAAAAGCTACAGCAGCTTTAAAAGACGGCCAGGATATTTTTAATAATTTTAAGCTGAATTGTAGCCAGACATATTTTTTCTTGGTTCACCAAGTCGTCCCCGAAATCATTAAGCGTTCCTCCCCTAAAATGAAAACATCCGAGTACGAACAGGTTCAGAGAAAAAAAGAAACAGATTAGCTTTAAAAAGTGGCAAAAGTGTCAATGTTGTTCGGGGCGAGTAATTGGTTGAAATTCAAACTTAGTGGCAATTTTTGTGCATAAAACGCGCATATCAATGCACTGTAATTTTTCATTATGAGCGACTTTTCTCAACGAGACGACTTGATTTTTCAATGGGAGGGTGCCGAGGATCGTTGCGAGGTTCCAAGGGTCATTGCGACCTCGGTTTCGCGCCCTTTTAGTCACGTGACATGAGTCGCTGCGACATGAGGATGGCGGAAAGATGCATATTTTGAATTGATCAGGTTCTCAAAATAGTCGCTTTAGTTGTTTTACAATTAATCAGCTCATGATATTGAAAGTTGGTGATTTTTCACAAGAATTTTTCTAGAGTGATATTTGTCACACCAGATTTAAATTATTATTATTGAAAGTTCTGGTTTTCAAATTCATATTTTCAATTTCTTTTCAGATATGTTAAAGGAATTTAAAGTCCAAAAACCAATATTTAGATATTTTTAACATTTTTTTGTTGGCTGAATAAGTGATCTATCAGACATATCTTGTGAAATATTTTTAAGAAAACGAAAATCCTCAGACCAGTTGCATTATTATTGGTCTCGTTATTGTTGGATGGATTATGTATCGTTTATAAATTTTGCATTATTGAAGAATTGCTGTTATCTTTATACATCATGTTCTAGTAACAATAAAGAAAGTACAACTGAAAAGATAAGTGTCATAATGACTTGTTAACTACTCCATCCAAATGTACAGCAGCTACAACCAAAAATGCAAATCCTTCAAATGACTATAGTGCAAGTGCTACTTCAAGTAACTGTACGCGATGTCGCTATCAGCCCATATACGCGGTCTTTCGTAAATTTCAGCGTGGTCATTGTCACACTGTTTACGTCACCTTTATTCCGTATTGACGTCAACATTAGTTTACTCAAAATTTTACGCTAACACAAAGCTTAATTTTCGTAGCCTTTGCGGCTTTTAAGATACATTTTCAAGCTGTTTAAGTCATCTGTATTCCGTATTTATGCCAACATTACCGGGGGGAGATTAAGTCTCGTCAAGCCGTATTTAAGCCCAAGGGCAAATCTCAAGTAAAGCTGAAGTTACGTGTCGTAAATCTGGCGTAAGGGCGTTTAAACTGGATGTTCACCCTGCTTTTACGCCACCATTAACCTTCATTAAATCTGCATTTTCATGCTGTGAAAACCGTCGTACGCGAAAATCTTGTAGTAATTGTGTCGTGATTCTGTTTAGCGCAAATATGGCATCCGCATTGCGGATGAACAAACAACACTGCCAGTGGTATCTGGTGGTACCTACGGCGGTTTTAAAAAATTGCATTGAAACGTTATGCGTGCAGGCATAATGATAACTTAAAATTAAAAAAAAAAAAAACTAACTCTGATTACTACTGCTCTCAGGTATACAGCGCAGAAGTTTTGTAAAAATCAAGGCCTAATAGTCCCTTAATTGGTCTTAGTAAAACAAATGTGACCCTTCCTTTTCGAGTTATCTGAACACTATAGTACTTTGCAATCATCACTTTTTTTTTTCTTAAACTGAGGCCTGCATATGTAACAGAATCACGATACATTTACTACTAGATTTTCGCCTACGGCGGTTTTAAACAATTGCATTTAAACGTTATGCATGATGATAACTTAAAATAAAAAAATTAAAAAAAAACTGTGATTACTACTGCTCTCAGGTATAACAGTACAGAAGTGAATTATCAGTTACTCTTTTCATTCCAGATATGCTTCATTCGGTACTTATTAAGAAAGAAAACCAAAAAAGAAAAAAGAAAAATAAAAAAATAGAAAAGAAAAGCAAAATGCGCACTTGCGCTGCGCCTGCGCCTTTTTTTCCGACCGCTGTGCGGATCCGCTACAAGGCAGTTCCCTGTCTCACCCACCAACCTGCAGACTTTTCATGAGGGAGAGATAATTCGGCCCCTAAACCATTAGTGAATTATCCCTATGCCTGCTTAAGGATGATTACGGTGTGTGAGGACAGTACAGCTTGTTTTATGGATGTGACCCGCCAGGTATATATAGGTGAGTCAACAGGATGTGTTACGATTATGGGAGCCACCTTTTTTTATCTAGGTTCTTTGCTTCATTTCATGATTTGCAGTGTGTAGTTAATTTATTTGCAGTGTCTTGTAATTGCCATCATTCTAGAAGGCCATAGTTTTCTTTTGAGGGTAAGGTGGCGACTATTTTTTCCGATTGTTTCTTTGTCGCCGGAGTGAACTGTCCTGTGCGTGACCGCGGTCTGGACTTGTAATGTGTCACGAAAGTGTGGACTGTAAGGCGGAGGCATTTACAGCAGTGTCCACTGAATTACCCAAAAGTTAAAGTATCGGTTTATTATTACTTAATCAAACGCTTATTCACCTGCATATCATTCTGAAGGACGACGTTTCGCACTGCTGAAGTGAGACGCTTTTTGCACCATATATGCAAATTTTTAACGTATCTTTATGCAGAAAGCTGATATTAGATCAGTTTTTTTTCCACAAACGAAAGATAGAGTTACCAGAGGTGTCACAGTTTTAATAGAAAGTACTTAAAAGAAATATACTTCTATTTTTCAATCCACGCGATAACCGACTTTTGGGCGAGAGAAATGTCATTTTCGTGAAATCGACCAATTTTGCTGACATTTTTAGAAGAAACGTTCGCAGACTCCAAAAAAGAAAGTCGATAGTTTAAAAGATCAACATTCAAACTAACCACAGCCAAAATTTCATAGTATTTGAAGTACCCGCGCATGGTGAAGACTGCTTCCGCTTCATTTTAGACATAAATTATGACAATGAAATGTGACTGAAATATGACCTCCGTTGTTGCTTTACCAATAGTTCACAGATAATGGTATTTATTGAACAATCTTCTCAGAACAAAGCTAAAGACCTATTTAACAAAAAAAACAACCCGTACAGAGTCCTTGGTGCTTTTGTTTGTGAGAACGAGAGTGATTTTCTTCACCTTCGAGAATCGTTGTTTCCCTGCTTGAGAATCGGCCAAATTACGTTTTGCAAATTTTCTCCCGAAGGAGGTGAAATCTGGACAAACTAACTACATTACGTTTTCTTACTCACTAATGTCTACAACTGACCAAAGTATGAGCGATTTCAATTTTCTGAGTTTGGCCGTTCTTTGTTTGATTTTTACAACCATTGACCGCGGCGGGTACTGGGAACAAGAGTGAACCGCTGACAAGTATGTTTGTCATTTTGTAAATAGACGGCCATGTTTTTCAGCTGTGTTTTTCTCGCGTCGATGGAACGTTCTTTCCGCCAAGTTTCTCAAGACTTAGGGACGGGAAGTGAAGGTATGAAGCCGTTCGTGCTGTATTTTTTTTTTTTCTAGCCAACGCTTGTCCTAGTTTATGTACACATATTTTTTCATTGATCATCGCGATCGTTCAGTGAGCAAATTGCTAAATTGAAAAAGCTATCCAGTAAGTTTTCTGCATCTGTTTGATATTTAATATTTCTGGTAAGAACCTTAGCGACAAAATGGGACTTGATCACTCCGAACTATGGGTTTCGTATCGAATATGGTGAAATCACCTTAAGATCAGCGAGTACAAACGATTTTTACTACACTTACTAGACGGCATGTGTTGCTTCAGTAAAAACAAATATAAATAAAAACATCTGACAGATGTTAATTTATCCAGCATCCCCCGAAAATCGTCAGTCAAAATTATAGAGGCCTGTAGATCACAATATACATGGAGTATTGTCACTCACTTCTATTTCTCATATTTCATGTTGTTAAGTTGTGTGTGTGTGATCAACAAAGTAATACTCATATTACTAAATACTACTCCATGGCATGAACATATTTTTCTGATAAACAACTTGTAGTTTCAAAGTTCATGTACACAATATATTCCTTTCATTGATCATAGGTGTTCAGTGAGCAATCTGAAAAAGCTATCCAGTAAATTTTCTGCATCTGTTTGATATTTTATATTTCTGGAAAGAACCTTAGTGACAAAATGGAACTTGATCACTCTGAACGATGGGGTTATCATCGAATGTGATGAAATCAGGAAGTACAAACAATTTTAGTACATTTACGAGAGGGCATATGTTTATTCATTTAAGAAAAACAAATCAGCAATCAACATTGTGGAAGCCTGTAGATCACAATATACATAGGATATTGTCACTCACTTTTATTTCTCATATTTATATTTAAGTCAACAACCAGGAATTACAGCATGGTAATACAATCAAATTACTGTGTGCGATGCACAAAGTACTGTAATACTCAATCATATTACTCGTACTACTTCATGGCACAAACATATTTTTTGATAAACAACTTGTAATTTCAAAGTTCATGAAGTCATATTCCTTCCATTGATCATCGTGGTTGTTCAGTGAGCATTCTGAAAAAGCTATCCAGTAAATTTTCTGCATCTGTGTGATATTTTATTTTTCTGGTAAGAACCTTAGTGACAAAATGGGACTTGATAACTCCGAACGATGGGTTTCTCATTGAATATGGTGAAATCAGTGAGTACAAACAATATATTAATTAGTACACTTACGAGAGAGCATACTTACGAGAGAGCATACGTTTCTTCATTTAAGAAAAAAAATTGGCAATCAACATTGTGGAGGCCTGTAGATCACAATATAATGACATAGAATATTGTCACTCACTTTTATTTCTCATATTTATATTGTTAAGTCGACAACCAGGAATTACAGCATGGTAATACAATCAAGTTACTGTGTGCGATGCACAAAGTACTGTGTAATACTCAATCATATTACTCATACTACTCCATGGCATGAACATATTTTTCTGATAAACAACTTGTAATTTCAAAGGTCATGAAGTCATATTCCTTTCATTGATCATCATGGTCATTCAGTGAGCAATCTGAAAAAGCTTCCCATAGTAAATTCCTTGCATCTCTGTGATATTTGATATTTCTGGTAAGAACCTTAGCGAAAAAATGGAACTTGATCACTCTGAACAATGGCGCTATCATCGAATATGGTGAAAACAGCAAGTACAAAAGATTTTAGTACACTTATGATATGGCATGTGTAATTGCTTCATCAAGAAAAAAATATTGGGCGTTTAACATTATGGAGGCCTGTTGATCACAATGTAGTTTACATAGAATAATGTCACTCACTTTTATTTCTCATATTTTATAATGTAAAGTTGACAACCAGCAATTACAGCATGGTAGTACAATCATATTAGCATGTCCAATCAACAAAGTAATACTCATATTACTTATACTACTTCATGGCATGAACATATTTTTCTGATAAAAAACTCGTAGTTTGAAAGGATTATTTTGTTTTGAACAGATTATCCTATCTGATCATAGGTCTAATACATCACTTCATACTGTTATGCTGCCTGGTAAAGTATTTTACCTTAACATTACATGTGCTATAAGAGATAGACTTATTTATATACACTAGCATGCCTTCTTTTATTTTAAAGTATTGCTGCATCAGGTGCAAGAAAACATTTTTTACTATATGCATTGTAAGCACATGCACCCCAAAAGTAGAAATCTCGAGAATTAATATTGTTGTAGTAGTTTTTGAGAGCTAAGTTTGCATTCCTAAATGAACAAGGGTATTTAACCAAATTCAAGTTTGGTTGATTGGATTTGTTGCACCTAAATTGTCTTTGTCCTTTCTTTGTCAGAAATATCCAGTTAAGGTGATTCCCTAGAAAAAGAATCTGTCATAGATTTGTAATGAAACTTGGCACAATTGTACAACAACTCAAGTGGGTCACAATGATGCAATAAAAACAAGGGGTCACCGTGCTTGTTTTTACGGCACAAGCTGATGAATATGGTGTTCTAGCGTCTGTTGCATGCACCCCGATACTGGGAAATAAGGCCAATGATTTTCAATGCAGTCTGAAATATCACCAAACTCTCAACTTTATTCTATTGACTATATTCACCTATGTCACAGAAAAATGTATGTGAATAGCTGCAAATTTATTTTAACAACAAAAATTGGTGAGAAGTTGATGTGCTGTCTTGAACCAGAAGTGGCCCGATCCGTAGCATTTCTTTCAACTGTGTAAAATCTGCTCATAGATTTCTGCCTATTTTTTCCTGTTTTACTGGGGACACTGTTCTTATTAAATTATGGAATAAAAAATGGGGGTCACCGTGCTTGTTTTTGCGCATTTGTCAGGAAAATGTGAATATTCACTTCAAAATATGTCTTTCCAAGATGGGAATGGGACGAGTTTCAACTTTCGAGGTGGCTGCCCCCACAAGGAACGACGAAAAATAAAAGTTATTTGCGTAAAGAATATAAAGAGCTTTCGATTTTGATATTTCGGTGGTTCTCAATGTCCACCATCTCAAAAGTATTATGCGCACTAAAGATGCGCAATGCAAAACCAGGGAATCACCTTAATTCTGGATGTGTTTCCAGCCTCATTTTGGCAGCTACCTTAGGGCCCTTTTTTCATTCTGAACTTGCTGGTTTGCAGACCTCCTGGACTCATTGATGATAAACAATCATGACATTTGTGCAGTATAATTCCAAAAACATTCATTAATATGTGTCAGCCAGCATTAATGTTTTTAGCCACCACAGGACATGTTTTGACCTTTCCATTGAATAAAAAATTTTTAAATCTCAAAACGATGTAAATACTGTAAAGCTAGCTTTTTCATTTTGCTTGATGAGTCAGGGCCATCTTTGACCCAAGTACCAAAACCCTCCCATCATATGAGCCGGCCTTTAGTGGTTCATACTACAAATATCACTACCATTCTTTTATAGATGCAAGGGACCATTGCTGTTTCTACTTTATATCAACGATTTACCAAAGTACCTTTCCCATAGTGAGCCTAGGATGTATGCAGATGACACTCATCTAACCTTCTCAAGCAATAATATCGATAGCATTATTTATCATCTCAATGAGGACCTATCTAACGTGAACGAATGGCTTATTGTGAACAAACTCACTCTCAATAAGTTGAAGACGGAGTTTACGTTAATTGGATCTAGGCAACGATTAAGAACTCTCGATAATGCCCCATCACTCGTTATTGATGAGGCTCCTGTAAAACAAGTGTTCAGTACAAAATCGCTTGGTGTCCATATTGATGAAAATCTGTCTTGGAATGTCCACATAGATAAATTGTGTAAGAAAATTGCCTCTGGCATCGGAGCCCTGAAACGCATTAGACCTTTTGTTCTCCACTCGACGCTGCAGTCCATTTTTAATTCGTTAATCCAACTTCATTTTGACTACTGCAGTGCTGTCTGGGGAACTTGTAATAAAACTCTAGCCAATAGACTACAAAAATTACAAAATCGCGCAGCACAGGTTTAAACATTTTCCAGCTATGACGCTAATGCCGATGGTCTCCTTAAAGCCTGGTTTCCATATAATCGTCTTTGACGTAAGGATCGTCTCTGTCACTTTTTTTTTTGTCGACGCAAGGATAGAACATGGTTATATCGGGACGATCGAGTCGCTTCTGACATAAAGGATCGTTTGAAACAATCGCAAGAGTGTTTCCATATAATCGTCCCGATCGCTTGACAAAAAATTCTGCGACAGAGACGATCCTTACGTCAGAGACGATTATATGGAAACCAGGCTTAAAAACTTGGCTGGAAAAATCTTGAATCCTAATGCCAAATTCATAAAGCTATTATGGTCTACAAATCACTCAATGGACTAGCCCCTGAGTATCTTCGCTCAAAATTTGTAGGTCTACCGTAGTAACATGCTAGACTAAACAAAATTGCTGTTCCATTGCCCCGAACAAATTTTCGTAAAAGTAGCTTTAAGCCTGGTTTCCATATAATCGTCTCTGACGTAAGGATCGTCTCTGTCGCAGAATTTTTTGTCAAGCGATCGGGATGATTATATGGAAACACTCTTGCGATTGTTTCAAACGATCCTTGCGTCAGAAGCAACTCGATCGTCCCGATAGAACCGTGTTCTATCCTTGCGTCGACAAAAAAAAAAAAAAAAAAAAAGCGACAGAGACGATCCTTACGTCAGAGACGATCATATGGAAACCAGGCTTTAGCTATAACGGGGCGGTGCTGTGGAATAGTCTCCCGGTTGAGTTTGTTTACTACGGCGTACGGCTTGCTGTTCTTTCATTTCCCCGCCGGAGTTCAATTGTCTTGTACCATTTGGCTCTTTGTGTTAGGTATACACTTCTTTTGTTTCGAACAAAAGAAATACCCGACTCGCACGCCGAAAGCTATTATTATTCGACCATTTGCTAATATGGTTCCATTGTCTTGTCAGGTTCTGGTGTTGGATTTGCATACGGGCCAGTTTGATATTGGTCATCCAGATGGAAGTTCAGGTGCGAGTTGGGAGCGATATTCCTTGTTTTGGGCCTCTACGAGCGATTGCTATCGATTGATATACTCCTTTAAACTGGTGTGTCGTGCAGTACGGATCTCTGGCCAGGATGAGCGAGCAGAAAAACGACGTACTGGAGTCTTATTCTAAGGCAGAAACGCATCTCTCTTCGACGGAACGTTTGGTACTGGACGAGTTTGCCTGCGAAGGAATCATTTCTCTCTGCTCTCTACTGAACGCCCTCTTTGATAGCTAGTTTGAAGCAGCTCATTGGAACCCGGAGGCAATTTACCGACGACATACTGTGCCCTCCATGGACAACATGCCGTGGAAAATATATTACGTTCAAGGCAACGCGAAGAGATTGCAGGATTTGATGGAAGTGTTCAAGCAGCAGTATGAACTTATGACACAGGCTGCGTTGATTTAACTACAAAAGGGACAAGTGGACAGCATTTCGTTCTGATTTAAGGAGATATTTGCTTGTGAGCGAACACTGTCGGCACTTCGATAAATCTGATCTGTATAGGACGAAGCGGCCTTGTCGCGTGAATGTCTTGCTAGTGAAAATTACAGAAGGTTGGTAAACGTGTGCTGATTGTTGAACTGGTGACTTTTGTGGTTAAATGTTTATTTGAACGAGGTAGCGCCGAATACAGTGTCGTTTGAGGACTTGTACACTTGTAAGTTTTTCCAAGTTTGGCTTCTCGTCATTGCTGTAACTGGTTTGTGGCGAATAAATGATGTTACTTTATACATGCGTGTACCTCTTGAGTCGGATTTTGCAGTGGTGAGCCGATAACTATTGTGAAAAGAGTTGTATTTTGTGAGACTTGTAATAGAACTTTGGAAGACATTTTCGTTTGGTAAACAATAAGAGTTGTATGCTAATTTTATTCAAAAATATTCATGAAGCTCTCAGCCAATCAGAAGGCCGGAAATTGACTGGTTGCCATGGCAACGGGGTAGTTTTGGGGAAAAGGGGCAAAAAATCGTTAATGAGATGCTAATGATATGCTAATGAGCTGTATATATTAATTTTTAATTTATTAATTTTTAATTAATTAATTTATTCTTTTTCTTTTTCTTTTTTCTTTTTTTTTCTCCATTGGACTGGTCTAGTCTTCAGTCCAGTCGGTCCAGTCGGACCGTTGGTCCGTCCACCGGTCCTCCATTTCGGAGTTCCGGTGGTTTTCCTCACTTTGGTAGCCTTCGGAGTAGCCTCGCGGAGTAACCGGGGCTAGTCCTGACAAGACAGGAAAAAGGACTCGAAGTCCCCCCAGTAACGTCTCACGAGAGCAGCCCTTCGGGTTGCCTCAGAGAGGATGGTTGGGTTAAGTCCACAGTACCGTACGTACAGTAAGAACTGTACACTGTGAACTAGCATGAAGTCCCCAACCAAAAATTTAAGTTTATGAGGAACGAATCCAAGCTTATTGATTTTGTACTCTTTTCACATGAGGGATGTGACTTTGCCGTCAAAAAAATGACGTCATAAATGGTACGCATGCGCGCGCGATTAAAAGGAAAAAAAAAGTAACCGGGAATCGAACCTGGAACCTTCAGCTTACGAGTCATGCGTCTTGCCGTCCGCGCTATCGAATCACTTGTTGTTCAAGGGTTCAAAATTTGTATATTTATAGAGTATTGACTAAAAAGTAAAAAGAAATAGATTTATAGGTAAAAAAAAATTAAAAAAAAAAAAAAAAAAAAGATTCCAAATAGCCGTTGGAGTTAGTTCGACATACTTTTAGAGCGCTCTTCCCTACACCACTCGTTTCACTTCCACTTTTATCAGTTACTGTTATTGTGTTAGCGTCTTTACCAATCCCCGGCCTTCGTTTTTCAGTTCTCTGTTTATTGTATTCTCGGTTTTATTCGCTCTGCGCTCCCGTCCCCTTTGTTGCCTAACACACGTGTTAACTACCGACCCCAACTACATGTCTCCCTACCTACATGTTCCGTACACAAATACAAGCCCTGACACGGACCCCATTTTAGCGCTGCAGCATATAACCATGTACTAACGCATATCGTTTAAATTTATACTTCACTTTGCCACTCGATCACTCCCTTAACCTCACATAACTCATCCATCATTAATCTTAATAAAATAAGCACAAGGGTCAAAAACCCGCCGCACAATTCAAACTAAATGTATTTCTTTTTACTTTTTAGTCAATACTCTATAAATATACAAATTTTGAACCCTTGAACAATAAGTGACTCGATAGTGCGGACGGCAAGACACATGACTCGTAAGTTGGAGGTTCCAGGTTCGATTCCCGGTTACTTTTTTTTTTCTTTTAATCGCGCGCGCATGCGTACCATTTTTGACGTCATTTTTCAAAACGGCAAAGTCACATCCCTCATGTGAAAAGAGTACAAAATCAATAAGCTTGGATTCGTTCCTCATAAACTTAAATTTTTGGTTGGGGACTTCATGCTAGTTCACAGTGTACAGTTCTTACTGTACGTACGGTACTGTGGACTTAACCCAACCATCCTCTCTGAGGCAACCCGAAGGGCTGCTCTCGTGAGACGTTACTGGGGGGACTTTGAGTCCTTTTTCCTGTCTTGTCAGGACTAGCCCCGGTTACTCCGCGAGGCAACTCCGAAGGCTACCAAAGTGAGGAAAACCACCGGAACTCCGAAATGGAGGACCGGTGGACGGACCAACGGTCCGACTGAACCACTGGTTCGACTGGACCGACTGGACTGAAGACTAGACCAGTCCAATGGAGAAAAAAAAAAGAAAAAAGAAAAAGAAAAAGAATAAATTAATTAATTAAAAATTAATAAATTAAAAATTAATATATACAGCTCATTAGCATATCATTAGCATCTCATTAACGATTTTTTGCCCCTTTTCCCCAAAACTACCCCGTTGCCATGGCAACCAGTCAATTTCCGGCCTTCTGATTGGCTGAGAGCTTCATGAATATTTTTGAATAAAATTAGCATACAACTCTTATTGTTTACCAAACGAAAATGTCTTCCAAAGTTCTATTACAAGTCTCACAAAATACAACTCTTTTCACAATAGTTATCGGCTCACCACTGCAAAATCCGACTCAAGAGGTACACGCATGTATAAAGTAACATCATTTATTCGCTACAGACCAGTTACAGCAATGACGAGAAGCCAAACTTGGAAAAACTTACAAGTGTACAAGTCCTCAAACGACACTGTATTCGGCGCTACCTCGTTCAAATAAACATTTAACCACAAAAGTCACCAGTTCAACAATCAGCACACGTTTACCAACCTTCTGTAATTTTCACTAGCAAGACATTCACGCGACAAGGCCGCTTCGTCCTATACAGATCAGATTTATCGAAGTGCCGACAGTGTTCGCTCACAAGCAAATATCTCCTTAAATCAGAACGAAATGCTGTCCACTTGTCCCTTTTGTAGTTAAATCAACGCAGCCTGTGTCATAAGTTCATACTGCTGCTTGAACACTTCCATCAAATCCTGCAATCTCTTCGCGTTGCCTTGAACGTAATATATTTTCCACGGCATGTTGTCCATGGAGGGCACAGTATGTCGTCGGTAAATTGCCTCCGGGTTCCAATGAGCTGCTTCAAACTAGCTATCAAAGAGGGCGTTCAGTAGAGAGCAGAGAGAAATGATTCCTTCGCAGGCAAACTCGTCCAGTACCAAACGTTCCGTCGAAGAGAGATGCGTTTCTGCCTTAGAATAAGACTCCAGTACGCCGTTTTTCTGCTCGCTCATCCTGGCCAGAGATCCGTACTGCACGACACACCAGTTTAAAGGAGTATATCAATCGATAGCAACCGCTCGTAGAGGCCCAAAACAAGGAATATCGCTCTCAACTCGCACCTGAACTTCCATCTGGATGACCAATATCAAACTGGCCCGTATGCAAATCCAACACCAGAACCTGACAAGACAATGGAACCATATTAGCAAATGGTCGAATAACAATAGCTTTCGCCGTGCGAGTCGGGTATTTCTTTTGTTCGAAACAAAAGAAGTGTATACCTAACACAAAGAGCCAAATGGTACGAGACAATTGAACTCCGGCGGGGAAATGAAAGAACAGCAAGCCGTACGCCGTAGTAAACAAACTCAACCGGGAGACTATTCCACAGCACCGCCCTGTTATAGCTAAAGCCTGGTTTCCATATAATCGTCTCTGACGTAAGGATCGTCTCTGTCGCTTTTTTTTTTTTTTTTTTTTGTCGACGCAAGGATAGAACACGGTTCTATCGGGACGATCGAGTTGCTTCTGACGCAAGGATCGTTTGAAACAATCGCAAGAGTGTTTCCATATAATCTTCCCGATCGCTTGACAAAAAATTCTGCGACAGAGACGATCCTTACGTCAGAGACGATTATATGGAAACCAGGCTTAAAGCTACTTTTACAAAAATTTGTTCGGGGCAATGGAACAGCAGTTTTGTTTAGTTTAGGATGTTACTACGGTAGACCTACAAATTTTGAGCGAAGATACTCAGGGGCTAGTCCATTGAGTGATTTGTAGACCATAATAGCTTTATGAATTTGGCATTAGGATTCAAGATTTTTCCAGCCAAGTTTTTTAAGCCTGGTTTCCATATAATCGTCTCTGACGTAAGGATCGTCTCTGTCGCAGAATTTTTTGTCAAGCGATCGGGACGATTATATGGAAACACTCTTGCGATTGTTTCAAACGATCCTTTATGTCAGAAGCGACTCGATCGTCCCGATATAACCATGTTTGCGTCGGAGACGACCGGAAATGCAGAGACGATCCTTACGTCAGAGACGATTATATGGAAACCAGGCTTTAAGGAGACCATCGGCATTAGCGTCATAGCTGGAAAATGTTAAAACCTGTGCTGCGCGATTTTGTAATTTTTGTAGTCTATTGGCTAGAGTTTTATTACAAGTTCCCCAGACAGCACTGCAGTAGTCAAAATGAGGTTGGATTAACGAATTAAAAATGGACTGCAGCGTCGAGTGGAGAACAAAAGGTCTAATGCGTTTCAGGGCTCCGATGCCAGAGGCAATTTTCTTACACAATTTATCTATGTGGACATTCCAAGACAGATTTTCATCAATATGGACACCAAGCGATTTTGTACTGAACACTTGTTTTACAGGAGCCTCATCAATAACGAGTGATGGGGCATTATCGAGAGTTCTTAATCGTTGCCTAGATCCAATTAACGTAAACTCCGTCTTCAACTTATTGAGAGTGAGTTTGTTCACAATAAGCCATTCGTTCACGTTAGATAGGTCCTGATTGAGACGATAAATAATGCTATTGATATTATGCACCAGTCAATTGTAACCCCCACCCCCCCACCTCGGGGAATAGTGGGGACATGGATTTTCTTTGTTGCAATAATCGACTATTCCCCCACCCCATGGGACATAATGTGCTGACAAATCCCCCACATTGTGGGGCCAAAATTTGGCAAAATCTTACAAGATCATCATCAGATGCATCATATTTTTGGTCAAATCTCCCACCTCGAGCCCCACCTCCGCAGGTCGGAAATCATGAAGAGAAAATCCCCCACCCCTTCGGGCTTAAACACCTTTCAAATATGAAAAAATGCCCCGGCCCACATTGCCCCACCATTCCCCGAGGTGGGGGGTGGGGGTTACAATTGACTGGTGCATTACTGCTTGAGAAGGTTAGATGAGTGTCATCTGCATACATCCTAGGCTCACTATGGGAAAGGTACTTTGGTAAATCGTTGATATAAAGTAGAAACAGCAATGGTCCCTTGCATCTATAAAAGAATGGTAGTGATATTTGTAGTATGAACCACTAAAGGCCGGTCCATATGATGGGAGGGTTTTGGTACTTGGGTCAAAGATGGCCCTGACTCATCAAGCAAAATGAAAAAGCTAGCTTTACAGTATTTACATCGTTTTGAGATTTAAAAATTTTTTATTCAATGGGAAGGTCAAAACATGTCCTGTGGTGGCTAAAAACATTAATGCTGGCTGACACATATTAATGAATGTTTTTGGAATTATACTGCACAAATGTCATGATTGTTTATCATCAATGAGTCCAGGAGGTCTGCAAACCAGCAAGTTCAGAATGAAAACAGGCCCTAAGGTAGCTGCCAAAATGAGGCTGGAAACACATCCAGAATTAAGGTGATTCCCTGGTTTTGCATTGCGCATCTTTAGTGCGCATAATACTTTTGAGATGGTGGACATTGAGAACCACCGAAATATCAAAATCGAAAGCTCTTTATATTCTTTACGCAAATAACTTTTATTTTTCGTCGTTCCTTGTGGGGGCAGCCACCTCGAAAGTTGAAACTCGTCCCAGTCCCATCTTGGAAAGACATATTTTGAAGTGAATATTCACATTTTCCTGACAAATGCGCAAAAACGAGCACGGTGACCCCATTTTTTATTCCATAATGTTAATAAGAACAGTGTCCCCAGTAAAACAGAAAAAAATAGGCAGAAATCTATGAGCAGATTTTACGCAGTTGAAAGAAATGCTACAGATCGGGCCACTTCTGGTTCAAGACAGCACATCAACCTCTCACCAATTTTTGTTGTTAAAATAAATTTGCAGCTATTCACATACATTTTTCTGTGACATAGGTGAATATAGTCAATAGAATAAAGTTGAGAGTTTGGTGATATTTCAGACTGCATTGAAAATCATTGGCCTTATTTCCCAGTATTGGGGTGCATGCAACAGACGCTAGAACACCATATTCATCAGCTTGTGCCGTAAAAACAAGCACGGTGACCCCTTGTTTTTATTGCATCATTGTGACCCACTTGAGTTGTTGTACAATTGTGCCAAGTTTCATTACAAATCTATGACATATTTTTTTTCTAGGGAATCACCTTTAACTGGATATTTCCGACAAAGAAAGGACAAAGACAATTTAGGTGCAACAAATCCAATCAACCAAACTTGAATTTGGTTAAATACCCTTGTTCATTTAGGAATGCAAACTTAGCTCTCAAAAACTACTACAACAATATTAATTCTCGAGATTTCTACTTTTGGGGTGCATGTGCTTACAATGCATATAGTAAAAAATGTTTTCTTGCACCTGATGCAGCAATACTTTAAAATAAAAGAAGGCATGCTAGTGTATATAAATAAGTCTATCCCTAATAGCACATGTAATGTTAAGGTAAAATACTTTACTAGGCAGCATAACAGTATGAAGTGATGTATTAGACCTATGATCAGATAGGATAATCTGTTTAAAACAAAATAATCCTATCAAACTACAAGTTGTTTATCAGAAAAATATGTTCATGCCATGAAGTAGTATGAGTAATATGAGTATTACTTTGTTGATCGGACGTGCTAATATGATTGTACTACCATGCTGTAATTGCTGGTTGTCAACTTTACATTATAAAATATGAGAAATAAAAGTGAGTGACATTATTCTATGGAAACTATATTGTGATCAACAGGCTTCCATAATGTTGAATGCCCAATATTTTTTTCTTGATGAAGCAATTACACATGCCATATCGTAAGTGTACTAAAATCTTTTTTCTTGCTAATTTCACCATATTCTATGATAACCCCATCGTTCAGAGTGATCAAGTTCCATTTTGTCGCTAAGGTTCTTTCCAGAAATATAAAATATCACAGAGATGCAAGAAATTTACTTGGGTAACTTTTTCAGATTGCTCACTGAATGACCATGATGATCAATGAAAGGAATATGTGTACATGAACTTTGAAATTACAAGTTGTTTATCAAAAAAATATGTTCATGCCATGAAGTAGTATGAGTAATATGATAAAGAGGTTATTACACGGGAAGGAGTGCAATACAGCGGAGTATTTTTACGAGTCGGTTTTATTTTTTCAAGCCTGCTTCAGGCAAGAAAAAATAAAACTGATGAGTAAAAATACAGCCGTATTGCACAACTTTTCATGTAATAAATTGTTTATCATATGACAAACGAAGCAGGGCAAACGTTCTCGCCGCACGCAAAATGGAACAAAATATGACGCGTTCGTATACTTTGCTTGCAAAAACTGATCACGTAAGCTAATAAACCAGTTGATCTGGTTCCTGACAAGTGCAATATGCTCCCATCTTTGCACTCGTTTTGGTCCATATTTGCACTCGAAAATGTGAAGTCGTGTAATAATGAGTATTACAGTATTTTGTGCATCGCACACAGTAATTTGATTGTATTACCATGCTGTAATTTCTGGTTGTCGACTTAAAAATATAAATATGAGAAATAAAAGTGAGTGACAATATTCTATGTATATTGTGATCTACAGGCCTCCATAATGTTGATTGCTGATTTTTCTGATTTTTCTGAATAAACATATGCCCTCTCGTAAATGTACTAAAATTATTTGTACTTCCTGATTTCACCATATTCAATATGATAACCCCATTGTTCAGAGTGATTAAGTTCCATTTTGTTGCTAAGGTGCTTTCCAGAAATATAAAATATCAAACAGATGCAGAACATTTACTGGGTAGCTTTTCAGATTGCTCACTGAACGACTATGATCAATGAAAGGAATATATTGTGTACATGAACTTTGAAACTGCAAGTTATTTATCAGAAACGTATGTTCATGCCATGAAGTAGTATTTAGTAATATGAGTATTACTTTGTTGATCACACACACAACTTAACAACATGAAATATGAGAAATAGAAGTGAGTGACAATACTCCATGTATATTGTGATCTACAGGCCTCTATAATGTTGACTGACGATTTTCGATATAACATATGCCCTCTCGTAAATGTACTAAAATTGTTTGTACTTCCTGATTTCACCATATTCGATGATAACCCCATCGTTCAGAGTGATCAAGTTCCATTTTGTCGCTAAGGTGCTTTCCAGAAATATAAAATATCAAACAGATGCAGAACATTTACTGGATAGCTTTTTCAGATTGCTCACTGAACGACTATGATGATCAATGAAAGGGTATTGAAACTACAAGTTATTTATCAGAAAAATATGTTCATGCCATGGAGTAGTATTTAGTAATATGAGTATTACTTTGCTTATTGCACAAAATATATGATTGTATTACCATGCTGTAATTCCTGGTTGTCAACTTAACAACATGAAATATGAGAAATAGAAGTGAGTGACAATACTCCATGTATATTGTGATCTACAGGCCTCTATAATGTTGACTGACGATTTTCGAGGGATGCTGGATAAACTAACATCTATCAGATGTTTTTATTTATATTTGTTTTTACTGAAGCAACACATGCCGTCTAGTAAGTGTAGTAAAAATCGTTTGTACTCTCTGATCTTAAGGTGATTTCACCATATTCGATACGAAACCCATAGTTCGGAGTGATCAAGTCCCATTTTGTCGCTAAGGTTCTTACCAGAAATATTAAATATCACACTGATGCAGAAAACTTACTGGATAGCTTTTTCAATTTAGCAATTTGCTCACTGAACGATCGCGATGATCAATGAAAAAATATGTGTACATAAACTAGGACAAGCGTTGGCTAGGAAAAAAATGCAGTACGAACGGCTTCATACCTTCATTTCCCGTCCCTAAGTCTTGAGAAACTTGGCGAAAAGAACGTTCCATCGACGCGAGAAAAACACAGCTGAAAAACATGGCCGTCTATTTACAAAATGACAAACATACTTGTCAGCGGTTCACTCTTGTTCCCAGTACCCGCCGCGGTCAATGGCTGTAAAAATCAAACAAAGAACGGCCAAACTCAGAAAATTGAAATCGCTCATACTTTGGTCAGTTGTAGGCATTAGTGAGTAAGAAAACGTAATGTAGCTAGTTTGTCCAGATTTCACCTCCTTCGGGAGAAAATTTGCAAAACGTAATTTGGCCGATTCTATAGGGAAACAACGATTCTCTCGGCCCAAAAGTCGGTTATCGCGTGGATTGAAAAACAGAAGTATATTTCTTTCAAGTACTTTCTATCAAAACTGTGACACCTCTGATAACTCTGTCATTCGTTGCTGGGAAAAAAACTGATCTAATATCAGTTTTCTGCATGTAAACAAACGTTAAATATTTGCATATATAGTGCAAAGAGCTTCTCACTTCAGCAGGGCAAAACGTCGTCCTTTAGAATGATATGCAGGTGGATAAGCGTTTTATTAAGTAACAATAAACTGATACTTTAACTTTTGGGTAATTTAGCTGGCACTGCTGTGTCTCCGCCTTTCAGTCCACACTTTCATGGCACATTACAAGTTCAGACCGCGCTCACGCACGTCACAGTTCACTCCGGCGACAAAGAAACAATCGGAAAAAATAGTCGCCACTTTACCCTCAAAAGAAAACTATGGTCTTCTAGAATGATGGCAATTACAAGACACTGCAAATAAATTAACTACACACTGCAAATCATGAAATGAAGCAAAGAACCTGGATTAAAAAAAGGTGGCTCCCATAATCGTAACACATCCTGTTGACTCACCTATATATACCTGGCGGGTCACATCCATGTAACAAGCTGTACTGTCCTTACACGCCGTAATCATCCTTAAGCAGGCATAGGGATAATTCACTAATGGTTTAGGGGCCGAATTATCTCTCCCTCATGAAAAGTCTGCAGGTTGGTGGTGAGACAGGGAACTGCCTTGTGGCGGATCCGCACAGCGGTCGGAAAAAAAGGCGCAGGCGCAGCGCAAGTGCGCATTTTGCTTTTCTTTTCTATTTTTTTTTTTTTTTGGGGGGGGGGGGGGTTTTCTTTCTTAATAAGTACCGAATGAAGCATATCTGGAATGAAAAGAGTAACTGATAATTCACTTCTGTACTGTTATACCTGAGAGCAGTAGTAATCACAGTTTTTTTTTATTTTTTTATTTTAAGTTATCATCATGCATAACGTTTAAATGCAATTGTTTAAAACCGCCGTAGGCGAAAATCTAGTAGTAAATGTATCGTGATTCTGTTACATATGCAGGCCTCAGTTTAAGAAAAACAAGTGATGATTGCAAAGTACTATAGTGTTCAGATAACTCGAAAAGGAAGGGTCACATTTGTTTTACTAAGACCAATTAAGGGACTATTAGGCCTTGATTTTTACAAAAGAACCCCCCAGCCCAACCATAGAAAATATACCTGCCTTTAGTTCGAATCCCGTTGCAGCATATTTCTTCAGCTCAGTAAACTCTCAATTGCTTGCCTCGAAACTTTAAATTCTTGGTATGCTTTTATTGGCACCTCTTAGAGGTCAAAACGAAAATTCCCGACTAGCATCCCCGTCATTTTTATGTGAGAGTCCCCGTTTCGGTTACTCTACTCCGCAAGCGAGCCCCATAATAATGAACTTTGCACTTTGTATTTATCGACTACAAGCCGTAGTAGCGGTACAGAACTCCTCGATGCACAAAACTGACAGGCTTTGCGTATCATTTCTTGCACAATGCATTTCGTGAGGTATGTGTACTTTATCTTTTAACTGGTAGGAAAGACTTAAACAATTAACCACTTGAGTTGGAGAACGCAGCTCTCGGATGTCCTAAGTGCGCACGGAAGTTTAGAGGGCGGGCTAACCAATTAAACTGATATACTGTATTCACACAAATGATACCTAAAAGTTGAAAATTGTGCTCTGCGAGCAAATTGAACACGTATTACCACTTACTGAATGCATATTCACTAAAGTGTATAATCCGGAGTAAAAGGTCATATCAACATATATATCACGATCACGTGCTATCATGACAATGGTCTTCAAAATTACCAATTTTCAGGTTGTCACGCGAGCGTCTTTACATGGGGGTGGTTAGCGCTATGGTGTGCAAATAGCTTGGAGAAATATTGCTTGAAATTCCTAAATAGCAAACTACAGTAGCATATCTTGCCTGTTATTTAAAAATTATGGTCATAAATTCTTTCGCTACTTTGAACCAGTCGTTTAAGAAATGTCAACAAACGTGTCAAATTTTGGTTTCGCGATAGTGAACATCAGCCAAATTTAATTTTTGTCCAGGCGAAATCAATTTAAAACTTAGAACCAAATAAATATGGTTTTATTACTTTGGCATGAAGTACTTTCACCACACAAAAAATTGGGCGATTTTATTTTCAATCTGCCCGGACCGGACCGCTTTTACAGAGACAGCCTCTTGAGACATGACCTAACCATGATTTTTTATGGTTATCTTCAAATGCCATGGTTACTGCTCACTGTCTAGTAAAACCTCCGAATACAAATCATTCTGCTGCCTGAGAGCAAACCAATGTTTCTAGGATCTGGCTTATCGCGTAAAATTCAGCTTACCAGCCGTACTGGTCACCACACTTGCTAATATTCTTGGATCAATATATTCTACCGTGAGTATTTTATATTAGTTTGAAAAAGACTTGTGCATTTTATATCCTAACTCGTCAAAATTGCGTTTTGATTATAGCCATCACCCATTGAGTTATATAGTTTACTTGCGGGGAAAATTTGCCTATAATGGAACACTCACATGCTATATTAGTTATACTGACACATTATTTTGACTCTTTGAGCTGGCGTGAGTTTCTACGTTACTGTACTCTGCATGCAATGCCACCATCTCTTCAATAACTCGACACAGAGCATAATCATGCGTGTTGTATTTCGAGAATCAATGTACCATTCACAGACAGTAGCAGACTTTGTGTTTAGTCCACAAAGAGAACACGATTTATTTATGACAAATAATGGGCAAAAAAACACAGCACTGCCATGAAGTTAGAGTGTAATATCAGATTCTATGGAAGCAACTTGTGAAATTGCAACACGAAAAGGCTGTGAACTGCCTGTTTTTTCAGTCCTAGACTCGATCATGCAATTTATCTCCAACTTACAAGGAGAAAAATTATCATAAGAGAACAAAGACCAATGTTTCAGGGAGCGAAGAAAGCAATAACACGCCAGTTAACTGCTTTTAGAATGAAAAATAGTTTATACGTATATAATAGTTTTTATCTCCCGTGCCTGCTCGATAGATCAAATTACAGTAACTGAAAACAGTCACCAGAGTCCCATCTCTCCTTCGCCGTAAGCATCAGAATCAGAATCAAAATAGTTTCTTTCCACGTTAGTCGTGGCAAAGAAGCAAAGAACGATACTAATAAGATATTCGCACAGTGTGGAGGAATATATATATCTTATTAGACACTTAGGCGTGTAGTACGGCTGTATATTTTTACGAGTCGTGCAGTATTTTGGCGAGCCGCTTCGGCGAGCCAAAATACAAACGATGAGTAAAAATATACAGCCGTACTACACGCCTAAGTGTCTAATAAGTTATTTATTATACAACTCCCTTAGTAAAAGATGTAAATTATTTTTAAATCGCGGTACGTTGTGTGACCAAAGTGACATGTTTTCCGCGCGCGATATGTCAATCAAGTTTAGTGCCGTGTGCAGTGTAAGCAATCGCGGATTTTGTACTTGCAGTACTTCTAGTCGTTGTTTTCTGAGCCGAGTAACATTGAAGTTGAAAGAGGTACTTTAAACAAAGTTTGCGGGGAGATCTGAGATACTACATCACATAATGTGGTCATAAACAGAACAAATTGGACGAACGAGATGTGTCAACATTTTCATTTTCGTCGAGTGCCATGAATCAACAAACAGCCAGTTCTCGCCTTCTCCTTGCTTATGAAGTATGAAAAGGACTTTATCTTGCGACCAGTGGTGGTACAGTTTGCATTGCCGTTTCTCGATAGAGGTAATCATTGCCTGTTGTTGCAAGTCGATGCCATAGATATTGGACTGGAATTACACGCCGAGGCAAATCCAACGGCTGTCGTGTTGAATGCCGACAAGAACTCGTTTCGAGATTGACAGGGATTCTTAAACTGCTCTCAGAAATATTGATCTGGCTGGAAATACTATGGCCTGATAACCGAACTGTGGTGTGTGGTCTGACATTTTGTGGAACGGAAGATTAGTTATGTTGCGGCAAATTCAGTTGATTTTCTGACGAAGAAGCTGGTCTCCGTGCTCAATTTTGCCTATCGGATAGTAAGCCAGGTCAGTTTAAATTCTGTGCTTCTTTCTTTGCTTAATAATCTCTAAAAGTGATGTAAATACCAGCTGTGCACAGGGCGACTTTTATACGAAAAGCGAAAGAAAAGAATTAACGGCAGCGAATGAAGAAAAAAAAATTTTTTTCCTTAGCAACGTTGAATACGGCTGTATCTTTTTTACGTGTCTATGGAGTTATTCGCACGTTACTATGCGGTATTTTTACGTTACTAAGGGAGTTGTATAATAAATACTAATACTACTATCTGGAGCCAAAATCGTGAGAACACAATCATACATACATACAAACATGTTTACATACGTGTTTTTATTGACACTCCCCAATGGGCTTCGCCGATAAAGCATTTGGAACGTTAGAAAAGCTCACGAAGAAACTATACAAGAACCTAAATAGTATGAACAAAAAGAGAACTGAACAGCAATAAAAATACCGCCAATAATACCAATCGATATGACAGAAACTCAACATTTTCTAGAAATTCGAAATTTTCATACTATTAACTGCGAGCTGTTAAAACAAAGACATTCTTTAAGGTTGCTTACAGATGGCATGGCTGCTGTTCAATGTCAATGAGTTTTGAAATGTTTCGTTTTAATTCTTTTTTATTCCCGTGTAAAGTTGGTGGATCGTTTTGGCGTTGTCCAATACCACGGCTCAAGACGTAAAAGTGAATTTGTCGACTCGTATAAGTAAAGTTATCCAGTCGATCCGTGAATCTCATTAGGGTTGACAAGTATGATGCGTTTCTATTGCAACAACGAATAGCACTGTCGAAAGCTTCAAGTTAGCTGTATTTTTCATTGGAAATGGCTGCGAA
Organism: Plumapathes pennacea; assembly: GCA_964036295.1. Lineage (NCBI taxonomy): Eukaryota > Metazoa > Cnidaria > Anthozoa > Antipatharia > Myriopathidae > Plumapathes > Plumapathes pennacea. The sequence continues at coordinate 420,415 of OZ038473.1, forward strand.
CCAACGCTGATTAACAAATGGATTATGACGTCTTAGGAGTGGGAGCCGATAAACCATGAAAAAGAGAAGAAAGCTTTAAAGAGAGCCAGAAAACTGCATTTCATCGAGAAGAACTTGGACACCAAAAGAAGAGAATGGTTTTATTTTGACTTGCAGCATAAGGTTATCACTCTTTGTCCTTTAGTCTTATCAATCTTTCCTTGCGATACCGCTGAACATTATGGTGTACTATTATTTTCCAGAAAAGCGTTCATTCCAAAGTGAAACCATGATACTAAAAAGTGTGTTGTTACTGATTTCAATGGCTGGAGTAATGGAGGGTAAGTACTAAGAGAAGAAGAAGAAGAAGAAGAAGAAGAAGAAGAAGAAGAAGAAGAACTTTTATATATTTTTACAACGGGGAATTGCCTATCTCTGTAGCAATTGGATTGATTTTCAACTCGGGAAGTGCGGCCTCGAATGCAACGGCGACTGTCCTGAGATGGGACACAACGCAGAAAATACCAAGGGAATAGCACCTGGGAAATATTACTTGGCGACGAACAGAAGCCCGCCCTTCTGCGGTAAGGTTTTAGAGATTCTCAAATTGCTTCTACCATGGCAACAACAAGCAATGGACAGGAGGAGATAGCCCAAAAGAGAAACAACATAATTAGAAGCTATCTTCACAAAAAAAAGGTGTCTAATTACCAATTCCATTCCTCTAATTTGTTTTTCAGCTTATCATTACTTGGTGACCTTTAAGACCGGCATCCAATTGTTTGCTGGACTGCCTCTATAGGGGTTCGCATAACAGTAAGCATCGTTGGATCTAATGCAGACACTGGTGACGTAAAACTAAAGAGGCAAGTTCTAAAACAAATAAATATGAATCCTTATTGCTGCTTAACTGCTTCATCTTCAAAATAAACACAGTTGCAATGCAAATGCAGAGCAAAGTATATTGGTTGAGCCTGTTAAGGCCAAAAACTTTATGAATTTTGCCTGGATGATAACATTTACTTAATTTTCCGACAGCCGTATTCTCCTCAAAGGAAGTGTCGAGTCGTTTGTCGTGCTGTCTCGGGAAGACCTGGGCGAGTTGCAAAACATCAGCGTGAGTTTCTCGGGCGGAATTAACCTCTTCGAGAAATGGTTTTTGGTGTCGGCAGTTGTTAAACCCGGTTGGCAAACTCAAGAGTGAGTAAACATGTTTGTATTTGTTTCTGTACAACCTCCAAAGTTAGATGAACTAGTGTGCCCAAGAGTGATCAAATTCAATTTTCTCCTTTAGTTTCGGCAGCACAAATATATCATACAGTAAAAAGGAGAGCTTGGCTTTTGGTACCTTGCTCAGATGAAAGCTGATTAAACTAACAATTCTCCCACTACATCACTTATACGTTTTCCTCTTAAAAGGTTGGGAGACTTGGGAGTGAAAGGGTTAAGTAAGCCCTGTCACTCTCGATCTCAAACTAAAAACCTTGATTCAACCATTCCTGAAGAAAATGTGATGCAATGAGAATTAATTGGAATGTCCAATCATTGACTATCAAGAGACAAATTATCTATGCGGTATGAAAGACATCTGGTGAGGGACTGAATGAGAAAATATTGAAGTTGATCACTCTTTCAAAAATTGCCCTCGTAGAGAAGGGAGGCTTATTAGAACATTTACGTGCGGTATGCGTTTTTGAGTGTTCATTCAGTGCTGTTCATTTCTGTGTTTTATGTATACTCATCGTACTCTCTCTTTTGAATGTCCCATCAGATACAGCGCTTTTTTCAACACTTGGCTCACGGCCTCTGGTGGTAAAAGGGACTTTTTGTAAAGTTTGAGTAGCCTACCATCACGACACTAATGTCCAGCACTGACTTCATAAAGTCCTTGGTTTAATTGGTTTGTCACTTCAGGTTTATGGTTCGATTTAATACAGTACTTGCCTTAGAAAGTCAACAAAGTGCTCACGGATGGATCATGCGTATTCAGTTCCTTTCACTTCAATATGTGTTCATAAAATCCGCCTGACAGGATGAAAATGCATGTTGTGATATATTCGGCCTTGGTTTCAGCCTTCTTGTTTCGTCGACTGGGTGTCAGATTTTCTGAATCGCTGGTTTCATTATAGTGATGGTCATATTCATCAAGTATATCATTATTTCACTCAGTACATGTACACCTGCTCTTGTTAATAAACAGGTGAACCTGCGCGATGTCAAGTTCATTTCCCACTGACAGGAACGTGATTGTTAACTTTCACAAGCCCAGTAATAACTTTGAAGAAGTAATCGACCACTTTAAAATTATCACACTATTAGAGCTTCATGTTCTATTAATAGGATCTCATTGCCTCAACAACCATTGCCTCAGCTGCGCTAGGCACAAGTTTTAAATTCATTGGCAAGATGAATATTGTGGAAAAAGCAACATAGAAGAGCTTCTCGCCACAAAATCAAAGCCAGTGCTTAGAGAACAAATGCCAATAACCCTGTCAGACTTCGAGTTACAAGAATAGCTCGGCCCATGCTTTTAGAACGAGGCGTTTGGCGAGATTTCGTTCTCCATCTTGAATTGGATGTTTCGTCGCTTTCTCTCAACTTTCGAATCCCGTAAAATAAATCCATTGCCAATAAAATGTACAGTAACGCCACAAGAATAAGTTCTCCGTCCATAGTATTCAGGGAGGCCGTATTTCCAGCGATTGGACTGTATCCGTCTTCGGCGAAGAATAAAAACACCCACTTCTTAAAAATATTACAGAGAAAGCAACTCGGTACAAATTTACATCTCTATCTCTTAACAGTTGATGATTATCATAAGCGATTTCCGGCCTAGAATTTAATAAAATTCACAAAGGTGACGTATGTACTATTGCAAATTGGAAAGGTAAATCTTTTTTCACGGATGGATCAAACAACGCGTTGTGTTAATCTCTGAAAATTAAAATATTACGAACTGCTTTTTAATTTTGTTTCGCAGCTATTTTTTGAAGTTTTAGCTAAACTCCCGTACAAAAGAAGTTAAAAGAAACTGAAGAAATATTAATGTATATATTCAGAAATAGGACGCCCACAAAAGGCACGGTTATCAAACAATACTGTTTACGAACAAGAATCATAACAAATCAATCAAAAATTTATCCATTAAACACACAGCCTTGGCGCGATCTTGGAGACCATAGAGTGAGAGGTGTTGCCAATAAATATATAAAAACCACGGAAACAACACTATATATATATAGTTTTTTCTTTCCTTGGCGATCAATGATTAAAATGTCAATCTTTAAAACAAATGACTGACCTGTCAGTTTTAGAGTGACAGTTAGTGCCGGCCTTACAAATCACTTTTGGTCAAGACCTAAGTTGAACACTCACACAATCCATGTACCGTAAAATGTAGATACAGTGTATATGGTAATAGTATGCCGGTTGCTAATATAAGCACTGAACATTGTTTGAGAAACTCAAATGTTACAATTGATTATATATAATCAGCCACTGACACCCTAACGACAACCGCTGGACTGAATCTACTGGTCCTTTCCGCAGACTGTGTATGCTTTTCATGACATAATCAAATTTGTGGAATAATAGACACTATCAACTGAAGTATTTAAATTTTCCTTTGAAAGACTATTTTAAAACGCTGAAAATCACCATGCAAGCCAACAAGGCCCATTTGGCAAGACACCTGGTCTGTATGTCATTCAACCGTACGTCATCTGTGTTGAACTAGCTTCTCCACTGCGGACACTATTTGATTTTTTACAAGCGGGTGGAGTGATTTAAATTTCACGGTATCTTAATTCTCACGTTTGACCGCCTCGAAGCTCTCAAAAACTGCTGAATTACCTTCTGCTTCTTGGGTTAACGTCCGTCTTTCACTTCAAATGGCGCTCGATAAGCCGTCAACGTCTGAATTTCCTTCTTTGTACCGCGGAAAAGACTGAGACATTAGCCAAAACTATATTTCAAAATGGCCGCCAAAAACTGTTCGATTATTTCCGTCATGTAACACTCAGCATATAAATAATTCGTACCCAGGCTTTCTCAGTTTTATTGTGACACTTTTGTTCTCTGTGTTGTTGTGTTATGGTATTGTGCTGCCACGCTTGGTGTTGTGTTTTGCTTTGCTTTGCCGATTTTGTGTGATATTCTTGCCTAAGTTGTCAGTTTTGTCCATCGCCGCTTTGAGTGACGGAGTAAATATCAAGTCATTGATTGAAAAACCTAAGCACAGTGTTATGAGTTATGGAAAGACCTTAACCCCTACTGTTTTTAGACAGAACCGTCACTGAAACACAGTTTCACCGAAACAGCTTTGAAGCCCAATTCATTCAATACCTAAAACGTTCTTGTGTTGAGTCTATAAATGAAAAACTTCCCGCTCCGCTGGCGAAGTATGACAAAATACTTGCATTTACAACCAACAGCCCGTAATTGTTTATATTTGGAACTTTTCTCAAAATGGGGACCCAATTGCTTTTCCTGATTAGAATTCGGGAAACCCCGCTGGGGGGGAGCGGCAGAAAATTGGCTTCATTGGAATATCGCAGCCAGAAGCTTCGGGTTAAAGACTGGAAAAACGAGACAAGGTAAGGCAACGGATTAACTCAAAACATCGCTGTCACTTGCCACTGGCCACTGTCACGTGACCATTTTTGCTCTGTACAAACTAAACGGCTTCAAAGTGACAGGAAACTGGCCGCTCGGAATAGTCGTTGAGAGCAATCGCACCTTTCTAGTTTTGTTTGACATCTTAAAAATTGGAAGCTTTCTTGGTACGGGTTAAGTCTATGCAATTTTGGCATTGCAAGCCATCGGATAAAAGATGAGTTAGATTATGGATGTGCAACTGTTCCTTTAGGCATTTGCATTATGAACTCTCGAATTTAGTTCAGTTATATGATCTATTTGATCTAAGTTACTCATTTATATTCTAATGCGCACTGTTCAATGTCTGTTTGTTCGAAACAAGTTCAATATTTTCCAACTAAGTTTGGTATAATTTTAAACTATCACTACATTGAACTGTGAAGGAAATATTAACCTTCACTGTATTGATCAAGATTGTGATGAACCAGGTAACTTAGTTTACAAGGGAGTGTTAGTCTATACTGACGATGTGACTTCAGTAAGCTAAACGGTACAGTTACCAAAATGCTGCGTTAATTCACCCGACAAGAAATTTGAAAAAGATATGATGGTTCAATCGTGGATCAGTGTAATTCAGCTGTAGTTGTACGTTTAGGTTTATCTCAGTGGTGATGACAGTGCATACCGTTTTATTGCTTTTTGCCGCTGGGAGGGCTGTATTATATACGTTATGTAGCGTTAATGTAAGTTTCAGCGCTGGGCATTCTACCAACTTACCCTTTTATGCTTGAAACGCCGCAACTTTCAGTTGAAGAATTTTAAACGTGAGGAAATGCTAATAACATTTTTAAGTAGAATTATTGTTTAGTGTTGGAGTAATTTAACTCAAAGAGACTGAAATCATTTTAATATTTAATTACTAGCCTTTCCTCTCTGTTAAAATAGCTTCAAAGTTTGAGTTAATCTGACGGTTGTTAATTACTGCATAGCTGTTAGTAGCTCCCCTTCAGTTTCATTAGTACTAATATTCTGTTCCATTTAATCGACAAGGTTAAATCAAACTAATGCTGAGAGTTGTAGCTCTCCTTCAGTTTCATCAATACTAATATTCTGTCCTATTTAACTGACAAGGTTAAATCACAGTAATGCCGAGATATATAGTTGTAGCTCTCCTTCAGTTTCATCAATACTAATATTCTGTCCTAATTAATTGACAAAGTTAAATCAAAGTAATGCCGAGGTATATACTTAGGCTGATGCAATTAGCCTAGCGTAATTAGCTGGTAACATTGAAAACTAACATAAGTATATAACCCACCGTTCTAGTGCCGCTGGATCTCGCTATCAACTATAGAAGATATTGGGTATTGGCTGTTTCTGCGGGCAAAAATTTCAAAACATTAAGCCGCTAAGTTCAGTACAGCTCTAAACTTAGCAGAAAATCTAATAATTTTTTTTTAAAGTATAAAGCAAAACTAATATCTATATTCTTTAGCAATATGAATGAATATTATGTCCAGACCACAACTGATAAAACTAATAAGGGGCTCAGAATACACTCACTTACCTCTTTTTTGCTAATGTATATAAAGAAACAATGTTTCAATAAGTTTTAATAAGTTTTACACGCGACTTGTGACGCCATTTTTAATTTCAAGCATTCTGTCTTCATCAACGAAATCAACAAACTAATTATTAGCCAAACCTCAATAAGCGTATATGTTGCATAAGCCTAGTCTATTACAATTTCTTCAGCAGGTGACACAGCTTTTGAATTTGCCGTCGTATTGCGATTGTGTCGCAATTGTTTTACTAAGGAAAAATAACCCACAAGTTTTTGTTGATTTTGCTCGCGTACAGTGTATCTTTTAGCTATGGTACCATGATACCAGTCCGATCCACGGATTAGCATTCTTGTCAATATACATTTCTGTTTGGTAAACTCGTGTTCAAGATTCCTGAGATGGAACCGAACATTATCGAATGCCTTGTTCAATAGTTTGCAGACCACACTGACATAAGCAGCATAAATGTATCAAGTCCGACAGTTACCTCTGAAGCTAGTGCCGGCATTATGGAAACATGAAAAATGATTTGTTTAGAAAGAATTATTAAGCGTACGACGCATGCGCAGTTCTTTGCTCATTATCAGCGCGCGCAATCTGGGAACAAACAAAGATCCCAAGATGGCCAACCAAGAATATTGTGATTTTTAACCACCAAAATGCGACTTGATTGTGCTGGCGTCGGCAAGCCTTGGGTAGGGGGTTCCGTTGATGCTCTCTATCATTGACCCTGTTCAAAAATTTAACTACCCTTTCTCAGTGACACAAAGTGCTTCAATTTGCGATCCTGTTTAGGACTGGACCCCAAAATGAATTCAGTTTGCGAACGCCAGATCGGCGTGGCAACGACAGCGTAACTTTTAGCTACACCAAAGAACGCAATTCATCGAACAGTGTGTTGAATTATTTGATACTCCATGCACTCCAGGTCTAGAAACGACGCTATCACTAAGAAAAGACAACCCTTAAAACGCTAAAGAGTACATTGTATACCTGTTTTAAACAGAGAACCCTGGAAACCATATCCTATTTAGTAGAACGTCCCTATATGTCATATATGGGAATTATAGGGGAGCACCAGCCCCAGGCGCAAAACACAAGCACAAAAGACAGGTCTGGCATTTTTGTGCGATTGCTTCATTCCGGTTCATAAGTAATTTCTCTTATGTGCTTTGTTTATGCGCTTATGCTTACGTTGTTCGTGCAAACCAGCCGTTAGGACTGAACTAAAACTGATTGAGGGATATCTGTAAACTTTTCTTTTCCCTACAAATCGTCCTAATTTTTACTCCATACTATGTTTAATAATAATTTGCTAAATCAAGGCTAGGTCAAGCGAGTCACCAATCCGCTAGCAGGGCGACGTATTGGTCTGGCAATTCTTCTCACAGTGATAGACAACGTCCGACCAGCATCCAAGTATAGCAGTTTAGATTGTCAGAATGTCACCCATAAAATTACAGTTCCTAGTATTATATTGGAAAGTGCCCACAAAGACAGCCCTCTCCGTGCTTTTTGAGATAACATTGTTAATTTTTATCCTTTTATCTTGATGTCGTTATGCAGAATCCAGGACTTTGTTATTTTTGGACTACCGAGAATTTTATCAACACAGTATTTTTTGACCGTCTGTCTAATATATTTCCTACCTCATCTTAGATCATCTTCATCATCGTCATCTTCTTCCTTTGTCATCACCACCATCATCATCATATTCCTTCTCATTTTCTTTTTCTTGCTCTTGTTCCTGTTCTAACATCTTGTTCTTGTTCTTATTCTTGTTCTTCATCTCTTCCTATTCCCTCTTTAGCTGAAGTAAAGCGAATCCAAAAAAGTATTCTCTTCACTTCAGCAAAAAAAATAAATAAAAAAGGGAGGGCGAAGAAGAAGAAAAAGAAGAATCGACAATAGTTTGTTCAAAAATCATCAATTTCGTCCATCAGTCTTTTCCGCTGGACAGGTTTGAATTCGAGTGTCAGCCAAGCATGCTGTCATGGTAACCTGCCAACCCTGCAAACAGAAAGAAAACCGAATTACATTTTCGCTGACTGTATTTCAATCAAACTTGATGTTTCTGTCAGCTGGGCAAAACAGGTGCCCAAAATGCAAGATCACCAATTTTCGTCTATCAGTCTGTCCGTCACTCATACACCAGCGATAATTCTACTGCTTTTACAGGTCTTCGCGGGCAATTTAGAAACCTCACAGGTAGTCAGTATTTATTTGCTTTTATCTATTGCATATCATTTCCATCAAACCTGATTTAAAATTTAAACGCGTGTTTCCATCTCATCAACGAAGTTATAGTGACATTTGTTTGTGTAAATTCCGAAAATATCCTCTATCGCCCCAACTGCGAACGAACAAAAGCTTACAGAGAAACCTGTAGTTAACACATCCTCGTTTTCCAAGCAGCAACTCGTTTGAAATTATTGGGGCTGAGCCAGAATATTAATGCGACAAGACGCACACCCTAAATTTTTGTTTTGCTTTGAAGTAATGAGGTCAGGCTATATAAGCCCTTATCCGCAAAAATAACATCGTATTTCTGTTGGTGCTAAACAGGAGAACTGAGTCGTTTTCTCACCCAACTCGCGGTAAGTAGATTCATTTATTAATTTGATATATTTCGACACAACAGCACAGATCAGAGCTAATCGCATTTCCCCTATGTATTTTATAGTGTAGCTGATCTTCAAAAGTGTATCAGACATATTCTCGATCATAATTTAAAAATATAGTTTGCTATAATTGTTCTTTGTCCATGAGTTTAATTCTCCGCAGTTTAGGTTGAACGAAATTAGCACTATTGTGCTAAGGAGGAAGGAGTCACAGCGACTTGCTGTCAACCGGGTACACTCAAACTCTTGAACTGAGCACTTTTAGGAGAAGTGCTTACACAAAAACAAAATCATTATACAAAAAAAACTTCGAAGGAAACAGTTCACACGAAATTTTGGCTAAAACAATACCCGTTCGACTATAATTTTCGGCATTGTTGTATCCCAGGCTACCGTCTGACTTTGTTGCGAGTTTGCCCTTGGCTAATTTGAATTTGCGATGACATTCGTTTATTTAAGGTTCTTTGTGGGAGACAACTAAATATTGCCAACATTGTACAAAGACAGGCGAGAAGAAGAATTGAAAGTGCATGACTTGAGATTGATCCACCCCGTAAAGGGCTCACTTAGAGTGGTTTTGATGAATACAAGCTCGGGTTGTATAAACAACCTCAATTCGATCACAAGGAACAATTATAGCAACTGCCAAGTCTCCGCAATGGATATTTTTTTCAGCAGATTAAACCCACAAATACATAGAATACTAGCTCGTGTGGGTACTATTCGAGTTTTGTGTGTGTGTGTGTGTGTGTCGAGGGAGCAAGTGGAAAGCCCGGTAGGAGTCTTAAATTAATAACTAAGATTGATTTTACGACAAAATTATCATAAGAATTCAAATCGAATGCACGGCAAAAAGGCTTCCTGAAATTAGTCGGGAAACTTGTAAAGAATAAATTGAATCAAAATGAGCAGACAAACACAAAGAAAACATATACAGTTGCTACGCCAGTAAGAAAATACGCTGAGGCCTATGATTATAGACTTGAAATTATAGTCATCACGAACGATTAAATGTCGATAATGATTCGAGACTCTCCGAAAAACAGACTAGCATGCTCCGTTGAACATGTGAATGTAAGTTGGAATGAATAATACCATTTACCAATTTAATATTTATTTTGTTTATTTTCATATTTTTAGGCGCAGGACACACACTGTTTCTGCTACAAAATTCAGCTGCATGGCAATATTAAATATGCAGAGCCGACGAAGATAATCAATTAAAGATTAATTATTCTTAGTACAGCTTTCAGTTTGTCAGTGAGCATCAAACGTAGCTATATTTTTTTTCGCTGTTTGCTGTCGCATGATATACTGATAATTTCGTTCCTTAGGCGACAAATTCAGTAACATTGATGGTTTGCAAGTTTCCCGTACGCAGAGCTCGCATAGTGCTCATATGGCGCAAAGTGTGTATGTTAATCTGCTCAGTCTATAAAGGACACACACTGGTGTTAAAAGTGCCACGACTCTGGTGTGCACATGTTTCTCAAAAACACAACACAGTGTGCTCTGATGATTGTTTGTTGATGCTGTTCACAGGTAATTCCCAGTTAAATCGCCAAGTGTTTCTTTCTTCTCTCAATGACAATCCTTCCGCTGTGATTATAGTTTTTGAAGAGCGGTACTTGAAGTCAAAATGAATTGTACAAAAAACGCACAGTGACGTCACACACACATTTCTTCCCGTACGAGAACTTGCGGGCGTTTGTGAGTTAGCGAATAGTCGGCTTAATAGGGTAAATCTCCTGTGCTATCTTATCGTTCTTGTCATCTTTGCTTTTAGAGGAAAGGTTCCACTCTGCCTGAGATTCCAATTCTTTTTCGGCTTGCTTGGCTTTCATCTGCCTTTGATTAATTTTACGCTGTAAGCCATTACGTTCTGAGTGGTCTACTTAAGTGAAAACATTGAGAGTGGCGAATAAGCTCTTAACAAGCTGAATAATTTCAAAAAATGCAACATGATACGACAATAGAAATCTCACAAGTGAATATAAAATATCATACGAGACAGTGAAATGTTAGCAAAAACAATACTGAATTTATTTACATAAAATGTTTCTGTTCCGTTTTTTCGAAGGTTTTGTTTATAATGAAGAACAACAGCATGGCACTCTCTCCGTCATCTAAAATGCCCAGCCAAAGCTCTCCTAGGTTCCACCAAAGCTGGGTCTGGGCAGGAATTGGACTTTATGGTCCACTAACAGTGGCCATCATCATAGGTAAGAAAAGCAATCAGTAAAGCATGAAGCGATTATTAAATTAATGCGACAACTGTGATAGTCCATTCACAGTGGTAATCAAAAGGTAAGGGAGCTTCGTTGGACTCCAGCCACATAATATACAAACTACTAAAAACTATTGTGCCGAAGTTTGCAAATTAAAACAATTCCCCATTTTGAATCAAAATTACAGATAAATCAATATTTTGGCCGTGTACAGTCTCGGCCTCTCCATTAGAATCGCATGAAACTTTTAAGAAATGTTTCTGAATGTTCTACAAATGTGCTGATATGCAATAAAAGATTATATCTGAAACGAGCAGCAAGTAAAAAGACTTTAAACTTCAACTATCAATTCGCCATTTCCGGTCAGAATTACAGATAAATCATTTTTTTGGCCCTTACTAAAAACAGTGTACAGTCTCGGCCAATCATTAGAAAAGCATCAAACTTTCAGAGAATGTTTTTAAATGCTTACAAAATGTGATGATATGCAATGTATGATTATATCTAAACCGAACTGTGAACAAGAAGACTTCAAACTTGGCAAAGCAAACCGCCATTTCCGGTCAAAATTACAGATAAATTATTTTTTTGGCCCTTACTAAAAACAGTGTACAATCTCGGCCAATCATTAGAAAAGCATCAAACTTTCAGAGAATGTTTTTAAATGCTTACAAAATGTGATTATATGCAATGTATGATTATATCTAAACCGAACTGTGAACAAGAAGACTTCAAACTTGGCAAAGCAAACCGCCATTTCCGGTCAAAATTACAGATAAATTATTTTTTTGGCCCTTACTAAAAACAGTGTACAGTCTCGGCCAATCATTAGAAAAGCATCAAACTTTCAGAGAATGTTTTTAAATGCTTACAAAATGTGATTATATGCAATGTATGATTATATCTAAAACGAACTGTGAGTAAGAAGACTTCAAACTTGGCAAAGCAAACCGCCATTTCCGGTCAAAATTACCGATAAATCAATTTTTTGCCCCTTAGTAAAAACGACGTACAGTCTCGGCAAAACATTAGAATCACATGAAACGTTCAGGGAATGTTTCTGAATGCTTGCAAAATGTGCTAACGTGCAATGTATGATTATAACTAAAACGACCTGTGAGAAATAAGACTTCAAACTTCGCATAAGAATCCGCCATTTCCGGTTAAAATTACTGAAAAATCAATATTTTGACCTTAGAAAAAGCAATGTACTGTCTCGGCCAATCATTAGAATCGCATGAAACTTTCAGGGAAAGTTTTCACATGTTTGAAAATTGTGCTGAGGTGCCATGTGCGATGACATCTAAAACAAATTGTGAGTAATAAGACTTTAAACTTTGCCTATCAATTTGCCCTTTTAAATCCAAGTTACAAATAGACTAATTTTTTTGCACCTTAGTAAAAATGATGTACAGTCTCGGCCAATTATTAGATTCACATGAAACGTCCAGGAAATGTTTCTGAATGCTTGAAAAATGTGCTGAGGTGCAATGTATGACTGTATGGGAGACAAGCCGCGAGAAACAAACTTCAAACTTCGCATAAGGAACCGCCATTTTCGGTCAAAGTTACTGATAAATCAATTTATTTCCCCTTAGTGAAAACAATGTATAGTCTCGGTCAATCATTAGAATCGCATAAAATGTTCAAAGAATGTCTTTGAATGTTTTACAAATGTTCTGATGTTCAATTTATGATGATATTTTAAACGATCTTCAAACTTCGCCTAACAATTCGCCATTTTCAATCAGAATTACAGATAAATCAATTTTTTGGCCCTTAGTAAAAACGATATACAGTCTCGGCCAATCATTAGAATCGCATGAAACTATCAGGGAATGTATCTGAATGTTTTTACATATGTGCTGATATACAATTTATGATGATATCTAAAACGAGCCGCGAGTAAACTTCGTTTAATGGTACTTAGCCATTTCCAAGATGTTTTCTTGCTCGGTTTCAAAACGAGGCCTACTGTAAAACTTTTCTCGTGAACTGACTTTGATTTACGTGAAAATGAATATGTCAGTAAAATTCATTTTCATAACAAAGGTTTTCGCACTTGGCCTTGCTTTAATACAGAGAAAATCTTGGAAATGGCCTATGCCGACATTCCTGTTTCCTTTGTTTTAAAACAAGGTTTAGTCCATTCAATAGGCTCCTTGCACTGGAACTGGCACGAGCTTAAAAATAAGGCTGTCCTAACAGCTAAGAAGGTTACCTTGGTAATTTGTGCATGAAACATGTGCATCTCCTCTGTAGACGCCTTAGTGCTTTAGAGGAAACTCTCTTGTTTCATGTTTGGCGAATTTCCTGTCAGGTCAGCGTCGCTTTGAATCCAAGATGGCGGCAATGAGCGAATCCTAGTAGTGATAAAGAAATTTATCGTTCAGTATGTCGAAGTAGAGAATACGTTTGATGACTTGATATTTAACAATTTGTAGTAACAGCTGATTGAACTATCAATTCTCCCTGCATCACTCGTACATTTTCTTCTTGAGTAGTTAGAAGAACTTGTATTTTGATCTTGGAAGTACACTGACACGTACGTACATTCTCTCAGGAAACCTTTTGGTGATCGTTGCTTTCTACACAACGAGCAAGCTCAAGACGAAGACAAACTACTTCATCGTTTCACTGGCTGTAGCGGACTTGCTGGTCGGCATGTTCTCCGTGCCAATGTGGATGTATTTCTTGATCTCACAGGACTTTGGGAATCCGGCCTACAGGTTCTTTCAGTTGGGCGACATGGTTGCGGGTGTTTCCTCAATTGTCCACCTCACGTGCATCAGTCTGGAGAGATGTTACGCTATTGCAGCTCCCTTACGTCACAGGAGGATTAGTAAAGGTAGCCACGTGATAGGGCATTGTTTCCTCAAGCAATCAGCGGCCAGAAAAGCTAGGACTAAAATGTCATATTACTTTGCGCGACTTGTGGCTTATTTCAAGGCAAGTAAGAATATTCTATTTCATTTCAGAGAGTATTTACGCTGCCATTGCGCTTTCGTGGGGTCTAGCTCTGTCCAGCGCTTTTCTTCTGCGCTTCACTGGTTGGCCCAGCATCTCAGTCTTCAACAGTTTCACCTTCTTCTTTACACCACTACTGATTATAATCGCCGCGTATGTCGTGATCTTCTTGATGGCCCACAAGAGTCACAGAGGAGGAAGCACGCGGCAGCACGCGCTGAAAAAGGTCAGCCATCATCTCCACCCACTAGAGCCGATTTCCAATTGGTCCTGACAAGTGTAGCAACAATCTTGGCCAATCAAGAGCAAAAGCAAAACTCTCTGGTTGCAATAGTCTCACGCAAAAAGGCTAGTGGCGTTAGTGTGTTTTCGCACTGCTGATTGGATAGTAAAATCAATCTCAATTACTTGGTTTTGGTTTTGGTTTTGGTTTTGCTCGTACTTCTAATTGGGTCCGACGTGTTTTTTGCTCGCCTTATTGATTGTCTTCAGTCATCTGAATGCGCTCTAAGCCCTTCAATTTGCCCTTTAGCCAGGGGTTGTTTGGGATCTATAATCGGACTTCAGTTTTAACTGGCCTGAGAAATTTTGAATTGGTTTGGAAGTACTTTGCCAAAGTGTTGAATTTTCTAAAATGAAACAAAAGGATATACACCATACTGATATTTTTTACAATGATGACGTAGGCTTCCCAGGCACATAGCGATCTCTCAAGAGTCTGTGAGATTAGCACTGTAATTCCTTTTTGGGTTCTAAAGCCCGATGCATCAAGGACCGCGCTCCACATTAAAAGATCACTGGCCAATCGTAATTTCTTCTTTATCTCGCCCTAGGACCTGCATGTCGCCTACACCGTCGCTATGGTAACAGGCTTGTTTGTCCTTTGTTGGTTACCATTCTTCTTGGTAACGTTGCTGTTCAAATTCTGCCCAAATTGCCTCCATTTTGTGTATGACGTACGCGTGCTGATGACCATCAAAATGCTGCATTATGGCAATTCTGTGTTGAATCCAATTATCTATTCGGTGAGGAATCAGCGGTTTAACCGCGCCTTTCGACGGATACTCCGACAATTGTTCTGTTGCAACAAGGACATGGAAATCGACGGGCAGTCAATTGTGACGGCAGTTGGGAAAAGTACCAAACGTGAGAAGAAAAGGGATATGACATTTGTGTAACGGCGTTAATCCACAAGGCTCTCGACCTCAGTCTCCCATCTGCCATCAGTACAAAATGGCGCCCGTGAACACCGTTCAACCGCATCGAATGAGACCACCAGCTACGCAGGCTAACAAACGCTGACAGAACTTATAAATGTACAACAAATCCACAGAAACAAACAAATATTCAACTCGTATCCCCTGGAGCACTCAGGTTTGATAGCGGAAACAAGCACCCTAACCCATTTTTTATCTTATTTCTTTCATGCACTATGGTCAGTAATTATGCAAAGTTTCAAAGCAGTCACCGCAACTTCATTTTCAATTTCAATTTCATTTTCAATGTGGTTTTCACCACACAGGGCGTTATTCCAGAAGCTTTATGAACTACATTGTTATGCTGCTATTTTTAAGCCCTGTCAAACAGTCACAACATTTGTCTCAACATTCTCTCAACATTGTTAAGAGCCGGTGTTGAGGCCGTTTGACACCCCCTCTCAACCTTGTTGAGACATGTAAGAAGAGTTTGGGTTTTGTTTAAACTTTGCCTCAACATCGTCTCAACATTTCTTTTGTTCTAGAAATTTTGTGACCGTTTGACACGGCACATTCTCAACATCTCTCAACATGTCTCAACAATGTTGAGAGAATGTTGAAACAAATGTTGTGACACAAAGGCCTAAAGGTGATGTTACACTGGTCGATTTGCAACGACGATTTGAAACGAAAATCGTTCAGGTGTAACACCCCATTGCGAACGATTTTTCGCGATGTTTGCAGTGCTGAAACGCGTTGCACGTTTTTGAAAGCGATTCAAAAACTTGCAACACCGTTGCATGAATTTGAAGCAAATCGGCGTTGCAAATCGACCAGTGTAACACAGCTTAAAGGAATAGTGCATCAACGTAATAGTCATTAAGTCAGTACAATATGTTGCCTCTGATTGGACCAAGTAAAAGTACTAGAAATACGATAATCGCATATACCCCCTCACTCTGCCATTGATGGGACTTTTACTTTGGTAACTCCCAACAAGAGTAGCCTTTGTTTTACCGAAATGTTGACTCAATCTTTTCTTCGAACTCAAGTGCTACACGCAAAGGAAGGAGAAAGAGAATGGTGTGTGTTATACTTTTGCGTTGAAAAAAGAATCGATTGCGTGACGAAGTACGTATTTCCCACGGTCGGCACGTCAAATTAATTCATACAGTCTGCCAAGCACGTTCTCGAAATTTAATACTCAAAGTTTGAAGTTGGTCGGCCGTCGTAGTACGGGAAAAAAGGAACACTGATTTTCCAATTTTGAATTCATAGGCAGTACAATTAAATAGGCTTCCTGTGCGATTTGTTTTTACTACTGCATGCACCAGACTCAGGCATGCATATTTAATAGGCTCGAATTGTTTTGTATGTGAACCCACTCAAAACAGCAAGATTTCTCCCAGAATCAAAGCAAAACTTGAAAAGTTTACTTCAAATTATACACGGGCTTCAGACCCAGTAATACTTCTAAGGGCTTGTGAACGATTCTCGCTGCAATCACCGCGTGCCAGATTATAGAAAAATAAGACATCTGACTAAATCATTCAAGACTCCAAGTTCCGATTGCTCTGAGCGAATACGGTAGCCGAAACTAGCGACAGAAGCGTAGTAAAACAATACTTCGAGGGAAAATGATCAGCATACAGATTTTAATACATTCTTGAAGTGATCGAGTTACAAACTATACGGGATAGAATATATTTGTCACGGTGATTGTTCGATTTCCACTGACTAACCTTTGTTGCTTGTCCTTTCTAAATAAGTATCTGAGTTTAACACAAAACGGCGTCTGAAGCTCCCGATTTGCTTTCAAGCAATGTTCCCTTTGCGGAGTTGTCTGTGTTACCCGCTTCTGTTCATGTCGCTTTTGGTCGGCATTCATGCGCTGTTGTCTTTGCGGAGTCTTCTCTTCGGCCCGCTTTTTCTCCTGAAGTTTCCGATTTGCGTTCAAGCGCTGTTCTCTTTGCGGAGTTGTCTGCGTTACCCGCTTCTGTTCATGTCGCTTTCGATCGGCATTCATGCGCTTTTGTTCGCTCGTTTCACGATTTCGCCTTGCTCGTGCCTGTTCCTTTCTCATTTGAAGACGAGCTTCGCGAGACTGTTGTGTTTCAAGTTTTTCAGTTAAGTTTTCCATTTTCGTGAACGCAGCTACGATATATTGTTGCTTCGTTCAAATCTAATTTCTCTAAGTTATTCCGAGTAAAACAACAGGGCACACGTGATCAATCCGACCTTTGTTATTGGTTAGCGGGGTAACCGCGCCTAAAGTCGTACGCCAGACAGACTGACAGACAGACAACGTTAAATTTCGAGATGGCGACAGGCTTGGAGTCCCCAAGTAGGCGGTATAATATTACTGCATTAGTGTCGTGAGTATTTCCCTCACTTCGTTCGGGGATAAGGCACGCTAACCCCCAAACAACAACGTAAAACAAGACTAAAGACATTGATGCTGGTTGCTTGAAGTTTCGGTAAGTAACTTAAGAGTCAGGACCAACGAACTTACGACGGTCAATCAAATCATATCTGAAACTGTCATGCAAAAACGAAGAAGCGCGCCAGCACTAGTATTAAATCAGAAGAACAACAAATGTCCACATAGTAAAGTTCGAAATGATTCTGATACTGCTTGATTACTTTCGTATTTGTCTGCGAATTAAAGAGGCTCTGTCATGAGGCGAGCTGTGATGCGCAGTAGCTCAGCTTGCAAAACTTGAAAACGTAAGGTTAACGTTTCTTAAGTTTGATTAATGGCGGATGAAGCGAAGCAAAGCAAAGCACAGCAAAGTACAAATTACGTCTTAAAACTGAGATACATTATCAGGAAGAAAAAGCAAAGTTTATTCGGTGAAAATCGAGCAGTCGCCAAGACAAATTTCACTGAAATTGCCGAAATGTTTTGTTCATCACGGGCGCTGCAATGGAAATAATAATTTTCGCAAGTTACATGAAGACTTCTGTTTGTTTTGAAATCATTGAAGACGGTAAGTTATGCTAGCCATATCCTTGGATTGAAACATATTAAAGGTGTCCATAGTAACTCTGTAACAACATATTTTATTGCAGTTTATTCCTTACGAGTCAAGGCGCCGCTGATTAGCATAGTATATTCTGTCTGATATTGTGTACACTAGCAGTTTATTTGTGAATTTATCTGGCTGACTAGCAGCTGTTTGTCGGTCCATCTATTTTTCTATTTCTATCTAATGTATCTATTCATACCCGTGGTCAACCAAATTAGGGCCTCATGTTGAAAGGTAGCCTGTACTTCAACTGTTACCTGCCTTTGTACTAAAGTGCTACCTACAAATTTGTCACACTTTATTGTCGACTTTTTTTCTATTATTCCTCGTTGACATATTTCAATATTCTGCAAACAGAATGAAGAGTAAGTCGAATGACGAAGCGTTTGTTTAGTTGAAGTTCCATGAGAATTAAAGGCAAAAATTTCTAAGCTTTTGTGAACTACATTATTATGCTACTAATGTGATGCGTGGGCACCAAAATACAAACAACGAAAACAACGGAAAATATGCGGTTGCTCTTGTACCGAAAACCTCAATGAATCTTGTGGTTAGTCAATTTCCTGGTTGAATGTCGGAACGAAATCAAACATACTGTATATCCAATGAAAAACGTGCAAATTTAGTATTTGCATAGTACCACATCAGAACAAAGTAGAAACAAAAAAAGTCCTGTTTACAATGGTCGAAATCCACAGAAACAAACAAATATTTATATATATACTTTTTTTTCTTTTTGTTACCGCTGCAGCGATTTCATAATAAAGAATACGGAATATGGAATACAAACGTGGAATACGGATTACGGAATACGGAATACAGAACATGAATACGGAATATGGAATACTGAATATATACGGAATACCGGAATATGGAATAGAAACAAATGAAAAAAATAAATAACAATGTCATAAAGGCCTTCAAAGTGGCACGTTGGGTGGTTTAGTTAGGGAATTTAAGAAAATTTTCGAGGGAGTTCTGATGTGGCATCTCAGAATGAGGAATCCTGGTGAGAAACAGCAATTCATTACACAAAAGCGGCCCCTTTTACTTTCCTAACGGAAGATCAAAGATCCGTGAAGCCTCCGAAACACCGGCCCGAATATAACACCTAATTAATACCCGCTGACACCGCTTTTTTCACAGCACAAGAAAGGCACTGATCATTTCCTGTACTGTATGCCCGGGGGGAGCTGCTTATAATTTTGGGTGGGAGTGTCCCGCCCTGGTCTTAAAACTGGTTTCAGAAAAAAATATACAAGTTTTCGACCACAAAACGTGCGATTGTCAACCCTATTTCAGACCAAATACCAAAATTGCTACCCTATTCCAGATCAAAGGCTCAAAATCGATACCCTACTTCAGATTAAAATGCTGAAAGTGATACAGGCTCTGGGCCGTCACACGTGGGAGTTCGCCCTGGGAATGTATATATATCTGATATATATAATAGTTAAAAACCTGCAGAAAGCTGACCTTGAAAGACCTCTCAGCTGTCTATGAGACTTCATTGGGATTTGTGGTCGCTCCTTCTGACGGAATGTGCCCGAGAATGCGTGCCATTCGGGATTTGTACGAATGGTTGTAATTGTTTTCCTGTTAGCGTCCCAGGCCCATCCGGTCGGGAGTTCTAAACACTGTAAACACAGACCTGCCAAGATTTTGATTCGTACCTCCTGTGTACAGTAAGATCTGAATATTGAGGCCGAAATTAGCATACGTTTCTAGTTGGCAAACAAAACATTCTTTTGCAACATTTGTACGGTAGTTCGGAAACGCGAAGAGTGGCAACTGGGAATCCGATGATGTAGGAGAACCATGGTCAAATGATCGCTTCTGACTGTGTGTTTTACAACTGAGACGAGGAAACAGATACTCAAGGTAACGTAGATAAATCCAACGCGTTGTTCATGTGTTGATAGACCTTTCTAGGGTCGGCTGAGCTCAACAACGGACAATTGTATATCCCTGACATAACTCACGTCATCCAATCCCCTGGCTAAGCCCATTTCTGTTTTAGTTCTTGTAGTTACCCAAGAATCTGTCATCACAGCTGGAACGTAAGGTCAAACCGGTGTTCATACCTTTTTGTTTTTGACTGCTAAGAACCTTTTACTAAATTCACTGGATAACGAAGTCGTCAGTTCGGGCGGCAGTCAATAACTACCACAGCTAGCTGTTTCGAGTTTGACGAAATGAAGCAGTCAAGGAAATTGGCACTGTTGCGCTTGACAAAACGGGCGCAAAATCCATTAATGTATCAACGCGATTCTCGGATACCGCGGTCGGCAAATCTTTACTAAAACTAATGTTTGTTTTAATTCAGATTTTCAAAAGCGTAAATGGGAAGCTATTGTTGAAATACATGCACATTGAGCTGATGGAAAACTAACCACGCTCAATGTTTTAACAGCCTCCCCTAATCCTGTATTGAATAATACTTATTGAGTGGCTTGCAATTTTGTGATAATTGAGTTAATATGCACATTCAAAGTGTCACAGGCCACAGCTGCCGTGTTTTATAACCGGCTTACTTCAGTAACTCGATCAGGGACGACATACAATATGTTTATAGTTCGATTTTGTTTCACTAACCGATAAGGTAAATCCGTCAAAAGGACAGTTTCGTTTTCAAAATGACAGAGAAGAGCCTCCGTTGGTTGAACTTCCCGTTGACGCAACAGCTTCCCCTTTTCGGGGGTTCCTTGATACACAACAGTGTACGAATGTCGGTTATGTGCGTGTTAAGTGACTCTGCACTCAAATTTATGCTGATTTCCATCTCTCCGGGTGTATCAGTGATCTCAGTTGTCATGTATCTCAACATAAAGGTTTTCTACGTCAAATAATAATGGTACTGATTCGTGTTTTATACAAGAGATGGTTTGCTGTGCTTAGCTAGGCCGAACTAGTAACCTTTCAGTATTTCCAACCATGTGGAAGCGCGCGGCAGCCGGGCGGCTGCTTATGATAAAATGAATTGGGAAATTCTATAAAAACGATTGCAGAATTAGAAAGAGCAGGAACAGGCGATTTAAAATCCGTGTGTGTCAGTGTGTAAATCTGTTGACGGATCTTTGTTACTTTGAATCGAAATAAGCAATTTGTCGCCTCGTTTGCCCATTTCATGCACAAATTGACGCTAAACGACAGTGGGTAATCTCTCCGTCGGCAAATATCGGTTGAGATCAATAGATGAAGTGGCACTTAGTCCGGAAAATGTCTAGTCAAGTCAAATGAAAAATTGCGTGAGGAAACACGAGACAATGATTGATCAGAGCTGACTGCATATAAACACTTTTCCGGTCACAAAGACATGACCAATACATTGTATTTTAAAGAAATGTCTTGGGCTGTACTGAACACTAATACTGACACTCCTTTTGGGGGGAATAGACTTTTACTGACTGCATTCATTCCGCCATTTGGATTAACAAATTGTTGCGCATGATGTTGTTCCACTCGTTACTGTTGAAAGTGAATACGTATGTACATATGCAACCAAAACAGCAAAATGGCACGTTAAAGACTTTTGTTATTGATTTCGTTAATTCAAAAGTGCGTTTGATCAGTGTTTGCTTCTATCTTTTTTTCTTTTTTTTTTTTTCCTATGAAAATCTAAATACCGGTTGGTAAGTGAGCTTCGGTAAACATACAGACGTTTGCGACTGAAGATGTGTTAAATGTGCCAGGTATTGTTGTCGGAAGCGTTTTCGATTAACACAGAACGTCTTCAGCATGTGAAAATCACACGAAGGCTTTAGTTTTTCAGAAACATCTGATTTGGTTTGTTCCGCCATTTTCAACTAATCATTTTTTGGTTGAATATTGTTGTTTCAAACTAGATAGGTCCTGTCAAAATTGAGCCTATTTTTCAGAATTCCGCAAACAAGAGAAGGAAAAAAAAAAAAAAAAAAAAACCCTCAACATAAAAAATGAGTTTCCCCCGCTTAAGGAACAGACAGAAAAGTTTTTATTTTACTTGTTTCCTTGCTCAGCTTCAATAATCCGGACTTATTTTTAGCAGATTCGTCTTATTTTGTTTAATTAATTCAATCAATGTCAATCAATTTGAAGCAACTCAAGATCTGTCCGTGGGTCGGCTGATGTAAACTAGAATTAATAACACTTCAAATCACAATATACTGAACCCCAAGCGATTGTTTCTTTCTTCCAGCTCAAAACCACAATAAAATAAAATAAAATAAACTTACAGGTTCAATTCGTCGAAAACTCTACCATGTTTTTCTTTTCCTTTATTAAATGGAGCAAAAATCATCAAATCAAACGAAGAAGCTGCAAAATACGTGCGGAAGGGCTATCCCAGATATCACCGATGCAATAACATTTTTCTGGTTTAAATTTGCAAATGCATTAAAAATTTATCAGAAGGAAGAAAATCTCATAATTCTCTAGTAACTGGCACCAAAACAGTTCACATGTTAAACTGTATAAACATAGAAAGAATAGCTAAGAAACTGACCAAAAAACTTAGTCGAGTACGCATATAGGGACTTCATCCTTTTAAACCACAGAGTACATACACATCTATCAGGTATCGCAGGCTTTGAAAGAAACTGTTCAACAGAATTATTTCGTTTGTTTTGTTATTTACACACCTTCGGCAAGGCTATATCAAAAAGTTGACACAAGATAACCTTCGCCAAAACATTCAGAAATGGAACACCGAAAGACTACTTTAAAACCAGCGAAACAAAACGAAAACCCGCGGCGTATGAACAATTCATTTGCTCTATGTTTAACTTCATTGCGTGGGCTGTGTGTCGAGTGCTGCCGGTTTGAATCATTAAAAGACTGTGGAGTGGACAGATGCATTGGATACTTAGTCGGTGTTAATCAAATGCTATCGCTCATTGGTTCTGGCCACGAGTCGAGCAAACAATCGGAAACAAAAGGTCGAAGTTTATTTGTGGAACCCCAGGTCATCACGACTGACGTAATGGCCTTCTTTATGATCCGTATCAGCGCTCTTGGCGGATATTTCGCGATTAGAATTTACGTGCGATGACAACGGATGTTTTCTTTTTTTCAGTCGGCACTTTTCGGCTGATCTTAAAGGTAAGCTCCCAGAAAGCTAAGGACCCTATGTTATATACAAATACTGTGCGCAGAATTTCAGTCGAAAGCTCGAAAAGAACTCGACGACAAGCACTTAATGACTTTTTACTTTGAGAAATACCTATGTTTGTTAAAGCGTTTGACTTTAGCATTGATTTTCTTAAGACTTTAACTCCATGAAAGAAAGCGCAGGTATCTTGTGTGACTTTTGTATTAAAACACTAACGCGGGGTTTTAATAAAATTGCTCACATGAAAGCTTCTATTTTCGCTTCGATTGGAAGCCACGAAGTGAACATAGATTTAAACCCGAGGCAATCTTTTTCTCAAATTATTTAACTGGGGCTACTAGTTCGATACATTAGAAATGTTCTGAGTTGTAGTTGATTCCGCGCCTTGAGTTAATTAATGGTCTTTCTAGTTGTTTGATAAAAATATTAAATTTTATGCAATTTTCAATAATGCCAACAAAATAGTTATTAGGCATTTGTGTAATAAGAGTGCTATGAAAAATATTCTTCACTTTCCGAAACAACACTGATAAAAAAAGAAAAAATTAGAGACGAGAAATAGCGTGTTTACCAAAAATGGTAACACAGCTGTCCAATGGCCAAATACACGAACAATTTTGACACATTCAGAAAAAAATAATGAATTTTTAGTTTTTTCAAATGTTTTCCATTTTGCACATTCAAACAATTTCTGAAAATAGGATTTGATTTATTTGAATGTTTGTACGTTTGATGAACCAAGTAAGAGATTGTGACTTCAACTCATTTAAATTTAGCATTATTTTATCTCTCGTTCAGTGCCAAAGAGAACTTTAAACCTGAGCCAGTGGTATTCAAATTAGAGCTCTCAGTGAGTCTAATAACATTGCTGTTAAGTGAAGTTTGTGTTTTTGCATTTGAAGTTTTATTAATTTGGGCAGAGAAGAGTAGTACTGAAAGTTTAATTAAGATTTTTACTTAGTTTAGAGTCTAGAACATGCAGAGATGTTTTAAAAATTATGACATCATGCGCGTCACATATTGGTGTAGTGGTTACAGGCGATCAATTACTTGCCAACTGAAATACTAGTTACAGGGTGCATTTTATCTACACAATCTCTTTATTTATTTATTTATTTTTATTATAGCTATTGCTGTTGTCCGTGAGTGAAGGCGAAGATTCACATCAAATCATTAAAGAACTCATCAACCAATCATTCAACCATGAACGTCAATAATACAACAAACAGTACAGATACTCCTTCCAAGTCAGGGGGAAACATGCAACCATTTGCACCACCAGGATTTACAACAGAGAACGTCGTAGCCACCGTTTTCTTCGTTTGTCTCACCATCGGCATTGTATTTGGCAACTCTTTGGTGATATGCGCCTTCAAAGTTAACCGTCGACTGCGAACCACGACAAATTACTTCATTATATCCCTAGCCGTTGCTGATTTGCTGATTGGAAGTATTTCCGTTCCTCTATGGGTTTATTTCTCTGTTACGTATGACACGAAAAGCACCATTTACGACTTCTGGCTGACGTTTGATATCATTTGTGGGGTGTCATCTATCTTGAACATGACAATGATAAGTTTGGAGCGAAGCTACGCTCTCCTGCGGCCCATTCAACATCGCAATGTCAGCAAACGTGAGTATATTTTTCAGATTTTGGGTGGTAGGAGTGCCATACAACACCAGGAAACACGTTTACATATTATAGAAATATCAATATCGACAAGTACATTTCCGTTATGTACTAAAGTTACCATTCGCCCGGCCGGAAGTTGACTAACGTATTTCCCCCCCAAAAAATGGCGGATGATTTCCATCAGATCTTTGATCATTATTCCCCAAATTTGTAAACGCGGCAGCTTTTTGGCATTCCTTTCTTAGCCTAAGATTAACAATAACAATGTTTGTATTTCCCCCAAATGGAGATCACTTGGCCCCCCGGAACTGAGAAAAGAGACGACTGGGAATGAATCAGTTACAGAGCAGTTTGCTTATGCAGTAGTGTGCGCAGTACCTCATGCTGTTTTTTGTTCATCAACAGAATGGTTTGTAGGAGGAGCCGTGACCGCGTGGTTCTTGGCTGCACTAGCAGGGAGCATGCGCAAGTTTCCCGGGGTGAAACCGCAGTGGTACGGCTTCGTAGTGACCAGTGTATTTTTCTTTGTACCTCTGATTATCATCCTCGCCGCGTACGGAGTGATTTTCCACATCGCTCGAGCTCACGCACGTGGTCGGGGAGTAAGGTCATTCAGAAAGGTAAGTTAGATGTTGCTAAAGCTTTCTCACAGCAAAGATGGCCGCCACCAGCTGACTAAGAAATACAGTCACCTCTCTCTAAAGTGGACAGCATGCAGATTTGGTCCTTGCCGATTTTCACTTGTTTCTCTGTAACTAAACTCTGTAATGCGGACAGCATGCAGATTTGGTCCTTAATTAATTCAGTGCACACATCGGTTTATTATAAACACACCTAGTAGAAAACGGCTTTAAAAATCAGTTTACCCATCCTAAGACAATCGCTTCTACCGGGTTTCTCGACCGGGGCCTAAAAGTTTAAGTTTAAACTGAAGTTTGAGGAAAAGGCTGCGACGTCATGGCGGCCATGATGAACAGTTAACAATTATTTGCCGAAGTGGAGGTGAATAGTACTTGATATTCCGAGATTGAGGAGCCAATCAGAGCGCGCGAAAAGCACTATTCACTTGTGTGGTATATACTAATTCTTGTTAGCTTCCATTGTAACATTGTCTCCTTACCATATGATATATTTCTGCCGATTATCACTCTTGGGAGTTAATAGATGCATAATAAAATTAATTGCTAAGACTATCGTCCAAAAATATTATCTGAATGGGCAACAAGGGCCCCTGACAACTTACACGGTAGCTACGGAGATCCAAATGTCACTAATATTTTTCTCTCGCATTACAGGACTTGCGGATAGCTACCACCGTAGCCGTAGTCATTGGAATTTTTATACTGTGCTGGTCGCCATTTTTCGCTTTGAACTTTGTCTTCACATATTGTCAGAAGTCCAAGAAAACTGCAGCCGAAATTTGTGCCAAGATTCCGCCACAGTTATCGGTATTTTACAAATGGCTTCAGTATGGCAACTCTGTGTGCAACCCAATTATTTACGGTTTCCGTAACAAGGATTTCAAGAAAGCTTTCAAGCATCTGCTGATGCGCATGTGCGGTAGGAAAGCACCGCTGACACGCTTCGATCGTAGCACCTATGTCCGCACTGCCCGGAGCGCGTACGTGCGTTCGGACTCGAGTTTCGATGAGTCCAGGTCAACAATTTTTCCAAGCCGTATTCCCCCGCCGGGAATGTATGACATGCGTGCGAGTTACAAAAAAGCCATGAACAACGGGCGCAAGAAACCGATTAAAATAAAACAGGCCAAACGGAGCCTTGCGAATGGACTGTTGGCTTTGAACCTGGACGCATTCAACATTCAATCAGAGACAAACGGCTATGTCGTGAAGACAGCCAATCTGGGCTCATCTAGTGACGTCACCAGTTCGGCGTCCGAGGCAAAAGCGTCGGATACCGACATGCAACTGGAAATCTGTCCTCTAGCGCACGCGAACGCTGCTTTTGACGAGTTGGGTGACTTTGAATGCGATAGAGCACGAGTTTCCCCTTTGGCTCAAAAACATGTGGAGTTTTTACAAACTGGGCATGTAAATGAGACATTTGATACCGATGAAGTTTCAAGTCTTGCGCCGGAACGAAATTCACCGAGACGAAACCGAGCCCAAGTTCGTTTTGAGGAAAACGTGGAACCATTGGACGATCAAAGTCGCGAAGAGGTCGTGTCCCAGTCGCCGCAAAGGCAGCGAAAACGCTCGCACTCTGACACAGCACTGGAAGAGCAAAGCGAGAACATAAGGCCGAGGACTAATTCTCCTCTCACGTGATTGAAAAACAGCTCAATCAGGTCGAGGCTCGAGATTTAACGTCCACGCGCGAAGTTACAACGCTTCGTGAGAACTGGTGAGAAATACGGAGAGATGATATTGTGGAATATTGTGGATCATGCTACGTATCTCAATAGTTGATCCGAATGATCAGCAGCTTAAAGGTTTAGTTGAACTGTGCGACGATCCGCCACTTGTAACCGCCAATCTTTAATGATATTATCAGTTTATTACGATTATTTGTTTATGCATTTCATACTTTCAAGTCGCAGGGTCCCACTGAAATCACGTTGGTTTTGTAAGTCAAATATTATATTAATATGGTATTGTTATCATTATTTTATTCTCCAAAAGATTAGCTGTATGCTCTATGCTATTTAGGAGTTTGATGTAGCGTAGTCATCAGAACAAAGAAAATTCGAAATGAAGTTAAAAAATGTACTTGCAGAGATGTCGGAGTGCAGCTATAGTACAACATGCTGGCTACATTATAAATAGAAATATCAGAAGAAAAATTAACATTTATAAAATAACTGTGATACTACGCGCGCCCTGATTGGCTAAATAACCGTGTTAGATGAGAGTATATTACACGCTGACGCGATACGCGATGTTTTTTACTTGACCAATTATTTTATAAAAGAAATATATAACGTGTTCCCGTGTAATATAGCCTCAGTGATCTAAACACTTGGGAAGTTGGGAGAACACGAGAGTAGCGCCGGAAACCACTTGGCGGCCTCGTGGTTTCCTTACGCTACTCTCGTGTTCTCCCAACTTCCCGCTATATTACACGATGACGCGTTATATATTTCTTAAACATTGAGCGGATGACAACAAGAGAAATGTTAAGATTGTCTGAGCAAAACTGTTTCTACTTACGGTTTGTAGCCAACTTTTAGCTTCCAGCTGGAAATCCACAAAGCGCCAAGTAGCCAGATTGTTAGTGTTCAACATTTAATTCGCATCAAGCATGTGGAGTGTTGTAAGCCAGTATAGCACCGCGTCTTTTAAGTAACCAATATCCAGGCTTTGACAGCAAGCTTGAGGTAAATCCGATAGCATCATCGTTGTCCAACAAACTACGCCTTCTTCCATCTAACAGTCGTTTTTAGCAGTGCAAACAAGAGATTCTCGCAGTGTTTTCTTTAAACACGAAAGCGCGCTATAAAAGGCCGTTGGTCCCGCCTCTTTCGACATCAAATTTGCATGTTTGTTGAATCGCACGTGCGTCCACAGCGTTCAGAAGTCCCGCTGTCCATAAACTTTCTCTGCAGCTTGGCGTCTAAAAGTATACATTAAACACATGCGGGCAACTTCAATGTGGAGTTCTGGACGGAAGGATTTGAAACAAAATTTTGCTCTTGGTTGCCAAAATACATTTTGGATTTCGCGGTGCGATGCGACGCATGGCTGCGCGCCAAACATATTTAACTTTTTGCTTTGAAAATTATCCTTGGATTTTACTCAAACTGCATTCAAAATGAATGTTTGATGGCCAGATTGGTGGGACTTGATTATCTTGTTTTGCGTGTATTCAAGTACAAGGAAAAACAAAAGTTGGAAAATTTAGGCTTTTTACTAATTAGGAGCTGTTGTCTCGGTCGCTGTTGATTGACAAGTGGCTCTGCGCTTTCCTGGCAAGCTCACTTTTATAGTGCGCCTTCGTGTTTAATACTGTACTGTCGCGCGAGTCTGTTTGCGAATCTAAGTCCAAGCGAAAAACCAGCCGTGGACGCGCGCGCGATCAATTTTCCCGCCCTTTTTGTGCGCGGGCCTCTTGGCTCAAGGACTGGGTCAAAGTCTCCCCAAACTCCTTCCATTTTTAGTTGTCATAGTTGGATTTGACACGCACATAATTCAAGAATAAGTGCGTTCCAGGTATATTTTACAACATAATGCTACCCAAATAAAATCATACAATAATCTGGAGGCGCTCTTGTGGGCAATTTTCCCAGGAACAAAATATATTATTTAATCCGTCCTTATAACTATTTCTAAGGCGCTCACTGCTAAAATTTCCGCACCATTTCTAGGCTAATAACATGTATACAATAATTTCTGTATTCTGATTGGCTGGGAGCATGTCATTTTATCCTAAACAGTGCAAAACCATGAAATTAACAGTGCAGAATTTTGAAATCGAAAATGTAATAATTTAATAATGAAATTAGAAAGCAACGTGACGGAAATTATTGTATGCATGTTATTAACTAGTAATCGCATGATTTCTCGAAATTGTGGCCTTTGAACAATTTACTTGTGGTCACTTATTCCAAATTACACTCGAAACCATGTGATTATCTATACTAACAATTAGGTTCGCTTACGCTCATTCCCAAGCGATGTTCAGAAATTTGAGCAGAGTGACTGCGCCTTAGAGTGAGAAGGGACCACAAGAAATCACACACCAACTACCAAATGCAGGTCTCTCCAGCCGGCTCACCAGCTCACAGAGAAAAGTCACAAGCAGACAAACTGTTTAAAGCTCGCATGTCGAAACTCTAGTTAAGGGAAAGAAACACAAAATGATGTTGTCTGATGGGCACTGTCTTTTCAAGGAATCTTTGGTCATTATTCTAAAGGGGCCTTTTAGGCCAATCAAACGTTTTGTTTACATCCGGAACGTGTAAAGAATCGAAATCCTGAAAGAACTGACAAACTAAAACTACCATGCTATTTCAATAAGTGGATGTTTTCGGCTCGGTAAAAAAAACTCCATATATTAATTATACTCAAACGAGTCGGGTTTACGCTATCTAGAGGTATTTCTGGGGCTCTATTGGAACAGAGATCAATGAACATGTGCAGGAACCCATTGCATGTGTCTGCAAACCCATCCCTACCCCCAATGGTGTGCTTCAAACTTCATCGGAGACCGCGTCATACAATCTAACTGGGAAGAAAGTCATGCTTAATTGAGTTCGGGCTTTTCGTTCTGGCAATCGCAGAGTCTGGCATGTCGATATGCTGGTGCAGTATTTCTTGTGACATCAAACCACTAGAATACATCAGTTATCTTCGGGACCAACTCGAAAGCGATCCTTTTTGTTTCGTGGTGCGCTGTGGTTGCCAATGACATCCGATCGCTTTGCGAAAATACAAAAATAACAAACAACAAAATAAAAACATTAAGATAAAAGGCCAAATCCTCTCAAACTTGAAATCCACGTTCCTCTCCGATAAACGTTCAATCACACCATGCGGGGTTGGGGTGGGGCGGCCTTGGAAAAGTAGCTTAGAAAAATAAAACGAAAAAAAAAAGAGTGATTCCGGTCGGCCGACGTAAGCCACCTGCTTTCGATGACTACACCACAAGGAAATGATTTAGACCTGTCCGACTAACCCATAACGCACCCGGCACCAAACTCGACAAGACTCCATATAAGATAATGCAATGACTTCATAGCGCTGACAGATTGACCGTGGTGAGCGCCTCATGAATCGCTCTGGCGACGTACTCCACGTTATCTGGGTTAACGCCACATATGTTGATACGACCACTGTTCAGCAGGTAGATGTGTTTGGTGGCCAAAAACTTGACATGTTTCACTGTGGAAAGGTGAAACAGAGGCAGTTAACCCTTTTGACTCCCAAGGGTGATCAATTTCAACTTTCTCCTTGAGTTTCTCACCAGAAATATATCATACAGTAAGGAGAACTTGGCTTTTGATAGTTTGCCCAAATGAAAGCTGTTTAAACTATCAATTCTCACTACGGCGAGACACAACAACAACAACAACAACAACAACAACAACAACAACAACAACAACAGCAACAACAACAACAGCTGTTCATGAGTATACTCTCATGGCACTATTTGTTCTGTAATTTCTTTGACTATATATTTTTGTATATATACTTTCGAAAATAGTAAAAGTACAAGACCAGTAGCCGGGTAGCAAGCGTTTCCGTAGGTTTCTGAGCGCACACGATGACTTTTTCAATTTTGGCCGCGCGAAACTTGGGCCGAGAGCAAAAATTGGGTCGGGGGGGGGGGGGGGGGGAGG
Source organism: Plumapathes pennacea (assembly GCA_964036295.1). Taxonomy (NCBI): domain Eukaryota; kingdom Metazoa; phylum Cnidaria; class Anthozoa; order Antipatharia; family Myriopathidae; genus Plumapathes; species Plumapathes pennacea. The sequence continues at coordinate 451,616 of OZ038473.1, forward strand.
GGGAGGAGGCGAAGGTTTCCTTCTCACCTCCCCGCCCCCCTCCCCTCGCGTCCTTTTTGCGCTCGCCCCAATTTTCGCGCGGCCGAAAATCGAAAAAGTCGTATGCGCTCAGAAACCTACGGAAAAGCTTGCTACGCGGGCTACAAGACTAGAAGTGTGAGGATAGAACTGATGCAAAGACAGAGTGCCTTACCATCAAGCCCGGTGTAGCCGAACATCCCTTTCTGTTCAATCAGATGGTTCCATGTTCCTGGAGTGCCGATTTCTCGTATCTTGTCGTGCAACAGTTGTCTCATTTCTGTCATTCGATCTGTCATGGTCTTTAGATTGCTCCTCCTTCACAAAGAAGAAATCAGATAGTTGATTAGCGGGTTATTTGGTTTGGCTTATTGAGTTTGTCACACACGCGTTGATGGGAGGTCAGATCACAGCACCGGGGAAATTCCAATTCAAGTTGTTACATCTCATCCGTGGATACAAATTCCCCGCCCCCGGGCAAGGAAAAACTGGCAGTTTACTCAATCTCCCACTCTTTTCCTTTTAACTTTTTGTGGTTATCGTACAAATTCCCCGCCCCCGGGCAAGGAAAAACTGACAATTTAACTCAATCTTCTACTCTTTTCCTACTAACTTTTTACGATTCTCGTACAAATTCCTCGCCCCCGGGGCAACCAGGTCTGACAAATCCGGGGGGGGGGGGGGGGGGGGGGGGTTGGGGGGAAGATGGTTACAGCTGAAACATACCATTGAGAGTACAATGCTGAGTTATTGAGCACTGTTGTCACGATACGTGCTCCGTGATTGGGGGGATTGGACCACGTTGGACGGATAATAGCTTTGAGCTGACTTCTAATGCGTTCAGCCGTGCTGTTATCCACGGTCACCACACAGAGGTTACCAGCTCTCTCATCTGCAATGTACAGGTTGTAAGTAATTACGTTAAAAAGACCCTCTCACTGTAGATGCTTTGCGCGCCCAGTGACTGACAACTTCATTCAATCCTGCTCATTTTAAAGATGAAATCGCGAGGCTTGAAACTGGTATATTCTTGAGAGAAAAACGAAAAATTTATCGGAGAACTGATTACGATTTCGAAAAAAAAAAAATAATAAAAAGGCTGTTCTCAACTTTCTCTCATTCACGCGGCATTCCTCGTACAGTCAACATTATGTAATTATAGAAACAAAATGGTTTCTGTCCTTGTCGGAATTTACAGTTTAATAACCTCAGATCAGCTGGAAACGGCTCCACACCATACCCGCATATCTGCTTACACGCTGAAAGGAGAAGATTGAATTTAATCACTCTTAAGATTCCCCAGTTTTCAAAAACACTATCGCAGTTACTGTGAAAAAGGTCTGAAAGGAGAAGATTGAATTTAATCACTCTTAAGATTCCCCAGTTTTCAAAAACACTATCGCAGTTACTCTTGTCCACTCCACATTCTCTTTGACTCTTTATATTTAGGCACAAACCATAAAATGAATAAAAAAAAAAGACGAGACTATAGAGAGACTATAGAGAGTAGAGAATTGAGATCAGTATAGAAGATTTGAAAGTGCATATTATTTGTTAGTGGCGATTCTGTTTAAAGGGACAACGAGGTATTTTCAGTAACAGATCACATAAAAAGGACACCTACTGTACAGGCCAAAGTTCTTGGAAAAGGACTGTGCAGCAAATAGTTCAAATCCTTCACTGACAAAATGGCGAACGGGCCAGGCATCCAACTCTGGATCTCCTGAAGCAAATCCTTGGTAGGCAGTGTCAAAAAATGGAAATAGCTTCTTTTGCTGTGAGAATACAAAGGCACACAGACCGCATCAGCTAGTGTTAAAGCCAAGCCCGTCTATACAGACCTTTTTCACAGTACAAAAAGCTTGCCCAAACATAAACATAAAGACAAAGCACTGAAAAGAGCATAACAAACTTAGTTTCACAAATTTTCAGTTATGGACCAAAATGTCGTAAGGTGCTGCTATTTTCAAAACTGTAATTTTTATAAAGCTTTATGAAATGGACGAGCAAGGTTGCAATGCCTTATGAAAGTTACAATTTTGAAAACAGAGGTGCTTCATGCTTCAAGCAATTGCATCCCGTCTCCTAGCCTTTTCACATGTTTTCCAGGACATTAATTGACTCTGTGGAAAATACATGTAACAAACAAAGATATGGTGCACCTTAAAAATTGTAGCAATTCCTCTCCATTGTTCCTGGGTGGGGTCATATCCAGTGGGGTTATGAGCACAACAATGCATAAGCACGATGGAGTTCTCAGGTGCATTCTGTTGAAAAACAGAAGAGAAAGAAATCAGCAACAGTGAGTATAAAATGGCTGTTTTTATTACCAAGATATAAAAGAAAACATCCTGTAATATTATTACATTGTATTCTACCATATTATGTACTATATTAATTCGTTTTACCATGATCATTACTCGAGTTTACAGTGGAAACCTTAATTGCTGGAGGGCTGTCTCAGGAGTAAAAGGATTTATTGATAGTCCAAAGTAAAGCATAAAATAACACTTCCCACAGTATTTCTGTTTGCAATGGAATTCAAGCCTTTATTCAGGAAAAGCAGCTTACTTCTAGATCTTCACACAAGCCCTCAAAATCCAGAGACTTTGCAGCCCTATTGTAGTAGCGATATTCCCTGACATCAGTATAGCCAGCAGCTTTGAGAATCTTCTGGTGGTTTCCTGTCATAATGAGAAAATTGAAAAAAAGGGCACATATTTTAATATAACATTATTTTGTATAAGGCATATCACAAAAAATTAAACTGTACAACATGTAGCTATCTCGAACTCGGTTATCTCAAAATCCCCGCTATCTTGAACAGAAATTGATTTCCCTTGAAAACGAACTTGATAGACATTCGCCCTTGGCAGAACCCCGTTATCTCGATCCCCCACTATCCAGATCCCCCGCTATCTAGATCCCCCGCTATCTCGATCCCTCACTATCTCGAACTATTTCGTGGTTCTCCTGAGAGTTCGAGATAGCAAGGTTTTGCACTGCATTAATTATTAACCCTTCCACTCCCAAGAGTGATCAACCTCAATTTTCTCCTTCAGTTTAATTCTCACCAGAGATACAGTATCATACAGTAAGGAGAACTTGGCTTTTGATAACTTTCTCAGATGCATGCTGATTAAACTATCAATTCTCACTACTCACTCCTACATTTTCTTCCTAAAATGTTAAGAGAATCAGCACTCCGAGCTTGGGAGTGAAAGAGTAAACTCTTCAGCCCAATGTCAAATATTGTTTGCTCCAGGCATCAGGCTATAACAGCCATTTTCCCAGATAATAGCAGTAAAAATTGAACTTACCCCAAGTTGGGCTCGACACATAGACAGTGGTAACAGGGTAGAATTTCTTCAAAAAATCCATGCCAAGTCGAATACTGCCAGTCCCGGATATAGCCTGAGCTCCAGTGACCTAGAGATGAAGCATATATATTAGAGACAGATGCATGACGGGAAATCCTTGTTTATTGATGCAGATTTTCAACCCCAGAGTGCAGTGTTGCATCCTTGGAAGCACAAATCTCAATTTGGACAATGCATAACTCCAGCAAGCCAAATAACCAATGAAGTAACACACATTTTGAGGTCATACCTATTGATGCAAACAGTACACTAACATTTTGCAGTTCAGAATGGCAAAAGCTCTTTCAAAAAATCGAATATTCAGTAAAATTTTGAGGAAAAATAGAAGCATTTCTAAAACACACATATCCTCCAATATATCCTAATTTATCCACAAATCCTCAAACAAGACTGTCCCTTCCCTTAGCCAAAATTTGAAAAAAGCGACCCCCTTGAATAAGCACCTCCTTCCCCTTTCTCTGTTTTGTTGTTTTGCACAAAACAGTATTTTAACACCAATGCGATGTTTTGTGAACACATTTTACTAAACAGAAATAATGAGAAAGTGTATCGCTATTAGAACCATTTGAACAGCTTAAGTTATGTAGTTGTTGTTTATGGACAAATGTTACGCATTTCAAACTAAAATAGATAAAACTTGCCTTGTTTGCAACTATGGCAGGGTTATCATTTCCAAGCAGCAGTTTACAAGCCGTGTCTGAGAACGCCCTGAGTCCATCAATTCCTAAGTACTCGTGGTTTAGTGTACCATTGGCTATTTCTTGAGCTAAGTGTGTCTCTACTGCTTTAACTACGGGCAGAACCCATGGTTTGCCACTGGCATCGCGGAAGGCTGGAAAAACATACGCAAGGACAAACATGTATTAGCTGCACTAATTCACATAGCCTTTTACAATACTCCTACAAGCTGTCAATCAACTTGGAAGATACAAATTTTATTTTCAAGAGTAAAAACAATATTTTACGAACGAGGGCTACAGGTGCAAGCAATGCAATTTTCTTTATATTATATAGACACAAGTGTTTTGTGAGAAAGTGCAAAAGCCAGAAATGATGCTATCAATATCCTCACTAGTGAGGATATGGAAAAATCACCACTCGGGTTCCAGATGTAATTTTGTATGGAATTTAATGCAAGCAGTAAAACACTCGCGTATATTATAAACTCTCATCTTACATGGCTATTTAGTCAATCAGAATGTGTGTGGCAATCATAGTTATTTTATAAAATATCAATATTAGCCTTCATGAAGAAAATGTGGCAACATCATCAATATCAGACTAACCACAGGGGAGAAGGGTGGGGGGAGGGGTGATGGCCCAGACATTTGTTACACAATTAACAGCAAGTGACAATAATGCAATGATGGAATTCGCCTAATAAAAAATTTAAAAACACCTACAAAAACAGACCATTTAAAGAGACAACCTCATTTTACAGTCTTTATCTGACTACGGCAGTTCACCCGAACAAAACAAATATAACGATCAATACTGTACAATATCAAGCCCGATATAGATGCAGCTGTGTGGAACGGGGGAAACGTGGCAAATGCATCACAAGTGCCACAAGGCAACTCGACTTTCATCATTTTATCCAAGAATATCTCTATTTTTCTTGCTATAACTTGTCTAGACGGGCCCTGCTTAAATTAAATGTATCAATAGTACATTTTGTGAATTCGTTCACATCCATGCAGCCTTCCTCAGCTAGATTAACCAAAAAGACAGCCTTTTTGTTACAAAACGCGGCTGGTTTTCCGCTGATAGTTTCTACCCGCCATCAATAAACTACCGGATGTTTGGAGTAAAAAGGCCGGTAATCCGGCCGACATCTTGCTTGTTACCTCCTATTCCAAGATTGACCTTGTCCGGGCTTGCATCATCGTTGTAGGCCTGGTTTACGGAGAACACATGGTCAGTAGGAACAAGGGGAACGTCTGTAAAAACAGAAGCCATTTTCAATGTTTCACGTAGTATTACAACAAAGGCGCCCGCGGCAGATTCATTCCGGTCAGTCCAGTTTGCCAGGACGCCCGTGTTTGAGCCCGCAATCAATATGACCAGGGGATTCCGTCTCGTGACGTCAAGTGCCGCTTTGACAACCTCGTTCCCAGGGCCGGGCCATCCGCGGCAGAAGCTCCCGACCGATTGTCCTGGGAACGAGGTTGCAGTCTGGCCGGTTTCTCCCCTCGAACACCGCGGCAAAACGTCTGCGCATGCGTTGTTTTTTAAGGTCCCGGTGCAATCAGAATGGGGCAAGCAAAAAGCTGCAGAGGAAGGGGGAGGAGGAAATTCCACAATGGACAAACACATTTCGCAGCCACAAACAATCAGTGGTAAAGAACAAGGGCATGATTTTGCAGGATCAGTAATTTAAATACTTTTTGGCAGCAATTTTAATATAGTTGGGGGTGGGGGGATGGGGAAGTAGAATAAAGGACCTTCTCTTTTGGCAAGGGGTCATCAAAGTTCTTTCCAGTCCCTTGCATAAAATGTGGGAAAATGCATGCAAGGACTCCTGGAAACAGGATGGGGACGTCACTCAATATTCTCAGAGTATGACTGTTTTGAAATGTTGAACAGAAACTAGCATCACAATAAAGCATCATTCAACATCACCAGCCACATGCATTCACTGTTTTATTCACCATCATTGGGCATTATTTACCATCATTCTGCAGTAAGCATTTTATCATGTAGTCGCTTATGAGAGGTTCACTAATAGAAATTTAACTGAGTGACCGATCGGTCATTTGGTTAGTGGTCACTTAAGTGAGGTTGTCCCTTTCAGGAGGTGCTTGCTGAAGTAGTTCTTATCTTCTGGCTGGCTGATTGACTGATACACAGACACCACTGTCTTTCCATTCTGACACGAAGCTCCTTAAATGAAAGGGGGTCATTGCATTAAGGCACAAACATGAAATACAAAAACATGAACTTTTAAAAAACACAAAACTGAACCTGAACTTTCTCACTTGGTGCCGCTATTAGAACTATGCAGCAAACAGCTTTTGTATATAATAAAAATACAATGTTGTTTATGCACAAACATCATACATTGCAAATTAAAATAAATGACCATCTGGCCATGATTTGCAAATAATTAAATAAGTGCCTCTCTCCCCTTCCCCATTCTATCATCAACTTGAAATTATTGTAGGATTTATGATATTTGTTTTGTTTGTTTGTTTGTTTGTTGTTGTTGTTGTTGTTTTTTAATATTTAAAATTCCTTTTCCCCATGCTTTACCTGTTTGGTTAGTACATTTTGTCCACAGTCAGTATCCAAGATTGGCCCTATAACAATGTCCAACTAAAAAAGATGCCCTCTTTGTAATATTGTTCTTCACCAGGAAGTATGGAACAGCCAGCTTTTTTCCAGCACACAAGCCCAGTGCGAATTCTGGGATCTGCCCATCTAGCCTTGACAAAAAATGAAGAATACATTATTAATTATCAGAAATAGAAACCTTAAGAACTAAAATAATATATTTATCTTTCAAAGAATAGTAACTAGGGCACTGACTGATCACACAAAGTGGATAACTTGGCAGGTCTGTCCTGCATATCAGTGATTTTAAATTATTTCTACTAGCAATGTGATCTTGTAATGATTTATATTTTGTCTATAACATTATCTATAACATCACCCACCTGATACAAAACTCCAGGAAAGTAGGAAGTCACTGCAGCCTTGTGCTCAGGAAATTACTGCTTGAAAAACTCTGAAGGCTGTGGAATAAAATAATGGACTAGTCAAGTGGATTTTATGGGTATGTTGGTATTCAACAAACTATGTGGGGTACTTGCAAAGACCTCAACAGAAATTTAAGAGCTCCATGGGTACCACCCTTCTTTGGGTGGGAGTGTGCTGCCCAGGACTGAAAACTCTTAACCTATTTCAGACCAAGATTTGTGATTTCCGACCCTATTTCAGAGCAAATTTGCAATTGTCAACCCTCTTTCAGACCAAACATATATAAAAATCTCTGACCCTATTCCAGTCCAAAGGTTAAAATTGATACCTTGTTCCAGACTAAAATGCTGAAAATAATGCAATTTGCCCCCCCCCCCGGGTCAACCCCCCTCAACCTTGGGCCATGCCCAATTCTGCCTGGCCCCAAAGCATGCTAAAGATATGAATTATGGTTGTATGGTAGTTTGAAATTTCGTCTTACTGTACCTTCCGTCCTTTAGTTCCTTTCTTTACTTCAACCATCATCTGAAGGGCAAGGCCAACACAGCTTCCAACAGAGTCTCTGTTTAAATAGAAATTCTCTCTTTTGGGAACTTGTCCCTTGTTTATTCATTCCTTCAATTTATTTAATTTGATAATTGATTTAATAAATTCATTTATTCATTATATGAATAATTAATCAATTGATTTAATAAATTCATTTATTCATTATATGAATAATTAATCAATTCATTTATTCATTATATGAATAAATGAATAATTAAATAAATGCATGCATGAATGAATAAATCAATTCTGACTGGCCCAATGGAATTATGGGTGTATGGTAATTTGAAATTTGGATTTGAATAAATCAATTCATTCACTTATACATTATTTAATCATTCATTTATTCTTTTGTTCATTTTATCGTTTATTCTTTTGTTCATTTCTTTACTTGTTATTCTTTATTCCTTTATTCATACATTAAAGAATAAAATAAATAAATAAAATAAAATAATAAAATAAATGAAATAAATAAATTTTAATCATTGGGTGTGTTGGGTTAGGTTATGGCGCCATGGTTAGGGTCAAGTAGTGTTAGGGTCAGTGTTACGGTTACTTAGGGTTATGGTTATGGGTTAGGAATGGGGCATCCTGTCGGGGGAGGGGGCCTGGGATGGTGGAAGTACACCAAGGGAGGTGACAGTTGCACAACCACGTTCACGGTCATCCCAGGCCCCCTCTCCCGCCCCTCCCCTCAAATCCCATCCCTCCCAAATCACCTGTACAATCCAGTCCCTATCCACCTACCCTCCGACCAACAGCCAACCCCACTGAAGGAGGAAGAATGCAGATGAATATCAGCAAGGAGATAGACAGGAAGAGATTCAAAACAGGGCCCTGAGGGGGCCGTGGGTGCATTGCCTCCCCTCTGATGAGTTGTAGGAGTAAGATGAGAAAGTTAGGGCTAGAATGGGGAGAATTGGCCAAAGCAGTGGTACGCATAACAACCCTCTCGACAAGTTAAATGAGTGGACCACCCCTCGGCGACGAGATCTGGAGCTGCAAGCAGTCCTTTGTAGAGGATGGCACCCTCCATCCGGAGTACAAGCAAATGCGACTTGGCGGCAGAGACCCCCCCAAACAGAGGTGCCATCAATGTCGTTGAGGTCTATGTTGCCTGTAAGCCGACCAGTCTCGAGTCACCTGCCCATTCTTCTCATTTTGAGGATTGAAATGCGTACCACTGCTTTGGCCAATTCTCCCCATTCTAGTCCTAACTCTCCCACCTAACTCCTACAACTCACCAGAGGGAAAACAATGCGCCCACGGTCTCCTCAGAGTCCTGTTTCAAACCTCTCCCTGCCTATCCCTTTGCTAACATTCATCTGCATCCTTCCTCCTTCAGCAGAGTTGAATGATGGTCATCATCAGGTTGATGGAAGGCACACAATGATCATACAGGGGACGAGGGACTTGAGGGGACTTAGAAGAAAAGAGAAAAACGGATGATAATAAGAGAGCCTGGAACAGCATGCTGGAGGAATGTCCACAACAGTCTGCAGGAAGTCAGTCCAGAAGAGTCTGTCTGCAACAGTCTGGAGGAAGTCAGCCTGGAAAACTCTGCAGCAGCTGGCTCAGGAGAACATCTGACTATAGTAGGGAGAACAGGAAACATGAGGTAAGAAAACAGTGTAAAATAATACTATTGTAATGGGTGAAAATTGAGCATGGGTACTTACGAAAATAGTAAACAAGTTTACCAAATAGCACATCTGAGTTGGAAAACAGTTTCAATCACCAGGAAAAAAGAAATGCACTGTATCACAAAATTATATATAAAAAAAACGCACAATTTTGAATTTCAAGGAGTTCGAACTTCCACGGCAGTAAATTGCAGGGATACTGCCTGCCCAGTGTCAGGCTGGATAGGAGACATAGGACATAAAACTGCCCCAATAGGGTGCACAACCAACAGACACATGGATACCAATAGAACAACAAAGAGTGTAAGGCAATATAAAGGATGACCAACAAAACATAAATACCTAAATCAAGTAAAGAAATAGATGAGAATATAAAGATAGAAAACCGGGAGGCGAAACAGAACAAAAGATACCAGGAACAGAAGGAAGGCACGGAAGTGAAAATACAGCAGCACAAGAAATAAAAGTCGATGTGACTGGGAGAAAACAAAACAAGAAAACTGGGGAAAAATATTTATCAAAGATTAAGGATACGAAGGGAAAAACGAAATGATGCAAACTAATGCTACGAAGCGACCATAAAAGCCAGAGGAGTATGTAAAAAGCATTGCGAAAGGCAAAAGGAAACAAATTTACACAGAAAAACTAAAGACGCAAGAAATAACAGGAGTGTGAAACGAAGGGACATGCGACAAGGGAGAAACGAAGGCCAAACAAATTAACACGAGGGTGTGATCAAAGTGACAACTGCGTTTTGCATAAGTGACACGAGAAGGAAACTTGAACGCGCACATGGCCTGAGAAGGCGAGTTGGTTACGGGGAGAAACGACAAACAACAACGACAGAACCTAAAACTAAATTACCTGTAAAAGGGGGCTTCGTTTAGGCGTGGAGCCGGACGCTTTGGCCCGCTTCAGCCGACGTTCAGTTGCGAACGAGGTGGATGTCCTAGTCGGGGGGAGTTCGGAGATCAGAGGCGTTGGGAATCTGGAGGTTTCTTTTCTGCTGGAAATCATTCCGAACTTGGGGAGCCTTGAAAATCTTGTGAAGCAACAGCGAACTCCCGCTCTTCCAACCAAGATGGACGTTTCTTTGGCGAAGTCAAAATTCCCGCCAATCATTACCCATGATTCCCGTGGTCAGCCTCGTCCCGGAGATTCTGCCGCGGATGGCCCTGGGAACGAGGTTGCCGCTTTGCCCCTGAGCCCGCAAGCACCATGACGTCATGGAGTACTTTTTGGAGCGATCGTTTCGTTCCTTCATGTTTTTATTAGATCGGAGTACATATCGTTTGCTTTTATAGCTTAAAGATCATGGGTTTGTTCGGAAAAACTCCGCAGAAAACACCAAAGGAGCAGGTGGGGCTAGAAACAGTTCGTGTATTAGGAAAGGTTTTATTTAGAAGTATGATCGGGCTGTTTTCTTCGAGTTGTTTTGCTTTAGTTTGCGTTGTATTTTAAAATGTTTGTGATGGCATAATACAGGACGAAAGTACTTGGATATTGTCGTTGTACGGAGGTATCAATGGTCACTTAAAAGTTGGAGAATTGTGTTCATGTTTTTAATGTTTTCAGTACACACTGTTGTATAATTATTCATTTTTATTTTCGTCTAGTACGGCGTCAAATGACACCCCCACCCACCCACTCCTGATTGATTTTTGCTCCTGCCATTTTATGTTTTTATGTGTTATGATCACATCTAGATCACACCTAGAAATCCAGTACATTACTAACAATACATAATCAATAGGTGTATGTTATCACAACTGTAAACAGGGGCTCTCCTTGAAAAGCCCAACAGAGTTTCCTGAGAGCTCCTGCTCCTATTTATCAACTGTAAAATAGAACCACTATCGTGAAAATATCTTCAATAGGGCAAATAAAATTATTATTATGTATGCTGCAGAAAACTTTATTAATCCCTGATCCGAATCTATGGTTTTGTACATGTACCCGGCCATTGTTGTGTGTGCACTAGCTTACTGTTTGTCCGGATTTTGCAGGTGCAAGAATGGTGTCGCACAATGCGTAAGGAAGGAAGGATGCTGGATAGGCAGATCAGAGGTGCAGTACAACACCAGGATATTGTTTTTAAGATTACTGGGGATTGGAGTGGTCAGTAACTGGATGGATGTATTATGGTATTGTGAGAATTGGAGCTGCTAAACCTGGGCTGGTTCCAGACCATGTGATTGTGTGAATCAGTTGATTTATCTACAGATTTGATATGACATTGAGCAAATTATATATCATATTTGTGGATTACCTCCCTGATCGACAACCTCTTACATTTAGGCACATGTCTCACCTTCCAAGGACTTGGTTTTGCCTTGCTTAGGGAGGTACATGTAGCCTAACCCTGACCATAACCTGGACTTAACCTTAACCTAACAACTGTAAACCTGGACCTAATTAACCTCCCTAAGAGAGCTGTGATCTCCTTTTGTGGGACTGCGCAAGCAAAGCTCCCAAGCAAAGTCAACCTATTGAAAATATTGATGGGTTCCTCACTTTGATTTGTTTGTTTGTCTTGTAAACAGCTATTAAAGTAGAGGAGGAAAAGGTTACCAGATCTTTAAGAGATGCAGCTAAGAAAGGACAGAAAGATGTTTGTACAATTTTAGCCAAAGAACTCATCGGATCAAGAAAAGCTGTCAACAAGATCTATGCCTCAAAAGCTCAGCTGAATTCTGTGGAAATGTCCATGAAAAATCAACTTGGTGAGCAGGAATAAAATTATAGTGTCACATATTTTGTTTAGTAATAGCTAGTTTTTTCAATCATGTACAGACTTCATTTATCATTTAATTTCATGCAATTGCCATTATTATTAGTAGTAGTCTAACTCTTATAATTACTGCTTGTCTAGTATCCCTTAGTAGTGATGCTTACAGTAAAGACTATTCAACACTTTAATAATTAAAAGGTATTCATTAATTCAATCAACTTCGATATTCTCTTTCCATTTTTATACAGAATTGTTCACCTGATAACATGCTCACAGGCATTTGTGATAAAGTCACTACATCCTTACATGTACAGTACTCATTTTCACTTTCAGCAACACTGCGAATGGCAGGAGCGTTAGAGAAGAGTGGTGAGGTTATGAAGTATATGCAACAGCTGGTAAAGGTCCCTGAAATCCAGGCAACTATGCAAGAAATGTCCAAAGAGATGATGAAGGTATTGACGTGTGCAGTGGAATGCTATATTATACTTAGTACCTTACTTGTAAGAAGAATACTGTAGATTGGAACTCTGTCAGCAATGGATAGATTAAAGATAGGAGGTGGACCCAGACCTTTGAGATTTAAGTTGGAGTGACAGTGAGTACATTTGCCTTAAAACTCACATTAACATCCCAAGTTGCCATTGTGATTTCTTTAGGCGGGAATCATTGAAGAGATGATGGAGGACACTTTTGAGGGAATGGAAGATGACGACTTGGAGGAAGCTGCCCAAGAGGAAGTAGACAAGATTCTATTTGAAGTTACTAAAGGTAAAAGTTAAACTTAATATCTGACAAATGCACACAAGACAGAGAAAAATAGCCCAAATTCCAGCATGCACTGTACATTGGAACTCCAGCAAATAGGAGTTAGTGCATCTTGAAACAAGTCATATACTTGCACTTAACTTTTTTACAAAATTATTATACAGTACGCTACACATCAAACTTGAATTTTACAGCAATTATTCAATCATGAAGCATTAAAATTGGAGTGTTGTAGCAAAGGAGTAATTTTGAAAAATGGTGTACAATGTAAACTACAATGGAACCTCGCCTTATGGCCCCCCCATTAATACGGCCAAACTTGTTATTACAGCCACTTTTTTATGTTACGCCAAACAACCCCCCAGGTCATTTTCTTATGTGAAAACCCTGTTAAAACAGCCACACCATTAATAATTACAGCCAGATTTTTGTGCCCCGATGATGGCCGTATTAACGGGGTTCCACTGTATGTAATTATGTACAGCTGGTACTCTATAACAAATAACACCATGCCTCCCTCATTTGTCCTTTTTCCTTTTCATGACTTCTTCTTGCCTTCGTCAGGTGCACTCGGACAAGCTGGGCCTGTCTCAAGTAAACTCCCTGTAAGTATTTTTGAAGTATAAACAGGCCACAAGTACTGGTGTGCACGTTGACTTTAATCCCAAAGAGGTTTTATCAAAGGGTCCTCCCCACATTAGTGTCAGAAAAGTACCTGTCTTCTTGCAAATACAAGCACAAGCACAAATAAAAGGTCCTGATTTTTCACTGTAAAAACAGAATTGACAAAATGCATACTGATGCAAAGCTGAAAAATGTTATCGTTATGTTCCATTTTCGTTCTGCATCACTAATGAAAACCAGAATGAAATGTAGGAGTAGAGTTAGGAGAATTGATGGTTTGAACAACTCGGACCCAAGCAATAGGTCACCTCTGCAATAAGTAAATTGGGGCAGAGTTGAAGAGAGAAGTTTGTCTTTGGTCATTCTCAGGGATAAATCCAAATTATTTCAAAGGAATACAAAAAAAAAAAAAAAAAAAAAAATCACCAAGCAGAAATATTTGATGTCTCACTTTTGTTTTGTTGTTGTTGCTTTGTTCTTCAGGGTGGGGAGGAAGGAGCAGCTGCCATGGCCCCAGAAGAGGATGAAGGGGAACTGGATGACATGAAAGCAAGACTGGAAGCACTGAGAAGTTAAACCTTGCGTTTTTCTCAAGAAATCTGACATGACCTGGTGTTTGATCCAGAACATTGTATATATCCCAGTCAGGCATGCTTAAAACTTTTACTGCCAAAGTTGAATTTTACCCAAAAATGTCCAATTCCTGGACAAAAATGCTTATAAAGTTGTTGAATGTTGCTGAATAGTTCTTGAACAACATGGCAGTTAAGGTTAGTCATTCCATTAGAGTAGTTTTCTTAGTAAGTACAGCAGTAAAAAAGTCAGCATTAATTATTTATGTACATGTACTTATGACTTGTAACTCCAGTACCACATATTTTCCTGTGGAGTGGCAAAGTTCTCATCCCTGGTTTTTTTGGTGCCTAATGTATGGCATTTGAATGTAACTATGATTTTGTGATAAACTTTTCCATTAATTTTGATGACTTGATTTATCTGTTGGAGTAGGCTAGGCTTCAGCATTTGTTGTACTGTAGGGTTACAAATTCTCAAACTTGGCTTTTGATACCCTGTTCAGATGATAGCTGATTAAACTATCACTCCCTATTGCATCAGTCATACAGTTTACTCTTAAAAGGTTGGGAGAATCTGCATTTTGGACTTGGGAGTTAAAGGTTAAGGCTACGATGACCGCTTTGGCAACTGCTGCATGTATTACAACTCATATGGCTGGCGATACCATCTCTTTGCACAACACTATAAGTTCTGACGCAACGCTCCCCAATTAAACAAACAGTATTTTACACCACCAACAGCCACTCCCTGCAAGAACATACAACATTGCTACTTCCAGTGGTCAGAGAGATGTTGCTTGTCCTGCAGTCCATTCTGTAGGAAACATAAGTTTGAGAGGAGATTACTTTAAAAATATCACCAAACAGAAGTATGCATGTCAATTCTGCTGACTGATTCTCAGATTAAATTATAATTTGCAGAGAAATCTATTGTTTTTGACAGATGCCAGACAACAACAATGAAGACACGCCACAGTTTACCACTTTGTAACAAAGATACAAACCTGGTAGTCCTCGCACACATGCGCTCCTTGATTTTCTCTGCGAGCCTTGGCCATGCGCAGTGCACTGTGTTGGTTTTCAAGGTCTACAGCTCCACAATCTTCACCAGATCCATTTAAATACGCTCAGATGTGACGACAGTATAAATATTTTCATGAAATCAGAAAGAGAAAGCCTGGGTTAAACGTAGATCTTAGCATGCATCGAACTCAATGCAAATTATCTCAAACAATGGATTTTGGTCATTTGCATTGAATTTGACGCATGCTAAGATCTACGTTTAACCCAGGCCTAAGATAAATATCAAAAATACTATAAGTAACAGATGAACATAAGGCTTACTTTGATATACCATACTATTATAACACATTAACATAAAGCTATAAACTTTGATATACAAGTACTATACAGTAATATAAGTAATATACAACCCAATAAAAACTTTAACTGTGTTTGTAAAACATATCTTGTTCAAATACGTCCAAACTCATAGACTTTCGCTCATCACTTCCATTCAGTTCTATGACAATAGCAAGTGACTGTAGAGCCAGTCACACAAACCGTTACAAGATCAACCAACCACAAGCCACAAAACAAAAACAAGCAAGTAATTGTAGAACCAGTCACACAACCCATTACAAGATCAGCCAATTACAAGCCACAAAACAAGCAAGTGACTGTAGAGCCAGTCACACAAAACGTTACAACATCAACCAGTTACAAGTCACAAAACAAACAAGCAAGTGATTGTAGAGCCAGTCACACAACCTGTTACAAGATCAACCAATTACAAGCCACAAAACAAACAAGCAGGTGACTGTAGAGCCAGTCACATAACCCGTTACAACTTCAACCAATTACAAGTCACAAAACAAACAAGCAAGTGACTGTAGAGCCAGTCACACAACCCCTTACAAGACCAACCAATTACATGTCACAAAACAAACAAGCAAGTGACTGTAGAGCCAGTCACACAACCCGTTACAACATCAACCAATTACAAGTCACAAAACAAACAAGTGACTGTAGAGCCAGTCACACAACCCATTACAACATCAACCAATTACAAGCCACAAAACAAACAAGCAGGTGACTGTAGAGCCAGTCACACAACCCCGTTACAACATCAACCGATTACAAGTCACAAAACAAACAAGCAAGTGACTGTAGAGCCAGTCACACAACCCGTTACAACATCAACCAATTACAAGTCACAAAACAAACAAGTGACTGTAGAGCCAGTCACACAACCCATTACAACATCAACCAATTACAAGCCACAAAACAAACAAGCAAGTGACTGTAGAGCCAGTCACACAAACCGTTACAACATCAACCAATTACAAGTCACAAAACAAACAAGCAAGTGACTGTAGAGCCAGTCACACAACCCCTTACAAAATCAACCAATTACATGTCACAAAACAAACAAGCAAGTGACTGTAGAGCCAGTCACACAAACCGTTACAACATCAACCAATTACAAGCCACAAAACAAACAAGCAGGTGACTGTAGAGCCAGTCACACAAAACGTTACAAGATCAACCAATTACAAGTCACAAAACAAACAAGTGACTGTAGAGCCAGTCACACAACCCATTACAACATCAACCAATTACAAGTCACAAAACAAACAAGTGACTGTAGAGCCAGTCACACAAAACGTTACAACATCAACCAATTACAAGTCACAAAACAAACAAGCAGGTGACTGTAGAGCCAGTGACACAACCCGCTACAACATCAACCAATTACAAGTCACAAAACAAACAAACGACTGTAGAGCCAGTCACACAAAACGTTACAAGATCAACCAATTACATGTCACAAAACAAACAAGCAAGTGACTGTAGAGCCAGTCACACAACCTGTTACAACATCAACCAATTACAAGTCACAAAACAAACAAGCAAGTGACTGTAGAGCCAGTCACACAACCCCTTACAAGATCAACCAATTACATGTCACAAAACAAACAAGCAAGTGACTGTAGAGCCAGTCAAACAACCCCTTACAAGATCAACCAATTACATGTCACAAAACAAACAAGCAGGTGACTGTAGAGCCAGTCACACAACCCATTACAATATCAACCAATTACAAGCCACAAAACAAACAAGCAGGTGACTGTAGAGCCAGTCACACAACCCGTTACAACATCAACCAATTACAAGTCACAAAACAAACAAGCAAGTGACTGTAGAGCCAGTCACACAACCCATTACAACATCAAGCAATTACAAGCCACAAAACAAACAAGGAGGTGACTGTAGAGCCAGTCACACAACCCATTACAACATCAACCAATTACAAGTCACAAAACAAACAAGCAAGTGACTGTAGAGCCAGTCACACAAACCGTTACAAGATCAACCAATTACAAGCCACAAAACAAACAAGCAGGTGACTGTAGAGCCAGTCACACAACCCATTACAACATCAACCAATTACAAGTCACAAAACAAACAAGCAAGTGACTGTAGAGCCAGTCACACAACCCATTACAAGATCAACCAATTACAAGCCACAAAACAAACAAGTGACTGTAGAGCCAGTCACACAAAACGTTACATCAACCAATTACAAGCCACAAAACAAACAAGCAAGTGACTGTAGAGCCAGTCACACAACCCATTACAAGATCAACCAATTACAAGCCACAAAACAAACAAGTGACTGTAGAGCCAGTCACACAAAACGTTACAAGATCAACCAATTACAAGCCACAAAACAAACAAGCAAGTGACTGTAGAGCCAGTCACAAACCGTTACAAGATCAACCAATTACAAGCCACAAAACAAACAAGTGACTATAGAGCCAGTCACACAAAACGTTACAAGATGAACCAATTACAAGCCACAAAACACAAAACAAGGGACTGTAGAGCCAGTCACACAAACAAGCCACAAAACTTGACAATCGCAAGGGCAAAGGAGATCGCTGTGGGAATGGAAAGAGCAGAAAAAATTTCCATCTCCTTGCTGATCAAAATAAAGGCGCGACTGCTGAAACTGTGAACCAGCTGAGCAAAGGAAAGCGTTCACTGACAAAATCGCAGGAAGCAAAGTGCAGTCGGTGTGGCGGGAAGCACATGGCGAGTATGTGCTAGTTCAAAGATGCCACATTAAGTGCAACAAGAAAGGGCACATCACCCGAGTGTCGCTCGAAGGGAAGTGACACTGGCAAAGCCAAGCCAAGAGAAAAACACTCAAAACTATCCGGGTGGAATAAAGGCATGAACCTGTTAGAAGACAGCGTTCAAGAAGAATATGGTATGTTCAAAATCAGCGACAACAAGGCGACACCAATCCAAGTCGAGATGGTGATCAACGGTACTAAAACAGTGATGGCAAGTGGACACGGGAGCGGCCCTGACAGCGACAAGCTGCAGTACCTGATCAAAGGAGCAACTGATCAAAACAAACCCGCAGGTGGGGCAACTGAAGCCAAGCACGGTGAGCTTGAAGACCTACACAGGTGAATCAGTGGCATTGTGTGGTGAAATTATGGTTAAAGTGTTCTACGAAAACAAGCAGTATGAACTCCCCTTGTAGGAGCCACACATACTTTGCTGGGTCGAAATTAGCTACAAACCATCAAGTTAGAGTGGCATGAGATCTTCACAGTCAACATGAAAACATGGTGGAAAAGTTCTCTGAAGTGTTTCAAAGTGGGTTGGGCACATTGCAGGGACCAAGGCCAAAATTCAGGTTGATCCAGATGCACAGCCAAGCTACTGAAAAGCCCGACCAGTGCCCTATCTCCTGAAGGAGAAAATTGAGGAACAACTCGAGCAATTGGTGGACACAGGAATCCTAGGACCAGTCCAGTATAGTGAGTGCAGGGCAGCACCAATCGCATTTTTGGACACTACAAAATGACCATCAACAAAGTGTCCAAATTTGATAACTATCCACTACCTAAAACAGAGGATCTGTTTGCAACTGAATGGGGGACAGCAATTTACTAAGTTGGACATGAGCCAAGCTTACCAACAACTACCACTGAATGAGGAGTCGAAGGTGTATACCACAATCAAAACCCATTAGGGATTGTTCAGGTATACATGGGTTAGGAATCTATCAGAGAGTGATGGACAATCTGGTACAAGGAATTCCACACGTGGTGGTGAGGATGGATGACATCCAAGCAGAATCTCAAGGAAGTCCTGAGCAAACTGAAAGCAGCTGGGTTGCACCTGAGTGAGGGAAAGTGTACTTTCCTTGCAGAGGAGGTGGTGTATCCAGGCCAACTGGTGACCCACAAAGGGGTGCAGCCAGTTAAAGAGAAGGTCAAAGCTGTTACAGAGGTTCTCAGCTGAAGTCATATTTGGGTATGCTGAACTACTACCCAACCTGGCTACAGAACTCCATCCACTACACAAGCAGGAGCAGGCAAAAGCGTTCCAGAGATCTAAGGAACTATTGACCAAAGCAAACCTACTGGTGCATTTTGATAGCAGCAAAGAGATTGTGCTGTCGTGTGATGCCTCCCCTTATGGAATTGGCGCAGTGCTCACCCACAAGATGGCAGAAGATCAGCCAGTGGGCCAGAAGGGAACCCACCATGTCCAGAGTTATTGCGTACGTAACCCAGGGGTGTCTAGCAGTACTGCCAGAACATGAAGAGGAACTGAGACCCTACTTCAATCGGCGGACGGAGCTGACAACAGGAGGCAGGTTGTCTTAAGTGGGGGCAGAGGGTTGTGATACCCCCTCAAGGCTGTAATCTAATGATGGCAGAGTTGCATGTGGGACACCCAGGCATTTGTCACATGAAAGCATTGGCCAGGCCAATAATGTGGTGGCCAAAGATGGACAGTGACCTGGAGCAGTGTGTCTAGACCGGTAGCCCCTGTCAGGAGAACAGGCAGAAGCCGACCCGAGCCCCATTACACCCATGGGAGTTCCCTCATCGCCCCTGGACCAGGCTACACATTGATTTAGCAGGACCATTTCTGGGGAAGATGTGGTTAATCATAGTGGACACTTACTCAAAGTGGATTGGTGTACACAGGATGAATACTGCAACATCCAATGCTACCGTGGAGAAACTCTGGGAGACCTTTGCAGTACATGGCTTACCTGAAATAGTGGTAAGCGACAATGGTTCTAACTTTACCAGCAGTGAATTTGAAACCATCATGGACAGAAATGGAATCAAGCATATGAGGACAGCACCATACCATCCATCTTCAAATTGAGCTGCTGAACAAGCAGTGAGGACCATTAAAGAGGGATTCAAGAAACAAGGAGGCACAGTGCGGCCCAATGGTCCAAAGTACTGTTCCAGTACAGAATCACACTACAGACCACAACAGGACAATCTCCAGCTGAACTGTTGATGAATCACAAACTGAGATCACGCCTTGACCTCATCAGACCCGACACAGGAAGGAGAGTGCGGGGCAAACAAGAAGAGTCAACATGACATACATGCAAAGGAGCACAGTTTCCAAAAGGGACAGCTGGTGTATGTCACCAACTATGGGCGTGGGTAGAAATGGTTGCCTGAAACCATCAAATCCAAGACAGGACCTGTATCACATATGGTCAGACTGTCAGACACAAAGCTAGTGAGGAGACACCAGGATCAAGTGCGAGAGAGACATGGGGAACCAGACCCAGTCAGTGGGAGTGAGGAAACTAACCTGACATCAGACTCAGCAACAGCAAAAGCTGCACCCACAATCACTGAGTCTATACCACACCCACTACAACTGTGGTGACATCAGCTACACCAGCAAATCAAGCCAGTTGTGAGTCAGCCCAGAGGACATACCCTGTGCGTGACCAGAAGGCACCCAGCTATCTGAGGCTTTGTGCGCAGCTGAAACATTTGTGATTAGGACTGTTTATTTTGCCCTGAGACATTGAGTTTGTTTAAGCAGAGCTTTAAGACTAAGGGTGGAGGTAGCGTGACTATCACATACAATTGCCTGGTTAGGAGTGGCAGTAAAACTACTCGAAGTCTAGCATGTGGTGATTATTAAATGTAGTTGCGTTCCAAGAGTCTGTTTGTTGGAGTAAGGATACTGCAACAAGATCAACCAATTACAAGCTACAAAACAACCAAGTGACTGTAGAGCCAGTCCCACAACTTGTTACAAGATCAACCAATAACAAGCCACAAAACACAAAACAACCAAGTGACTGTAGAGCCAGTCCCACAACTTGTTACAAGATCAACCAATTACAAGTCACAAAACACAAAACAAGTGATTGTAGAACCAGTCACACAAACCGTTACAAGATCAACCAATAATACAAGTCACAAAACACAAAACAAGCAAGTGACTGTAGAGCCAGTCACACAAAACGTTACAACATCAACCAGTTACAAGTCACAAAACAAACAAGCAAGTGATTGTAGAGCCAGTCACACAACCCGTTACAAGATCAACCAGTTACATGTCACAAAACAAACAAGCAAGTGCCTATCGAGCCAGTCACACAAACCGTTACAAGATCAACCAATTACAAGCCACAAAACAAACAAGCAGGTGACTGTAGAGCCAGTCACACAACCCGTTACAACATCAACCAATTACAAGTCACAAAACAAACAAGCAAGTGACTGTAGAGCCAGTCACACAACCCCTTACAAGACCAACCAATTACATGTCACAAAACAAACAAGCAAGTGACTGTAGAGCCAGTCACACAACCCGTTACAACATCAACCAATTACAAGTCACAAAACAAACAAGTGACTGTAGAGCCAGTCACACAACCCATTACAACATCAACCAATTACAAGCCACAAAACAAGCAAGTGACTGTAGAGCCAGTCACACAACCCATTACAACATCAACCAATTACAAGCCACAAAACAAACAAGTGACTGTAGAGCCAGTCACACAAAATGTTACAACATCAACCAATTACAAGTCACAAAACAAACAAGCAAGTGACTGTAGAGCCAGTCACACAAAACGTTACAACATCAACCAATTACAAGCCACAAATCAAACAAGCAGGTGACTGTAGAGCCAGTCACATAACCCGTTACAACTTCAACCAATTACAAGTCACAAAACAAACAAGCAAGTGACTGTAGAGCCAGTCACACAACCCCTTACAAGACCAACCAATTACATGTCACAAAACAAACAAGCAAGTGACTGTAGAGCCAGTCACACAACCCGTTACAACATCAACCAATTACAAGTCACAAAACAAACAAGTGACTGTAGAGCCAGTCACACAACCCATTACAACATCAACCAATTACAAGCCACAAAACAAACAAGCAGGTGACTGTAGAGCCAGTCACACAAAACGTTACAAGATCAACCAATTACAAGTCACAAAACAAACAAGTGACTGTAGAGCCAGTCACAACCCATTACAACATCAACCAATTACAAGCCACAAAACAAACAAGCAAGTGACTGTAGAGCCAGTCACACAAACCGTTACAAGATCAACCAATTACATGTCACAAAACAAACAAGCAAGTGACTGTAGAGCCAGTCACACAACCTGTTACAAGATCAACCAATTACAAGCCACAAAACAAACAAGCAGGTGACTGTAGAGCCAGTCACACAACCCATTACAACATCAACCAATTACAAGCCACAAAACAAGCAAGTGACTGTAGAGCCAGTCACACAACCCATTACAACATCAACCAATTACAAGCCACAAAACAAACAAGTGACTGTAGAGCCAGTCACACAAAATGTTACAACATCAACCAATTACAAGTCACAAAACAAACAAGCAAGTGACTGTAGAGCCAGTCACACAAAACGTTACAACATCAACCAATTACAAGCCACAAAACAAACAAGCAGGTGACTGTAGAGCCAGTCACATAACCCGTTACAACTTCAACCAATTACAAGTCACAAAACAAACAAGCAAGTGACTGTAGAGCCAGTCACAACCCCTTACAAGACCAACCAATTACATGTCACAAAACAAACAAGCAAGTGACTGTAGAGCCAGTCACACAACCCGTTACAACATCACCCAATTACAAGTCACAAAACAAACAAGTGACTGTAGAGCCAGTCACACAACCCATTACAACATCAACCAATTACAAGCCACAAAACAAACAAGCAGGTGACTGTAGAGCCAGTCACACAAAACGTTACAAGATCAACCAATTACAAGTCACAAAACAAACAAGTGACTGTAGAGCCAGTCACACAACCCATTACAACATCAACCAATTACAAGTCACAAAACAAACAAGCAAGTGACTGTAGAGCCAGTCACACAAAACGTTACAACATCAACCAATTACAAGCCACAAAACAAACAAGCAGGTGACTGTAGAGCCAGTGACACAACCCGCTACAACATCAACCAATTACAAGTCACAAAACAAACAAACAAGTGACTGTAGAGCCAGTCACACAAAACGTTACAAGATCAACCAATTACATGTCACAAAACAAACAAGCAAGTGACTGTAGAGCCAGTCACACAACCTGTTACAACATGAACCAATTACAAGCCACAAAACAAACAAGCAGGTGACTGTAGAGCCAGTCACACAACCCATTACAACATCAACCAATTACAAGTCACAAAACAAACAAGCAAGTGACTGTAGAGCCAGTCACACAACCCCTTACAAGATCAACCAATTACAAGCCACAAAACAAACAAGGTGACTGTAGAGCCAGTCACACAACCCGTTACAACATCAACCAATTACAAGTCACAAAACAAACAAGCAAGTGACTGTAGAGCCAGTCACACAACCCATTACAACATCAAGCAATTACAAGCCACAAAACAAACAAGGAGGTGACTGTAGAGCCAGTCACACAACCCATTACAACATCAACCAATTACAAGTCACAAAACAAACAAACAAGTGACTGTAGAGCCAGTCACACAAACCGTTACAAGATCAACCAATTACAAGCCACAAAACAAACAAGCAGGTGACTGTAGAGCCAGTCACACAACCCATTACAACATCAACCAATTACAAGTCACAAAACAAACAAGCAAGTGACTGTAGAGCCAGTCACACAACCCATTACAACATCAACCAATTACAAGTCACAAAACAAACAAGTGACTGTAGAGCCAGTCATACAACCCATTACAAGATCAACCAATTACAAGCCACAAAACAAACAATTAAGTGACTGTAGAGCCAGTCACACAAAACGTTACATCAACCAATTACAAGCCACAAAACAAACAAGCAAGTGACTGTGGAGCCAGGACGTCACACAAAACGTTACAACATCAATCAATTACAAGCCACAAAACAAACAAGCAGGTGACTGTAGAGCCAGTCACACAACCCATTACAACATCAAGCAATTACAAGCCACAAAACAAACAAGGAGGTGACTGTAGAGCCAGTCACACAACCCATTACAACATCAACCAATTACAAGTCACAAAACAAACAAACAAGTGACTGTAGAGCCAGTCACACAAACCGTTACAAGATCAACCAATTACAAGCCACAAAACAAACAAGCAGGTGACTGTAGAGCCAGTCACACAACCCATTACAACATCAACCAATTACAAGTCACAAAACAAACAAGTGACTGTAGAGCCAGTCACACAAGCCATTACAACATCAACCAATTACAAGTCACAAAACAAACAAGTGACTGTAGAGCCAGTCATACAACCCATTACAAGATCAACCAATTACAAGCCACAAAACAAACAAGTGACTGTAGAGCCAGTCACACAAAACGTTACATCAACCAATTACAAGCCACAAAACAAACAAGCAAGTGACTGTAGAGCCAGTCACACAAAACGTTACAAGATCAACCAATTACAAGCCACAAAACAAACAAGCAGGTGACTGTAGAGCCAGTCACACAACCCATTACAACATCAACCAATTACAAGTCACAAAACAAACAAACAAGTGACTGTAGAGCCAGTCACACAAAACGTTACAAGATCAACCAATTACAAGCCACAAAACAAACAAGCAGGTGACTGTAGAGCCAGTCACACAAAACGTTACAAGATCAACCAATTACAAGCCACAAAACAAACAAGTGACTGTAGAGCCAGTCACACAACCCATTACAATATCAACCAATTACAAGTCACAAAACAAACAAACAAGTGACTGTAGAGCCAGTCACACAAAACGTTACAAGATCAACCAATTACAAGCCACAAAACAAACAAGTGACTGTAGAGCCAGTCACACAAAACGCTACAAGATCAACCAATTACATGTCACAAAACAAACAAGCAGGTGACTGTAGAGCCAGTCACACAAAACGTTACAAGATCAACCAATTACAAGCCACAAAACAAACAAGTGGCTGTAGAGCCAGTCACACAAAACGTTACAAGATTAACCAATTACAAGCCACAAAACAAACAAGTGACTGTAGAGCCAGTCACAAACCGCTACAAGATCAACCAATTACAAGCCACAAAACAAACAAGCAAGTGACTGTAGACAGTCACACAAAACGTTACAAGATGAACCAATTTCAAGCCACAAAACACAAAACAAGGGACTGTAGAGCCAGTCACGCAAACAAAGCCACAAAACTTGACATTCGCAAGGGCAAAGGAGATCGCTGTGGGAATGGAAAGAGCAGAAAAAATTTCCATCTCCTTGCCGATCAAAATAAAGTTGCGACTGCTGAAACTGTGAACCAGCTGAGCAAAGGAAAGTGTTCACTGACAAAATTGTAGGAAGCAAAGTGCAGTCGGTGTGGCGGGAAGCACATGGCGAGTATGTGCTACTTCAAAGATGCCACATTAAGTGCAACAAGAAAGGGCACATCGCCCGAGAGTGTCGCTCGAAGGGAAGTGACACTGGCAAAGCCAAGCCAAGAGAAAAACACTCAAAACTATCCGGGTGGAATAAAGGCATGAACCTGTTAGAAGAAGACAGCGTTCAAGAAGAATATGGCATGTTTAAAATCAGCGACAACAAGGCGACACCAATCCAAGTCGAGATGGTGATCAACGGTACTAAAACAGTGATGGCAAGTGGACATGGGTGCAGCCCTGACAGCAACAAGCTGCAGTACCTGGGAGCAACTGATCAAAACAAACCCGCAGGTGGGGCAACTGAAGCCAAGCACGGTGAGCTTGAAGACCTACACGAATGAGTCAGTGCCAGTGTGTGGTGAAGCTATGGTTAAAGTGTTCTAGGAAAACAAGCAGTATGAACTCCCCTTAGTGGTGGTAGGAGCCACACGTACTTTGTTGGTTGGGTCGAAATTGGCTACAAACCATCAAGTTAGAGTGGCATGAGATCTTCACAGTCAACATGAAAATATGGTGAAAAAGTTCTCTGAAGTGTTTCAAAGTGGGTTGGGCACATTGCAGGGACCAAGGCCAAAATTCAGGTTGATCCAAATGCACAGCCAAGCTACTGAAAAGCCCGACCAGTACCCTATCTCCTGAAGGAGAAAATTGAGGAACAGCTCGAGCAATTGGTGGACACAGGAATCCTAGAACAAGTCCAGTATAGTGAGTGGGCAGCACCAATCGTATTTGTGGACACTACAAAATGACCATCAACAAAGTGTCCAAATTGGATAACTATCCAGTACCTAAAACAGAGGATCTGTTTGCAACTGAATGGGGGACAGCAATTTACTAAGTTGGACATAAGCCAAGCTTACCAACAACTACCACTGAATGAGGAGTCGAAGCTGTATACCACAATCAAAACCCATAAGGAATTGTTCAGGTATACATGGCTGCCTTTTGGTGTATCCAGTGCGTTAGGAATCTATCAGAGAGTGATGGAAAATCTGGTACAAGGAATTCCACACGTGGTGGTGAGGATGGATGACATCCAAGCAGAATCTCAAGGAAGTCCTGAGCAAACTGAAAGCAGCTGGGTTGCGCCTGAATGAGGGAAAGTGTACTTTCCTTGCAGAGGAGGTGGTGTACCCAGTCCAACTGGTGACCCACAAAGGGGTGCAGCCAGTTAAAGAGAAGGTCAAAGCTGTTACAGAGGTTCTCAGCTGAAGTCATATTTGGGTATGCTGAACTACTACCCAACCTGGCTACAGAACTCCATCCACTACACAACCAGGAGCAGGCAAAAGCGTTCCAGAGATCTAAGGAACTATTGACCTAAGCAAACCTACTGGTGCATTTTGATAGCAGCAGAGATTGTGCTGTCGTGTGATGCCTCCCCCTATGGAATTGGCGCAGTGCTCACCCACAAGATGGCAGAAGATCAGCCAGTGGGCCAGAAGGGAACCCACCATGTCCAGAGTTATTGCGTACGTAACCCAGGGGTGTCTAGCAGTACTGCCAGAACATGAAGAGGAACTGAGACCCTACTTCAATCGGCAGACGGAGCTGACAACAGGAGGCAGGTTGTCTTAAGTGGGGGCAGAGGGTTGTGATACCCCCTCAAGGCTGTAATCTAATGATGGCAGAGTTGCATGTGGGACACCCAGGCATTTGTCGCATGAAAGCATTGGCCAGGCCAATAATGTGGTGGCCAAAGATGGACAGTGACCTGGAGCAGTGTGTCTAGACCGGTAGCCCCTGTCAGGAGAACAGGCAGAAGCCGACCCGAGCCCCATTACACCCATGGGAGTTCCCTCATCGCCCCTGGACCAGGCTACACATTGATTTAGCAGGACCATTTCTGGGGAAGATGTGGTTAATCATAGTGGACACTTATTCAAAGTGGATTGGTGTACACAGGATGAATACTGCAACATCCAGTGCTACCGTGGAGAAACTCTGGGAGACCTTTGCAGTACATGGCTTACCTGAAATAGTGGTAAGCGACAATGGTTCCAACTTTACCAGCAGCGAATTTGAAACCATCATGGACAGAAATGGAATCAAGCATGTGAGGACAGCACCATACCATCCATCTTCAAATTGAGCTGCTGAACAAGCAGTGAGGACCATTAAAGAGGGATTCAAGAAACAAGGAGGCACAGTGCAGGCCCAATGGTCCAAAGTACTGTTCCAGTACAGAATCACACTACAGACCACAACAGGACAATCTCCAGCTGAACTGTTGATGAATCACAAACTGAGATCACGCCTTGACCTCATCAGACCCGACACAGGAAGGAGAGTGCGGGGCAAACAAGAAGAGTCAACATGACATACATGCAAAGGAGCACAGTTTCCAAAAGGGACAGCTGGTGTATGTCACCAACTATGGGCGTGGGTAGAAATGGTTGCCTGAAACCATCAAATCCAAGACAGGACCCGTATCACATATGGTCAGACTGTCAGACACAAAGCTAGTGAGGAGACACCAGGATCAAGTGCGAGAGAGACATGGGGAACCAGACCCAGTCAGTGGGAGTGAGGAAACTAACCTGACATCAGACTCAGCACCAGCAAAAGCAGCACCCACAATCACTGAGTCTATACCCCACCCACTACAACTGTGGTGACATCAGCTACACCAGCAAATCAAGCCAGTTGTGAGTCAGCCCAGAGGACATACCCTGTGCATGACTGGAAGGCACCCAGCTATCTGAGGCTTTGTGCACAGCTGAAACATTTGTGATTAGGACTGTTTATTTTGCCCTGAGACATTGAGTTTGTTTAAGCAGAGCTTTAAGACTAAGGGTGGAGGTAGCGTGACTATCACATACAATTGCCTGGTTAGGAGTGGCAGTAAAACTACTTGAAGTCTAGCATGTGGTGATTATTAAATGTAGTTGCATTCCAAGAGTCTGTTTGTTGGAGTAAGGATACTGCAACAAGATCAACCAATTACAAGCTACAAAACAACCAAGTGACTGTAGAGCCAGTCCCACAACTTGTTACAAGATCAACCAATTACAAGTCACAAAACACAAAACAAGTGATTGTAGAACCAGTCACACAACCCATTACAAGGTCAACCAATAACAAGTCACAAAACACAAAACAAGCAAGTGACTGTAGAGCCAGTCACACAAACCGTTACAAGATCAACCAATAATACAAGTCACAAAACACAAAACAAGCAAGTACTGTAGAGCCAGTCACACAATCCCATCTAGAGTTGGCTCATTCACTTGCAAAAATTTGTACTATTTCTTTGTGTGTGTTTAAAAAAAGTTTGAATTCAATATCTAAATTAAATTATTTCACTTGTGTCCATGAAACTTATAATGGCGGATGACGGAGCTTTGATTACATTACTATAGACACTAATTGTACGCCTGCGCATCTCATGACACTGCACAGCTTTATATTAGCCTAAATTTGTAATAGAGAAACTCACACATCTAATTTCTAAGCATACTATTAGTTTCTATTACTGACATAACAAACACATTAAGAGCCTTTTTCAACAAGTGCTTTGCGTGCAACTCATGCTCCAGTAAATTTAAATTCCAAATTTTTAAGCATAAAAATGTTGACAAAGTTTAGACCTAATCCAGGATTTGCTTAATAAATTGTATAACACAAAATATAACTCAAGTTTAGTATTCTTTTTTTCCACGATGTACAAAGATAACCTGTCTTCTGATATATCAGTTTTAACCCTTTCAGTCCCAAGAGTGATCAAGTTCAATTTTCTCCTTCAGTTTCAGCAGAATAAATAAATCATACAGTTAGAATCAAAACCAACATTCCCACTACATTGCTCATACAATTTTGTCTTCAAAGTTTGGGAGATTATGCATTTTGAGCTTGGTAGTGAAAGGGTTAAAACTGTGACCAGAGAAGACCAAGTTGACACTCATACCTGAAATAAAACAAAATTATTAGTCAGAAATGTTTGTTATTCCAACCTTAAGGGCTCTGTAGCTGTAACACCATATATTTTACTCACAAACACACCAGCAGCAACATTCAGGTTAATAGCAAGAACACACACACAAACATTCAGGTTAGTAACAGAACACACACACAAAGCAAACATGCATTTTCAACTGCATGCAATAAAATAATTCTGATCACCTCACCTGAGTTAATTGCAGGACTGTGTTCTTGTGAGAAAGCTGCTCGACAAGTTGGTTCAAAGCTTAGCAACTGATGAAAATTAAAGCAGGGAATTCAGTACTTTTTAATAACAAGAAAGACAAGTCAAAAATGTGCTATTGCTCTATATAATGCCTTACCTGTGTTTGTCTGTGCACAGAGGTGATTGCTGGAGCTCCATTATCTCAATGCTGTTCCATTCATGTATAGTAGCCACTTCTTTTCGACAAACATTGCGATCTCACTCGAAAAACCAATTGATCGAGTACTGTACCAGAACTGCTAAGGATTGAACTTTGTTTGGATCAAATATTTGACAACCCAAGCCACGAAGGGATGCAAAGGCTGTTTACGCGCGCAAAGCACTGTTGTTGCAAAAGACTCTTAAAACTCAAATAGAAACAAGGCTAAAAGACAGTAGATCCTACCTTGTTGGTGAACAATCCAGCAAACCTCTGGGTAAAAATCCTGCAGTCCATCACAAAAAAGGTTCTAGAAAAAAACGCGAAAAACCGTTGAAGTTGAAGCCGCGCGAAAAAACACCTCGACGATTCGCGAATTAACAACCAAAAGAAAAGTTTGGAATAGACCTCTAGGCCACTGATCAGTTAATCATTATGTCACAAGACAATTATCTGCAAAAATAACTACTACACTAGCGCGGCAAAAGCACTTCTGTACTTACTCTTGTAATTGGCATAATCCAGCAGCTTTGGCGTGGGAAATGTCAAACAGACTTTCTTCGGCAGAAGCTTGAGACACAAGTCCGCCAAAAATGTCCATCCAGTGCACTGTGTCCCGCACTTTTAGAGCCAACTCCAGATATACTCGAGTTTCTTGCTTCTCCTTCGATCC
Organism: Plumapathes pennacea; assembly: GCA_964036295.1. Lineage (NCBI taxonomy): Eukaryota > Metazoa > Cnidaria > Anthozoa > Antipatharia > Myriopathidae > Plumapathes > Plumapathes pennacea. The sequence continues at coordinate 482,348 of OZ038473.1, forward strand.
CACGTGGTGCTCTAGCATTGACCGCCTGAACTGTGGAACAGCATGTAAGTTGTGCTGTGAAAATCACGCTGGTGACAAAGCAAATGTATGCCATTAGTTCATTGGGACATCAGAGAAAGATTTGTAGCTCTAACGGAGTTTTACCTTTGCAACAGAAGAACACGCCTTCCCTCTCCAAAGTCGACAACAAGACAACAGGAATGCACGACTCTGATTGGCTGAAAGAGAACTGCTTGAAAAAGGAGGGAAACGCCACAAACGTGTCAGCGGTGCTACTCCAGGACAGTATATGAAACATAACACTAAGTACTCACCAGTATTTTGACAAAAAACGGCAGTGCGTGTTAGCTGTCTTGTCGTTGATTTCGGAAATGATGGGTTAATCCTGTTTAAACAGCCCTCTGGAAAATTTACTGATTTTGGGAAATGGCCATCACTATTATTCTGCAGTAATAGCTAGCTACTTACATGTTACATTTCCATCTGCTGGTGAATAATCCTCAGTAAAGAGAAAGGAGTCAACGATAATGTGAAAAGAATGTGCTGACTGGGAAGCTATAAACCAACAGTATATCTACAGCTATGATTTATTTTATTTATTTATTTATTTATTTATTTATTTTTTGTAGTCCTGACTCTGTGGCCCAGATACTTCAAACACTCACAACAGCAAGTTGTCAGGAATATCTACCAGTCGGACATGATACAACAGGACAGTATAAAAGCCTCATTGCTTATAACAGTCAACTTAGTCTTTTACTACGTTTTATTAAAACAATAAAAAAATAGAAATAAAATAGTTGCGGGCAAAAATGTCTGTAAAAAAACATTGCCAATGTGTCAATATTCAACATTGTTTTGTTTTTATCCCTTCAGATCCACTTTCATGCACTCAAATTAAAACTCGAGCTTCTTCCTCAACTGACGGAAGTTACGTCATCGACCCAGATGGCAAAGGAGGCCTGGCCCCATTCACTGTGTTCTGTGACATGAGTGACCAGGCCGGCGTTGGCGTGACCGTCATCAGTCACGACAGTGAAAGCAGAACCCTGGTGAACGGTTGTGAGGAAAGAGGATGTTACTCACGTGACGTGACGTACATTGGGGCGAGCTTGGCTCAGCTGGCAAGTCTGGCAAACGTGTCCAATAAGTGTGAGCAGTTCATCAAGTACGAGTGTTTTAGTTCAGCCATTCTGATATCCGGCGAGGGTTGGTTGGTGTCACGTGATGGAGCCAAGATGAGTTACTGGGGCGGGGCTTCTCCTGAGAGCAACAAGTGCGCTTGCGGGTTAAATAACACCTGTAAAAACCCAAGTGAGCCGTGTAACTGCGACACAAACGACGCAGCGTGGTCTGAGGACAGCGGTCTCCTGACTTACAAGTCTGATCTTCCAGTGTCTCAGCTCAGGTTTGGCGACACAGGAACGTCTTGGGAGAAAGGCTACCACACATTGGGGAAGCTGAAGTGCTATGGAGTCGTGTAGCGATTGGTTTCATGCAGTCTCTTAAAAGAAGCTGTGGAATTGCTTTACCGTAGTGTTTTTAATCCAGACTTTTAGAACAGTAGCCACTGAGTACACCAAATAGAAGAGCAGGCAAAAAGTATCCTAAATATCTCTGTTTCCAGATTCATCAAGAAATCTATTCTACTTATTCTACTGTTGTATCACATTGCTTGTAATAAATACTCACTTGGAAAGCTTCACGAATAATAAAAAATATAGTCAAAGCACTCCTTGCGGCCACTCTCGTAAGCGACCAGATCTAGTTACGACCAGCGTTGTGAAAGCCCATTTGAATGTCACTCAAACTCTGTAATTAAGAGCCCTCTCTCTTAAGCACACTCACAGTGGTTGGCTGCCAAGACTTGCGCGTAAAGGCGCACTTATTATACGCAATTTTCTTGATTGAGCGAAGAAAAAGGCTAACCGTTTCTGCTCTCAACTGTGTGATTAGTGCAAATTCGCGCTCTTTTTTTCTGGTGGGGACTTCAATCCCGCAACTGCTGTCAACATGTTAACAGTGTTATTCCTGGAAATCGTCAGAGGATTTTTACGTAAAAGGAAAAAAAGTCGAATTAATGAAAACTTGCCAGCTGTTCCGAGATCTAGGTATGAACACTGCTTGTTGACTCAGTCTGCAAAGTGAACAGCATATGAAATGAGTTCTAAGTTGTATACGTGCTAGAAGCAATATTCTGTAAGCTATGTAAGCTATGTTCGTCGTGTTTGTATAGACTGGGTAACGGTTAAAACAAAATGTGTTTTCTTCATTTACTAAAATATCATACTGGAGATAATACTGCTCCTGGTTTTACAGTAAGCGACCTGAAAATATATAACTTTGTTTGTACAAACTTCTAAGGTATATTTACAGATACTTTGACTGTTCGTGCACTCCAATAAACCGTACATGGCTAATGCTGATAATGTTCGAGACAAACCTCAGTTTAAGTGCATATATTTCAATCAAAATGTACGAATAATGGTCCACGAAATCACCTGTAAATTACCCTACTCGACAATCCGATCAGAAGGAACTTTGTATGCAGCCGTTCAATGTGCTCTTAACTCACATGGCAGCACGAGATTTCGCGAAATACTCATACAGTCGTTCCTTTGATCAGAATATTAGGTTTTCAGAACCACTGTAGAATGAGAAATTTGGAAAATGAAATGACGTTTCGGTAATCCAACTATTTGGATATTCTTGCAAAGTTTGCTGACTTGATACTACACGAATTTACACACGATAATAATGTCTGTCTAAATCTCTTTCCCAGGCTCTTTCCCACACCCCGCAACCTGGCGAGATGATAGGGGAAGAAAAAAGCCTGGAACCGAGAATACAATCAGTGATACACGTAAGACACTCCGGCTAATATAAAATTCATAAAATAAGAGCAGAGCTGCCTTAAGTATAACAGTAACAAGATGACAACTTGAAAATTCTACGTGGGTGCATTATGAGACTTTTGTTACCCGTTCCTTAGTATTCTTGTCAATTTGTTGACAACATTTAAGCACGTACAGTATCTCTTAGATTCCGCACTTAAGCGACAGGGGCACAGGGCGCAGAGAAGTTCGCTTGCTTTCCATCATGTTCACCATGTAAAACCTTATATATTGACCTACATGAAGAATGCCGCAGGACGATTGCATCGCGGGCGTGCGAAGCATGCGTACAAGATACTTAGTACGCGTCATGTCAGTATGCTTTCGCGCGCCCGCGATGAAATCGTCTTACGGTATCCTTGAAGAAGGTCAATATATAGAGTTTTACATGTAAGCAAGCAAACTCGTCTGTGCCCTGTGACAGGGAAAGCGAAAACGGGTAACCACGGATTATGAGCACGAACGAGTGGCAGTAGTGATGATTTGAACGGTCGCCTTTCTCATGTCTTCTCCTGTTGGAGTTTATGGACGATTTTTGATGTTCTATTTTCCTATACTAAGCGGCTTGAGGAGTAAGAACAGCTCGACAAGCACAAGAGGCAGTGCAAAGCAACCTTTAACTTGGGCAAACTGGATACGCGAAATTCCGCTAGCTCGCATCTTGGGGGATTTTCGTCTGGCTAATCTCCTTGGTCTCGTCGTTGGCCGTCGTTTCTTGTAAGTGTCCCTTCAGTTCGTGTACGGCGTCCTTCACAGCATGATATATTATATTTTTGACCTAAAGAAATAAGCGAAAAAACAGGAAAAAAAAAAAAAAAAAAAAAAAAGAAAAGAAAAAGGAAAATTATATAAACACCTCGGGTCTCACACAGAAACATGAACACAAACTTCCATGACTTTTCCAAGACTTTCAAAATAACTCTAAATATGAAAGCTGTTGTACAAACATTCGGAAAACACGTGCAAATTCTACGCCCCCGAGGCCTCGATCTGACAAATCCTGCGAGAATGTAGATGGGGAGGGTGGGGTGGTGGCTTACCTGCAGTTTGTCCTCGTGGTTCGTGTGTTTAATTGACAGGTAGCGAAACTCTTGCGTCATTTGGCAACAGTGTGAGATATGCTGCATAAAGAAAAGATGATATTGAAGGCTTGTGCTTGTTGTACACAGCTGCACACTACACGAACAGTACAATGTCCTCTATCCCAGCCACTGTAAACAATAAACTACTTTTGGCGAAGAATATGTACGGACGTTTCTCTGTTTCGAGAAGCGAACAGTTCGCTCGAGGGCAACTGTGAGCTTCGTAGAACAGTTAATGTCCGAAGGTTAATATCCGTGCATATTTCCCAAGCCAAGTAGTTAATTGCATTTACTGTCTTCAAGTATTTCGACCCGGGGTTTTTCGGTAGATAACGTCTGCTCGCAAGCAGAAGTCTTCAATATCAAAGCAGAAACATTGTCGTATCCATCACTAACATTATTCCCAACCAACGTCATCACACCACATCATTCCAATCCAACCTTTGTCATCTTTATCCATCAGCGCCATAACAAGATCGCGATTACAAAAGAGACGAGTTGCTTTCAATGTGTAGCTCACCTCAGGTGAAACAAAATCCTCCGCTACCTTTACACAGCTATGCAAGTTTCGGACCTGCAAAGAAAGTCAGGCGTCAAAAAAAGAAAGAAAGAAAGACGTTGTATAACAGGTTTACATGGAGATTGAAAAATTCATCACCTGATGCGGCGCTCCAGCGGGTATAAAGACAGCGTCCCCCAGACACTGACAGATGCTCCAGCCCTCTACTCCATACTCTTCCTTCAGCCGCTTGCGAATATCGTGATCCAAGTAGAAACACTGTCACAAATTAACACTCACGTCAGTTAGGTGGCATTTGTTACTGTTTATATACAATATGCTTTTTACGAGATAAGGCCCACGATTACTTCACGAAGAAGCTATAGAAAAATAATGACATCAGTTGACCTATGCTTACTGTGTCGAGTAACAAGTAAACATTAGAGTTTGTTTTACCTGATCATGGATTGGGTCGTGGTGAGCGGGGTACTTCATTTTCCTCTCCTTTGCGACCTATAATTTACAAGAATTATGATTAAACAGGAAAAGCAATGTATTACTTTTCCACTGGCACTCTAACGAACGCATCAAATTGCTCGATGCTCGACAAATATAGATACAAATCCCTCAAAGTGTTGACAAAAGGTTGGACGCCCGCACGACAAACAACAACAACAACAACAACAACAACAACAACAACAACAACAACAACAAAACAGATGGTAGCGCGGCTAATAGTTTCACAGGGCTCAGGGATAAATCAAATAGAGATTACTTCATGGAAAGTGCGCGCGTACGGTTTTTATTCACGAGTTGTGAAGTATCATAAAACGAACGAGCGAGGCTTTGCGAGCGAGTGAGTTTTATGATACGGAACAACGAGTGAATAAAAACTGTACAAAGCACTTTCCATGATGTTTTCTGTTTATTATATACATACTGAGACATTTATGATGGGACCGGGAAACCCTTTAAAAGTAGTGAAAAATCGTCGTTCGCAGCTTGTGATTGGACGAACGATTTTTTTCACGTGTGAAAAGCGTCGTTCGCGGCCTCTCATTGGCTAGAACTCATTTGCGTACGAAATTTTACGATATGGCTTTTTCGTGAGTATGTCTCAGTATGTATATAATAAAGTTATTTACACACGGCAATCGTGTGTGCGTAAATAGTAACAAACATTCATGAATGCAGTACGTACCTCGTGCAACAGAGCTCTGATCTTGTCTGCGTCCTCGGCTGCAAAGATGTGCCACAACGCTCCCTATGAAAAATAAATTACATTTAGTTAACTCGTTCATTCCTGAGGTCAACACAACTAACGCGAACCCCCGATGGTCCGAACTTTCGACAACCTCTCGATATCCCGATAACCCGAACGTTTCCCATGAGTTCATTTTCTTAAAGATTTAGACAAATTTTCTCCTTTTCTCGTTACTCACAATTCGTGTCGCTGGATCGCGAACTCTTTGTCTCTGAGCTTCGTCACACGCTAAGTCCGTCGCCGCAATTGCGTCTGTTGAGAGAAGCGCACAAAATTGTCATTTAGACAAATTATTTGCATCGTTCAAGAGAAAAGGTAAGTTATAAAAAATAATAATAAAAATAAATAAATAAATAAATAAATAAAATGGCACAAAGGCCTGGTTTGGCTGGGAATTCAACTGAAACGAAACGCGCAATGCATGCCGGTCCATTGGACCGCAGGAAGAAAACAATGCGGGTTCTAGACAAAAACAAAAATATAAATACATAAAAACAGTACCTGCTCGCTCTCTCTCTCCTGCACCCTCGTCTTTTGGTACCCCAACATACACCTGTAAAAGGAGAAAAAATGACATTAGCATATTTAAAAGCATATTTAAAACATGAACAACAACATGAACAACAACAACAACAAGTACACCAGTACTCAACTATTCAAGAAGGAAACGTATGAGTGATGTAGTGAGAATTGATTGTTCAATCAGCTTTCAACTGAGTAAGGTATCAAGTGAAAGATTCTCCCTACTGTATGAGATACATCTGGTGAGAAACTGAAGGAGAAAATGGAAGTCGATCACTCTTGGGAGTGAAAGGATTAAACTCACCATGACATTGACAGCATCGGACATATCAAGATGAAGGTTTGTGGTCCCTTCTTTAGGGCACGCTGCCGAACCTGCAAACGTCCAACACTCCGTTAGAATTCACTGATCCACTCATCCAGGGGCCAATATAATAAAGCATTTACAAGTGTGTTTTGAAAGTAGGACCAATTTCCCCACACGTTAAAACACACTTTAATCCAATACAATGACCAAATGCTGTTGTGGTTGTGCACTGTAGACCTGTATCTGTAACATTGTACAGACTTTGTTAGATTGAGTCCTTTTAGTGGTGTTGAATAATGATCCAACTTGTAAAATACACGTGTAATTAATAAATTTCCACTGGTTTGCCGTGGTGTGGACTCTTATTTACCACGATTTACGTCATCACATGGTCAAAATGTTGTGGACTCACGAGGCGCTTCGCCGAGTGAGTCCGCAACTAATTTTGACCATGTGATGACGTAAATCGTGGTAAATAAGAGTCCACACCACGGCAAACCAGTGGAGATTTGTTTTTTACCACAACATTTAGAAATATACAGGAAACTTTCGTTGTATTTCGCTGCAAAACGTGATATGCTGGCGTCAGCTGGCGTCAGCATCGTTGTCTGGACTCTCATTTACCGCGGTAAATCGACCAATCAGAGAGCGAGAAACTAGTGTGTTGTGATAAAAATGTTTATTGAATTGGCACCAGGTTATCGGGAATTCAGATCCAGTTCACTTGTGGGTAGCAAAGATAAAGATCATGATCGCTTGTAAACTGGGCTGCCCACAGTACCAAAACGACGGAACTGATTTATTTAAAGGTGACATACCATATGCATTGTACATCTTTGGTCCAAGATCTGGCGTGGCAAAGAACTGGGGCATCCTGCAACACATTTTATTGTAATCAGAAAGGCAATCTAACAATAATACGTATTGGGGTATTAAGTGCCTTAAATGCTTGTCATGAAATTAAACTCATTTCCTAAAGTAGCAAAAATTGCCAGCTACTCATAAATTCAATAATAAACCCTGGATAAAAGTTATTGGGCTTTATGACCCATCAAATATTTCCTCCCGCGCGTGATTGGTAGAATCGTGACACGTGACCGAATAACGTCCGCTCGTGAGCGGACGTTATCAGCGAATAACCCCCGCCTGGCGAACTAACGCTGTTTATTGACAATATCCGAACACAGTTCTATTTATTTAGTCACAAAAATCATTACAAGACGACTACTGAGGAGGACATCAATTTATTGGCCGAAAATGCAGTTCCAGAAAGCACTAAAAAGCTTCACAGTTTCCGCGCCGTTATTTGCGCTGCGAGAGGAAATATTTGAAGGATAATAAAGACAATAAACTACTTTTGGCTTCGGAAATATGCACGGATAATTGTCCTTGGACATTATCTGTTCCTCGAAGCTCACAGTTGCCCTCGAGCTTCGCTCTCGGGCAACTGTTCGCTTCTCGGAACAGATAATATCCTCGGACAATTATCCGTGCATATTTCCTCGCCAAAAGTAGTTTATTGTTTATGTACCTTGAAGCTAAATTCCTACAGCCATCTCTTCTAGTGTACTCTGGCAATGGAGCGTTATTCATCAAATCGTGGAACCTGTGAAATACAGACACCATGAGGGCTGCGTTGCAGAAAGGTCAAGCAAGTGCAAGCGCAAGCACTGTTCACATGTAAAACTTGTGAAACAAGCACAGCCAAAATACATTTAGTTGAAATTTATCTAAAACCCTTCGGTTCTTTGTACCTCGTTGGTAATTTTTCGCTGAAGTCCGTACTAGGTGGCCAGTCCTGAGAAAACACAATGAAGAATGAGAGGAAATACGACAAAGTCAGTGAAGGGCCAAACACTTTGCTGGCACGTACGACGGCCACAAACGCAAAGGTAGCCACACTAGCACAGGCAAAATTGGCAAAAGTGCAGGTAGTAAAAGTATCAGCAGCAAAAGTACATATAGCAACAGTACAGGAAGCAAAAGTACAAGCAGCAAACTGTAAACCAAAACATCAACAAGAGTAAGAACACAAGCACAGGCAGAAGAATACGTACAGGAAAAAAAGGAAAGTGCAAAGCCAAGAAAATAAGATCTTGTGCTCTTGTGGAGGTGCATCCGTCCTTGCACACGTCAACTCCACGGGGCTGAAGAGCATCGACTAAACGGTCTCCCAAGTCGAGCCAACTTAAGCCAAGTTTGAAAAATAAGTGCTTACCTTGAGTTTTAAGAGCACGTGGTCACCATGTTGGTCCACAGGGCGATCTTACAGAAAGAACAAATTTATAGAGCGATTCACACAGTGCTTTTGACGCACCCAACTAATACTCAGTCATAGCTATTTGTCTATTTCACTCGCATCAGTTCATTCTACATATAGCATGTCTACGCAATTATTTCTCAAATAGCACCTACAAATCAACGCTTTTGGAAAAAGTACAAATAGAGACGCCATTGGGTTTCCTTTGTACGAGATTTTGCATCATACATACGAAGCCTTGTTACGGTGGTTTGTTGTTGTTGTTGCTTTTGTTGTTGTTGTTGTTTTTTTCACGGCTTTAACTTTCAAACTTCTACGCAACTTACACAAAATTCTTCTATTACAGGAAATAGTTTATTATACTTTAGAGGCATTGCGAACGTTTGCACGCTGACAAACGCAAACGCTGACCAACGAGGTGACGTCAGTATTTCCGCAGTGTCAAAACAAGCTGATTCAGTACTGACCCTTAATGCTTTCAAATCCTTTCCAAAATGCACCAATTTGAAAGTCTTTTATTACCACTCCCGTCCTGCAATTCACAACATCTGAAAACTCCGACCCTGAAACAAACAGATGATCGATAGTTTGCTCAGGCGGTTGATTGAACTGTTAACTCTCACTGGCATCACTCATACATTTCATACATTTCTTGGGAGAATTTGCATAGTTTACTTACCGAACTCTTCACCAAACGCCTCTGGCGTCCAAAGATTCAGGTTCAAGTAATTGTCCACCCCACTGACGAGTACAGGCTGCAAAGAAAAAAGAAAACTTAATCAAATATATCAGGATACCTGTTTTGTTTTGACCTCATCTCCTGTTTTAGACTACGAGTAGTCCCTCCCTTTCTCTCCAACATTGTATTGCGAGAGACCAGTCGCTAATGCAGAAGAAAGATTTCTTCGCTAATCGCTGATTGGGCGAAAAAAATACAATTAATAGCTATTTTGTCGTCCAATCAGAAGCCCGCTGGCCCCACGCCTTCAGAACTGGTCTGAAGAGGCAGTGTTCCTTACAGGCTCTGTAATTGCCGTTGTAATGACATTGGTTTTGGCTTTCAAAAGTCACTCAAAAACCGCTCTAAACTTTAAAGTTAAGCATTTCACACAAAATCCTTTCGCATAACAGAAAAATGCTTTGGCCTATTGCCCACCACTCACCTCTCCCATCTTCCAGCGAGACTCGAACGCTTTCAGATTTCCAGAATGGCGGTTGTCTAGCAACCTCAGCAGGCGACCGTCGCAAAACCACGTGTGCGGGGCAGGGCACTCCTCAGTGATGCGCGGAGCCAGGAGGTCTGGGCTACTCCGAAAGTCTTCTCCCACAGTGCTCTGCGAACTGGTAGCTTCAGCAACCGTAGCAACTGGGGTTGTAGCTAAGGACGAGAACAGGGACATTTGTTTTTGTACCTAATTCTAGAATAGGAATTGCGGTCCTACAATAGTTGTTATTGTGTCGCATTTCACTATTTGAGCATCAAACGAATTAATAGTGAACGCTCCCTAAGCGGACACCTCCCTAAGACGGACAGCATGCAGATTTGGTCCTTGCAGATTTTCACTTATTTCTCTGTAACCCTCTCTAAGGCGGGCACTAAATGCTCTCGAAGATGTCCGCCTTGTAGAGAGTTCACCGCCTCTATTTCAAAACGAAGACCTTTCTAATAAAAATCAGTTGTACTCGCTCCTCATTTTCATGCGAATTTAACTCATTTTCATTGGGAAGGCTGCGCACAGGAATTTCAGAAATGGCCTACTGAACACGTCAAAAGCGGAGTGTTTGAGTTAAGGCTTAAAACACGTAATTTTGAGACAAGCTGTTTTACCTTCTTCCCTGTCGGAGTTTTCCGTTACTTCCCTAACAGTTTCTTCTTTGACTGTCATGCTCACTGCGGCCGCCAGGAGGTTTAATCCTAAATCCAGGTCATCCCAAACCGGTGCGTTTATTGGTGTTGCCATGACAACACCAGGGGAACCTTGCGGAGTGCTCTCGGTCGATGAGTTGTACTCCGTCAGTAAACTCAGCCCGTTAGAAACGTTTGAGTTGTCGCACTCGGCCGGAACAGACGCGGGCTCTTTTCTGCTTGTCCAGGAAGCAAAGGTCGTCTTACTGGAGCTGTTCGGCCACTGTTTGTTCTCGTTCAACCATTCTATCTCCATGCCGATTGGAAGGTGTTCCTCGCACCTTAAGTTCACGTAGGTCTGCGTTTTGGTCGAAGTGGCTTCTTTAGATGCGATGCTTTCTTCACCCGTTGGTGCAGGTCGTTTTTCCACGCTGCTCGTAACTGGTGCATCTTGTGGGTCAGTTGATTTGCTGTCTGCTCCATTTGTACCGTTTGTACTTTTCGGCGGATCTTTATCTAAGGTGGGTGAGTCAGTTTCAATGGCGAGTAGTCGATCTGTTCGTCGTTTCGTGCTTTTTGACCATTTGCACGGATAGTCTCCCTCGATGCCCAACTTGGCCTGCGTTCTGTGCATTTCTTTCTCGAGATCAGACAACACTGCAAAGAACAGCAACACATATCAATGTAGACAACCTCCCACTTAAGGCTAAATTCTTCCAGGAATGAGAATAAGCGCCCCACCCCCCAAACCCCTTCTCTTGCTGTATGAATGATTAACCGTACTCAATGAAAAGAACCACATGAATATCAATCGACATTGTTACGGGCTTCTATTGTTGACTCAAACGACACCAGGGTACCCTTGTTATTGTTCTAGTTCTTGTTAGATTCTGTAAGTAGAAAAGTAAATTTACTCTCGACAAGGGTTCACTGTCGAGAAAAACGAAAATTCCGACTTTTCCCTGACCTTGACAGCATACCTCTTTAATACATGTCAGAGTTTGAACTTACGTGTTTGTGGGATTATCTGAGCGACAGTCAAGTTCTTGGGTTGATGACAAACACCGGGACCACAGCTCAGCCACTTAAACTGAAACACGCGCTTGCTGCCCTCTGAAGAAACAAACAAAAACAAAACATTAGGATAAAGCCGGCCAATGAAGATGCTGACTAGCGCTGACGTAAGCCAATGAGGCGTTCTCATCAGCCAATGAAACCCGAGTAAACCCGGTACCCTGAGGCACTCAGGAAGGATCAAAATTTGCATACAAAACCACTATATATGGCAAGAACTAACGCGGATTACTTGTAGCAAACAAACTACCGAACCCTTTTTTAAAAAAAGAAAAAAAAGAAATACCTGGTTGAATCTTTCGCTCCTTTACCCTGAGTTCATAGCAGTCGAGGCAGACTCCAAAGCCACACTTTTCACAGACCCAGTGCACATTAAAGATCGTAGTCGCGCAGGCATCACACATCTCCCGCAAACCTTGGACGGCTCGCTTGTACGCCACATTACCTGAGAACACAATAAAAAATACGAAAAACCTTAACACTAGATTTCTCCAAAGCCGGCGGTTAAACTTCCCAAGGTTTTTCAGTTTGACTTCTTTATACGTCAGAATAAAATGCTCTCTATTGCCGCTGCTCGTTTATTTCTGGAGTTTTGCAGGCCCTTGTTCCCATTGTTGCTAGGAGAGAAATCAAACATTTATTGTTTCTGAGAAAAAAAAAAAAAAATTGTGTCTGAGAAAATAAGAGCATGTCAGAAAATTGACTTTTTGCGTGAAATGTGATGTCTGAATCGTGGAGCCGCTGGAAACCACATACACTCACCATTCCCAGCTGAAGATATGGCCTTCATCTCCGTCTGAACCACATTACAGAACTCCTTGCCCACATTCTGCAGGATGTACATGGAGTTTTGCAGGCCCATTGTTGCTAGGAGACAAATCAAACATTCATTATTTCTGAGAAATTTTTGAGAAAATAAGAACATCCCAAGAAACTGGCTTTTTATATGAAACGTCCGAGGTACTAATTTACATGTTTAACTAGATAGACGAGAGGGGTACTTTAAACAATTCTGATTGAATTTAATCTTTCTGAGAAATTCTGAATTGTCTCTAAAAATCCTTTATATCTTTCATAAGAGAGACCAATAAGTAATGCTGCTTGCTATTTCTGAGAAAACTTCGAGGAATCATAATTCTAACAAAATAAGAAACTTCCAAAAAACACGACGTTTCTATGGAACGGATGAAATACTGATGTTTCATAAAACACACATGAATGTGGCTTTACGAGAAACACTGACTGCTAATTCTGAGACAATTTTGAGGAATTGTCATTCTTAAAGCCAAGAACTTTAAGACACGAAATGGCTAGAGAACGGATTTCAATATTTTATAAGAACATGAGCTCATTGACATTTAACTTTGGATAAATGTGACAATTCTAAGAAACACACTTTGAATGGTATCTTACAGTGGTTACGGGCCACCCATGGCTTAAATTCCTCTGGCGTCGCATTGTCAGGCAGAAGAAAACCCGCAGCTACCACCGTTCCGTTCCGTAAACGTTTTAGCCTGAAATAAAAAAGGAAGAAATTAAAGAATTACTGCAACATTTCATACATAAATCGTGCCGACGAGAAACGTGGCGTTTGGCAATGAGAGTGATCACCAGTGACTCCATCTCACACTGACGCATTTCCTTATTCAAGAACCGCTGAATATTCTGACTAACATCGTTTCATTAACAGAATTAAGTAACATCAGGGCCCGGTTTTTCGAAAGTCGATTAAGCTAATCCAGGATTAACGAAATTATTTCTCGCGACCCTTCTGCCAATATACTGCAGGGTTTTGTTCGAAGATAGGTTAGAAAGCTTGTTCCAGCTTAAAACGTTATCAAGGAAGTAGTTGTGGACGAAACTTTCACGTTTTCAAGCTTATAAATGACAAGAAATTTTAGACCTAATCCAGGATTAGCCTAATCGTGCTTTGAAAAACCAGGCCCAGAGCATTAATTTGATGTTAGGAAGTAGAAGAGCTGATCAGTAACTCCGTCAGGGTTCATAAACAAGCTTGTTTATTTTTTCCTCACCTTCTAAACAGGTTGAACCTGCAACAGTCTATTCCCGGGGTGACACCCTCAGCAACATCTCGACACTCGCGACATTTGGGCAGCTTTGGCAACGTGGTACAACAGCCCTCCTACGAAAGAGAAAACACTCGCGTGTTCATAATACAATCTCGAGGCCGAACACAGTCCGTCGTGAAAGAAAGCTGAGAGTTGAATTTCAAAGTTTTGGCGCGTAAAGCATGGATGCGCGCGCAACTTTGAGAAACTGGTCTATTAAGGGCGCGTTCGATTGAGTGTATTCCGGAATAGGAACAGCTAAAATGTCCGAAAGTGTTGCTTGTTGCGGGAGGAATTTTGTTCAAAATTGTCTTGAACACCTTCACGCTGGCATTTCGAACAACTCCCGATGTATTTCTACCCAAGAAAGCTCCAAAGCAAAGAATTCTACTGATCAACATCGCTATTCCTATTCCGAAACAGACCCAATCAAACGCGCCCTAAATTTCATCACAAAGCTGGATCAAAGTCTAACAAAAACATGAACAAGCCTGTTCATTACCTGTATGAAGAAATCCACATCTTTGGCATTCTTAACTTTCTTGTTGGACCACATCTCGTCTGCACGTAAGAGTGAAAACGTAGTTAGGTAAGCAAACAAACAAGAAGTTGACACAATTACGAGTCCAAGTCTGCCTTTGAATAACGTGAAGGCCACTTTGAGCAGCATTTCCACACCAGCAGTTCATATATACGTGCTTTCTTACATTCTTACCACTAATAGGTATATATAGATCCCACAACTAATCCCACCCGCAAAGCTTCATAGTTCACTGTCAAAATATGGCAACAGTTGCCGCCCTGATATACACTTTTTTTTTTTTTTTTTTTTTTTTTGCAGTTTGAAAAAGGTCGTTTCTCAAAACTTATATTTTTTGACTATTCGAAAATTACAAAGTGAAAGGGTTAAACGACACTCACCATCTTCGCCTTTCCTCTTTCGGTTCCTCGACCGTTTGGGTCGTTTTCTTCTATATTCCTCGGCGGGAGAATCCTCTTGCTTGATTTCCTCCAGCTTTATCGTGGGGCTCGAGTCCAAACTCGGCGCATTTATCTCATTCTCTTCGAGCTCCCCCTTTATGGTCCTCCCTTGCCTACTCGCAGCGTTCCTCCTGCTGGCTTTGAAGTCTTCTGTTAAAGGCGAGAAGCCAGCAAATTTCTCTGTGTCCAGCGCAATCGGTGGCGGACTCGTAGCAATCATGACATCTTCGACAGCCTGGTCTGCTACAAAACTCACGGGCTGTAAAGTGTCCAAACCCTCAGTTGAATCTTCACTCGCAGTACGCCTACTACGGGACTCGAGTTTCTTAGATGGCAAACCATTTCGTACAGATCGCTCACTGAAGGGGCGCCTGTCTATCTTGACTCTGCCTTTCCCACTGTCCGGGGCCTTCAGTAGTGGAATGAATTTTTTCATCGCCTCGTTAAACATCTGGGCTCTTCTCATATCGAGATCAACATTACGCGTTGCATCCGCATATAACAAATTGCCATTAGCTGCAGCTATCGCGGCGTTTTCCTGTGCAGACGCGTTCTTCCAAATTTCTTCATAAGGCAGGACTGTGTCACTGTCATGCATCGTTAAAGTTCTGCTTTCACAGTCTTCTGTGTTTCCATTTTGCGCAACAAAATTTTCTGTTATCTTTGACTCTGAAGTGTCCGTGCAATCTTCAGCTATCACTGCGCTGATATCGTTAGATAACTCGCCCTTTGACATTTTAGAGCAGTCACTGTTCGACACTGCCGTATCCGTTGTTTTTAAGCAAGCAGCAGTGTCTCTGATGTCCTCACATGCAAGCCCAACACCATTTTCTGCTGGCGACGCGTTGCCTGTTTCCTGAGGAACTTCTTCGCCTGAGCCCGCGACACTTTCTTCACTATTCAGAGCGGTCATTTCACAAGACAACACAGTCGACTCAGTGCCATTTGGAAAATCACTCTGGGTGATCGTTCCTTCGATTGTACCTGCAACCTCTTGGCTTTGTTCTTTAACAGCTGTTGTTTGAGACAAAACGTCCACGTTCTCTTTGAACAAGACTGTATTGGCCTTCGACTCACGTTTGACCCGTTTTCTGTCCTTAGAGCCCGTGGTTTTGCGTTTCTTGCTGCTCGTGCTTGTTCCCTCGACAGCAACATTAGATTGAGACACCTCAGAATACTCGACAAGAGCAACGTCAGCGACTTGTTCCGACGGCTCGTCGCTCGCGCCCTTCTTTTCCTTCTTCTTCTTCTTTTTGTCCTTCGAGGTCGAGCTTCCTCTTTTACTACTATCTTTAGATTTTTTGCTTTTCTTCAGAGCGGCCATTTCAAATTCCTCCACAATGGTCCCGTCAGATTCCCCCAGAGCGGACAAGTTAGATTTCTGCAAAGTGGACATGTCAGATTTCTGCACAGCGGTCACGTCAGATTTCTGCAAAGCGGTCACGTCAGATTTCTGCACAGCGGTCAAGTCAGATTTCTGCAAAGCGGTCACGTCAGATTTTTCCAGAACGGCCAAGTCGGAGTTCTGCACACCGAACATGTCAGATTTCTGCACAGCGGTCAAGTCGGATTTCTGTACAGCGGTCAAGCCAGACTTCTGCACAGCGGTCAAGTCAAATGGTGCTCCTGATAAAGGAACACCACCATCAACACGTTCGTCTGCAGATTTTCCTGGGTAAGCGCGCTCTTCACTCTTGCTTGTTTTCCTCTTGCTTCCCCTACAGCGCTTTTTGTCATTTTTGCTTTTTGTAGAAATAGCCTTAGAAGCGCACGCAGAAGGCATCTCTGGGTTAATAGCACTATCCTGGGCATCTTTCGCCGAAAGAGACTTCACAGAAACATCCTTCTCTTCATATATCTTCATAATCGGCAAACTGGTGTCAAAAAATGCTTCGTCGTTGCAAAGAGGTTCCTTGAGAGGTCTACCTTCGTGCCCCATTGGTGAACGAAACAATTCCGATGTCAAGCTTGAATTCGTTCCTGCATTGAGTTCAACCTGCGTTTGAGCATATCCTCCATCGCTACGAGCCGGGCGAGAATCTACTCTCTTACCCACACAAACGCTTCCCATCTCGCTGCTTTCCTTAACCGTCGCTACATGCTTTTTGCCGGACTTGCTTTTAACCTTCCGGTCCTTTGTCGGGACAGCAGTCAATGGGGCTGCTTCGGACGCCTCCGAGTCAGTCAAGCCAAATGGAACGCCGTCGGGCACACGCGCTCCTGTAGAAGACAGTTCGCTGGGCCTAAAACTCTCCTTATCAGTCAAGGCGAAAAGGTCCGAGAAGAGCGAGTGAGACAAGCGAGGTACTGCGCTTGTGAGTGGTGCCGTCGTGTCTGTTTTTCCAGCTTTCCCGCGTTTCCCAGTCGATACAGCTGCTTTTTTGCCACGTGGTTTTTCCGGAGTCGGCACATCTTGAGGCTGTGTTTCTAAAGTGTTGTTTTCTTTGTTGGGTACGTCCTTACAACTGTCTACAGCGGTTTCCTGAAACTGTTATCAATAAGTTTACTTCATATGCTTCTTATCAGTTTCGTGAGTCTCAGATCTACTCTCCCTCCCCACCCACCCGACTCTCTCTGTTCCTCTCTTTCCCACCTCGTCATTTGTTATTCTGTTCTATTCTTCACTTTTGTTCCTCGTCTCCGCCACAGTTCTCTTTCCGTTCCGATTTGTTTCGCTCTGTTCCGTTTTGTTTTATTTCGTTCCTGTTCTGTTCTATTCCGTTTCGTCCTGTTCTGTTTCATCTATGCTGCTCCGTTCGGTTCCTTTCCGTTCCATTACGTTCTGTTTCGTCACACTCTATTGTCCCCCACCCCCATCCCCCTCAGTCTACAATTTCTTACTAACCTTCTCAGTCTTTATCACATTTTGATGATCAACTGCAGTACTGCAAAGTTAAAACATGCCTTCGATAAGTAAATAAAAAAAGCTGCCGTTATCACACGTTTGTCATTAGTCCCCAGTGCTTCCGGATGTATGTCCACGGTGTTATAAACGTAATATTCGTTCCAGTTCTGTTTTTTGTCATTTTTATACTAAACGCATTGGTTGTCTCACCTCGAGAAGAATGAAGCGTTTGTAGCTTAAAAACGGCCAAGAAACCTCAACTTTGTCAGACGTAGGGTCGACGACCGATCTTATGCCTCGACGCACATTATCCGTGGCCTGAGACCACAAGGGTAAACCGTAAAAAAGTAAGAAAAAATAAATAAATAAATAAAATCCCGAGTTACCTTTCGGGAGACGACACTGGCTGTAAAGTCCTCTGCTCCTCAGTCTGTTGTTCGTTGGACCAATGAGAGAACGAGAAATTGCTTTCACTGGTGACTGGTGGGCATGAGACGGTAGATACTTTGCGTTCATTGCTTTGCTTCTTCTTCATCTTCAACAGCTGCGCCAGATTTTCGTCTGACAGTGTCTGCCCCGTACCGAGCGAGATGCTGCCACTGGGTGGGCTTCTCAGTTTCGTTTTGCGGAAGTCTGGTGCCAAGATCCCTGCGGTTGCCAGGGGCGTTGAGTTTGGGGAGACAAAACTAGACGTAGGGGAGAGGGCTGGTTTTGAGTTTGACGCAGTTGTGGTCGAGGATTTTGAGCTTTTCGGTTCCAGCAGTTTTGTTTGCTTCTCGGCGGATTGAAGGTTGGACGTCGACGTAGGCATTTGGATCAACTTCTGCACTTGTTCCTGTGTAAAAGAAACTGATTAAGCTTGTTGTCGGGGCTGGTGCGGAACGATACCATGCAAGGACATTAAGCTTGTTCAACCTATTCAATATTTTTGTTTACATCTAAAAATATGTACAGAAATCCCAGGTTGAATTTGTTTCTCAACACGAAAACGCGGAATAAACCAAAAGAGAAATATGTGCTTAGCACTTTTAGCTCAAAAGAAACCAATCTTCTCCTCAAACGAGTCGGATAGAAACGGAGTGCTAAATTCGTCTTCGGCCCCCCCCCCCCCCCCCCCCCCCCCACCCTAAAAAAATAAAAATAAAAAATGGCGAAACAAGGAATTCGGCGCGCAAAACCGGTGGACAAAAAAAGGCGTTTTTCAACAAATTCCAGCCTGAAAAAGGTACCTGATTTTGCCGAAGAAACTCGTTCAGCCGTGCCTCCTGGTTCTCCTGCTCCCACTTTTCCTGTTGCTCTTTACGCATCTGCTTCTCCTGCTGTTGTTTCCTGAGGTTCTGTATTCTCATGAGCTGTCCGCACAGCTCTTCGATTTGCTGTGAGGTCATCTCCTTCTCACGCATTGCGTTGAACAACGTCTGAAGATGTTCTTCTTCCAGTTTCGGAGCCAGCAACCGCAGCTCCTCTTGCTGACGTTCCTGGGCACTGAGGATTCGCTGACGGATGCTGTCCGGTAGGATGTCATCTCGTTCGGAAACACTCGAGTACTGCAAACCTTGCCTCGGATGGGCAGCTAACTGTTGGACAAGTTGGGTGAACTGATACTGATAAAGCAGTTGGTTGTAAGCGTCGGCTACGAGTTGTTGCTGCTCTGGAGTGAGTGGTGTTTGCTGCATTACTTCCCGTTGCTGAACCATCAGCTGCATCTGGTAATAATACGTCTGGTATTGACTCAGAAGCGAGCGCATATTTTCGTGCCGTAGACGCTCCAAGTATTCCAGCTGCTGTTGTTCCATGAGCCTTCGTTGCTGTTGCACCTGCAGCGCGTATAGCTGACTCGTATTCATGTTGTTGCGCGAGCAGGGAACGTGGGAGTACTGACCTAGGTGACAACTCTGAGACGATACACTGGAACTCTCAGACACTCCCGGCTGCTTGAAGGGACTGGACATCAATGGACTGCTCACTGCAGCACTTATGGGAGGCGACTTGTATGGGGAATTGCTGGGGGAGCTTGTCACGGGTGTCTGTTGACGTCGGGGCGATAACTTTGACATGTATCCCTGGGGAGGCGACCCCAACGGTGAACCAAGGGAGTTGGAGGGCTTCGGCGGAGATCTGTGAGTCTCAGGCGGTGATGACGTGTTCATGACGTAGCCCGGCGCTCTTGAAGTGGTCCTGTGCGGCGCAGCGAGTGCTGCCATAGCGGCCGCAGCAGAGCCGGGTGGAAGTGAGGTCTGCGGCTTGGTATCCAGCGAGGTGTCTTCCGGATCTGCTGCCGATTTCTTGGTCTTCTGGTTAGTTGAACTTCTGCGCCTGTTAAGGGAAAATAGGAGAGACGTGCATTGGTAAGCTGAGCTGCAAACCGTAGACTGTAAAATAGTCCCTTCAATGTACAAATTGAGTTAAAGAATCATGTACAAAATTCATGTACAAATGAGCGCCTCTGGAGTACACTAAATCCCTCCGTCTGGTCTTGTCTCTGCGTAATTACATGTAATCCCCGAAGCCTCATCAGCTGTGCATAAAAATGGCTGATTTGCGTTTTGCTTCAATACGAGGTCTATTGTGAAACCTCTTTTATGACAATAAACATGCGAGTGAATCTAACTTTCACATAGAAGGTTTCACACAAGGCCTCGCTATGAAACACAAACAACAGGGCAAGGTTGTTCAAGGTTGTTCAAAGCTCGATTAAGCTAACCAAGGATTAATCAAATTCTATTTCTCGATTTTGCCAATAAACTGCAAAGTTTGATAAAGACCGACTACGAGACTTGTTCTAGTTCAAAACATATGAAGGAAGTCGTATTGTGAGCGAAACCTTGATTTTAGGCTCAAAAATGGCAGCAAAGTTTTGACATTTCATCATGATACACACCTGGACGAATCGCTTTTTCTCCGGCTTTTGGGAGCAACTTTCTGAGATGCGACCGGTGCAGGTGACAAGCTTTTTATGTAGTTACTTTGATTTGAGGCATACGAGAGATAGGTATCTGCAACGGAATGCTTCCTGATCGCCTCCCCATCAATTCCACCTTGATTGTTACCACTACCACATAAGCTTGTCTGCGCTGCAAGTCTGGACTGGGGGCAGGCTTGTTGAGGCTTTGTTTCAAGTCTATTTTCTTTGCTAGCGGCCTTGTCTGGACACGCAGAGGTTGGGGTGGCTTTTTTCTGGCCGTAGGTGCCGTTGACCACTGCGCTTGTATTGTAGCTGCCTTGCTGGCTGCTGTAATGAAGAGTTGCGATTTCGTTGTTGCTGTGTCCCTGAGTCAGAGGTACGAACAGCTGTGTAATGAATTCAAAAAGAAAAAAAGAAGCAACCAATTAAATGTTTTTGTTTACATCTACAACTGTGTAAAAAAAAAAAAAAAAAACTAGAGCGAATTCCCAGCATTCATGGGTGGATTTATAACTCAAGCTAGGCCGTTCTAACTCAAATAGAAGCGCAACAGAAGGCATCTACATCGGGACCGAATAAAGTCTGCCATGAAAGATAGTTCAAAGTCTTGGCTTGTCAAGTAGGCGCACGCGCAACTGATCAATTCTTGGGTTGACCACCATTGGATGGCCAGACAGTGAAAAGCGTCGGTCAAATTGCGTACAAATTTGAAATAGAAATATTGGAGTTGCATTTTGTCGACTAGGGAGAAAGAAAAGTTTTAAGAACTCACGTTGCACCCCCCGGGCATGGAGTTGGTGGGGACGCTTGCTGTTGGGGTCGTCAGGGGGTTGCTGATGATGACCTTGGAGTGTCGATGTTGTCTAACAGGCAGCACTTTTATGATTTCTCCCCTCTGTAAACTGTCCAGTTCTGTATCTGAGGACAGAGATACGCGATGGGTTAAAAGATTAGTTTTTTTTGGGGGGGGGGGATAATTAGGGTCTAAATCATGAAGCATTATAAAATGTCACAGGGTTATACAACTCACCAGTAGCAAGAAGGATGACCTGAACAAGCATTGGGTTCACACTGTGTGTCTGTAGCACTGTGTCATCCATGACACTCAGATCCTGTTCAAGAAATCATGTGACATAAAGAAGCAAAGCAAAGAAGAAAAAAAAAGAAAAAAGAAGAAAAAAAGTCTGTCAGTTAGCTGTGGTGAGTTATAGAAGGGAATTTGTAAAAACACAACAGAAGATTAGGTGATCAAAGTCATCAAAATAATGATAAAGGTTACCCTGGACAACAAATTATGAGCAGTGATCACAGCTGAGAACCATTGGCGGAACTGTTGCCTAAAAGAAATGAGAGTTCAAAGTTAGTTGGCCTGATCCAAGTATTGTTGTTCTCCAGGCAGTAATATGACCACAGCCAATAATTTCTCCTACCTGTAAACACGTACACGGTGACCAGTCAAGGTAAAAGAACCTAAAGAAAAAAAGAAAATCATGTGCAGATTGTACAGTGCAATCAAAGTGCATATTCTTCCAACCATTCAAGGAAAAATGTATGAGAGATGTAGAGAGAATTAACACTTCAATCAGCCATCATCTGAGCAAGCCATCAACAGCCAACTTCTCCATACTGTGATGATATATATTTGGTGGGAAATTGGAGGAGAAAATTGAAGTTGATCAAAAGGCTTAACATCCCCAGACAGGATTCTTACTCATGGCACCAGGTTCAGTTCCCTGGAGTCAGGAATCAAACCTGTGCTGCATTGATGAAAGACTGGTCTGCTAACCACTCGGCCACCTAAACACCATGGGTCAACACCAAAAACTGTACCTTCCAACAGGATTGTCTGTGACTTCTGCAGTCTCTGCCAGTTCATTAGTTCTTCCATAACCTTTGTGTTATTTCTGAGTGCAGGCTGCAGGCCATTGTCATCCTATACAACAGAAACGGAAGGGAAAAACGAGACACATTCAAAAAAATCAGCTACAGCAGTGTCAGTAATTATTTGAAATTAGAAATAAGCTCTGGACCTTTCAATCTTTACATTGTTTCCCCTGAGTGACCAATCATATTCTCTTTCATTCTTGTACAAGAGATGCTGTATGCAGGGTTTATACAAAATTTAATGATTTCGAAGGACTTCTCAAAGCCAATTTTTTTTCAAGGACTACAAATAACTGTTAGTACTTACAATGTCAGTTTAGCCAGAGTAAAATGTTTAGCATTCTTTGAAGATTCCTCAATAAACTTCAACTCAAATTACCGACTGCATCTGAACCCTCAATCACTGAAAAATATCATCCTCTCATTTCCACATCTTCCCTTTTATTCTCCCGACCCCTCCCTTCTGCACAACCCCCTCCTCTACTCTCCCCTTCCCCTCCCAGTAACAAATTTGTCATCAGCACGTACCCCTCCATGAGATCAACAAATAAAACATAATTCTATAAATTATGCACAATATATAACTCATTAAAGTCAAAGGAGATAAGATACTCTGTAAATACCTGATATGGTCGTATTTCACTGTTACTCACAAACGCTCTGCATAAATGAATGAATAAATGAATGTGGTTAATGTACTGCACAGTAAGGTGCAAATTCCATGTTTTCCCAGCAGTCAACTTTTGTCCTTGGAATTTTACCTGCAAAACGTTCTTGGTGTTGTGAGCAAGCCAGATAGGGGAAAAAAACAGACAGCCTGTACAGCCAATCAGAGTGCATATTTTGCTAGGATTCTAGACTACAAAAAAAAAATCTCAGCTATTTTTTCTGCTAATATTATTCTACAACTAGAGCTTTACTGTACTGTTCATCCAGTATCAAGACCTGAGAAACACAGCTGGTTTTGAATTCATTTATGATATAATCTCTGACCAAATCTTAGCAAATGAACAATACTTTTTAAGAAGGCACACTTACAAGTGATGGTCTCCAAGGAATTCAACAGCAACAGGGAAGTTCTCCTCATTCAAGTCATGTTTGTCAACAAGTGGGAAAAAAGCCTGTAAAATGTAGGTGGAAAATTCATCAAAACTGTCATGCATACTGCACATGGAAATAGTTTCATGTAACAGTTCCACACTTGTACAAACTGGGATTACTACACGGAGTCAAGAATCTAGTGTACTGTAGTATCCCATGAAGACAACATGAAAAGGCTACAAAGTGAGGCTAAAGTCATGTTCCAAAAAGAGTCGCTTGTCAATGAATTTTTCGAGTGTGTCCAAGTGGATGCACTTGCTTAAGTTTTTTTACTCCAAATTTAGCTTTGTTTGTCCCAGGACACAATAATGCACTCTGGATACAGCATTGTAACATGAAATGTGCCATGAAACACTTCGAATTCATAACATAATAAAACGGAACAATATGGCACAGTAGCATTTTGTTCATTTGTTCATAGCACTCATGAACATCATTATTAACCTACAGGGGTCTTTCATATGGAAATTATTGTAGGCTATGAAATGTCCCAGGGTTTCATGTGATAGCAACACATCTGCATTGGTATTGAGTAGCAATCACCCTCTTGCACAAGTGCCTCAAGCATGGATGTTGGAGAATTGGTAATCTTACCAGAGCAGGCCAGAGCATTGGCCTGTTAGGGTTCGTTGGATCAGGTCGCTGGGCCCAAACCATTGTCTTCTCCACAAGGAAAATTTTCCACCTTCCATCGTAAACAGACAGCCACTCTCTTGTTTCCCATGCCTGTCCATCATACTCTACCAACACCTTAAACAGAAGATCAAAGAAAGTTAGGATATCTTTTTATTTACAGTAACCAATCTCAACAGATCATTGAGGCATGTGATGTGCAGTTCTGCAGCTGGCCCCAATCTTTTAAATAACATAAAATTTTCTTGCATTATCAATAAACGTTTTGGGTTTCTTGTTATTTGTTATCTGCCTCTGTACTTAGTTTGATCGCTACAGCACAAAAAGGTTGTAAATTCTTCAGGAATATAATAATTATTTGCATCCCACCTATGTACATGCAGTACCTATAACACTATAATAATTATAAAATCTAAAATACCAAAATGGGGCAATAGTAATATTTATATACATTACACATCTGTAAGTGTATTTATCCAAGTCTTATTTTATCAAATCTGTGCAGCTATAAAGAAGAAATAATTGAACACACAGCTCTACAGCTCTACCAGAACTAAATACCAACAGGCACTCATGGAATATAATATGCACTTCAAGCATTTACACTCTTGTAGTAATATTTTTCAAAGAATGTCTTTTTGGGGAGATACAGATCTATATATAGCTACTACAACCACTTGTAGTGTATTGGGTGCTTACATAAACATAAAATGCTTGTAAATTATTGAGTTCTTTCAGTAATGGTTCTATAATGTGCACTGTACTGAAGGCGAACCATGTCAAAATCTAGACCATTGTACCCCTGAGCCACGCATACAGATTGATGATTGCCATGCAAACTACTGACTGAGAAATTTCCAACTACAATACAATTATTGTATTCCCATTTATATCTATGTTCGTTTGTTCCACTAGCTACCTACAACAAAACCTGGCTA
Source organism: Plumapathes pennacea (assembly GCA_964036295.1). NCBI lineage: Eukaryota > Metazoa > Cnidaria > Anthozoa > Antipatharia > Myriopathidae > Plumapathes > Plumapathes pennacea. The sequence continues at coordinate 507,452 of OZ038473.1, forward strand.
GGTAAAAAAAAAAGCAAGTCGCATCATTTGCAAAAGATGGAAATAATCAATGCATGGTCATACGGTATTCAATAGAAATACTGTAGCAGTATGCAACTTACAACAAATTTAGTGTATAAACGAAGGGAAAACATCGCGACACACAACAACCGAGAAAAAAAAAAGATGAAAATGTTTATCGAAAGGATTTTTCTCCATTCTGGATGAACGAACTTGCACCGATAAAACATGTAACACGATTTGCGTTTCAAGTTCAGTGTCATGCTATCTTGTCCAAACAGAAAATCTCTTTTCCAATTTGTGTACCTTTCAGACCCTATTAACCCAAGCAAATGGTTTATCAATACCGACTCACACAAAGTTCAAATCACCCGTAAACAGCTGTCAGAGAACGCAGAGATTTTTTGTCAAAAGTCGACATCCACAACTTGTCTTGTGTTGAACATTACAACAGGGTGTGTGATTCTCAAATGATACTTGCACGAAAATAGACTATCAAACTTTAGAAAGATCGCACAAGGCTCCAAGATTTATCAACCGAATGGGGATATGTAATTCTCGAGTGAATATCCATAAAATCAAAAAGAGCTGCCCGTAATTGTATGTTCCGTTTCGATTTATACATCCAGGGCTTCCTGTAGCGGGCCACAAATAAAATTATTCCCTCACCTTCAAGTCTTTGTTTGAACAATCCTGCTCATTGGATGCTCGGATGATTCCATTTTGCCATGGATAATCCAAGGGGTTCGATACACGACTAGATCGCGAGTTTGGTCGCTGTGAATTCTTTTCCTTCACGCACAGAAACCGTTTTCCAACTACCTCCTTCCGTAGTGCATACATGGCACGTCATTACTTGTATTTCTCCATCAAAAGCAGCGGCAATTTTGAGAGTGATTCGGTGCAGCCGTTCAATTGAACGCCTTAACAGTGTTTGGAGATGCTTTTGCTGGCTTCGAACAACTTTCTCGAGGAGAAATTTGTCAAGGAAGGCGAGCTATTCAAACACACACGGCTCACCAGTCAAGACACCTTCTTACGCTGGACTACAGTATGCTGTTTGTGGGCTCAATTCACGGAAAACAAAAGAAATGCTTTCGGCGCCGTTTTGCGGCTGAACACTACCAGTTTTTTTTTGTTTGTTTATTTTGGCTGTTTTGTATTTTTCGTACAAAAGAAGAGTACTTTTCGGAACCGTTGGTGCACCTCCAACTATTTCGTCAAGTCCTTTAACCCCCCCCCTCTAACTTTCACTTCCGTTTCCGTTTTCTCCTGGAACACGCGAAACTTTCAAATAGTTACAATTCATTTTAAAGTTGTTTTTATTGTTTGGAAAATACTAATGGGGGTTGGAGTAGACATAGAGTCTGCAATTTTTTTTGTTGGGGTGGGGGGTGCCAACTTTACTCCAGAAGAATAAGTTATCTGGCTGAGATTTTGTAATGGAGATGGATTTTGATAAAAAAAAAGTTCGAAATTTAGTTTCACTACAGTCAAAACATTTTTGTGCCCTTCAATTTGCCCACAAAAGTCCATTACAGGGGACTGCACAAGTCAGATAAGAGACAACATCACAAATAATGCAGTGGTAATAAATAGCTCATTTGCATTGCAAGTTAGAGCCGTTTTCAGGTGACTGTCAAAAATACCCATGTAAATGCTTTGGTTTTGCGTTTTCTATGCTTTTCAATTGGACCAAACAAGTTTAGCAACATGCTTGGCCAATTAAGAGAAAAAGCAAAACCTGGTTGCGATATTCTCATGCAAGAAAGCAAGTTGTGACGGCATCTTCCCACACTGCTGAATGGACAGTAAAACCAATCGCAATATTATTTGGTTTTGGTTTTGCTCATACTCCTAATATTGGTCGGACATGTTTTTCAACATTGCTCACCTTACTGAATGGCTGTGATTGCTTTGATTTTGGTTTTCGACAGTCATCCAAAAAGTGCTCTAAGTAAAATGCAAAGCTCAATGAAACTTTTACTAGACCTTACTGAAGTGTCAACGATGCCCCTGAAGTTTCACAGAAAAATTCAAACTGTACATTAGCTCTTAAGTTTGCATAAACTTTGTTTTTTTCAAGTATCTCTCAAAAAATCAGCCTGAAACAATAGTTTATGTCATGTATTGGGCACAAAAAGAGGACTATCAATAAACTAGACAAAATTTATTTAGGGCTCTGCATGATATAATTAGGATCATCTTTTTCCACAAGGAGCCAATAAAATATATACGTCAGATAATAAAATTATAGTAATATTCTAGTGACATGGTCATGCAGGTACATACGTACATTCCCAGGAGTATGTCACAGACTGCAATCTACTCTTTTCATTCTCTCACTTCTCTCTCTCTCTGACTGAACTACCAACATTCTTACTACAGTATGTCAACTACGTTACCCACTCTCTAATCATGAGCTACTGGGAGAATTTGTACTTTGAGTTTGGTCAACTAAGTTTACTTATGAGGTCATTCAGCAGTTGTGAGAGCACCACAGTGTATTCTGAGAATTCTTCATGTCCAACTTCATTTTGCCATTCTGTCCTAAGGTTAAGCAATGTGCTATGAAAATCTGCTTTCACAAGTTCCTCCTTGCATCCAATGATCATGACATCTAAAGCTTGGAGAACCTTTTCTCGGATATCATTGTCAGTTGTCTCTGACAATGCTGAAGCCACCAGCTGACACCACCCTTGGTGGACCATGGCCTTCAGTAATGGAATCCTGGGAAGAAGTGGAAATCAGGCAACATCAAAGATAAAATGCTTTCTTTCATTTGAATCAAATATGACACATACAGTAGAGTATCTTATGGGATATAACATCATAAACTTGATCCACTGAACCAACATCATGGAATTATTGCAAGCTAAGTATTAACCAGAATGTTTTGGAATTATCTTGGAAATAAAAGCAAAGTTTTGTGTCAAACTTCACAGAGCTAGTATGGAGCAGAAAGAGCAGAAAGTCTGTATGCAGGGGGGGAGGGGGGGGAATGAGCCCTTAGGCCAGAGTCAAACAACGTACTTCAGACGAGATGAATTAAATTAAGCGAATTAAGTTCATGATAAGATCAACATTCTGACTCAACTAATCGACTGATCGCATTTGGATCAACGAAAGACGTATTTACTGTACGTCTGGTGCAGACAGGAGAATGTCCAAAGATCATCTCAGGGTCAAAAGTCAATCTTTTCATGAGTCAAACTAACTGCATAATTATGAATTTAGCAAAAACTGATTCTTGTATTCTGAATTCGTTTCGACAGGATTAAGTTTGATGATAAAGCTTGACGTTTGACTCAACAGTCAAACTTTTTTTACTAATTTGGGTCGACCTCAAATACAATTTAGATTGTCTCGTTTGAAGTTCGTCATTTGACCCGGGCCTTGCAGTAATTATGAGATGTTTATTACACTTAGCCACATACTTGACAAGTTCTTCCTCTGTCACATCTTTGCCATCTTTCTCCAGCTGTTGCTTTACATAGCTCTTCTGTTCAACAAGCAAGTCAGTCAACAATGTAATCGCCTTAACTCTCAAAGGACCAGTTCCTGGCTCTCGAAACAACTTGATGAGTGTCTCTAATCCGTTAAGCTGAAGAAAACCCTGTTGCCCTCTGGGGAAAAGTCGCACTAGGGTTGACAAAGCATAGATAGCTTTGCGACGCACAGCCATTGGTTCTTGGCTTGACAACAGTCTTAGAATGAGTGGAAGTGCACCGTACTTCATGGCAGAATTCTGAACAGGCAAATTACTGCAATTTGAAGTAAAGAAATGAACTATACAATGGCTTTCCACTTTGAGTTTTGAGTATTGTTTTACAATAAACTGGTACTAATAATGAAAATGACTTTTGTTCAAGTTTTCGAGAAGTGTTATTAAGGGTTCAAACTATCAGGATTCTACTATCATCATATCATTACAATATGGTCTGGAGAATGCTATTAATGATCTAAAAATACTTTTTTTTACAGGGTCTAAATTTCAAGACATCAAAGTCCCAGAAAACCAAGCAAATTAGACAACAAACACCGTAACACAGCTGTTATGTTGCCAGTACACTGTACCTCTGAACAGCAGAACCAAGAACATGTGCTGCTCTCGTCCGAAGACTTTCTTCCGAGTTGTTCATAAACTTGATCACCAAATCAAGTCCCCCGGTCATGTCTAGATCTCTTGCATTGTCAATATGATGAACATAATATTCTAGCTCGTCCAGGGCATGTTGAAGCTCCTCTAGACTGGATCCTGAGTTATTCAAGGTATTCATGTGTTCCATGATCACCTCAATATCTTTCTTCATAAATATATCTGAACCTTCCAGCTCTTTCTTGATCTCTTCTAAAGTCTTGAAGTTTTTCCCTAAAAGAGATAATGGTACACATATAACCACTTTCACTCCCAAGCTCAAAATGCAGATTCTCTTAACTTTTAAGAAGAAAATGTATGAGAGATGTAGTAAGAATTTCCAGTTTAATCAGCTTTCAATTTAGCAAGGCATCAAAATGCAGATTCTCCATACTGTATGATGTATTTCTGGTTGGATCAAACTTTCATTTTCTCAATTTCAGTATGTGCACACAGTAATAATATTATACAGCTTACCATTGTCTGAGTTAGGATCCTTATTTGAGGCATCAATCTCCAGCTTTTCATCATGAAATTTGTCCCTGAAATCCTTCAGAGCTGCCTGCAGATGCTGCTTGGACAGTACATTTCTATCCACTTTAATAAATTTCGTTTTTGGCTTTTTCACCTGCTGGTACCTGCTCCCGTCATCTCCAGCCATTAATTTAGCTTCTTTCAGACCGGTCTGTAAGTTCATTCTAACGTGCAGTCCTGCAGGAATCGCTTGTCCTGGAAGAAGCACTTGCCAAGATGATGTTGGCTGAAACACTTCCTGATCTTTTTCATCAAAATCAGCATTGTTTACAATCTTAACGTCTTTATCCTGATGCTCATCAGAACCTTCTTTGTCTGAGTTTACAACCATAAGGCCAGAATTTAAGTTGGATTCATTTTCACACAAACCTGAGACAAAAAAACAATAACATTTTTTACTTAAACCCTATATAATAAACATTTTAACAGTAAAGATGCATGTGTTGGAAGACTGATACTAAAATAACTCTTTGTCTGTCTGTCTGTAAAATGGTCACCAAGATGCGCCTTTTCATTGCATCACTCACATGCCAAAACAAAAATTTTGATGCATGTATATTCTACGATACGTCTTCACAAGTTTTACGTAAACACCTGCTTGCTATCATAATCACTTCGTTCATGCAGGGCACTATATTATCGATCATCCCAAACTTTCTAAAAACACGTGAATGCAACTGAATTATTAAATTACCCAGTTCATAGCAGCACAACCCAAGCAGAAAAAGTATCTTGAGTAATCTGTTCATCGTCTTCGTCGGTTAGTCTTTGTTCTGAACCTCGTAACTGAATGTTTTTGAGTTAAAATGCACTGACTGTGAAAAGGTTTCATGGTTATAAAGAAACCTCAACGAGACAAGCACCGCTGGCCAATGTTCCTCTGGGATGACGAAACTTTGACGAAAATTGCCGAATGTTACACGAAGTACTTGGAGTATTCCTATTGGTCCACGACCAGAGGTGTCATCATCGTTGTCGGTTTAATTAAAAAGTCTGCAACAAGAGAGATGCTTTTTGTATTTATTCTTAACATTTGTTTCAAAAGCACGAGGCTTATCTAGGGAACTTATGTTATATGAAATGAACTTTTTATGGGACAGAACCGGAAGTTGAGTTTTGGGATATAATAAAGCCTTTGAGTGGGATGCCAACCGTGTATTTTGGCGGGAAGCCGCACGGCCGCTTGGATAAATGATGCTCGTTAAATGGCAAATTATGCCTGCCGGCAGTGCTTGTAAAAACGGTGAATTGCGCTCAAAATTATGCTCGGGGAATAAAATTATGCTTGAATTATGCTCGGTACAAGCCTCGCCCCAGTCCCGTTCGGCGCGTGGTTTCGCCTTCAGCCCTGCGCGTACCCGAGGTGTCGGGGGCGTTAAAGCGAATGTTGGGCAAATCACAAGATATTTTCGACTTGTTTTGAATTTGTTTTATTTATTTTTCTTTCAACTGTAATTCATGTTTTTGTCTTACTTATTTCTTCAAATTATGTTGAAATTATGCTCGAAAATGCGGAATTATGCCGGCATAATGCCCGATGCTCGAAGTAGTGAACTATGCTCGAAATTATGCCGCATAATTTATCCGAGCCTACCGCATGCTGCGTAGCACTGATAGCATACACGTTGCTTCCCGCTTTGTACCGTGTACCTATGCAGGGGTCTGCAGTACTTAAGTCACTTTTTTTTGCCAAGTATTTAATGCTAAAGTTATCTGTTTTATATTTACTGTACTATCACGTGTTACCACAGAATGTTCTCAGATGGCAAAACATGCTTGTGTGGCGTCAACTTACGCTTGAGTGAACTGGTAAACGTGCTAGCTATTTTAAGACCAGAGTGGGAAGAATAGATTATGGAATTGATTTCATAATGATGCTAATTAGATTGAAATTGACTCATAATGTGATGCTAATAAGATTGGAATTATGAAAGCTCCACTAGAGAAACTTGATAACACGTAAAAAGTGACAGGAAGTATTTGCTCTTTCATCTGTACGTTGCGGGCAGGTATGTTCATTTTTCGTGCTCTGTTGATAACTTAACTGCAGTTATATTCCAGCCTCTTACGGAGACCAAGGTGTCATTTCCAAGAGAGATTGACAGTGATTGCGTTGCGTTGCGTTGCGTTGTGGCGTTGGTAAAACCTCGCATAGTGCGTACGTTACTCTTCATAATTTTGGGCAGGTATGTGCCACCCGGGTCTCAAAACCCCTTAGAAAACTCTATACCTCGGCGTTCTTGAATCAATTCAATAAATTTCGCTCTGACGAAGGGCTAGCGCTCGAAGCGTCAGCTATTGTCTCTTTCACGGCGTTCCATCGGCCCTCATCAACACACAGTTGGTACACCAGTTTGTCTTCTGCCACGCCGACGCAGTCAACCTTGTTCTTTTAAGAGCTGGGGCCAATTCAATGAACATTTACATGTGTATTTTACAAGTCGGACCATTATTCAAACACCACTAAACGGATTCTAATCAAGCAAAAGTCTGCAAACTATTACAGATACCGGTCTCACATGTATAACCGTGACAGTTTTTGGCCATGGTATTGGATTAAAGTGTGTTTTAACGTGCAGAGGAATTAGTTCAACTTGTAAAATACACTTGTAAAGGCTTTATTGAATTGGCCCCTGGTATTACTATAAACATTTACACGTGTATTTTACAAGTTGGACCATTAATCAAGCACCACTAAACGGACTCTACACCAGCAGAGTTTGTACAATATTACAGATACAGGTCCCCAGTGCCGCAACCACAACAGTATTTGGCCATTGTATAGGATTAAATCGTGTAGTTTAACGTGTAGAGAAATTGGTCCGACTTAAAATACACTTGTAAATGCTTCTCATTGAATTGGCCCCAGGATGAAAATACATGCATCAACTGATATAAACGTTAAACAGACAGTACAGCATTTCGCTTTGAAGTTATCGCAAGTTCTTTCGGTTAGAAAATCTGGTATAATTTGCATGCTTAGCAGCGGCCATGCTGGAAAATGATTCTGTGTCGCTCGGATATTTTTTCAGTTACTTTTCACTAAAGTGATTCTAGAAGAAAATATTCAATTTTATCACTCTTCAAACTCGGACAGCGTGATACGCGATTTTGTTGTCGCGAAATTCAAATGTCCCTAGTCCCGATAAGCTTCGATAATTTTGTCAATTTGCTTGCGGCCTCGCAAAACGCGTCATATTTTCTCCCGTATAAATGGCCCTATTGTGACGGAACATCGTGTTCTTCGATGTTTCCAGGTTGGCAAAAAGTGCGGCAACATTGCTGCTCTCAGTGCGGACACAACAAATATTTTTTGTGTCCAGAACACAAATTTTGTGTACTCAACAAATGTTTCGCGTGTGGCAAAATGGGGCAACAATTGGGAAACATGCCCGCTGGCAATATTGCCGCCACAATGTCCTCGTTTTGCCAGAGGCCTTTATGTGAAAAATCATTGAAACATCATTATCCCTCATGGTTCACGGCTCATATCTTGTCCGTTTGTATTATTTGTAAAAATCACTTGTATTGTGAACTGTGGAGTGAAACGGTAAGACAGAAACCGCACAAAGCGGCATGTATGATGCAAAAGTGGGTATTCAAGCACATGAAACACGTACGGCAGATACAGAAAGTACGCTATTAATAAAACAGTGCATTGTCTCCTGAACTGAAGAATAGTCGCACAGAACTGAGAATAATCTACAGTTGTTTGGCACAGAACAAATCGTTAAATATATAATTAATTGTTTTTACTTTTTTCTCCATTTTGTAACTTGTTATAAATTTGGAAAGAAATATATCGAGAAGTTCACAAAGCGCTTCCGCCCACTCATACGTCAATTTATATATGAAAATCCAGACAGTTAACACTTATGACATACAGCCTTCACAACAGATAAGTCAGTTTCTCATTCTTGTTAAAGAGTTGTCCGCATTGGCGTCAGGTTTCTGTACAATTCCCTTCACAATCCTCTTCATTCTTTATTGAACATTCAGATAAGAGTTCTCTACAACCCGTTCAAACTTAGAGCCTCCCACTCTGTCAGTCAGTTCCTGAGGGCAAACTATTTTGCATTTGTGGATACCTGACCTGAATGGAATCATTCACCTTGACTCTTCAATGATTAGTTTCCATATGCTCAGCTCACATGCCTGTGAGACAAACTTTAACATAATATAAATAACATCATCAATTTACACCAATACACAGACTTATTCTGCATTAATTTCGCCGCTCAATTCATGATTTTCTTCGATAAGAAAAGGCTAAATTAGCCAGGGTGTAATATACTATTCCTCGAAATAGTTACTACAATAAAGTGTACGAGAACAATCTGGAATTCATCAGACCTCCATCTTTAGTCAAGCATAGTAATAAAATGCATGCTGATAATACTACAGAAGTTCATAATACATTTAGATTACCCCGTCACGTTGTACAACAGTCTTTTACCTGAACTTAAAAACGACAAAAAACAACAACAACAACAACAACAAACAAGTAGAACTTAAAAAAGTCATAAAAACATCCATCAAATGCGCTCAACAACAAAGTATATTGTATGTATTGTATATAAACACGTGGATGTTGTGAGAACACGAGAAAAAGTTCAAAATCACTTCCTGTGTGTATCCATAACTCGATAGACGTGCGCTAGGCATAATCCAATTTTGAAAGATCAGTGTGGTGTGATTATTTTCTTCCAACAGAACAAAAATGTCTCAAGCAAATCACAGCAATCAAGAGCAGCACAGGACAACTCTCCTGCAAAAGTTCTCATGTGGCACCGGCCATGTTATAAACGATTTGTATCGCGGAATGCTGTTTTCATTCTCACTTATATTCATGATGAAAGTCGCAGGCTTGTCAGGACAGCAGGCCGGAGCGATGGTCCTCGTGGCCCAATTGGCAGATAGCTTTTGCGGCCCATTGGTTGGCTACTGTAGCGACAATGTTGCTCTACCTGTGATCTCCCACGTAGTGGGTAGACGGAAGGCTTGGCACCTGGTTGGAACTATTGTGATGGCGATAACGTTCACCCTGATGTATACACGCTGTTTGTTTTGCCAGGGATCCTCGGACTGGATCAAAACTGTTTACTATGGCATTATATTTGCTCTCAGTGCCATTGCATTTGGTTTCATTGATATAGCACATCTTTCTCTTATACCGGTTGTCGCTAAGAACCAAGATGAGTGTATTACTATCAACGTTTTAAGGTGAGGTTTACAGCAGTGATTTCAAACTTTATGGGACGTTTTAGTATAAAAGTATGAATATATCTGAAATGTGACAGACCGGCGACTAATCTAGGAAATTTCACTAGTAATGGGCGGATATGTAAAGGGTCCCTTCCCATTCTCCCCACTCAAATGAAGTTACACTTAAAACTCCAAGAAAACAAGGACGGTTCTTTAAAATGCAAACGAGACAGTAGTGCGAAGACTGTAGTGTCCGCACAGTGAGTAGTTTCCCCCCATAGTAGCCCCTCAGAACCCCATTACTTAAAGGTTTTATGGTTCGGATTTGAATTTGGATCCGTTTGATCTAAAAATAAATAAATAAAATAAATCACTTTATTTGAGTCTCGATGTATTTAGCACTCAGCCGTGCTAATTGGGGAGACTTGAAATGCAGAAACGAAATATCATAAACTGAACACAAATTTGTTAAGAATCCCAACTGGTCGGAGGCTAACCAGTTGGCTATTTACATAGTGTGGCCGAGGATTTGAACTCAGGGCTACCGTGTTGCAAATTCAGCTAGTGGTCAGAGCGGGACTTGAACATGGGACCTCCGGATTTTAAGTCCGTCGCCCTAACCACTCGGCCACACTGCCTCCTATATATGTACAAGCGACCGCCACTTTTAGACGCTTTGCCTCTCCCTGTCGAATATGGTAGGCACATAAGTAGCTGTGAGTTACTAAAATCAACCTGATGTACAATTGTAATGTATTTTGTCGCAGGACGTTTTTTACCTACCTTAGTGGTATTGTTGCTTATGGAACCGCCTGGATCATTTTGGGGGCAGAAAGCGAGACAGGATTATCAGAAAGTTCATGGAAAGATTTCACGGTAATATGATTGGTCCCTAGTCGAAAGTTATCAAGTTGCACATCGATTAAATAGAATCTCCGTTTTTCATGATTATTATGTTCTGACATTAGATTATGGTATATTGGGTTTATACTTGTTGCAGATTCTATATCAGGTTAATAACCACGAGGGTCGCTTTCACTCTCAATGACACTAGTTACATGTAATTGAAAATTAAATATGGTTGACCATTCTGAATAATCCATGCTATTCTTTTTGCACCAGACGATAAATGGCATACTTGCTGCAATTGGCTTGCTGTTTAGTGGTGCAATATTTCATTTAGGGACAAGAGAACCCAAGGATATAAAACCCAAAAATGTAAGTACCGAAGCCTTGCATATCTTCTGTGAAAACCCATGCCTTCAAATCTGTATATTGGCTGAGGTGAAACTAACAACCTTCAGTTAAACTCCTTAACCTCACAAGGTCAATAAACAAATTATTCACAAAGAAAATGTACAAGTGATAAGTAGGATTTGATAATTTATGAAGCACTCCTCAATAAGGTTTAGGCATTTATTTTAATTAAAAGATCGACCTCCGTTTTGACTCTTTGAAATTTCGGTTGCTTAATCGGTAGAGAGCTACGATTCGGCTTGTAATTTGCTTTTTGTTTGCAAGTCTTCAATCAACTTTATAGACACGTTACATTCATGAGCAGGGTAACTTGCACAACTGTATGAATGCGTATAAGTATGTGTACCGTACAAATTTTTATTTTGTTTCTAATTCCAAGTAGCTCTTGATGTACAATTCTAATTTTCTGATTTTGTTTTTGTGCAAGAAAATCCGCGACTTCATCACTAAGAGTGGTCTTCTCTCAGTTGCTATGGTTTTTACTCTGGGAACAAACGTGGCAGGACAGCAAGGTATAACACTATGTAATAGTACAGTTGAAGCTCTCGTATGCGGGACAGCCTTCGGGTCAAGCTGAAAAAGTGTCCGTAACTGGAACTGTTCGCTTACCAGAATATGTAAATACAGAGTTTGACTGAGCAAGAGTTTACGAGATTTCGTAAAGGCGTCCGCGTAAGTGGAGCTGTCTACGTATACGAGAGTGTCCGCCCAGAAAGCTTTGACTAGCTCCTCTCAAGAGTAGTCTTGGTATCTTACATGATTGTCTGACTGATGAAACATTCTTATTTTTTGTGTTTTTTTATTTTATTTTTTTATTATATAGCAATGGAATCCACACGGAAGGTCTCTTTTCCGCTAAGAAAGATTTCCTATTTTTTGGCTCCTTTCGACCAAACTAAAGACCCGGATGAAGAAACCAAAACTACTCAGAACGATGTTGAAAAGGGTGAGAACTTCTGAAATGGCTGTTTTGAATACTGAGTGTTCGTATTATTGCTTATATAGAGCTGCTTATATAATATTACATACGGATGGTCATAACAACTTTTTATTTGCTCTGTTTCCCTTTTTGGAGGAAAACATGGCGTTTGAAAATAGACGGCATTTTGGATTATACCATCTTAGATGACGTAAACGACCCCCAGCAAAATCCCTAATAAGTCACAATCGCCAAAATAATCAAAAATAATCCAAAATAATCGTGTGGAATTTACAGAAGGTTACGTAATGAATGCTACGAAAACTCTGGGGAGAGGGTTTAATTCACCACCTTCCCTCCTCCTCTTCCCACTCCCCCCCCCCCCCCCCCCCCCCCCTTTGTCCCCTTGCATTTACGGTCGAGGGTTTATACGGCAATTTCATTATGTAACTTAGTAATAATGTTATACACAACACTTTGGTAGTTTTAGGCAAAACGACATAATATCGACGTTTCTTTTTCCGTTTGCCAGAAAAAGAGCGAAATGTTTCCGAAGTTAGCAGGGCGTCAAACAACAGCAGGGCGTCAAACAACAGCAGGGCGTCAAACAACAGCAGAGCGGCAACTATTCTAAGAAAGATGTCTGCGTATCTAGTGCCATATGAAACAGGTGCAGAAACCCCAGGGAAGAATGACAGCTTCTTCGAAAATGAAAGAACTCGAGGTTAGAGAAAAAGAACAGAGCTTTAAACTTGTAGTGTAATTAATACGGCTGACTATCACAAGAAAGAACAATGAATAATTTCTTGTACAGCTGACATTTATCCAGTGATTTACTTGAAAAAACAGCAACAAAGAAACAAACACGGTTCGAATTAATGTATCTCTCATATAAAACTTTAAACTGGTGAATCTATGGCCGGAATTTTCATGACTGACATGACATGACAAACTAAAGCTAGGCATCTTGATCAGGCAGCCATCAGAAAAAAAGATGATGTCATGCAAATTACATGGCTAATTATTTTATAAAAGAAATATATAACGTGTTCCCGTGTAATATAGCCTCATCTAAACACTTGGGAAGTTGGGAGAACACTCGAGTAGCGCCGGAAACTACGAGGCCGCCGAGTGGTTTCCTTACGCTAATCTCGTGTTCTCCCAACTTCCCAAGTGTTTAGATGAGACTATATTACACGGTGACGCGTTATATATTTCTTCTTTATATATTTCTATACCTGATGCATTTTACTCACTCGTGGTTCCCTACGCTACTTTCGTCACCCAGCTTCCCGCGTGTTTAGATGAAGCTATATTACACGGGAACGCGTTATATGCTTCTTAATTAATATCCGTTTTTGCAGAAAATAAGGAAGAGAAGCAAAAAAATACATCTGAGATCCGAAGAAAGAAGTCGGTGTTTATTGGACTAGGACAGGGGATGATGACGTCATTTATAGATGAAACTCCGAACACCGACGAATCTTATGACAACCAAGGTAAACTTAGTCAGGGCTGATACGTTAGGATTAAAGATAGTTATTTTGCTGGCACAACACCGCCCAACATGTTGTCTTCGTTTGTACACCATATTGGGCAATGTTGCATGATGCGCCCTGGATGCTTCATGCGACGGTAAGAGCAACAATTGCGATGCATTCTTGTGTTTCCAATCGTCTATATTTATCGGGTTCCATAGCTGAGCGGATGACAACACTGTACGGTTTCGCAAAGAGTTTTGGATAATATCGATCGCAGGTGTTTAAGCTTTGGTCTGGAATAGGGTAGAAGATTTTGATATTTTGTCTGAAATAGGGTCGAAAATCGCACATCTTGGTCTGAAATAGGGTCGGGATACCTCCCTAGATCAGAGGGGAGGGGGTGGGAGATGCATGGCGAGAGAGAGAGAGAGAGAGAGAGTGGCCGAAATGCAGTTGAATTCAAAATATCTATGGAGGATAATTATGTTTCGTTGACCCATGGCTTTGAAAATGTACATGTGATCTGCAGGAAAGGCTTTTAAGAATATTTATGATTCCTTCTGGTGTATCAGATAAAGTTTTGTATATACACCTGTATTCTAAAATATCAGTAAATTATGTTTCCTTTGTTACAGAAGAAGAAGATAAACGGCGTAAAAAATCCTCATATTGCAATGAAGGGTTTGAGCCCGATGACCTCTATAAAATTGGTAAGACAAGCCCGAAACCATAAGACTAAGTACAAAAAAAAATTGAAAAATATGGATGGAGAGAAAAAGTCTGTGTAAATGATTGTACTTTCCCCAATTTTTGAAGGGAAAGGCATTGAAAGTGAGGTTGTGTTTGGCAAAGTGGAAATCTTCGTAAGGTCTTCGGAACTCTTCGGATGTCTTCGGAGATGGTCGGGTCATCTTCAAACAAACATCTCACGCCTTTGGCTCAAAAAAAGTTGGCAGGTCTATAGCCTGAAGATTTTGTGTTCATAACATACTGTATGGATGTTTAACATAAAACAACATCTGATTCAAATACCGTGATGACTAAGTACAGCCTTCAGCTTTGGCCATATTGTTGTCTGAGCTAAAAGGCCGAATTCTATTTATAACAATCAGTGAGAAATGAAAAACAACAACAAAAACAACAGCAACAAAAAATAACAAAAAAAGAACAACAAAAAAACAAACAAAAAACCCCAAAAAACAGAGCTGTTAATAGAAACCAGGTGGGGCTGCCTGAGTTCATATAATGATCTGTTTTTCGCTAATATGAAAATTTAGCAGAAAACGTTGAACATGAAGAAGGATACAACACTAAAGAGCAAGAAACAGGATACGCAGATGCGGCGCCAACTGTAGCTGAAGAAGCAGAAGCCAGGAAATCATCCTTTCCCATGAAGATTGTGGATGCCTGTCACATAGTGGAGGTTGAAAATGTCAGAATTCCGAAAACAAGGAAAGCCTGGCTAAAAGATCCAAAACTTTACGTGGTATGTCTACGAAATTATTAATCTACTTTAACTATTTCTACCTCATCTGAAGAAAAATCCCATCAGGACTTGCTTCAGAAATATTTCAACTGTTTATACATCTGTAGCTATTTTTTATGTAATTTTGAGTGAGAAAATAGAGATGCATCTAAATTCAAATGTATACTCATGGATTTTTTTTTTGTTTTCGTTTTTGTTTCTTGATTCACTTTGTAACACTTGTTTTAAGTACAACTTCATTGGTCCCCATTGAAGGGGATATATTGCCTTGTGTTTCTGAACAAATCAATTCAAATTTAACAAAGTTTACCTGAGTGCACTCCTTTTCAGGTTGTTGCCGTTTATACTCTCACTCGTCTTATGCAAGATGCGGGATACTCGTACATGTCTTTTTATCTGACAGACTACTTGTTGTTTCCAACCGTGAGTATGCAGTCACCCCGGACTTTCTTCGTATCTATCTATTTTTCTAAGGCCTCATGATCGTATACTGGAGAAATCGACCATCCCTTGCTCTATCGACAAATATTTTAACCATGCATATAAATATATGGTCGCAACATTGTGTCCTTCGAAGTTTCCAGGGTGGCAATACGTGCGGCAACATTGCGGGTGCTCTGCGCGGACACAACAAATGTTTCCGAGGGTTTCAGAAACATTTTTTGTGTCCAGGACAATTTGTTTCCGAAACAAGTATTTCGTGCGTGACAAAGCGAGGCAACATTTTCGAAACAGGCGCGCGCTAGCAATGTTGCCGCCACAATGTATCCCGGCTCGTTTTACCAGGCCTTTGATTACCTAGACGTTAACCGGATACAAATCTATGATGAGCCTTAGTGTGTCCTAATGTGTGTTAATTTTAAATACTATAGGAAGCCATTGCTTACTTTCCATTGATATTACTGGCTAGCGGATTCTGTGGAACAGCAATTGCCAAGTTCTCCAATGGAAGGCTCGGAAGTAGAGTTAGTACAACATTGTTTGCGTCCATAGTATATTATCAGAGTGAAGTTTGATATTATCACAATTTCTAGCATCCTCGAAGACCCAGGGCAGATCGTGGGGTTAGATTGAAAAAACCAGCAATTGAGAAAACCAGAGTTGTTTCGAACTAATGTAGTCTGCATTACGTGCCTTCTTTTAGAAAATTGCATGCAGGTCAACTGGGTATCAGCAAAACATCGCGGAGATACGTTACTTCACGTACAACTCATGTTATAAAAGATACATTGAACCAAGATTGAAGTACTCATACTTGACTTGGAGTTTAATTATATTTAAAGAGGGAATAAAATAATTGACGTTTTTCTCCTTGTGTCGTCCTGATTCACGTGTATACCAAACTTACAATCCTAAAATTCTAACGTGCTTTTTGACTGCTTAACAGTGGACATATTGCCTGGCTGCTGTGATGGTTCTCGGAGCCGGTACGTGTTTCTATTTCCTCACTTCGAACACGAACAAAGTGGCAGCCTACGCTTCAACGATACTCATGGGCATTGGTATGTCAGCGACGTTTGTCATGTCATTTGCTTTCCTTACTGGCTTGATCGGGGACAACAAGGTTCGTATTTCGTATTTTTTTGTTTTTGTTTGTTTTTGTTTTTGTTGTTTTTTTTCTAGATCGCTGATGAGGCTATATGTAACGCTCTATCTCCTGTTTCTTTAATTTCTATTTTCAGGAAACCGCAGGTTTTGTTTTCTCGACCGCTAGTTTTATGGCAAAAATGACAAGCGGTGCTTTTTTCATCACTGTTCAAAGCTTCTATCCTACAAGGTAATGTTAGTGCAACTTTTGCTTTCTATCATTTTAAGTTATTAAGCCGTTTTGTGAGCGAAAACGTTTCAATTTCAAATGGCAAAAAGGTTTAGAGGGTTAACCTATCACGCTTTGGAAAAACCGAGCCCAGAAGTTATAATTCTGTTGTTCTTCTTTGCTCAAATGTTGCATTATATTTTTCCCGCACAGCGATAAAGGAGGCGTATTTGCTCGTTGGGTGTTTTCCTTCTCTCTCGGGACACTGGCAGTTTTGTGTTTGGTACTTGTGTTATCCTTTCAGAAATCCCATCGACCACAACGGAGCAGAGCAGAGCAGACCAGGGGAGGTATGGAAATCTAATGTAACATCTATCTAATGATTGCCATTTTAAGAGCTCTACTAAGTTTATGAACATTGAATGAAGTCAAAGCCCACTGAATGTGACGTCATGGCGGGCATGTTGGATGTAAGAGCTTCTGTTGTAAACGCCTCTAGTATGGCCGCCATGACTTCGTATTCTGAATCTCGAGATATTAAGTACGAAACAAGGAAACAATCGCTTGACGTCGGGTATCCCCCAGAGGTGTCTAATATATCAACAATGCCCAAACAATTATATTTTCAGAACGAGTATCAAAGATTTCCTTTGTGCTTGTATGATTTTTCTGTTCCACATAGCACAACACAAACATTTTATTTTATTTTATTTTATTTTTTGGTTTTTTGTTTCCACACGCAGTTATATTACTAAATTAATATATACATATACGTATTGATGATTTTTTTCTTTGTATTATTGTGTGGTGAGGGAGCTCAAAAAAGAAGCCGGAACACAAGGAAAATATTTGCGACATTAATTGTACAAAAAAACCAGGCAGGCAGTTACAAACTCTTAGTTCTTGCCTCTGCAATACACTTTTCCCGCTATAGTCGATATAATAGTCTTGTTATGAAAGCTGATTCAGAAAGCAGAATTCTGTTTTCTTTTTTGTACTTTCAGCTGAGAGAAGAAGAAGACAAGGCGTCGAAGAACGTCCTTCGCTTGTGGCTAAAGAACTAGCCGCTTTTGATGAATCAATGAACCAAACGACATATGACACGGCGCTATAAACTGATCAGTGTTCTTAAGACGAAACGGACTGTGCCAGTCACTCCTTTAGCGGTCAAAGATTGTAATATACACGAGTGCAAAATATACGCGTTTATAAGTCCGAGGTCTGGACGCGAACGGAGGGGCAAAATAGAAGTTTGATGGAATTATTCGTCCTCCTTTTTCTTATATATTTTTGTGAATTATTTTTCGGTGTTACAATGAAAAACGCTTGGCATCAAGATCTTCGGGAAAGTGGCGAAAAATGTTCAATTACAAATAAATTGTGTTGGTACAAGAATTGTTTCGTTTTACCTTGATCATTTCTTAAAATGTTTTCATGATTCGACCAAACGTGCGCGCAAGCGCCCCAAGCTCAAAATACAAATTCTCCCAACCATAAAATAAGTAAACATATGAGCGATGAAAAGAGAATCTAGGTTTTAATCAGCTGTCATTGAGCAAGGTATCAAATGCCAAACTCTCCATACTTTATGATACATCTCTGGTGGGAGATTGAAAAGAGAAATTTGAAGTTGATCACTCTTGGGAGTAAAAGAGTTAATATAGATCGCGTGTGCAGTATAATTATAATTGGGGCAATTTCCGGGACTTTGGAAACTGATAGAGGATGCCCGCGTTTCGGACTGAGAACAAATTGGTACTATTATTGGCTAGGTAGTCACCGAAAGGGGGCGGTCGCTCAGGGAGGTTCCACTGTATGATGAATCAATGAACATTTTATTTACTATATGGTTGACATATATTTGCCTCTAATGCAGGTGATAAACTCTCAGACATCAAACAGTGACACTGTTTCACAGATTCCAAAGTTGAACGAGTTTTGTCTCTTAAAAGTCACCTAGTTTATAAAAGGCACTGATCTTGGCAGAACAGTAGAAAAACAGTTGGTACGTGCACACAGAATTACCCAAGGCAAATGACCATCAATAATTAAGAAGTTTTGAAAATTTAAATTTGAGCCAATTTCAAATTAAATTTCGTTTCAGTCACGGAAAGATAAATACTGTTTGTTGCAGGGAAAGGAAATCGACTTCACACAGACAGGGGCCTCCACAAGTATGGCAAAAACGATGCACTCAATTACTAACGTTTCAGCGAAACTCGACAACACAACGTCAGAGACTGACAACGTTTGCTATATTTTCTTCGACGTTTACTTGTTTCAGATGGTCGACAGCGTTATTCCTTATGTTGTCAACAGTACCTTGAATGGTCTTTTGGCAATCGCAGCAACTGTCGCCAACGTTCTCGTTTTCGCTGCAGTCCGTCACACTAACTCGATCCGCCTGCCATCCAAGCTTCTGCTGCTCAGTCTAATTCTTACAGATCTTGGAGTTGGTCTAGTTGTTCAACCACAATTCGCGATCTACCTTATCGCAAAACTAAACGGTTCCAGTCAACTCATTTGTTTTTCTTTACATTCGTATGGTTTTGCGGGAGACCTCCTGTCTTCTGCCTCGTTGCTAACAATGACAGCAATATGCATTGACCGCTACATCGCATTTTTCTCTCATGTTCGCTATCAGGAGATTGTAACAAGCAGAAGGATTATCGCAGTTCTGGTGTTTATCTGGCTGAGTGCAGTGTGCTATGGGGCTTCAACATACGTGAACCAAACATTTTTTGATGCATTGGTGTTTTCAGGGTTCACCGTTTGTTTTCTGGTTATGTTTGTGGCCTACATCAAGATATACCGAGGATTACGCAGTCAACATGGCCGTCAAGTACAAGATCAAGCCGCACAGGGCAGTGCACGACAGGAAACACGAAACACGCTGAACGTAGCCAAGTACAGGAGATCAGTATCCAGCATGCTGTGGATCTACGGCCTTTTTATCTTTTGCTACTCGCCTTACATTTTTATGCGCATTCTCACAACCTTTTATCAGAATGTTATTGTAAGGTGCATCTTGGAGTTCTCAATAACTCTTGTCTTCGTGAACTCGTGTTTAAATCCTATGCTCTACTGTTTCCGTCTGCCTGAAGTCCGGGCAAAAGTCCTTCAAAAACTTCGCAGTTTTTTGCCACTAAAGTCCTGAGCAGTGAAACAGATTCTTAACTGGGAGCCTTTGGCACGGTTTCCATATAGAATCATCGATCGCTATGTAAACATATAACCCGGAGTTCTTTCATCCATACATTCTCGGCACTGAATACTGTAAATGCTCCAATAAGTCCCCCCGGGGTGTTTAAAAATTGACCTTGCAGAGAGGGAGGTGGGCGGGTGAAGTTCTTTTTTTTAAGGTGTGAGAAATGTAAAGTTATAAAATATGCGTGTCATTTGCCTTATTTCTCTATTAGTTTAACAGCATGAAAATTTGGGGAGGGGAGAGGGGGGGGGGGGGCTAACTAGAGAGAGAGAGGAGGGGTGGGGTGAGGGCCTTAGAGCATTTACGGTAAGTTGAACAGCATTTGGGGTATTTTCGGGGCTCAGACAAAGATGCCTGTCCCATTTTTTTGACGAGATTTGCTAAAGTGGTGCCGGCTTTCTCGTGCTTAGTTGGATCGCAGCGATCAACAGGATTCCGATCAAAGATAAAAAATACTACAGTACATTTTTTTTAACGACCGCCGTGGTCACATGGAAACCAGGCTTCGGTAATGGAGTTTCCATTTCTTATACTCTTAGTTCATTGTATTTATCACATCGTGTAATAATTATAGATAAAAGCTAAGAACAGAAAACGATAGACAGGGGAAGAAAATACTTTGCGTTCCAATTGATATCATCCGGCCTTCCCGCTTATGCTTATAAATATGTTGCCATAGTGAAAAGCAGCCTTGGGTGGCAGAAAGCCAAACAAAAAGAACGTTTTCTGTCAACCATTAACTCAATTAAACTTTTAAAAACACAGTAAAGCGCGCTTTAACTTGTAATACAAATGATAAAAGTCCTTGACTACTAAAAGTTGCGTGTAGTACAAAACTAACATAGTTCAACTTTTAGAGATTAAGAGTGAGAGCTTTTAACAAAAGAATTTACACACAAACAACTAATTTAAGATTAAAATACGGTGGCATAATTGTAAGCCAGTGTTGATTCAAGTCGCAAAATCAATTAGAAATATTCTGAATAATTAAGAATAATCGCTCTAAATCTCTTGTGTAAAGCAGTCTTTTCCCTCCAAAAATATGTCCTAGCATTTTTAGTTGATGACCGTCATGCCTCGTGGCAAAGATAGCGTAATTTCAGAGCACGCAATTCATCGAACAGAGCGTTGAATTTGTCTGCCACTGGAAACAACTAGTGCGATTATTCGAGAACGGACGTGAGCACTTAAATTGTCATAACTACGACTTGGAATTCGGAAGCGCGGTTAGTCCGGCGGAGACCGCAAGCCCGGAGTTTAAAATTATCTTTGAGTGCAAGCACTGTGCGAAGGATAAAAACGGACATTGAAGCACTGCCCCACAAGGTTCTCCTTTCACATCTTAAGGAAAACTGAAGTGAAATGATTTTGAATAGAACTGTAATACGGGGACCTGTTAGTGGACGATCGCGAAAACTCGAGTTTTTCGTACATGATAAAATTGAGATCTATATACGAACTATTTCTCTGTGTGCATTTTTATAAACGCTGCAGCTAAACGCAAGTTTTGATGTGTCATTCGCCTTTCGTGCAAGTGGAGACGAGATTTTTCGAATGATTTGCGGACACCAACAACCAGAGGCTGTGGTACCGCCGCCTTATTTAGCCCACGTAAAGCAGCGCGATGCGAGTCGGCTGTTTTAGCAGTCTAGGGTCCGTATTGGAGATTATAGCACGACCCGGCTATCGATCCTTCAAAAACGCGCTCTTACTTGCTATTTGATGCGTTTCGTGAGTGTTTGACAGTGGGGCGATTTTCGAACGATGCGGTATAAACAATTGGTTATGCCAAATCCCCGTCTGTGACTATATCAACCATGTCATTTCATTTTGGTACGTGTGGTCAGCATATCATATATCTGTTCCTTTCTCACTTCACTATTTTAGAAAATTTGTAATTGCGACTTAAGAATCTGGAACCAATCCACTTTCTATTAAAACAGCGGGAAGTGACACATTACGTAACAACAACACGTACACCGGCGAGTACGTGCTGAATATTTACATTTCAAATACATTGACGATGTGATACTCTCTTCGATGATCCGCTCATTTTAAGACGCGAAAATGCCAACAAAGTCGAAGAAAAGGTACGGAGTTGTGATATGCGGTGGTGATAACTTGATTCTAGAAGGCGCGAGGCGCATAAGCCTGTACGCCGACCCAAACGCCGATCAAGAGTGGACAATATTCTGTGCTCCGAAGGGCGAAATTCCCACTAAAGAGCACATCGACATGTTCGATGGTTTTTTGATGTTCGGCAGTTATGCGTCGTCACATGACAGCAAGCCGTGGATGCGCAAACTGGAAGCGTTTGTTCAAGCTGTGGCGGCGAGAAACGCTCCGAAGCTGGTTGGGATATGCTTCTCGCATCAGCTGTTTGCCAAGGCGTTAGGAGGGAAAGTGGGACGCAACCCCTCTAACAAGTATGTGTTCCAAAACGAAAGGATTGTTCCCGGAGAAGAATTAATAGCAATGGGTTTAGAAGAACCTTTGAACCTTTTGGAATCTCACGGCGAGTGTATTTTGGAACTGCCCCCACGAGCTAAATCTCTCGCAAAATCAGACACTTGTGAACACGAAATTGTTCTATTTCAAGATAATATCCTTGGTGTTCAAGGCCATCCGGACTACACGAGGGAAAGAATGCTAGAGAACGTTTTCCCCGTTGTTGTAGGACGCGGCATGGTTTCAACAGACGACGCTACGATAGCTTTGAAAACGTTTGAAACTCCAAGTCACGAACGGAGTGTAAATGAGTTTTTGATGAATTACCTGTGCCGCTAGTGTGTGTGTTTCTTCCTCTGTGACGATCGATATCGGTGTAGATTTAAAATAGATTTAAGGTGGCTGTATGGAATTTTAAAGAAAGAAGGCTTTGAGGTACACGATGTATCTTTACAGTGTGAAAGTACAACTTCTTATATTTTGTTTCTTTGGGAAAATGATCTTTTTTCGTCGGTGAAAAATAAAGCCATAGTGACGGGGCTGATGCAATGCATGAAATGTATTTCTCACAACATTAGCTTCCAGGCTCCCGTGATAAGTCGCTGTCACGCAACGCAGCGACATGGACTTTGAATATGATAGTTCGAACTCTCATGCCCGTTTGAACACGAACTATCATGGACTATCACTCGCTTTGAACATGTTCAAAATTTCCTTGATAACTATGATAGTCGATAAGAGTTTTCCTCAATGAGTTTTTCGGTCAGCTGTTTTCCCCCTGAGTGGACAGGAACAAGCTTAGCACTATAAAGCAAGGCCGTTTCGAGTGATGAAGAAAGTAAAATTAAACAAAAAAGATAGCGGGTCTTCTGTTCATATAAACAGCGTGTTTGTCACGTTTTCGCCGAGGCGTTGTTGACGTTTTCACACGAGCTAGAGCTCGCGCGAGCGATTGCGTTATTTCCGGTTGACTACCATGCGCTCTCTCGTGAGCGTTTGATCACTCTCTGTGATAGTCAATTCACAGTTTTCGGGCCTTTAGGCTGCGAACAGGCTCACGGCTCGGAACGGGACGCAGAAGGAGGGAGTAGGGTAAGTTTTGGAGGGAGGGGAGGGGAAGGGGGAGGGGGAGGGAGAACAAACACAAATGATAGTGTCCTTGTTTTAACGGGGAAACTGCTGACCCTATTTACAGACCCAAGTGAAGAGTTCCTGAGTACAGTTTTACACACACAAAAAAATACAAAAAAGGATATAAAGAAGTGCAGAAACACCTAAATAATAGTTGCACAGTACTATTCACACGTTTGCTAAACTCTCATTAACTCACCCTAACTATTTATGTGAGAATGGTAAAGAGAATTTACAGGTTTTGTTCTCTTTTAGTATCCAGCATGCATTGCACGAAAAAAAGAAAAACCTGTGTCCAGTGATCCAGATTAGCGGTCATCATGTTCTCTCGGGCGACCGGTTTTATAAATGAATTAATAGCCTGGTCGTCCGAGACAAAACTAACTATCGGGAAAGCCAGGAAGAACGTATTAAGCCAATGTGATTGGCGGTGTACCTTTAGTTTCGGTTTACAAAGGTTAAAAATCAAGAAAACCGCTATATCCTGCTCTGTAACGAATTAATAACTTGTGACTTAGTTTTGAAACACATCATCTTCATCATCTTCAGCTTCATCTTCATGGGTCTCTGCATCGTCACTGCTGGACTCAAATGCTTCCATAATTAGCTTGGTCTTCAGTGGGTCTGCAGCCTTCTGTCTTATTCTGCGGTTAATTAGAACACATGAACATTAAAATGAACCTTGAGGTAACACTATAAAAGGCCGTTGGCCAGGCTAAGCCGTCAAATACCTAACAGAAGATCTGGTAACTCTCGACGGCTCCGTGTCTTGCGCTACACTGAAAAAAAAAAGGGGGGGGGGGGGGGGGGGGGGGGGTTAAAGAAGAATACAATAATCCACACATAGGACTTAACTTGTGTTTAATGTGTATCACAGCATTATCCTTGCATTTGCTTCTATTACCTTTTGCTCTTGTTGCCTTTCTTCCCTTTTGTATTTCGAGCTGTGGACTTTGGAACGTCCGGTGTTTTATACGCTGCAGCTACAGAGAACAGTTTTCGTTAGGACACCGCAGTCACCTTAAGTCTCAGAAACCATTGCTATACTTTTGTAGTTAAGTGTAACGCTCGTAAAACCTCAAGGCGTAGCCAAGAAACTCAATAGTAGGCAGTGTGATTAGTACCCTCACAGAGCGGGTATACTTATTTCTTCTGTGCTCTCCTCGTGTCTATACCTGCTTGTGGCTCTTTATCTTCCCCGATCGTCGTATCGTCTGTAGCCTCGTCTTGTTTTTGATTTTCGTCTTCTCTCATCGTCATATCGTCTGTAGCCTCGTCTTGTTTTTGATTTTCGTCTTCTCTCATCGTCATATCGTCTGTAGCCTCGTCTTGTTTTTGATTTTCGTCTTCTCTCATCGTCATATCGTCTGTAGCCTCGTCTTGTTTTTGATTTTCGTCTTCCCTCATCGTCATATCGTCTGTAGCCTCGTCTTGTTTTTCGTCCTCCTTGATCGTCGTATCTTGTTGTTGCGTTGTGGAGTCGCTTCTCGCGTCTGCTTGTTCCTGCTCCGTTGCTGAGTGACCAATGTAGCATGCAATAAAAAAACAACAAACATATAAGTGAACAGATCGAGCGGGTGTGTATGTGTGACACAGACAGACAGAGACAAATTTTAAACACAATCACCTGGAGAACTGTTGTGATCTTGGTTATCTAGTATCCCAAGTGTCCTCTCAAATTTCTGCAGCAGCTTCACGGATTTCGTATCTTCAACTTCCTGGAGCACAAATAGGATTAAAACAAAGTTATGGGTTGGTTCTAAATAAGAGTGAAGCTCTCATGGCTGTTTGAACAACCATTCAAACACGAGCCTCTGACTCGGGGGAGAATGGGGCAACCACTCCCCTATGCTTCGACTTTGAATACATATACATTTTTTGTCGTTGGGGTTACTGTTGCCAGTTTGTTTCAATATAGCAGCCAACAGTCTACATTCAAATATGCATGGTTGCACAACAACTTCATAGTGGTTGTCACAAAAGCTCATCAATGTTGTTGATATTTCCAGGTTGCCTTGAATAAGTCAATTTACGTACATCATTCTTGATGGCTACACAACACCTTCATGTCTTCACAAAAAAAAAAAAAAAAAAAAAAAAAACTGTCGCAAGGTGTAATTGCTTTTGCTTTCGTTTTTTGTGCTGAATATGTCAATATTTACCTGCATCATTTGACTGCACAACACTTTCATGTCTGTCACAAAACACTGATCACATCCAGAAAAATCCATCATGGTCAACACTTTACACAGCACTCTCACGCCAGGAGCATCAGCGTCCGAGAGAATATCGTTGGCCACTTTCATTGCTAAAGACAAGTGGATGCTTCCCTGGAGAAAAAATGAGCATAAGAGTAAAACATGTCAGCAACTAAACAACAACAACAACAACAACAACAACAACAACAACAACAACAATCCGAGTGGCGCATTTTCCATATCCTCACTAGTGAGGATATCGTTGGCATCATTTCCCGCTTGTTTGTGCAATTTCTCGTAAAACACTCGTGTCTAATATAATAAAAAGAAAATTACACGGCGGCTTGAAGATATGGATTTTATTTTCTCGTGATAAAAACAATATATTACTCACTCGCGAAGCGCTCGTTCGTAAAATATTGTTAAATAAAATTCATATCTTCGCGCCGCCGTGGAATATCCTCTATATATCGTAAGGCGGCTTCAAAAATGCAGTATTTACGTTTGCATAAAATCTGACGTCTGATGTATAAAGAACAACAATAATAACTTAGTGACCTCTCCTCTGTTCCCAGATTACTTGGTGTAAGGTCTAAAGGATCCAGACCTCTCAGTTCTTACCTCCGCGTTTACTAAAGCATCTTTTCTGTCCCTGTTCAAGTTTTTTGAGTTAGCCAACTCCAGCAGAAGTTCGGCAACATTGGAAACATTGACCTCAGCAAGAGGAGATTCTTCTGGAGCATTGAAAAGTGTCTTGAGAGTGGGAAGGAATGCTTCCT
Source organism: Plumapathes pennacea (assembly GCA_964036295.1). Lineage (NCBI taxonomy): Eukaryota > Metazoa > Cnidaria > Anthozoa > Antipatharia > Myriopathidae > Plumapathes > Plumapathes pennacea. The sequence continues at coordinate 533,992 of OZ038473.1, forward strand.
CCACAACTTCCTGATTAGACCTGCAGCAGTAAATGCCTATATCAATCAAGTTGCTCATTTTGGGTCATGTGACCTCTAACTGCAAAAGCCTATTGAACAGAACACTCAATGATACACACATACCGAGTGGAAAACGCAAACGTCGGCAAGAATCCGCCAATGCAATGGCGCAAATGCACGCTGCCCTCAGATGTTGGGTTGTACCAGAGGAGGATGAGCCTTGACAACAACTTGGCGCTCATCACGCGGCCGGTGAACAGCAACTTGGTAAATCCTTCGGCCGCTACATCTCGCACAGAGTTGCACTAAAAACGTGAAAAGTACACCAATGCGGTTAATAGGGGCCCTGTACAAGTGTAGCAACATTCTTGGTCAATCAAGAGCAAAAGCACTATTCTCACGCAAAAAAGCTAGTGGCTTTAGCGTGTTTTCGCACTGCTAATTGGATAGTAAAGCCAATCTCAATCGCAAAACGACTTTATATCGACGTTTCTTTTCCATTTGCCAGAAAAAGAGCGAGAAGTTTCCGAAGTTCGAAGGGCGTCAAACAACAGCAGGAAAGCGTCAACTCTTCTAAGAAAGATGTCTGCGTATCTAGTGGCATGTGAAACAGAGTTGCACTAAAAACGTAGGAAGCACACCAATGTTAATAGGGCCCTGTACAATCCATCCAAACGCTCTAGAATTGCTATTTCCCCTTTTCTTTTATATATTTTTCGCGTTGAAAACTAAAATCAGCCTTCTGCCCTTACACAAACAAAAAGAACTTGGTACCAGACCTCGCTCTCCAGCTGCGCGGTAAGTATGCCGAGCAGTGACTTAATAGAGTCCTCTTGTTCGTTTCCAGGTCTCCCCTGTTCTTCCTCTTTCTCGTTCTCGACGTTGGCTTTGTTGTCATTGGTTGATTCTGGGTTGAGCGCGTTTGGTGTTGATTCATCCTTGAAGGCCTCAAGACCAAACATCAGCAGCAGATCAAACACGACCTTGAGAGCCGTCACCTGCACAGCTTCGTGGTCCAGTTGGGCAACCTGCAGGTCACCAGGACAGATGAGCACCACAACTGATTGTGTTCAAAGTCGCGCAGGGCGCAGAGGACTTCGCTTGCTTTCCTTTATGTAAAACCATATATATTGACCTACATGAAGGATACCGCAGGAAGATTGCATCGCGGGCACGCAAAGTATACTAGCGTAAGCCTTCGCACACCCACGATGAAACCGTCTCGCGGTATCCTTCATGTAGGTCAATATATAGTACCGCATAAAACCGTCGTAAAACAATACGGCCGCGAAGTGTTTGCTTCGTCAGAACGATCCCAGATTTTAAGTCCGAGAAACTGAAGTTTGTTCATTCTATGTTCATTTCTGATACACCAGATCGTCGACCTCAGCGATCTGTCGCGCTTGGAAGTTTCTTCTTGTCATAATACTGCACGCTATACTTTATTATACATTGTTCATACGTTTTCATCCTAGATGAATAGGAAGAATTATTATCAAGAGAACCATTAACTTGTCAGTAGCTCTCACCTGGAGAAACAGGATCAAATGAGTCCGAGCGAGAGAACAGCTCAGCACGCAGCATAGGCCCAGGCTCTCTATAGCGGCATTTCGCACTGCAGGCTCCTCATTCTGAATACCTGGGATAATCTAATGCAGCAAGATAAAGGCCAAAGAGTTATTAGAGACTAACTTCTTCTTTCAAAAAAGTCCTCTTTCTGTAGTTCAGTTTATGTACATCATTGCCGCAATTGTCGTCATCATCATCATCATCATCGTCATCGTCATCGTCGTCATCGTCATCGTCATCGTCATCGTCATCGTCATCGTCATCATCATCATCATCATCATCATCATCATCATCATCATCATCATCATCATCATCATCATCATCATCATCATCATCATCATCATCATCATCATCATCATCATCATCATCATCATCATCATCATCATCATCATCATCATCATCATCATCATCATCATCATCATCATCATCATCATCATCATCATCATCATCATCATCATCATCATCATCATCATCATCATCATCATCATCATCATCATCATCATCATCATCATCATCATCATCATCATCATCATCATCATCATCATCATCATCATCATCATCATCATCATCATCATCATCATCATCATCATCATCATCATCATCATCATCATCATCATCATCATCATCATCATCATCATCATCATCATCATCATCATCATCATCATCATCATCATCATCATCATCATCATCATCATCATCATCATCATCATCATCATCATCATCATCATCATCATCATCATCATCATCATCATCATCATCATCATCATCATCATCATCATCATCATCATCATCATCATCATCATCATCATCATCATCATCATCATCATCATCATCATCATCATCATCATCATCATCATCATCATCATCATCATCATCATCATCATCATCATCATCATCATCATCATCATCATCATCATCATCATCATCATCATCATCATCATCATCATCATCATCATCATCATCATCATCATCATCATCATCATCATCATCATCATCATCATCATCATCATCATCATCACCATCGTCGTCGTCGTCGTCGCCATCATCATCACCATCATCATCATCATCATCATCATCATCATCACCATCGTCGTCGTCGTCGTCGCCATCATCATCACCATCATCATCATCATCATCATCATCATCCTCATCATCGTCATAATCGTCGTCGTCGTCTTCAACCCAACATATCATCATTCCCCTCCTTTTCCTTTCCCTCATCCTCGTAATCGTCACAACAACAAAACAATAAAACTCACCAAAGTCTCTAATAGAGTTATCAAGGTTGGATTGAGCTCATTCCTGGTCACCATCCGTAGCATCTCACTGGCAATTGTCAGACACTTCAGTAATGTGACAGGGTCATCCTGCAAAGCACCACAAGTCTAAACGTCTTGTTCCTCAGACGTGCATGCACACTAGAACAGTACAGTACAAAAGCCCAACCTGCGGATACAGCCTCTCTACATCGAGGCGCCCTGATGTGAAACGGCTGTACCCACAAGATACACCAAGTCATAGCGCCAATTCAATAAACATTTACACGCGTATTTTACTAGCCTGGAATGAAAGGAGGGCCGAGGTAAAGACTGACATTTCAGGCTAGTATTTTATAAGCCAATGACCTCGCTTTTCTTTGTTCAACCGTGGGCACAAAAACAGTCAGCAATTTACCGAACTGCCAACTCGTATCACACCCAAATGTTTGGAAGAGCGACTGACTCGCGCATGTTCAATCAATAAAATCAAGTTCGTTGTCAGAGCCTTCTTCTTTCGAAGGCGGTTCTACTCAACAGGGTAAACAATTCACACAACACAAACAACTACAACAACAACAAAGAAGATAACAACAACAACAAACAACAAAAGGGAAATCAATGCATAGTACACAACTCACAGAACACAACCAACCTTCTCTTCCCTCACTGCTTGTAAGCTGACACTCTTGTCCTGAGTGAGGGAGTCTTTCTCTTCTTCCAACTCAGCCATCTTCTGCTTGAGGTCTGCCGCTCTGCTGAACTCTTGCTTGGACACACAGTCCTCCATTTCATCCCGAAGCTGATTCAGTTTCACTTTGATTCCTGCAAGCTACGATCACAAGTGACAGTGGCATCATTACATCGATCAGCCTAACGGGGCTTGAAAAATCCGCACGCCCAACGCAAGCCAAATTTGACATTGAGCTAGCGAAGAACGTTCGTTCGGGGCCGGACGGAATAGTAGACTTTAATCTGTCCTCCTTACTTGTGAAGGTCATGTTTTCCTTCAGAATGCAGGTACCCGACTAGTCTCCTTTGCAGCCGCTATTGACTCACCATGCCCTGCAGGGGAGGTGCGTTGAGTGGCAAACCAATAACGACTGCGAGATAGACCAGTGCCCAACGGAATAGTTCACTTTCTTTTGTCTTCTTTACTTGTAAAGGTGACGTTTTCCTTCAGAATGCATGACTTTCTATGCTAGAAATATGATAATCAAGATATTCCCTCACGCTGTTGCGGCGAATTCGGTCGATTGTATTTTTGTGGTAAATTAGTAAATAATTATGCTTTTTGTGGGAAACTTTTTGGCATTGTCTCAGAAAGAAATAATTCAGTTTCTGTATTAATTGCGTCAGGTCGCCTGAGCTTACACGCGATACGCGATAAAAAAAGCCGGACAACCGTGAGCCGTGAGCAAGAGAGTCCCCTCGCTCGAACCGCATATACATTTGGAAAAACATAATTTAATATATACAAACTTTGCTTTACATTCTGCCAGTAAATACTGGTCCCAGTTGATTAAGGTAATCCTGGATTAGGTCCAAACTTTCCTGACAATTTTAGCTTAAAAATGAGGTTTTGTTCACAATCCACGACTTCTTTGATATGTTTTGAACTGGAACAAGGTTTTTAGGCGGTCAGCTTTTCTCAAAACTTTGCAGCTTGTTGGCAGCAGGCAATCGAGAGAAATAGTTTACTTAATCCTGGGTTAGCTTAATAAAGATTTGAACAACCGGGTGCTGCACCATAAGAAACTGACCGACTGTGGTCGTGAGATCAAGAGTGGGGACTGGAGCGAGATGTGCGGCATCGCTCCAGTCCCCTCCAGTCAGAGGAGATTTACTGTACAGTCTGACAGTGACGTATTTGTACCTTTAGTTCCCTCTGGCGCTGTTCATCTTTGGTCAGAGCTGTCTCAGTCATGACAATAGGTTCGCGTACATCGGCAATGATCTCAACCAGTTCTTGTATTCTGGCCTCCTCATCTGGCTGAACAGCCACGTAACAAGAATGCAGAGAAGCTACCAGTGACTCAGAAGTCTTCACAGACACCAGCAGGTCGTGAACAAGCTGCATCAACCGTTTCCTATTAACAGAAGCAACACGTACGTACGCCCCTTTTCAGATCAAATAACTCCCCCACCCCCCACAGGGTGATTATGTCACCATAATTTACCGTGGGGGAGAGGGAAGTTTGATTCGCTGATTTGTTCATTTTCTTCTCGCGTGAAAACTTAGCTATTTTTTCAAACCGATTTTCATATGCAACATTATTAATGTTATTATATGTATTATTATCATTGCTTTTATTTTTATTGTCAGTCTTATATATCAGAAGCATGTACGCACCTTCCAACTTCATCAGACAAATCCATTCCTCCAACCAATGCCAAGAGTTGGCGAATAACAAATATCTGCTGGAATTTCTCTTCACAATCCATCACTGATTCCTCTTTCAAATGTTTGTCCACATAGCTGTGTTAGAGTTCATAAAACATTTATTATAAAAAGTGTGAATGACTGAAACTTCATTTTTTGTGTATGAATAAGGAAACTAGATTTTACAAATTGTCTGTGCTATAATAAAAGTGTATTAATAAAAAAATAATATGCATTCTACATCATATTGTACCTCTTTATGTAGTCACACAACCCTGATATTTCTGGTAAAAACTGATCCAGGAGTTCTTCTCCCTCAACTCCAAGGGACTTCAAGTGCTGTGCCAGGTTACGCCAGTAAAACGCTCTCTCACTGTCCAGTATGTCCACGCTAACTCCCATGGCCCCTCTATTCTCTGAGTCATTATTTGCTTTTAATGTCTGTACGCACTCTTTCAATTCTTCAGAGGTCATGCCTATAATAAAAGAAACAAAATAATATGGAATAAATACTGCAGGGAGTCATTGATTGAGACACACAGTACAGTATTTTTACCTTTAAATACAGCTTTCAGGACCATCTCAGCACCTTCCTCTTCATTTTCAACATCTAAGGCCTGCAACAGTTGCACTGGATTCCCCTCACATGCCTTGAGCCATGCATTTAGCAGTGTCTCTATGCAAGTTTCCTTTACACTTTCCGCCTGGTCGTTCAGGCCACTCCTGAGGAGACTGACGCGCTGTGCAATCGTGAAAGATCGGATGAAGACTTTTTCTGCAAGAACACGGTAAGCCAACTTCCTTACTGGCACTGCAGTGTCACGCGTCCTCTCTAGATTAAAAAAAAAAGGGACATATCACATACAAAATGATGATTATGTATTACATAGATACAGCCTACAGTTATGGTAGACAGCCCAATTAAACCAGATGCTCAACTTCCAAATCAGGTCAACTGGAAATTCCCACTCCTTCTAAATGCTGTGAAATGCTCAAATGCTCTAACTGTGAGGTGGGGGTTATTAGGGCATTTACAGTACCAGCTCTCTCCAATACAATAGCTTAGTTCACTCACCAATAATAACAGGCAAAGTTGTTGTGGTCACAGCTATGTTAAGCAAAGCAACTCGCCGCACATCTGAGCTTGAATCACAACGCATGAGTTGAAGGTATGCAGCAATGACGGGACAGTCATCACTCGATGGATCCTGAAGCCTAGATAATGCAGCAACCGCCTGTGACCTAACGGCGGGGATCTTGTCTTGCAGACGAACCAGCATCGCTTCGAAGATGTTATCAGCCATATCATCGTCAATTGATGCATTGTCATCCATGCTATTGAGGAGCTTGCAGATCAGCTGGCAGACACGGAATCGAATGGCCTTGCTCCCTGCATCATGCAAGCCAACCAAGAACATAAACATGAACCGAAGGAATACACTGGAATTTGAGTCTTCTTCGCCATCACTTTCAACTTCATCCTGTAAAGCAAGAAAAAAAATGTCAATGACAACTGATGGTATATCAACCTTTTAACCATAAACATAGTAAATTCTCCCAACCTGCCCAGAACAAACTGTATGAGTATTGTTAGGAGAACTGACAGTCTAACCAGCTTGAGCAAGAAATCTGCTGATGTGTTCTTCCTTGTCAGCTGTAGTAGTGTGCTGAGTGTACATGTATGTGTAAATAAATCTACCTGCATTTGTATTGAAAAAAATGATCTGTCTCTGAGCACTGTTTAGGCTTAAAAGCATACGTAACTGTATATGGTGGTATTGTAAGATCACTGAGTGAAATGCGATGTAAAAATTACCGCGCTATATAATGGTACAGTATACTGTATGATTGAATGTACAGTAGACCCCGCTATCTCGAACTCAGTACGTTATCTCTCGAACAGAGTCCCATTTTTCTTGGAAATGAACTTTGTAGAAATTTCCATTAGTATCGATCCCCTCTATCTTAAGATATTTCTCGCTTCCCTTGAGAGTGTTCGAGATACCGGGATTCTACTGCAAAGTCCTGTGCCCGGTTTTTCGAAGTACTAGGCTAAATCTCGGGTTACAGCACATGAAAGGTGCAAACTAGCTTTGTTGACATTTTCAAGCCTGAACATGGGAAATATAATTTATCACCGTGTTGTTCTTGGGAGCTGGGGTTTCATTGGCGGTAGAAAACTTGGCAGCAAAGTCAATTATCCTCTCAAAAGCTGGTTCCCTTCTGAATTCGACCAGAACATACTTCAGGTGATCAACAAAGGTTTCTCGAAACTCGTCTTCGGATGGACATTGTTCCTGGATCTTTTTCATGGCTTTGATAAGATTAGTGTGATGTCGGAAGCCGTCTTGAGCCTCTTGAAAGACTTCTCGAACGGTAGTCGGTCCTTCCTTAATCATGTTGGCAAAACAGCAGAAGAAATTTCCACAAATGTTCTCTGAAATGTTTCTTCCGTTCGAAAAATGGCGCTCAACTGTGTTAACGAACTTGGACCCAGGTCTCCGCGGTGCGTGTGAGAACATCGTACCCAGATCCTCGGAGGGTCTGGGTACGAGATTGATGTACACGCGGGCTTTGCATCTGGGCGTATGCGTTAAAAGATACACCGCAATATTAGAGAACAGTGGGGTCAAGTGATCGCCAGACATGAAGAATTGAAAGAACTTAGTGATGATTTTGAATCTGAAAGTGACAAAGTTCTTTTTCCTATTACAGCTTTCACAAGGATGTGCGAATACAGCCAAAACATTCAAGTTTTATTTAAGCTTGATGAGTACTAAGGCTTAAGCTTGTCCTTAAATACCTTGATAGCTAAAGCGCAAGTTCAGAGGATGAAAAGGAATAATGAAGTGTTTATTATTTTGTATTGTCCCGGAATAATTAAGAGTCATTATTGCATTATTTCAGCTTTTTGCCATTATTAATTCCAGTCCAGAAAATATCATTCGTGTTACAAACTACACGTTATTCCATTATTTCAGGGCCAAAGGCAACGTCATTATTCCCGAAAAACCAAGATTATTATTCAATTATTCCACCGGAAAAAACTGCCGACTTATTACATTGTTCCCCTTCATGCCCCAAGCAAGCATTAAGAGCACAAGAGAGAGAGCGACAATGGTGACATAAGCATAAGGATCAAGTTACACGTCCGTTCCTTATGGATGAATATGTCGCCGATGTCGCTTGTTTGTTTTTATGCGTACGCTTGCGTCGTGTCTTCTCACATGAAGATATTCAAACTTATCATGGTATTATACCGGTCAGGTTCCACGTAAAGTGTGCAAACGGCTCAATCGGATGCCTTGGAGGTACATCCAGGCAAACACTCATAGAATTTTCAATCTTTTCGTACGCGTTAGCTTGAAGATCTGTGATAAATTTTTCCTTGCGGTAATTTTGTGGAACTCTCTTAATTAATTCTTCCACAAAATAGGAATATACTTTTTCCTTATTTCGGTCGTCTTGAGGGTAGGAGCGGTGCTTTCCGTTATTTGCTTTAATTCCTGTGAACATTACAACTTGACCACGAAACATTATTTCAGCAGCCACAATGAGATATTTTTGACTATCCCACCAGTTTGTGCTTTCAAAGTCTGTCATGTAAGGCAACAAATGCTCGCATGCATTTCGATGAATTGCATTATATGCCGCGTCAAAATGGACGGTTGTCAAGGTAAGAGGCTGTTCTTTCGAAGTGTTTCTTCCACAAAGGTGTTGTCTTCTTTTTATCATGGCCTTAGCACTATAGTAAAAGCCAGAATCCATCACGCCGATTGCTGGTTCGCGGTTTAAAAGGAACTCCTCAAAGACACGTGCTGGCGCTCTCGTCTTTAAGGCCTCCGGAGCGTAGCCATTGTAGTCTGGATGAATATCATCATCTAAAAATAGATAGTAACGTACTTTGTCAAAGTTTTCTTTCTTGGCCAACTCGTAGAGTCTGTTACGACCATGAGACCAAGAGGTCTTTTCAAAGGCATAGTGAACGTGTGAGTGACTCGTCCTCCCACAAGGAGACTTGTAACTCAACACGAACACCTCACAAGAACACAAGTCTGGGTTTCCGAGGAATTCAGGCACAAGATGGTGTTGTGGTATACATTCTTCGGTCTGAAGCATGTAAATAAAGATCGGTTTTCTCTTCACGATCTTTGGGCCAACATGGTGAACAAGTGCCTGCCGTGCTGTGACAGCATCTTCCTGCGTTGCAGGAATGGAACCGAACGAAACCGGGAACGTTTGACTAAACTTGAACAGACCCCAAAATGAAGCCACAGTTACGACCATGGTAATCGCAAGTAAGCATATAAATGGTGACTTCGTCTTTTTAGTGATCGACGCAGGCATCATGGTATTACGGAGCGATTTGGCCAAAAAAGGAAAGGACTTTGAAACTTGTGAAATCCAGTTGATGCCAACTGCTTATTTACTGTACTTGTATGTGAAGCAAAGTAAACAAATGTGTGTTGAAAGTTCCCAAGTGGATGTTAGAATTAACACCTCTTAAACTTTGTTTGTTTTATTTATTTATTAAATTTATTTAGTTATTTTTTGTCCAAGCCGACCACCATTGGTTAAGAGCATAATTATTGTATGCTTGCAGCTCATGCAATTGTGACGTCTTCTTTTGTCTCCACTGGCTAATTTACCCTGGGTTTCAGAGGTTTCTCGCTCTCGGAAAACCCGGGCTGCGCGGCCGCGTAGAGCTGGGGCCGAAAGCATGGGCCCGTGATTTCGGCCCCAGCTCTACGCGGCCGCGCAGCCCGGGTTTTCCGAGAGCGAGAAACCTCTGGAACCCAGGGTATGGCTAACTGTACTTAAGGGACGACATATGACATGTTCACATTTCACAATATCGCACAATAGTAAACTAGACTATACCAAAATTGCAGTAATAACGCTTTATTTAATACAGTCAACCAAATATCAACTCGTAAAATTCGTTAACACCTCAGTGAAATATATAAAACAAAATAAAGCAAAAATATAGCTAAACACTTCGCCTATTTTAAACAACTGGGCCCGTAACCACAAAATCTAAAGGAGTGCCTACTTACATTAACTGTTAATTCATATTGTTGTTGAGTTCATAACAAGGGACAAAAATATGACTGCGTGGGAGGGGAGACTGAGGCAGGCACTCTTCCCGTTTCCCTCCTGCGCTCGCCCCAGTCCTGCTCCCTTCCCCTCCCCTGACTATCTACCATATAAAGGATCCTGCAATTTCCCCCTCTTTCTTCATTACTTTTTTACGTTTGGGTCAGCGTGCAGCTATGAAGCGTGACTAAACAAACTCGAAACTCCGCTGCTGTCCAAATTAGTCCGCTTTCGTTTGAGAACGCAACTTCTTTTTCCGGTTTCTAAATTTTCTCAGTCGAAAAATTCTATGTCGTTTTCATCAGGGTTTTCGAAAAGTTCCCTTTTCGCCGTCCACACGACAACAGGAAGATTGCGAGTTTTCGAAAAGTTCCACTCCGGAGAGCGTTTTCGAAAAGTTGCGTTTTCGTGACAGAAAATGCCGATTTAGTTCTGGGCGGAACGCCCAAAACGGAAGAAAAGAAGGTTGAGTTTCCAAACGAAAACGGACAAGTGCGGACGGGGCTAAAGTCTAATAAAAAATAAATATAAAGCTGCTCTGCTCAAACGGAAATTCGAGTTCTGTCTCAATTCGAATACTGACAGTTTTTTTGAGTTGGATGGCACTACAAACTCGGTAAACGGAAAAACGTTTTTAAGCGGAGGTCAAGCTTACTTGGGAGTCAAAGAGATTGTGCTTTGGCGACAGAAGTGTACTGGACATGTGCAATACAAAAACCGATCTTAAAGCCGAAGCTAACACGACTTGCCAGGTTCAAAAAGTCACGAGTTCACGTCATGCGGTTCCACTACGAAAAACAAATATACAGTTCCCCCTCTCATTCAACGAACTATCGTATAAAAAGGAATCGCTCTAACGTCTATCCAAGGCGACCCTGTTCCTCATAAATAACCTTCATCAATGGGAACCATGAAGGTAAAAATAAAAAACTTGCCAGTCGACTCCATCAGGCTCTTATTACTCCTTCTGTGCTCGACGTCTGGTCTGGAAAAAACAAATACACAGCGGACATTAGAAACGAACTCAGAAATGAGACCATAATATGCAAATTAGAAGGAGAAGTTGGTATTTGATAGCTTGCTCAGATAAAGCTGATCAAACCATGATATCTCACAACACCAATCATATATTTCTTATTGAGTGGTTGGGAAAATTTGTATTCCGAGCTTGTGATTAATAGGGTACAGTCTGCACAGAGTTAAGAGCTTGTAGCCCATAGAAATAATATTATAGTAAAAATATTCAATTTGTTTTTTACAATAACAAAACTCAAGCGACGACGCGGGGAAAACACGCAAGAAAACTGGATTTTGTTCGATTTGGCCGAAATGTTGTCAACAACTTTTCCCGCTTTCTAATTGGTCAAGGTTGAAATTCAAGACATTTCATTGGCCAAAAAGTGACAGTTTGACGTGAGCATTTCGCGCGTGCAAAAGAGAGATTTAAGTAATTGTGTGATTGCTTTGGTTTTGCATTTGACAGCATTTTTCTTAACAACATTTTTTAACAGCAAGAGATGATGGCATTGCTGACTGCTCTCCTCTTCAAAGTAAAAACCAATACTGCAAGTCACTTTAATTGGTTTCTGATATTATTAGATGACATCAAAGGGGCATACCTCATATTGTCTTGGGAGTGTTGAAGACTGAAAAAAAAAAAAGAACATTTTGATTATGAGAGGCGTTACTGTAGTCAAGAATGTAAAAGTATGTTAACAAGATATCACACTGCTTCATATAAGCTTACTCAGGGCACTCCCAAAAATATTATGTAAAGTAAATAGCTATCATCACAGAGTGTAGCACGGTAGTTACATGAGTGTATAACCCGTATGTGACAAAGCGCACCTCATATGTCCTTGTTTTGGAACCGGATTGTGACTTTGTCATCTGAAGTGGAACAAAACAGTATCAGTAAAGGGAGAGAGATAAAGAGAGATGGGGAGGGGGGTGGGGTTGCAGCAACATGGATGGATGGTAAGAAGGTCAGTTTAGTTTAATGACATTATTTGGCTAAATCCAGGAACACAAACAAGACTGATTCAAACATGAGAATAACCAATAATAATAGACAGAACAGGTCACAACAGTGGGAAGATTCAACTGCTTCTCACTTACAGCACCAGGTTCTGCCAGATCCCTGGACCAGAAATTGAACCTGGGCTGCATTGGCAAAAGACCAGGGCCCGGTTTTTCAAAACACGATTAGGCTAATCCTGGATTAGGTCTAAACTTTCTTATCATTTTTTTAGCCTGAAAACGTGAAAGTTTCGTTCACAACGACTTTCTTGATGACGTTTTAAGCTGGAACAAGCTTTCTAATCCATCTTTGAACAAAATCAAGCAGTTTAATGACAGAGAGGTTGAGAGAAAGAACTTCGTTAATCTTGATAGCTTAATCGACCTTCGAAAAACTGGGCCCAGTGTGGTAATCACTCGGCCACTTGAACACTAGTTACAGTATAAAAGAGAGAGCCAAGAGAGGAAATAGAAACAAAGGCGAAAAGCAGGGAAGGACTCAATCCCGCCCCACCCCATACTTCCCATTGGTAGTCAGTGTTCTCACCTTGGGGTCAAAGTCAGGGCCGTCCCCCATATAAAGACGGGAATAACTTGATGACCTCTGAGCCTGAAAATTAAAGTGATGAGGGTAACAGTTGGAGAACTTATGCACCTGCCAGTACTGAGGGGGGAGGGGAGAGGTAGAGGAGGGAGGGGGGAGGGGGTGGACAAAAAAGGTTTGCCCATGGTGGGTTGATATTCAGTGTTGCTTTCAAAGGAGAGCCACCAATACTACAAGAAAAAGCATGTTTCAGATGGCATCTCTGTGCAATTTGAATGTTATATAATTGGTGAGGCTAGTATTAAGGACTTTTCCATGGGTAGCAGTATTGAAAAATATAGGACATGCCTTTTTGCATACAAGTGGCACCTAAAAGTTTTAGGACATTCCACGCTCAATTTATCGTGCGCTACACGCACTTTACACGCTGTCGCGTTGACTACACGTATTCATAGACTTGAGTGTAATCAACGCAAAGTGAAAAGCGGTAAAAACTACACGCAGTTTCGCAGCTCATTAACAGCGTGTAATACACGCTGCAGAGATGAAGCTGTGAGAGCTCTTTTGTGCGATGATAATGACGGTCGTCGGGACAAATCTTGCTAAAGTTTTATGCCGAACTCTATTTCGTCTACGCTGTTTGTTCGCGGCCGCTTTTATAAAAATGTCCGAGCGAATATTCACTTTGCTTAGAACCACCAGCGTTCCTGAACTCGGCCGCTAATTTATAAACTTGTCCGAACGAAACTTTTACTTCGTTCGAAAACCCACGCTTCAAATTTCACCCTGAATGCTCTTGTATACGGCCGTTTTAATCCTTTCGCTTGGGCTGCCCGCGCTTGACCCTCCGATTTACGATCGCTAAAAAGGCATTCATTTAAACTGCAAAGAGGTCCTCGCTTTATTTTTGGCAATCCTTCAAAGTCTCCAATCGAGAAACTTCGCTCTCGGCATTTGAATGGTTTTCTTTTGTTCGTACCGTGTGAAAGTTTATTCAGGTTGCTCACTGCTCGTCTTTCACCGACACGTAAACAATAATGATCGACGAGAGATAAATTTAAAAAGTTTAAAAGCGACCGCATATAAACAGTTGAATAGGATAAAACTCTTTGAAAGCCGCGCACAAACAAGAGTGTGTTCAGTTAGAACGCTTTTGAACGGCGAAAAGAAGTAAGCTAAAACGGCGACGCAAAATATATTTTAGTTCAGGGCGCTGCGTTGACTACACTCAGAAAACTTCAGAAAACAATCATATGCATAACAAAAGTAAACTACACGCAGTAACGTGTGTTACACGCTGTGAGTGTAATACACGCTGCTTGAGTTAATGAGTTTTGGCGTGTAATACACGTACGTGTAGTGCACGTACTTTACACGCGTGGACATGTCCTAAAACTTTTAGGCGCCACTGTAGAGTGTACCCTTCACTGAAAACTTACCTGTAAGCCATGAGACCTGGGTAATGTTGCATATTTCTGCTTGGTAGGGGAATTGTTTTCGCCTCTCCTGCTTTTCGTTTCTTGAGAGTTTTCCTTCAGTTCTTCTCCAAGTTTCAGGCTGCATGGACAGATGTAAAGTTGGGGCCAAAGTTTAATCCCACATAGAGACCATATACAGTATACATACTTGATAATAGTCAGTGTCAAGTACAAACTCAGGGATAGACTTAGGCATATGAGTGAGGAGAGAAGCAAACAAGGCCACATTTTTAGGCCCAAAAAGGCTGTTTAAGCTAAAACTAGACTCAAAACAGGCCAATGGCCCAGAATGAAACCCAAAAAGGCTCTGGTTTCTTTTTCTCAACATAAAAAATGACAAACAAACTAAACACAAGAGAGTGCATTAGCCCTATAGCCAACAACCTGACTTTTTTCCAATTTCGAAAAGAACAGCCATGGTTAGAAAGAAGCTAATATTTATACTCAATTTCTACGTTCACTCCTGAGTGTCTGCCATAATTTTTTTATGAGGCCTATAAAAATGTGTTACAGAGGGATACACAGACTTAACAGCATATGTAGTGACATCTGGAGACGAGGTCCAGGCACACCATAGAAATGTAATATTATTCTAAGGACCAGCCACAGTACCATACCTCTCGGCATCAGGACTAGAAGGTTCTTCTTCAATTGGCTCTTCAGTCTCATCAATGGGGTCATAGTCAAAGTTTGTTGAGTCCATACCACCATACCAAGACCTGGCTTTGCGCATCCTTCCCTCTCTTCTGTCCAATCCATCTGGATCATCAGTGCCATACTGACGCAATTTCTCTGCCAGGACATTTTGACCCTGATGTTCATGATTAAGAAAAGCTGATTGACATAAAAAGGACTGAAAATTGAATCAGGTTGTGGTTACTTCTCTATACTACTGTACAATCATATATCTCTGGAGAGGCTGATGGAGCAATTTGAAGTTGGTCACTGTCAGATATACTATAGCAAGTACTGTACTTCAGTGATGGGTGAACTGATGGTAATGCTGCTGATCGTGGGCTCAAAAAATTGATTCTGTGCTGTACCTCACTAACAGCAGTCTAGTATGTATACAGTACCATACTACAAAATGCAGAAAGGTACAATGAATGCTGTATCTGCTAGCCTAAGGTATATTAACCAGACTTTAATTATTCTTGTCAGGCTACAGTAATTGATTTTCCTGACAACTTGCTCAGACTAACTACTGTACTCTCGGCCAATGATCATGAATTGTGACTACAGCATGCCCTTTAGCAGCTTCAGTGCACCAATTCTATTCCCTTGCCCGCCCTGCATGCAAAAAGTACTAAACTTTTCCGATGGATTGAAAAGCAATCAATCCCAGAATATAGATATGTTTTGAATCCAAAATTTTAGTGGAATTTTTGAATGACTATATTCAACTTTCTCAAATGTGTGAACAGGTAAGCAGAAATAAAACTGGCAGGCATTATTCCCCTGAGTTGGGAGATCACCGTATTAATCGCTGGACATTATGGACCTAGATCAAAAACAAAATAGATATATGACACATTTGACTCACAGTAACCGCGGTTTTCACCATTGTGTCTGCAGCGATGCTGATTGTGTTGCGGCTGACCCTCACAAATGTGTCATAGCCACTTTCCTTTGCTTGACTGATGTAGCTGTCAATGTCCTGTCAAAGGGAGTAAATTATTTTACAACTTACTGTAAATCAGTGCACGACATTAAGGCTGTAGGTTGGTTGCCCTTCGGACTGTAGACCGACTTCAAGCAATAAAAAGTTTCGTCATTTCTGGTTGCCTAGCTCTGAATTTACTTGCCTGACCGAAAGTTTTGGTTGCCTCAGGCAAGCAGGCAACCGTTAATGTCAAGCATTGGTGCATGACAGTAGAGTACTTAGTACAGTGTATTGTATGTCAAACTTTTTCTATGAAACAGGCTATAGTATAGTGCAATGCCACAGTCGTTTTCACATCAGTGCACCAGTATACCAATGAATGTAAATCTGAATTAAAATATTCCACTACTGCATGTACAGGGACCAGCCTGTTTAAATCCAGGGCTTTGTGTATACATTGTATTCATCTGACTGCATAAAAGTGTGATAAAAGTTTTATGTGCACACACACACTATTTATGTTGTGGGTTCACTCACCTTCTCATGTTTGGCGAGCCAGGGATGAACAAATTTCTTATACAATATACTTGAACCCTGTAAACAACACAGTACATTGTGTAGAGAACTTGATCATTTTTTGAACTTGATCATGTTTTGTAGCAATTTGAAATTATAAAGTAACTTTACAAGTTTCTATCTGAAGCTGTGAGGCACATTTTACGTCATGTTTGAGCTGAAGCAACATGGCTTGAGTTTGACTTGGAGTAGAAACCTTTGTATTTTTGCTGTTTCCCCCTGCTGTTATTGGTTGTCTTATTTTTTGTCTGTGTGTTTCTAATAAAAACAACAGGGATCACATGAAAAAAAATTGGGATTTTGAGGACAGTAAAATAGATAGTCAAAACTTTCTTTACCTTTGTGGCAGGGGACAGAAGCCAGAGCATAAACAAAATTTTGATCTCATAGTAGAATGGGAACCTGCAGAGAAAAAGATAATAAAAATAATTTTAAAGCATATAATATTGTCCATGCACAGGTGTACATGTACTATTACTGTAGGTCTTGCTTTGAGTTCACAGGTTTTAACTCAAATAATTGCAAAATCAACCAAGTTTTAATGAGGTCAACATTTTGCTTTTATCTTGGATACATTTAGTATCTTCTAAGATTTCAAGCAAGATCTGCCAAGATCTTACAATACTATACACCAGGTACTGTGCTGAACAACCTTGCTAGATCTTGGTGTGAGAGTTTGGAAAACCAAGCTTTTAAATTATCTTGTATTAAAAGTAACTTACCAAAACCCTAGCAACAAGTCAGCAAAAAGTTCTGCTGTTATAAAGAGGGCAAACACAATCCAATACATCATCCACCGGACCTGAAAAAAAAAACAAAAAAAAACAAAGCAAATTTAGCAAATTATTCAATATTATTAATGCTGCACAGTGCATGGTACTACTCCATACATAAACCAAATAAAAACTGACCAACCATGCACACATGACTAATATAGCCTCTTCGCACTGTGTTTCACCAAGAAATATTTGATAACTTAATTTTTTTGCTTACAGAAGTATTGCAGAACTATGTTGGACAGTACAATATACAGCAATTTTAAATTAATATAATATTATTGTACTGAATAATGTGCTGGCTTGCACAAACTGAAAATCACTGGCCAATATCAGAATCACAGCCTGTGAATACAGCCATCTTCCATTGAGCAGCTCTTAAAAGCTGTCTGGCTAGAGATGCTTATTTTCAGGCTGTAAGACTCAGAGCTAAAAATGTTAAATACCTACAACCTGATAGATCATTCTCAGATAGATCTCATGTAATAAATTTTGCTATTGAAATTGCACCTGTCTGAGGTCAACATAAATTGACACACGAGTCATCAAAAATACTCAGAAATGTGGTCAAATTAGATGAACGAAATTGAACATAAAGCTTCTCAATTACCCAGCTGATGACACTGGGAAAATATGCAAATACAAATTTTGTGAATGCTGAGGTCTTTAGCTGCATACATGCAAATTTTCTGCGATCATCTTAAACACCCTAATAAACAAGGGAGGATATAGTTTTTTTTTTCCCGAGTCTCAAATAACAGAACACCTCAACAGCCACTGCACTATATTGGTCATTGGCAATAACAAAAAATTTAATCATTCAAGGCCGAAACCAAACTTGAAAAATAGTTAATGCAATACGTGCTATATTGAAACAAAGAATCTTACTGCTTTTCAGGATGGAACTATCCTACGGCTAGCCGTTATTACCCACTACGTATTTTAATAACTTAAAAGTTAGGACGGAACAAGCAAAAACGGTGCCGAAATGAATACAGGATTGGGCGCGAGAGCACGATCATATTCAAGCGTGGAAGTCGCAGTCTCTTCAGTTCCATTCAAATGATAGAGTACCTGTTTACGATGCCAAGCTAAAAATCACGGATCATTCTCGACTTGTCGAATAAGAAAAACAGAAACCAATTTTTACATCTACCGCTGAGGCTCGCAGCAAAGAAGGAGAATTTAATCATACAAAGACTATAGAGCATATTTAGAGACTAATTTACAGTAGATTTTTCAATAAGAATATGAAATATTCTTACATATTCTCGCACATTCTTCGTCTTCATCGCTTTGTACGAGGAGTAGGCCGGGTAAAGCGTGCCAAAAACCAGCCTGCGGAAAACAGAGATCATGTATTGCAAACGGAAATGAATGACCTTGTGTTTGGTTCAAGCTTTTCGTGCACATACGAAATTTAGCACCTAAAATTCACCGCCAAAATTCGACATTTTCGCTTACATGATCAGTCTCGAAGCCAGGGCGGTCACCATATTTGCACCGATCACTTTGGAAACCTCACCAGTACATCTCAGAAATCCTTTATCTCACAGAGTTGTGTTGTCAAGTGTCGGGAAACTGCTCGGGCCGGGGTGATTGAATTTACATAAGAACCTGGAAATATTATTTTTGCTATTTTCACTTAGTCAGCGGATTCTCACATTAGAGCTGTGCGTCTTTTTGACGGGGGTAGGGGAGGGGTTTTTGCTTCAAGTGTTCATTTTCCGTGTAAAAAAGATAACTTGTCAACTACTCCTCATAAAAATGATCAGATGTATCAAATTCTAAGCAAATAAACAAAAACACAAAAGGAATCTCTCTTGCTGCAGACTTTTTAATCAAACCGACAACGATGATGTCACCGCTGGTCGTGGACCAATAGGAATATTCCAAGTACTTCGTGTAGCATTCGGCAACTTTCGTCAAAGTTTCGTCATCCCAGAGGAACATTGGCCAGCGGGAGCTCAGACCTACGGGAGACTGGGTACAACTACAACCTCAGGGAGTTGTCGCCTCGTTCTCCTGACGAGGCCGAACACGGCATCATGGGTAATAATTGGCGGGAATTTTGACGACTTCGGTGAAGGAGCGTCCATCTTGGATGAAAGAGCTGGAGTTCGCTGTTGCTTCACAAGATTTCAAGGTTCCCCAAGTTCGGAATGATTCCACCAGAAAAGAAACCTCCAGGTTCCCAACGCCTCTGCTCTCCGGACTCCCCTCGGCGTCGACTGAAGCGGCCCAAAGCGTCCGGCAAAGCCTCCAGCTCCACGCCGAAACCTCCACGCCTAAACGAAGCCCCCTTTTACAGGTAATTTAGTTTTAGGTTCTGTCGTTGTTGTTTGTTGTTTCTCCCCGTAACCAACTGGCCTTCTCAGGCCATGTGCGCGTTCAAGTTTCCTTTTCGTGTCACTTATATGCAAAACGCATTTGTCACTTTGATCACACCCTCGTGTTAATTTGTTGGCCTTCGTTTCTCCCTTGTCGCATGTCCCTTCGTTTCACACTCATGTTATTTCCTGACTACAGGTCAGTGTTTTAAGATTTGTATGCGGACAGATGTCGACTGTTTGACATATTAAAAGCGGTGTCGTTGTGATCGATAAAAGGTGTGCACATCGCGATAAACTGAGCCGCTCGAACAGCCAGTGGTTTACAATAACATTTGATTGAATATTTGTGCATTCACACTTACATTCCAGGATTTAACCGTTACAAAATTGTACTACTTTTTTCGTGTCGTATGCGACAGAAAACCAAATCACGGAGTGTTTTTTTATTCATGTCGTAAAGCGAAAGTTGCAACGGTGAAGGATCAGTGTCGGCTTTCTGCTTAGCAGGTCGCGTTTCGAAAAGAGTCGCTTGTCAATTAATTTTTCGAGTGCGTCCGTGGAGTTTTTTGTGTCCAAATTGAGATTTGTGTGTCCCAGGACGCAATGATGCGCTCTGGATGCAACACTCACACTGTAGGTTCTAAAATATACCGCAGCATGATGTGTATAAAAAGTTTAAGGTCACCTAATTAGCATCTTTTCACTATCAGTGTTGTTGTGCTTTATTATAGACAGCAAAAAAATACATAATATAATTCTCCCCTATTATATTCTATTTTCATAAGTACCCATGCTCAATTTTCATCCATTACAATATTATTTTACACTGTTTTCTTACCTCATGTTTCCTGTTCTCCCTACTATAGTCAGATGTTCTCCTCCAGCTGCTGCAGAGTGTTCCAGGCTGACTTCCTCCAGACTGTTGTGGACAGACTCTTCTGGGCTGACTTCCTGCAGACTGTTGTGGACATTCCTCCAGCATGCTGTTCCAGTCTCTCTTATTATCATCCATTTTTCTCTTTTCTTCTAAGTCCCCTCAAGTCCCTCGTCCCCTGTATGATCATTGTGTGCCTTCCATCAACCTGATGATGACCATCATTCAACTCTGCTGAAGGAGGAAGGATGCAGATGAATGTTAGCAAAGGGATAGGCAGGAAGAGGTTTGAAACAGGACTCTAAGGAGACCGTGGGCGCATTGTTTTCCCTCTGGTGAGTTGTAGGAGTTAGGTGGGAGAGTTAGGACTAGAATGGGGAGAATTGGCCAAAGCAGTGGTATGCATTTCAATCCTCAAAATGAGAAGAATGGGCAGGTGACTCGAGACTGGTCGGCTTACAGGCAACATAGACCTCAACGACATTGATGGCACCTCTGTTTGAGGGGTCTCTGCCGCCAAGTCGCATTTGCTTGTACTCCGGATGGAGGGTGCCATCCTCTACAAAGGACTACTTGCAGCTCCAGATCTCGTCGCCGAGGGGTGGTCCACCCATTTAACTTGTCGAGAGGGTTGTTATGCGTACCACTGCTTTGGCCAATTCTCCCCATTCTAGCCCTAACTTTCTCATCTTACTCCTACAACTCATCAGAGGGGAGGCAATGCACCCACGGCCCCCTCAGGGCCCTGTTTTGACTCTCTTTCTGTCTATCTCCTCGCTGATATTCATCTGCATTCTTCCTCCTTCAGTGGGGTTGGCTGTTGGTCGGAGGGTAGGTGGATAGGGACTGGATTGTACAGGTGATTTGGGAGGGATGGGATTTGAGGGGAGGGGTGGGAGAGGGGGCCTGGGATGACCGTGAACGTGGTTGTGCAACCGTCACCTCCCTTGGTGTACTTCCACCATCCCAGGCCCCCTCCCCCGACAGGATGCCCCATTCCTAACCCATAACCCATAACCCTAAGTAACCGTAACGCTGACCCTAACACTACTTGACCCTAACCATGGCGCCATAACCTAACCCAACACACCCAATGATTAAAATTTATTTATTTTATTTTATTTATTTTATTTATTTATTTTATTCTTTAATGTATGAATAAAGGAATAAGGAATAACAAGTAAAGAAATGAACAAAAGAATAAACGATAAAATGAACAAAAGAATAAATGAATGATTAAATAATGTATAAATGAATGAATTGATTTATTCAAATCCAAATTTCAAATTACCATACACCCATAATTCCATTGGGCCAGTCAGAATTGATTTATTCATTCATGCATGCATTTATTTAATTATTCATTTATTCATATAATGAATAAATGAATTTATTAAATGAATTGATTAATTATTCATATAATGAATAAAAGAATTACCTAATTAAATAAATTGAAGGAATGAATAAATAAGGGACAAGTTCCCAAAAGAGAGAATTTCTATTGAAACAGATGCTGTTGAAAGCTGTGTTGGCCTTGCCCTTCAGATGATGGTTGAAGTAAAGAAAGGAACTTGTGGAGGTAAGTCTAAATTTCAAACTACCATCACCCAAAATTCTTCAGCATGCTTTGGGGCCAGGAAGAATATTGGGCATGGCCCAAGGGTGAGAGGGGGGAGGTGATACTCCCATATAGGTATGTGCCACCCCAAAGGGTATCATTTTCAGCATTTTAGTCTGAAATAGGGTTGGAGACTTGTTATTTGGTCTGAAATAGGGTCGAAAATTGCAAATTTTGGTCTGAAATAAGGCTGAAAATTGCATTTTTTGGTCTGAAGTAGGGTCAAAAATTACAAATTATGGTCTGAAATAGGGTAAGGGTTTACAGGCCCCAGGCACACCTCCACCCAAAATTTTGAGGAGTACCCCTTCCCCCAAATGAATTAAAAAGAAAAAATAGGGGGGGTTGAGCTGTGAATTAAGTCACTTTCAGAGTTGGTAGGCCTGTTTTCTGAGGACTGTAATGGAACTCTGATAGATTTGATAGATTGTTAATGCATGCTGAGAAGGGTGGTACCCATGGGGCTCTTAAATTTCTATTTAGGTCTTTGCACGTACCCCACATAGTTTGTTGAATACCAGTGTACCCATAAAATCCACTTGACTAGTCCATTATTTTATTCCACAGCCTTCAGAGTTTTTCAAGCAGTAATTTCCTGAGCACAAGGCTGCAGTGACTTCCTACTTTCCTGGAGTTTTGTATCAGGTGGGCAATGTTAATCATGAAAATATCTCATGTGCCAAGTTTTGAAGTTGTACATAGTTTGTTATATACCAAGACGTACCTCACAAAAATTCACTTGACTTAGTCTACTATGTTATTCCACAGACTTCAGAGTGTTTAAACAGTTGTTTACTTAGCATAATTTATTTGACAAGGCTGCAGTGATGTCCTACTTGACTAGTCCATTATTTTATTCCACAGACTTCAAAGTTTTTCAAACAGTAATTTCCTGAGCACAAGGCTGCAGTGACTTCCTACTTTCCTGGAGTTTTGTATCAGGTGGGTGATATGTATAGTTGAAACAAAATTAACTACAAGATCACATCTGGTAGAAAAAAAAAATTAAATTGCTAATATTTAGTGATCAGTCCGTATGTCCCAAATCTCATTTTTGAAAGTTTAAGTGAGTTCTTCAGGTTTTTATTACTGGTAATGTATTTTGTTTTTGTTTTTGTTTTTTTTTTCTTTGTTGTTGTTGTTGTAGTTGTTGTTGTTGTTGTTGAAAGGCAGATCCCAGGATTTGCACTGAGCTTTTGAGGTGGAACAAGGCTGGCTCACCTTCCAGTACTTCTTGGTGAAGAGCAAGTACAAAAGGCATCTATTTTAAGTCGGACATTATCGGGCCAACCTTGGAAGTGTGTGGACAAGTGCATATTTACCCCTCTGCATTCTACTTGCTGGGATTGTCATACTGTGCACTGTGTTCATGTTTCCAGGTAAATTAGCCTTTGTTAGTTTGTAATATTCACTTTTGCATAAACTACAGTTCAGTTAGTTCTTTATAATAGAGAAGTAACAAACAGACAGATTTAAAAAACATGGGAAAAAGTAATAAATTGTAAAAATAATTCAAAAAACAAGAGGGAGGCGATAATTCTTTGATATTTTGCAAATCATAGCCATAGATGGTCATATATTTTGATATTTTGTTGCAATGTATAATATTTCTGCATAAACAACATAGCTAATGTGATTAAAAATGTTATGTACAAAGAGTTGTTTGACATACAGTAACAATAAGGAAAACTTTAGAAGTTAACTGTTAGCATGAGAAAGTTTAGTTTCAGTTTCATTTGCCAAAAATGCTTTTTTTTTTTTTTTACATTTGATGTTTGTGCCTTAATGCAATGTCTGTCATCCCCCTTTTAGGGAGCTTTGTGCAAGAATGGAAAGACAGAATGCATTTACACTGTCAATTAAACAGCCAGAAGATAAGAACTACTTCTGATTACCAACTGAAGTGTTTAGTTAGATTACTGACACTGGGCATTTAGGAAGTTTCAGTGATATATATTCATGTATGTTATAAAGTATCAGCAAATGCAGGTCTATTTATTTATTGCAAATTGTTTTGGAGCAGTTTATTAATTTTTTAATGTCTGTCAAAAAACCAAAACCAAAGCAAGTACCCAACCACTTAACCATGTAATTAAAAGTGTGTAAAGTATAGCTCGGGTGCATCGCATATAATTGGTAATCCAGCATTTCAGACCCAAATAATTGATTTCACGAATGGAAAGTGTGTTATCTGTTTGCACCAGGGGATTTAGGCAATAACACCATATTGTTGTAGTAGCTTGTATCCAGTGTTTCCATATTTTCCTTCTGTTTCATTTAAAACCTGAAAGTGTGTAAAACACAGCTCGGGTGCGTTGCACATTACCTTGACTAGAACTAGAATGAGAGTCTCAAACCGTGCAAACGTCTCACCGTGCTCCTTGCTACTTTTGCTTAAAGAGATCCTCTCACCTTAGATGCTTTGCGTGCCCATTTTTATATCTACATCTGAAGTTCAACTTTCTTGAGGTGCCCATGTTATGACTGATTGATCTGACTGTTGCTGCTTGCCGTATTCAGTACACTTTCTGATTATGCGCTGATTTATTTTGCGATAAAACATAAGAATCCGCCATTTTCGTATGATATGAAAATGGCCGCCGTCAGTCACTAGGCGCGCAAAGCATCTATGGTGATAGGGTCTCTTTAAAATTCCTACAATAAGTGATCAAAATTACGTTTATTGCAATCTCTAATTAAAGATTTCAAGTAGAGTATAGAGTTACGGGACGGTGTGTACTTAGCATTTGAAGACAGCTGCTTCAACTAGGAAATCCTCCATAGGGCTTTATACTATCTGCTGTGAATAGTGCTCGCCGAAATGTTGTGGTTGCCGGAAGAACAAGTCCAGTAAGGTGGTAATTAGCTCTATAACTAAATACACTTGACACTGAAATGAAGTTTGTGTATGTTAACTATGTATGGTGTGGACTAACTTCCAAGATTATCCTTGTGGGTTAGGGCCTCTTTTGTAGTTACCTATTAAAACTGTCTACCCGCCATTATTGAATATGTTTTATTGAGACGTCAGTCTTGACGTTTGCAAAGTGTCGCCAGTGTCGAGCAAACGGTTTGCGCAGCCGCGTGGAGTCAGCGGTATAAAACGTGGGCTGGCCGCTTCAACCTCATTCCCAGGGCCATCCGCGGCAGAAGCTCACCTATAACCTCAGGCATCTGGGGGACTGAGTACAACAATATCAGGCCCTGGGAGGGAGAATGGGGACCAGCAACCTCAGGCATTTTGGGGGATTGGGTCCAAACAACGTCGGGCACCTGGGAGAATGGGGACCAGCAACCCTCAGGCATCTGGGGAACTGGGTCCAAACAACGTCAGGCACCTGGGAGAATGGGGACCAGCAACCCTCAGGCATCTGGGGAACTGGGTCCAAACAACATCAGGCACCTAGGAGAATGGGGACCAGCAACCCTCAGGCATCTGGGGAACTGGGTCCAAACCCTCAGGCACCTGGGAGAATGGGGACCAGCAACCCTCAGGCATCTGGGGAACTGGGTCCAAACAACATCAGGCACCTGGGAGAATGGGGACCAGCAACCCTCAGGCATCTGGGGAACTGGGTCCAAACCCTCAGGCACCTGGGAGAATGGGGACCAGCAACCCTCAGGCATCTGGGGAACTGGGTCCAAACAATGTCAGGCACCTAGGAGAATGGGGACCAGCAACCCTCAGACATCTGGGAAACTGGGTCCAAACAACGTCAGGCACCTGGGAGAATGGGGTCCAGCAACCTCAGGGTTCCAACCTCAGGCATCTGGGGAACTGGGTCCAAACAACATCAGGCACCTGGGAGAATGGGGACCAGCAACCCTCAGGCATCTGGGGAACTGGGTCCAAACCCTCAGGCACCTGGGAGAATGGGGACCAGCAACCCTCAGGCATCTGGGGAACTGGGTCCAAACAATGTCAGGCACCTAGGAGAATGGGGACCAGCAACCCTCAGACATCTGGGAAACTGGGTCCAAACAACGTCAGGCACCTGGGAGAATGGGGTCCAGCAACCTCAGGGTTCCAACCTCAGGCATTTGGGGAACTGGGTCCAAACAACGTCAAGCACCTGGGAGAATGGGGACCAGCAACCCTCAGGCATCTGGGGAACTGGGTCCAAACAACGTCAGGGGAGAATGGGGTCCAGCAACCTCAGGCATCTGGGGAACTGGGTCCAAACAAGGCAACCTGGGAGCTCGCGAAAGACTAGTAACGCATGTTTCTCTTTCTTTCTTTTTTTTTTTTTTTTCTTTTTTCCATCTGTATATTTTCAAAGAGAAATAATCCCACTCCATCACTTCGCTCCACCATTTTAACGCGGAACGCCTCGCTCACACAAGAACAGCTTGAGCCGCCGCTGTTTAGGACAGCAGACATAACCCTTCGAAACCTATGTGTGGCCATACACAACGTACACATTGAACGAAAAAGGAAGTGAGCATACAGCGAGATGTTTCAAGCACGCTTCTCTTCAAAGGCGTTTGCATCGTTGAATACTGTTTTAAATCATGTGAGTGTGATACTTTTACTTTGCTTTAGGGTTTGTGTCGTTCAGTTCAAGTCGTTCACAATATTACCGAGTTCATTGTATGGTACAATCACGTATTTCGTCTTCCAGGTTAAAGTGCATGATGGTGCAACACGACCTCTGAAGACTCTGTTGTGTGGTGGTGCCAGCGCTAAAGTGAGCAGTAGTTCCTGGGCAAAGATGAGGACCAATAAGCTGGTAAGCTAGAAGACAGAACTATTATGTAACTATTATGTAACAGTATATTATGTAAATGTTGTTTTCCGCTGGCTAAGGCACAAAAAAAAAAAAAAAAAAGAAAAGAAAAGAAAAGCGGAAAATCTATTTTTCACAGGAGCTGGGGACTGGGTATCAGTTTGCAGTTTGCAGGGGGTAAAGGGTCATGAGGTGTGGAGGTCAGCAGTTTTTGTTGTTGCCATCAGCATGGCCCACCCACCCCTTGAGATGTAAGATGTTACTCTAGATGTTCAGATAACTGCAGGGTACAGTATGTGAACCATGGATTTCAAGTAGTATTACTTGTGTAAAGCTGGTGTGACACTGGTCGATTTGCACTGACGATTTGCAATGTGGATTTGCTCCAAATTTATGCAACAGTGCTTTCAAAAACTTGCAATGCATTGCAGCACTGGAAACATCATAAAAACTGTTCGCAATGGAGTGTTACACATGCATGATTTTTAGTGCAACATCATATTGTTGTAAATCGTCATTGCAAATTGACCAATGTAACACCACCTTAAGTAACTGAAATTGTTATTGAAAGTTACTGAAATACCACATTTGACTAGAATATTTCCTGACAAATATACTGGAGTGAAAGGTGGTGCTGTTGGAGAGGGTTGCAGGAGGGAGCATTGTAGGGGGGGGGGGGGGGGGGGGAGGGGGTAGTATAAATGAACAGCATGGACTGTGTGTTTTATATTGCTCTGATGATCCTTTTCCAGGCCTGGATGTTAAGGAACTGTTGCCACAGACTACAAACTACAGATTCTATGGCAGGAACAGTTAACAAGGCAGTCGGTAGGTCCTTTGATGAGAAGGGGGAGGGGGGGGAGAGAGAGCAAGATGGGTATTAAGGGGAGAAGGGGAAAGGGAAGTCAGGAGGAAACATAACATGGGGGGGGGGGCTACTGTTAGTAGCTTCCTTTCTTTGTGAAAGGGATCTGGGCAGAACCTCTCTGTATGTAGAATAATTATTATTTATACACTATCCACACTCCATCCTGATTTCTTGAAGTTTAAGGACAATTTTTAACCGGAGAGAGGAAGGGAGGCTGCCCCCCCCCCCCCCCTCCCTAAAAATAATAATAATGATAAAAATAGAAAAGTCCTAACATGTCATTGAATTGTGCACAAGTCCAGTTGCATGCTCCCATTATGAAATCATGTCACATTATGAAATAAGAGAGTGATGAAATATGTGCTCTCATAATTGAGCAACCAATACAGCACACCAGTTGGTCTAATGTCACTTAAGTCCGATACATGCCTTAAAGGTGTACAGCACTGACTTGTTTCCTATTTTTTATTAGCTGAATGATCCTCATTCTTTTATTACATCCTCAGAGTTTGCACATACAGTATGCCATCATAATTACATTTGATCATTAATTTGTTATTTTGTCTGTCAGGTTACTGGATGGTGGGTTGTTCTGGCATGGTATTTGGTGCTGTCGTCTTGGGAGGTGTCACAAGGCTAACAGAGTCAGGCCTGTCAATGGTTGATTGGCATTTGATTAAGGGGATGAAGCCACCCAAATCACAGGAGGAATGGGAAAAAGAGTTTGCTAATTACCAGAAATTTCCTGAGTACACATAGTAAGTTTTATTAACAAAGAATATTATTACAAAGTTTTACATTTTTACCAAATATGTGATACTCAAAGTGAATAAGAAGAGGTATTACGTCATGTTTGTTATTGTCTTCTTTTTGTCTTCTTTTGATTTTTCCATTCCCCCCCCCCCCCCAAAAAAAAAATTAGATCCTATTTGTGTTTCAATTTTCAAACCAGTTCAACAACTTAAACTGAGTCAATGTTTTTAAACCAAAATCAAAATCTCAAACCTTACAACATAAACATGTTCACTGTACAGTAAGGAGGTTGATAAAGGCAGGCATACACATATACACCTGGTTACTATATAAATTTTGTTTTATTTTCTCGTGATCTGGGAAACTGAAAGTGAAGGATACAAAAGGAAGTCACACGATCAATAATGCAATAAGAGTGATAATTGAATCACGAGGTTGTCTCCATTGTATTTTTAGTTCCAATCAAGGCATGTCACTATCAGAATTCAAGAAAATCTTCTACATGGAGTATGCGCACCGCATGTGGGGTCGGTTGACAGGCCTGACATTCTTCCTTCCAGCTGCTTACTTCTGGTACAGAGGTGCACTCAACAAATCTCTGAAAGGTCGAGTTGCAATCTTTAGTAGCTTGGTTCTCTTTCAGGTAAGCCTTGTTAATGTCTAGGATCAGGAATTTAGATCCAGGCTCCTGGGGCTAGATTAAACCAATTTTTTTTAGTCTCTGAATCCAAGTCGAACACAGAAAATAGGAACTTAAGCTAGTAACTGATAGAAATCTGCCCTTTGAATTTGAAAATATGTTTTAATCTTGGAGAAAATGACAGTCAAAGTTGGAGTTAGTTAGGGTTTAAGACCCAGGCTCCCAGGGTTTTTAAACCAAATTTTTTTCATCTCTGAATCTAACTCGAACATAGAAAATAGGAACTTGAGCTAGTAACTGATGGGAATCTGCCCTTTGAATTTGAAAATGTGTTTTAATCTTGGAGAAAACGACGGTCAAAGTTGGAATTAGTTAGGGTTAATTAGTCCTTGGGTTTTTAAACCAAAATATTTTGGTCTCTAAATCCATCTCGATTGCAGAAAATAGGAACTTGAGCTAGCAATTGATAGAAATCTACCCTTTGAATTCAAACATAATATTTTAACCTTGGAGAAAATGATGGTCAAAGTTGGAGTTTGTTAGGGTAATTCCTAGTCATTGCAATGTTTGAGTGTAATGCAATCACATGAAATTTTCATCAACTGTGAAAGCCACAATATTTTTATGTTTTTGGGGCCAGCTAAATCACAGCAAAGATTTCTAAAATTTAAACATATATCTACGTATCTGGATATGCTCAACCTTTTCCTTCTGTGAACTTTTGTTTGTGGTACTTTTCTTCAGGGTCTGCTTGGATGGTACATGGTTAAGAGTGGTTTGAGTCAGGAACAGGCTCAAAAATCAGACATCCCTCGTGTTAGTCAGTACCGCCTGGCCGCCCACCTTGGCACAGCCGTCTTGTTGTACACAGGAACACTGTGGACCGCTCTAAATGTACTCTCGCCAGGCCCCAAGGTTTGTGTACCCATAGTAATGACTGCGCCATTTTAGGGCACACAGTGGCATCTATGGTAGTCATTTCCCATGGTTTCAGGCTAACGTGGTTACTTACAAGAACCTTCTCAAGTGAGTAGACCTGTTTTGGGAGGACTGTCAAAAACCAAAACTAAAGCAATTACACCACCAATCACAGAAGCTGTAAGAAAATCTCAACCAATCACAGAAGCTGTAAGAAACACTCTCAACCAATCGGAAGCCAAAAAAGTACAGTAATCCACTGAATCAGACTCGTTCTTCATGCTTTGTTTTTTTTTCTTTCAGAATATGCTGACTCAGCAGTTACGTCGATTCAGAACTTATGCCCATGTATGTCTTGGCCTGGCTGGTGTGACGCTCTTATCTGGTATGAAAAAAACTCAAGCGGAAAGGCCACTTCATGGCTACGCTACTATCGTGTTCTCACAACTTGGACAGCATGTAGTTGTGTCATGTGTTAATTATCTTGTATTTAATAATTGCTGTTATTTGAAAGACATTTATTGTATATAATGACAACTGCAAACTGCCAATTAACCCCTAATTGGACAATTAAGAAGTAATACAGCAGTTGCTTGTATGGGATTTCGAGTGTACAATATAATTATTTGATTTCTGGCCACCAACAGTGTCCCCTTTCCCTCCCCCCAGGGGCGTTTGTGGCCGGCCTTGATGCTGGTCTTGTGTATAACTCGTTTCCCAAGATGGCCGACCGCTGGATTCCACAAGATATCATGTCACAAGAACCGAAATGGAAGAACTTCTTCGAAAACCCCACAACCGTCCAGTTCGTCCACAGATGTCTTGTAAGTTGCTTGCTTCTGAACTCAGGCCCTGTCTGCAGTAGTCTGCTCGCAGCCGTTTTTGTGGTCGCAACGCCTTGTGCCCATCCCCCAAAAACGGCTGCGAGCAGACTATGTCTGCAGTTGACTTTTTCAAGAAAAAAAACCCTGCATTTTTCAAACTAACCACATTATAAACACACTATTTTTTTGTTTTGTTTGTTTGTTTGTTTGTTTTTTATATTTCCACTTTGAGGACCGTTTTGAAAAACCAACGTTTTGAACTCGTTGAAAGTTAAATGCCAAAGATCAAGGATTACTGGATAAAAGTCAAAGCTTCATTGTCTGTTATACTTGTCAGGGAATGACGACCGTCTCGTCTATTGGCATTTTGTGGTGTCTTGCTCGACCGTTGAGTCTTCCAGGTCGTGGACGTATGGCCGTTAATGCTTTGCTTGTGATGTCTGCTGTTCAGGTAAGAAAAACAAAAGCTGTAAATCTGTAACTTGGCCCGGCTAACTCGAAGTAAAATTTCGCCTTGTGCGCAAGCCCGGTTTTCCTTGTGTACAACTTATGTCATAGAAAATGCATTGGACTAACGTATAGTCTAGTATCGAATCCTAGTATTGAGTTACTTGTGGTTTTATAAGAGCCACATTTAACCAGAAAATCTGCACTTGAATCCACAGTTTTGTGCAACGACCGCTGACTCAAAAACAAGGTGACCGTACGGCCGCCTTTTTGAAAAACTCGTATTCCGTCTGTGTCGGCCGATTTCAAATTTCCACAAAAGTTGACGCATTATTATCAATGATTTCTGTCCGATGCCTTCCGACTTGACTGTGTGGTTGACAGCTGTCGATACAGGATTAGAGTTTTTAGAGGACTTTACCAAACAAAGTCTGTTTTTCGTCCTCAGGTAACTTTGGGCATCTCCAATCTGCTGTTGTACGTACCGACTTACTTGGCGGCCTGTCACCAAGCTGGAGCTCTCACGACTCTCTCCATTGCTCTGTGGCTCGCGCACGAACTGAGGATACCCAAGCTGTGAGAACACAACGACTTCAGGTTTGATTGGTTTGATTTTGCGTTACTTTTCTGCGGTTTTTCATTTGTGCAAACAAGTTTGGCAGCATTATCAGCCAATCAGGAACAAAACCCGATTGCGACCTTCTCACGCAAGCAAGCAAGGTGTGGCGGCGTTTTATTGCACTTTTGATTGGTCTATATTTTGGCTTCTGGTTGGTCGAACCTCTGTGGATGGCGATTTAACTACTGTTATGAACGCTAACCGAAGACCGCTGTGATTCGCTGATTTGTCAAACAAAATAATTCGAGTCCCGAACCCCAGAACATCGTGCAGCTGACAACTGACATATAAAGCGTGAAATTAAAAGCCTTTGCACAATTTGGTGGGCGAGTGCACCAAATATGGTCATGGAAAACAACACCACTTTGCACGAATAAGGGAATGCGGGAAACTTGTTGTCTTGGTTTTTACTCCACGACGAGAACACACCTGTTTTATCCGCTCTTCGTGTTGCCTTATTAACCCGGCTTTAACTTCCAAGATCAAAATGCGGATTCTCTCAACCTTTTAAGAAGAAAATGTATGGGTGATGTAAAGAGAACTGATAGTTAAATCAGCTTTCATCTAAGCAAGTTATCAAAAGCCAAGTTCTCTTTACTGTGTAATATCTCTGGTGACTAACTGAGGGAGAAAATTGAAGTTGATCACTCTTAGGAGTGAAAAGGTTAAACAGTCGACTATATTTGGTTAGATGAAGGGCTGGCGCTCGAAACTTCAGCTTCAAATTCTTTCACGGCGTCCAGCTTTCACACATCGACCCTCCGTCGATCTAAGTTATACGTATTTCTCCACGCCGACGCAGTCGATCTAGTTCTCTTTAGAGCTGGTTTTCCATAATATTCGGTTAAAATGCATGATTTAGATTGGTAGACCAGTCGAAGGTGTTTTATTTTTCATGACAGGCGTATCCTCGTTTTTCTCTGTCCAGAGTTTTTCCAGGTTATAATATTGTGGTTGAGAGGTTTATTTATTACTGCTGTCTTGTATCTGCTGAAAACAAGACTATTCACTCAAGTCGATTGTAGCTCTGGTCAAGTTTACATGAGTCAGTCAATTCAACATTGAACGTTTGTATGCATTCCTCTTTCCACTTTGACAATCATGCGCAGTTCGTGAAGCGCAGGTGTTTTGGTGGGTCACCTGACGATAAAATTTGGCGGACATAGTGGGCAACTGATTATTTGGAGCAATGTAATTATGTAGAAACAAGGCTAAGCTCTACAGATAGATTTACTTTACAGACACTCGCGTATATGGGGAGCAAAAAGTGCTGTTTGCTATTGCGCATGATTGTGAAAGTGGCTGTCAAGGAGAATAACTTGAGAATGGCTTCGTGACTCGCTTTTCGCCGCTGCGCGACTCAATGTTTTGCTTGGAGGATTAGAAAACCTCTGCTACCAGGATATGCCTCGGGTAATCGTTAATAAATTAATAAATTTAAACAGCAACACATGTGTTCGTATTGATGCGTACGACATATGAGAACCGGAAGTAATTAGCTGAATTTACTTAGTGAATAATTGAACAATCGTAAAGACTTTTAATAATACTCGTAGCCTGCGGTAACAAGCGTTTCCGTGCGCAAAGACTTTTTCGAGTTTTGACCGCGCGAAAATTGGGGCGAGCGCAAAAAAGTCGTCGTATTGTTCTTCGTATCGAGGGGAAACGCCTGTTACGCAGGCGCGCGCGTTTACCAATCAGATTGCGCGTACTATCCACCTTATCTTATAATCGCGATTATTGCAGTGATCTCACTGGGATATACCGCGGTGCACTAATTTTATCGTTGTCAAGGGTCAATTGCTGGAGCTTTTAATATTCATATATCAATATATATATATAGTCGACAACACAAAAACAGTAAAAATACTTTCTAATGCAGCCAGTGTAGTTTATATATTATGATGTAGAGCGGTATACGATAAAGTTCCTGGGTGCGGTCGTATTTTTTCAAAGCTTTTTTCTGAATGCTGTCCATGGATCATCTTCATCCGACATGTTTTCGAAACTGACATCTATACTGAACTAAACATTATAGATCAATTTTCAACCTGCCATGCATGTCCATGAATATGTTAAAGAAATAACGCACGGCCTCGTGCTTCTCCAAACTTCTCTCGTGTTCGTTCAAATTTCCGCGTGCATCTATAACTCAATATACGTACGCTGACAAGTGCTTATTTCTTTTATAAGATAAGGCAAACGAATTTTGTAAAAAAAAACTACAAAGGAAAAAACGAATTTGACGCGCGCGTGCGTATGTTGAGTTATAATGCAATCAGATTGCGCGTACTATCCACCTTATCTTATAATAAACGTTAGAAAGACTTACAGTTGATAGCTGACATCTGAAGCCGTGAATTTATAAGTCGTTGTGCACATTTTGGTTGGCGAGTAAAGTGCACCAACTGAACTATAGTCATGGAAAACAACACCACTTTTTTAACGAATGAGCAACAATGCCTCGATGTGGGAATCGGCCAGAAAGTGGCCAGAACTGTGGCTGTGTCTTTCATAGTGTTTTTGTCACTCGTCGGAAATCTTCTTGTTGTCTCGGTTTTTAAAAGAAATCCTACAACGAGAACGAACACAAACTACTTCATCGTCAACATGGCCGCATCTGACCTGCTGTATCCGCTCATTGTCTTGCCTTGTCGACTAGCTCGTCTTTGGTTTCGAGATGTTCGACTTCAGACCGACAGCTCTGCCATCGAAGATGTTGCACTCTTCATTACAGGCCTATCTTCGTCAGTCTCGATCCAGAGTTTGGTTTTGATCGCGGTGGAAAGGTTTATTGCTGTCGTTTATCCATTGAAAACGAGAATATTCACCTGGCGACTTCGAACAGTTTTAGTGACTGTTACGTGGGTTGTACCTGCAGTTTCTTACTTTCCTTATATTTACTTCTTCAGAACGAAATATAACCAGAGCTCCTGCATCGGGACTATATTATTCGATCACATTGCGTCCAAAGTTTATGTGGCAACGCTGAACATTGTTTTTGTATATATTCCTTTTTTTGTAATTGCCGTCTTGTACACATGGATTTCCCTTAAATTGAAGAGAATGAAGATTCCTGGTAGCCAAGTTGGAAACGCACAAGAAATTCAACGGCGGGAACAAATCAGGCGCGTTACAAAAATGTCCATATGTATCGTTGTTGCGTTCGCTGTGTGCTGGTTGCCTTTTGGTGTTTATCACATATTACGGAGTTTCTTTGTTGGGCCTAGTTTCTTGTTTGGTTTAGTCACAAATTATTTAATCGTTGTCAGCAGTGCAGTCAATCCATGGATTCTGTTTTACTTTTGTCGCAACTTCAGGCAAGGGCTCACAGATATGTGTGGGTGTTGTCCGTGTTTCACTCAGAGATCAAACCCAGTCGTTTCACGGAACATTGAACTGCGGGAAACTGATAGAAATAGAGAAGCATATTAGGTGACCCAGAGGCAGAAAAGTGTGACATAAAGCATGTCAAATGTAAAAATTGTAGTGAATAATTTAACCAATAACTTAATGTAATCAGTTGAAATATAAATGAATAATGTGCGTTGGTCTTTGTACAAATTTATAATATAACCTTTCTCAGTCTGTGTTGCCATGGTGGGCTCAGCGTTATTCGTTTGCGAATTTTCGTCTCCATTTTAATCCTTGTTCGCCTCTCCTGAGTTGAGATTGGTTTTTCAAATATGGCGTCAAATATAGCTTTCAAGATCAAGTCTGCCGCGTGGAACAACGTTTAGAATTTACTTATTTTACTGGAAGTTAATGTGAAATTTTTTTTGGCAAAAACAAACACTTGTAATGCGTTTTATATTTTCTGTCGCTCCTTTAAATCTCGTATTGTCGCCGCGAATCAGTGACCCTCAAAAGCGTTTTCAACGGCAGCCGTTTCCTCCATAAAATGGCTCGGGTGCCTGAGGCGAGTTTAGTAGTTTTGAGTATTTAAAACTCATAATGGATTTGTAACCTGGGGCAAAATAGCACACTCGACCACTTTTGATCAGCAGATATTGTATTGAGACAGGTGCGTAAGGGTCGAGTCCTCGTAGTCGACAAAGTCAGCAACTTCGGAAAAACAATAAGACTAATGGCAGCAGACGAGAAGGGACCGTTGTGGAGGATGCATGCATGTGAAATTGAACTGGTTTTGATGTAGCCGTACTCTCGCGTGCGACTTCGCTCAAATGCTCGAACTCTTTTTGGCGAATGTCAGCCGAACATGGGCGACATTTCGAGAGCTTCATGGTCATTTTCTTACTAAGAGACGATGAACACAACAGAGCCTCGACGAAAATGAAGCAAATTGAGCAACCTGAAATTAAACAACTAGGTTATACGAAGAAGTATGATAGTCAATAATCTTTATTTGATTCCTCGTGTTGCAGTCGACGTTCTACTAGAAGTTGCATATAGGCTTTCCATATTTTGCTTCAATGTATTTGTTACAAGGAGTATTGTGCTTGATGTGCATTACCGCGCAAATGCAGATATCTTTGTTGCCTAAGGAAAATCACATGGAATACATCGTTATGCATTAGTGTTTCGAATAGGGTCCAATTTTTGGTTCAGTCTTGAACAGGGTCAAAAATTATAGTAGTTTGTCTTAGACAGAGTAGCAGAAATTTACATTTTTGTGCCTTGAACAGGGTCAGGGTTTGATATGGTCAGCGGGACCTCCCTACCCATTTTCCTTAAATACTAGGTAAAACACTTTATCTGACTAGAGAAATTAACAAATTCGTTTTGAGGTGCGACTATAGTAATTTTTATTAACGAAACTGGTGAATTTAAGGCCACTTAGGGGCGGTTTAAATTGGAATTGTTTCAACACACTCAAATGCTTTTTGCAGTTCTCAGAGCGTCTATTCCCTGTGCCTCATAAGGTGCATTCATTATTTTTACTATTCCCTAATAAGATTAGCAGAATACACAGAAAAATAATTTCCAAAAGAACAAATGTCTTACTGGCTGAAAACAAAATTGCTGACGTGGCATAAAAAGTCTCGCTGAGACCGAGCGAGCCTGGGTGCGGATTGCGGAACCCCCTCGGCGCCGGCGCGTGATTTCTTTCCAGAGATAGAGGTGAAAATTGCTAAAAGAAATTGATTACAAGTTGTAGTTAGTTGTTTTGTGAACGAAACCTTCTCAATATAAGAATTAATGACCACGAAGTTTAGGCTTAACCTACAATCAGTGACAAAAGTTCTTGGGACACTTTTAAAAATTAATGTATCTCAGACACAAGTCATTGACTAAGCGTACTGAAGGCGCGAAACCATTTTTCTAACCCCCCTCCCCTCTGTACAATGTTGCGTGTGTTTGGGAAAACAAGTTCAGGCCACTTCAACACTGAACGGGGGGGAGGGGGGTTGTCTTTCAACTGAAACAGCAGAGTAATTACTGAAACTGTGCGTGTGTCCCAAGACTTTTGTCGCTGATTGTAGGATGAGTCTAGCCCTGCTTTGAACAGCCATGCCCTCGGAAGTCTATCTATTCGAAGTACTCTGACGAAGGGCGTGCGTTCAATGCATCTACATAACGTAGATACATTCTACGTTTTACAGCCACACTGACGAAAACCTGGTAAACTAAGGCCCTGTTTACATGGAAAATAGGAGAGACATCCTACAATAAGGGTCAGAAGATAGCCCTCCTTTACATGCCATGTGATATCCTTAGGGCTTTCTCGCCAAGAGTCTGAAAGGCATCGCGAGATTTGAGATAGTAACCTGGCATCGCTAAACTTAGCCCCACTGGGAAGGCAGCCCTGCCTCGAGCGTTTACATGGCCAAAAGTTGTCCATAGTAGGTTTACCCTAGCAAGGAGATAGGGTAACCCTCTTCCTAGAATGACCCTATCTATCATGTAAACGGAACAAGGAATTTCAATAGAGAAGGGTGTCCCTTCTTGGAGGGTGTCCCTCCTGGGAGGGTAACCCTTCTTCCATGTAAACAGGGCCTAAAATCTTATCCTAATAATTATCTTATAATGCTAAAAAATCATCATTCAGCGTTCCTGTACCTTATATGTCATTGTTGTTCGTCTTCATCGACGTCTTGATCAAGTAAGGGCCTAAGAGGGCCTGGAAAAGGATAGTCAAACATTTTCAAATCGTCCTCATAAGTATTACTCAGCTTGATGATCGTATCTTTCGGCACGTCAGCATAGTTCTCCAACAATTCACTAGTCGTGTCAGAGCCGTGTAATGGTGGGAAAGTGACAAGATGGTCGACACCCGCGCGTTTCAGAATGTAATCCGCGTCTTCTTTATACGTCTCGAAATGACCGATGTAGTCATAAGGAATCACGCATGCGTGACACATCCGAAAGAACGGGCGCCAATGATAGTCGAAATAATTCCACTTCAAGTTCGCCACGTACTTAGCGAATTCTGGGAATGTAACACTATCGCCCGTTTCCAGGGCCCACTCGGTCGCATTTGGCCGGTACTTGCGTATGATAGCTCTGCCGAAGATTTTCAAGAAGGCGGGAGACTTCTTTCCAAACTTGTCTCGATAAGCAGAAAGCAGTCGTTCAAAGGGATGACGAACGAACATGAATTTGTGATACGTTCTAAGCATTTCTTCTTGCTTCTCGAGGGGGAAGTGAGGGAAGTATTTGAAGCCAGCACGGGTGAAGATATCCTTGGGAATGTGCTCCAGCTTTTCTAGTTTTCCCATCACGTTTTTCCACTGATTAGAGCCGACCTTCGGCACGATACACCACATCATCTTATGCTCAACGCTCACTATGACATTGGCGCCGATTTGTTTGTATGGCTCGGCATCGAGTTTGGACGCCTTGCAATAGTCAGTCACTCGCTCACTTCTTTCTTTGTGGCGAATTTCCATCATATCTTCCCAAGACATCTCCTGCAAAGCAGTTTCAGTAAGTATAGTGCGAGGTGCAATCAATGATTTACACCACGAGCCTTGTTTGAAAATTGTACCAAAATTGCACGAGCCGTTAAGCTACAGAAAGAAAAGAAAACTAAAAAAATAATAATAATAATAATTGGTTGTATTCAGTGCGAATTAACTATTAAAATACTTTTGCAATACAATTGCTTTCAGCCAGTCAGATTGCAGAAAGGTTTATAGTTTATATCATTATAATTACTCTTTATTTTTTATTATATTATTTATTTGTTATCCGTATCTCATATCACGAGTTTTACATTACCTGGTCGTGTTCTGTTGGTTTGCTGTGAAATTCTTCTGTGGTCGTGAACGACTCGGCCAGATCGAAATCCTGTGCTTGTGCATCCATAGTTTCAGGCTCTAGTCATTGTGGATGCCAAAAGAGTTTTGGTATAAGTAAATCTATTTATTGAATCCACACCTCGCATTTTTTTGCTGGGAGTTCAAATGTATAATAAGCCTTTCGCGTCAGGCTTGTCACATGAACAAAATCCACTACCTAAGGCTTTTCGAGTGCCAGAAATAAAAAAAAGCGTAAAATGTTGGCACAACATTGCCCAACATTGTGCACTGAATGCTTTATGCGACGCCAAGAGCAACAATTGCGATGCATTTTCGCGTTTTCCATCGTCTATTTTCATCGGGCTCATAATTGCGGACTCCAACAACACCGTACAGTATCGCAAAGAGTTTTTGGGTAACACTGTTTGGTTATGTAGTGTCAACATGTTGCGTTCGTTTGCGCGGGCTATCACGTGATGAATTTTCAGTCACGTGGTGGATTTTGGTCATG
The DNA here is from genome assembly GCA_964036295.1 of Plumapathes pennacea. Taxonomy (NCBI): domain Eukaryota; kingdom Metazoa; phylum Cnidaria; class Anthozoa; order Antipatharia; family Myriopathidae; genus Plumapathes; species Plumapathes pennacea. The sequence goes on from OZ038473.1 coordinate 573,627, forward strand.
TGACCAGCCTGTTTATTTGCCTACCTTTACTGAAACCATAAAACACGCGCCACGTGAAGGAACCCAAAGTGAAGGCAAGAAGCAACCCGGCGCAAAACATTAGCTTGCTAATTCGCACCATGGTTTACCAACTTATCCACGTTCAGCCGGCTTTTTTCTTGGGACGTTGACCTGTAATATGAAGACAACGGATTATATTCTGGGTTCGAAATAGTGACTCTTTTCCTCATATACCTAAATTTGCATCCTTTTTATGCCTTTGAATCAGAAAACGTTTAGAAAAACCACGCGCAACTTGCCCCTGGTCGCGGTCGCTTATGGGAGAGTCGCTTACGAGAGCTTTTAATTATATTACCGAGTTGGAGTGACAGCTCAGACGGGGTTTCACAATGGTGGTCGTAACTAGAGCTGGTCGCTTACGAGAGTGGGCGCAAGGAGAGCTTTGACTGTAATAGGAACTGACAGACTGTCCGGAAAGTTCAAAATGAAGCGAAAGTGCGAAAAGATGAAACACCAAAGGCCTCGATAAACATGCGAACCTACGATAACCTGCCTGGTCGGGTTGCCATGGTATTTTGTTTTTTGTTTTTTGTTTTGCCATTATTTTAATGTTTTCGAAATTTTCTTTGCCTCGGTAAAGTTGCATTACACTGCTATGTATTCCTCCGGTCTGTAAACTTCCTTTTTCTGATAAAATTGTGAAAACTAACCAGCATGCATTATAATTATTTCAAGGGCACGGCAGAACGAATTTAATAACGGCGAGTTCAATATTGGCGATTTCAATTTGTAATAGATTCAAACAGATCCACATTACGTTATGTTAATGTTGATTTTCTATTTAAATTATTTTTCTTGTTCACTCGTTTTACATAATTTATATATCACTTGTCAGTGCTCGAGTGTCAGTAAAAATGCTTTGTGATGTTCCACGATAAATATATACAAATATATATATAAAGAGGTTATTACACGGGAAGGAGTGCAATACGGCGGAGTATTTTTACGAGTCGGTTTTATTTTTTCGAGCCTGCTTCAGGCGAGAAAAAATAAAACTGACGAGTAAAAATACAGCCGTATTGCACGACTTTTCGTGTAATAAATTGTTTATTACACGACAAACGAAGCAGGGCAAACGTTCTCGCCGCGCGCAAAATGTAACAAAAAAATGACGCGTTCGTAAACTTTGCTTGCGAAAATTGATCACGTAAGTTAATAAACCAGTTGATCTGGTTCCTGACGAGTGCAATACGCTCCCATCTTTGCACTCGTTTTGGCCCGTATTTGCACTCGAAAATGTGAAGTCGTGTAATAAATATAGATATAGATACCACTGCAACGAGAATTGCTTTCAAATGCCACCTAGGAATCCATCCTCAGACTATAAATTCAAAGTTTTTTTCCGCCGGTTCAAGTTCAAATTACTAAAAAAAATAAAAATAAAAAAAATACAGCCAAAACATGTCAGAATATTGACTTTATGAGGCACACACACATTTCTATTATCAGATAAAATATTTGACTGGCTCGAAGGTAAAGAAAACACGAAATTAGTTTGTGCCACGCAAACTGTTGCCAGTAAGGTGATTAGCGATTCTGAGTAGAGCTTCTTCTTTTAATACTCGAAGAGTAACTTTTAGTATTTCAAGGCAGTACACCCTTACCTTAACTCTTGTTAAAACGAATTCCTCGACTTGATCTCACCTTCGACGCCGGGAATGAATCATATTCTAACTCTCGAATTAGTACGAACGCGATGCGCACTTCAGTGTTTGCCACATGTTCACTCGCGTTATAAATCAATTAGCCAATCGATGAGAATAATATTCTAATCACGTGACCTCGTTTCCGAGCGTGATTTTCCGACAAAGAAACGAGCCACGAAGATTTTAATTTGTAACTAACTAATTCTAGCTTGGCAATTGCGCCACTTGAAAAGTTTACTAACCCAGATACATTCCCCTTTCGTATTACAACGGTTTTTTTTTTTTTTTTTTTTTGTTTGTCATCGCACGGCCACTTTTGTATTCACACTATTTTAACCCAATAATTTCTATGGTGACCCGACGCATCAAACGAGCATGTTGAGAAACAAAAGCAGGGATGTATTGTGTTTCTATTGAAGGTGATCAATGTGTTGAAAGTAGGCGAGAACAATACAAGCTGGTGGTAAAATAATCAAGTATGGGAAAGTTTGCATAAAGATTATACTGTGGCACCCAATCAGCTGCTTTTATTATAGTTTTAGTAAAAACACTATACATTTTATTCCTTGATCATTTATGGGCAATTAAGAGCGCTTTGTAAAAGCGTTGTTGCATCTTGGATGGTTCCTTGGGTGTGAGCCTTGCTTATTGTCATTTTCTATTTATTTTTATACTTTTAAGCGCACACCCGTTGAGTGTAAAGTTAATCACTTCAGTTTCTACTAAAGTCAAACATCCAGATGTGTATTACGTGTCAATGTTGATTTTTTATCAATCTGATATATCCTTCTTGCTTACACCACTTCAATCACGTACGTCATTAACAAATATCTTCGGTTTACATCTCAATTTTCAGAAGTACAATCGTATCTTGAGTTATCTGGGCGCACTTCTTTCATAACTCATTCGTCAACGTAGTTCAAACCGTGGAAACATTTGTTAACACTTTGAATATTTTGAAGCAATTTACACCTACTTTTTAAACGGGAGATTTTTGGCGGAATGAAGAAAGCAAACAAGAAGCCTCTCGCTTTTCTCGGACCGAACAGAACTGGCAACTAAATAAACAGTTTTACACAGCAAGATTTACGTTCACGATTTAAGTCGCCAATTGTGCGTTTTCAGATGGTTGTGTTTGTCAGCAGTAGGCAGAACAACAGATTTAGGCAGTATTCTTCTGCTGATGAACTTGCAAATTGATTCTCTGATTTCTTCCATAAATTGCCCATAAATGATTAAGGAATAAAATGTATAATGTTTTACTTTAAATTAAAATAAAAATCAACTGATTGAGTACCATATAGTATAATATTATGCAAGGTTTCCCCATCTCTGGCCCCACTATACTCGATCATTTTACCACTACCTGTAGCTTGCGTTGTTCTCGCCTTAAAACATCAAACTCATTTACAAAAAAAGGTTTTGCACTAGACCTCGGTTTGAAACAGAGGCAGCAGGCATCTCGGAAATGGCCTATGAAATTTACTGCAAACAATAATAAGACTTTCTTTGACAGGAACTTGGCCGAGATCCGCGAAAATTGTTCCCAGCAGTAACGTCTAAAATTCGCGAAAATTTGTACCCGCGAAACACAAACTTCGGCAAATCGCGAAATTAAACTCCCGCGAAAATTTCATGCTACTCCAATAATTTGCTTCACTTCAAGGAGAGTGATCCACAATAACGCAGCGATATGTCTCTGTCTTTGCTGTACACAATCTTTCGTTCTTTACAAGTGCCTCTCATTCGCCTTTTAAACTAAATGACTGGTTCTGTTTACAGTTTGTAAATTTTACGTGTGACCCCTGGTTTCTACCTGTTCACAACTTGTATTCAAAACCAACCGATCGGAATCACTGCATAAAATATGACCTTTAATATATACATAGAAATGTCGCTCAACTCCTTGCTTGAGCTGCAAAAACCTTAACAGACTTAACAAACCTTAACAGATACCTGAAAGATTATATCGCGAAGCATCGTAAATCGGCTGCGGAAATCAAGGGAAAATCGGCACTTTTGAATTAGAGTTGTTCGGCGAAATTGAAGATGGCGGCCAGTTATAAAGTTGGGCGATCAGAGATCTTCTGAGGACTTTTAACGACGTTGAGCGTTGGCCCTGCACTTGACGAGCGTGATGTGTTTAGATTCGATTCCCAAGCGTTTCGTGCTGTCGGGAATGATTTTTACCGGGTTTTTCATAATGTCTGGCCTACGAGTCAACTTGAACGTCGCTATAGGCGCCATGGTCAACGACCACCATGCGGTTGTGAACGGAAGGAGTTTCATTCGGGTAAGTTGTTCTTCTCCTTATTACTAGCTCCATCACCCTCTCCTGGTAATGAGAGAATCTGTTTCAGCTTTGCTGTTTTTTTTTTTTTTTTTTTTTTGTAAGACCCATTCAAAATGAACGCGACTGCAACTACACGCATTGCGGTTTGCGCAAACTTGAACCGCGTCCCATAATTAAATTTCTATTTCTTCGCAAATTTGCCTAGAAAGCGAATGTATCCATCAGATAAACAAAGCAACTTCAATAGTGTTAGTGATAAAATGCATACTAGGCAGTCAAACAAGCGTGTAAATGAATAAACAACCCAACTGCTTAAGCGAAGAAACATTGTACTATCAGGTCTTTGTGTATATATTGCTTTCCACAGGAAGGGGAGTTCGAATGGGACACCAAACTTCAAGGTATTTGTTCCTTTATTTTAATATTGCAGCGATACCTTCATTGCAGTAGACTTAGGATATATAAATTTGTAGTACATGCATGCAGGTAGCTCTGTAGTTCTGTCAGTGTTATTGTTTGAAATTGTGAAATCACTCTTCTATATTGTCTGTATATTCCATCTCACATTCAATACAATCATGCAACTAAAAGTAATACATCACATTGTGTCTTAAATGTAAAATTATAGGGATTTGCTTTCTCACTACATAATTCATACATTTCCTTCTTAAAAGGTTGGGATAATCTGAATTTTGAACTTGGTAGTAAAAGGGTTTAAATTGCTTTTAGATATTTAATATTTATGGTAACATCAGGAAAACTGTAGGTTGGTTGTGATCGTCCGGGTTAGAGTAGTCTCCAGAAAGACTGTTGTTGGTGACTTACCAACAACATTCTTTCTGGAGACTACTCTAACCCGGACGATCACAACCAACCTACTGTTCACACTCCTGGGTTCAAACCATTTGCCATCAGGAAAACTGTTGGTTGGATTAAAAACCCTGCAAAGATTACCAGTCACTGGTAATCTTGGTGGAATTAAAACCCTGCAAAGACTACCAGTCAGTGGTAATCTTGGTGGAATTAAAACCCTGCAAAGACTACCAGTCAGTGGTACCAACACGGTTTCTTATGCTGTACATGTGTGTAGGCGTTATCCTGGGCTCGTTCTATTATGGATACATGGTGTTTCAAATTCCTGGGGGTTTGTTGGCTCTCAAGCTCGGTGGAGCCCGACTTTATGGCTTGGCGATTTGTTTGGCGTCTGTGATGACCCTCCTGACTCCATTGGCTGCGAGATGGAGTGCTGCTGGTTTAATAACCCTGCGAGTTCTGGAAGGACTTGTGTTGGTCAGTATTATAGCTGGTGTATCCTTTGATACGAAGCAAAGTTGTTTCCTTATAATTTTATAGGGACAGACATAATAGATACATTATTTTGTATGGGAGCATTTTGTACATTATTCGACAAATCTTTTGGTGAGTTGATATTTGTCGCTGTGCACATTGTCTATATACACCGTTTCTTAAAAATCAGCGACACAAGTTTGTAACAAACTAAATATTTAATAAATGAAGATCATTTGATGTTGTCCTCAGGGTGTTCTGTTCCCTTGTAACCACGCTATCTGGAGCAGATGGGCACCTTCCGGAGAAAGAACAGCTTTAGTGACAGTGTCTGTAACAGGTAAAAACTCTCTCCTTTTAGCTCACAGTTGGGTGGAGTCCACACCTAACTGTCATGTTTTGGTTCATGTTTTGTAGGGACCAGTATCGGGTACCTGATGACTATGCCCATCACAGGCTTACTGACCAAATATGGGTTTGATGGTGGATGGGCCTCAGTGTTTTACTGTTTTGGTAAGAGACATTAGTGTACTAGGCGATAGAGTCCACAAACGTAATGAGGAGGCCCTGGGTATAAGCTTGACCGCGAGCCAACATGGCCGCGGGCATGTGATAACATGACTGAAGAGTTTAACTCAATGATAACCCGTTACTAAGGTTTATCATTAATGTTTCAATGATAATGAAGACTATGAAAGTGACCTTCGCAGTTATAAAGTAACTTAAGCATTTGCAAAGATATGTGGCTTGATAGCTCAGTGCTTAGTGTTGCACCAGCATCGCTGAGGTCATGGCTTTGAAGTCCCATTGAAGCCCGGGGCCAATTCAATAAACATTTACATGTGTATTTTACAAGTTGGACCATTATTCAAACACCACTAAACAAACTCTACTCCAGCAAATTCTGTACAATATTACAGATACAGGTCCCCAGTGCATAACCACAACAGTATTTAGCCGTGGTATTGGATTGAAGTGTGCTTTAACGTGTGGAGAAATTGGTCCGACTTGTAAAATACACTTGTAAATGCTTTATTGAATTGGCCTGCGGATTGTTTTTCTGTCTATCTTTGCAACTGCTTAAGTTACTTCATAACTGTGAAAGTCACTTTTACTGTATCTACAGTTCATATATATATATATATGTGCTTTCTCATATGAGTAAATCGTATAATAAAGACTACCGTGAGTACAGTGTGCACGTGTTTCAATTTCAGGTATTTTTGGTGTTGTGTGGTACATCGTGTGGTTGTGGCTTGTACATGAGTCACCTGCCGTTCACCCATCAATTTCTGAAGAAGAAAAATCCCTCATAGAAGAAACAGCGTTATCCTTACCAGACGTAAGTATTACTTCAAGTGTTTATTTTACTGGCTTCAGGGAAACTATACTACTACACAAAGCTATAAAATAGTCATCCACTAACTGCCTGACTCAGTGACAACGTGAGGAAGTGAGTGAATTATTGAGGGAGTGCGGAGTGACAGCGCGAGTATCGGTTTCGGTTTTTGACAGTCGTCTAAAAAGCGCTCTATGAGTTGTACGTGAGAGATTGCTCTTTAGCCATATTTCAACAGCGGAATGATTTTTATGTTTAGCGTACGTTTTACACTTCTTCTTGCTGTTTTTTTTAGGTTAAGAGGATTCACGTTCCTTGGAAATCCGTACTCACTTCACCTCCCGTGTTGGGAATTGTTGCTGCGAACTTTGCCTTGGATTGGGCGTTTTATATTTTTTTAATATCCATGCCAATGTATCTCATAGACGTTCTACATACCTCCATTACTAAGGTAAGAAGTTATTAATACGTTTATATATGTACAGCCCCTCATTATTTATCACTATATATCGAATGCACTGTGGGAAGAGTTCAAATGGAAATTTTCTTTCTCAGCCGAATAACATGTAGGAACATGTTTGGAAGAACACTCGGCGGCCTGGTGGTCTCCCTACGCTACTTTGGTGTTCTCCCAACTTTCCGCTTGTTTAGATGAGGCTATATTTCACGGGAACGCGTTATTGTTTTCTTAAATATTTTCTGGTGGTTGCTTATTTTCTTCTATTTAGCTACAGCTCTAATAATCTTCATCTATTTTGTTGTCAGATGGGTTTTCTTGCAGCGGCTCCATTTCTTGTCAAGGGTATCTGTTCCCCTCTGTCAGGTTTGGCTGCCGACATACTGAGAAATAGCACAGCGTCGACAAAAGCCGTGCGTCGGTGCTTTTATGCCATAGGTATGTACAAGCAAACTGCTAAGCTGAGCCGACAGACACCGCTTTTTGTGCGGTCACCTTTCTTTTGAGTCAGTGGTCACCTTGATTTTGAGTCAGCAGTCACCTTTTTTTTTGAGTCAGCGGTGTTTCAACACTTGTGACCAGATTTTAATATCTCTAGATTACTAATTTGAATGTGTCATGTTGCCCAATGACTGTACTTTCTTTCGTGCGTCTAGTGTGAGTTCTTTAAAACACTCCTTCCCGCACAAAGTCCGTTCATGAATCTCATTTCTTTTTTCGACCCTAGGCACGGTCAGCACAGGCATCTTTATCCTTATTGGAGGCTACTCGTTGAACGAGTTAGTCGTAGTTCTGTGTATGTCTATAGCGGGAGCCACCACGTCTCTGGCCTATCCTGCCTACACCGTAAATATGCTCGATATCGCGCCGAGACTTTCTGGTGTTATTATGGGCATCTGCAACACTGTGGGTACGACAGCGGGTTTTATTAGCCCTGTTGTGGTCGGGTTCATGACAGAAGAAAAGGTAAGTTTAGTAAAATTTATTTCTTGAACTGAATCCCTTGTCAAACATTGTTGAGAGCCGATGTTGAGGCCGCTTGACACCCCCTCTCAACATTGTTGAGAAGAGTTTAAGTTTTGCGGTTAATACGTAAGTGCAGTCCCTGATTGTACAGAACTAGCCTGATGCACAGTTCTCTGATGTTCTTGCAGACAGCAAGACAGTGGCAAGGGGTGTTTTGGCTCACGTTCGCTGTTGTGGTCGTAGGAAGTTTACTTTTCGTGGTTTTAATGTCCGCAGAGAGACAAGAATGGGATATAGAAAACGATTCTTCAAAAGAAACGAACGATTATGCGGAAAAAGGGGACCCAGTTAGCCCAACTTCCACTTCACCGAGGACATGAATATAACGAAAGCGGTATTCGCGGTGATTCTCATAAATCAAAACCAAAAGAAGGGGCACAGCCAATCACGGGACTGTAGATCTCAACCAATCAGTAAATGCAGGAGAGAAAGGAAGTGACACGTGATTACTTGCGCGACCATTAGCCAAAAATCCAGCGTTTTTTTAGAATATTGTAATGATTCCGTTTGAGAACTGAAGATCATGTCACACTAGCCAATTTTTCTTGCGACTTGCAACGCAACGCCGTTGCCAGACAAGTTGCAGAGGAAATTTCACGTGCGACACCCCCTTTTTGCAACTTGTAACGCAATAAAAAAATTGCGAGACAAGTTGCAGGATAAGTTGAACAGTCTTCTACTTTTCGCAACATTGCGTGGTCTTGTTGCAACATGTGACATATACTTTGCAACTTGTCTTGCATTTGTTGTCGTCAGCACCTGAAGTGTGCATGGAGGTGAAGCCGTTGTTTTGGGCTCTGTCCAGACTTTCAACTTCTACTTTTATGATCTCTAAGATTAAAATAACGGACCCTTGCATACCGCTGGTAAAAGAAAATGTACGCCGATTACCTTTGCTCAGAAGATTTCAACAGGCCTAAAACACTAAAGCAATCATGTGCCTTCAACTTCTATCGAATCCAGGCTTATAGGACCCAGCAGTAAAATCATTCAGATATTAACAAGAAAACGCGAATTTTGTTGACAAAGATTTAGACTTGGCAAGTAATGAAAGAATATAATGAGAGGGGGCTGATAAAGGTTAAGTTTCTTGGACGACATTAAATGTGGCGCTTCCAAATTGTGACTGAAACACCGCTGCAAAAAAATTTACAAATTAAACTTTGACAAATATAGGCTAGCAGGACGAGATTAATCGGCCTATAATAAAATTACTTTCACAAGTTTCAAACGCACAGAGGCGTGTTCCAGAATTTCTGACCAGGAGGCATTGTGGACTGTTACCATGCACGTGTCGGCCGGCGCGATTTCGATATAATGTGTTGACCCTGAACTGGGAGGATGAATAGAATGGCGAGAAGAATACGCAACACTGATATACTCAAGCCGAAAAAGATAAACGACAAAATGACAAGATGAAACATCAACGTACATAAACTCAACGAGAACTTGACCCAAATGGCAAATCTTTATTGGTTTCCGAAGCGTTACGTTTTGTCATTCATGGTGTTCTGGGGATTTTTCACGATGTATGCTCTCAGGGTGAATCTTAACGTTGCCATTGGAGCCATGGTGAATAATCACACTATTGTAGAGAATGGAGTAACCAGGAATAAGGTAAGTCATTTCGTAATTTTGTAATTTGGCAAGGCTTTTCTTTTACCGGTCTTTTGAGTGTTATTTACTTTAAAATTGAAAAACAGAACTAGATTGGTATCGATTTGCTGGGCTGCATAAATCTTCTTATAATTTTATTTTTATTGTTTTGTGATCGCTTTTCTTCCTCTAAAATTTGCGAAACAAGGAATTAAGGAATGAGCCTCGTTTACGTTGTCATAAGCTCAAAGTGTAGGCATATGTTTTTAGTTTATAAAATTACCTGTTGACAAGTAAGTATAGCCACCCGTCCAATAACGAACAAATCCCCACTAAAATGAATTTGGGTCAGCGGTGCCGCTGGTAATCACAAATGGATTACGTGGATTTATCGGAGTCATGAAAAACATACTGTAATCGTTCGAGTTCCGTTGTTGTCAACCAGCTGAACCGGTTTATTCTTCTGATACAGGAGGCCGAGTTCAACTGGAGCACAAAACTACAAGGTAAAGTCCAAGTACGCGCTGCATTTTCATTGGCCGCAGCTTTCTTGTTCCCAGATCCTTTTTGGAGACTGAACATGCATGAATGATCAGTTGATCCTGATGGCCTCGCCTTCATAACAGTCAATCCGCAAAGGCTGGGATCAAAATATTTAGAAGAGACTCGGAGAGGGAAACTGTCGTATTTCAGAATAATAAATAATGATAATAATAATAATAATAATAATAATAATAATAATAATAATAATAATAATAATAATAATAATAATAATAATAATAATAGCACCAACCTAAAAGTAATCTAGTCGACACCTACATGTAGTCTACTGATCGGGAACATTTGGGAACAGAACAGCGCTTGAACGACCAAAACTTCAATATTCATGACGTCAAGCAATACTAGGGCAAAGCTCATAGCTACTTAGTACAAAGTGAAACTATAAATATATTTCCATGTACAGTGTAACGGTCCTTCTCGTTCTCACCCCATCTTTGTTTGTGTCTAAGTCTTCATTCATGTTCCATTTCTTTCTAGGGGTTGTTCTGGGTTCGTTCTACTATGGTTACCTCGCCCTTCAGATCCCAGGCGGCTGGTTGGCTCTCAAAATGGGAGGCACGCGTCTTTTTGGCCTCGCTGTGATGCTAGCCTCGGTGTTTACACTCTTTACAGCAGTAGCAGCGAGAATGAGCGTTTTGCTTTTGATAGCAGTGAGGATTGCTGAAGGGCTGGTGCTGGTACGTGTGTTTCAATATACTTTCTTTAGCATACACCAAGTACAAAATAATTTACAAAAAAATAACGGGCCTTGCACCACTGAAAAACGTGAACTCTTATATGCCCCACAGTGGTCATTAGCAAGCTATACATTCTCCGGGCGCCACAAATTGTACAGCAACCAAATAACGTCACGTTGTTCAAGATGGCGGGAGATTTGAATCAGTTTTGAATCGCTGGATAAATGAATGCCAATGTACAATTTACGGAAAACTACGACTGCAATAGTTTGATCACACGTTGTTTTCAGCGAAGGATCTCGTACGATGAAAGTTGGCTAAGTGTTATATATATTTTTTCTTAACAAGGGCGTCATGTTTCCATGTAACCACGCCATTTGGAGTAAATGGGCACCGGAGATGGAGAGGTCGACTCTAATATCCATTGCCATTTCCGGTGAGTTCCAATCCCGCTCATAAGCGGTGGAAGGTGTAGAATGGGCATAGACAACCCTTTTAGCTTCTATTAAACAAAAAAACAGTCTCTTTTCACCATACATAAGGGTTTGCGTCCCAGCAACTATTCCTGCCTCAATATTTCTGTTAAAAAAGTTTAAAATGCTGCCACAATCGATCTTTAAATGCCATGAGTCAGAAATGCTGCATTCTCCTACATAATTTTCACGTTTTTTCCGTATTTGGCACTCAAAAAGCTGATGAATTTCTTTCACGCGGTGGATTTTTGTTATGTGACCAGCCTGCTGCAAAGGATATATTCTTCTTGTCATGTCTCGACATTATTTTCCCTTCGTATCCAGGCTGTAGTGTGGGCAGTGTCGTAACAATGCCAATATCCGGTTTGCTGACCAAATATGGCTTTGACGGAGGATGGTCTTCTGTTTTTTATTGTTTCGGTGAGTCACGCAACGAAACTGAATGAATAACTCAATATAACACAGTCAAACCAAAACGTAGGCGACGAATTCTTAAAAGGGCAATCTCTTAATACCACGGAGACAAATACTTTATTCCACCTCCCTGGACAGTCATTGCTCGTTTGAAGCTGCAGTAAAAATAACTCTGTTTAGCGGTTACCTAACCCCAGCAAGAAATCGACCATCTTTTGCGACAGCTATGAATTGATCTTTTTTTTTTTAGGAATATTTGGTATTGTGTGGTACTTAGTCTGGCTAGCTGTTATCTATGACTCGCCGTCAATTCATCCGACGATATCAGACGACGAAAAAACTCTCATTGAGTCTGGCGCCGTCTTAAGTGAAGAGGTTAGTCACACAAAAAGTCATTTAACTGTAGTGGTGAAAAATCTTCAAAATATTTCAAAATGTAACTCCGGGGAGGAGTTCCATGTACTGTATATTGAAGCTAACCAAATAAAATTCTTTTTTTACAGGTCTCCCTCGGGCATGTCCCATGGAGGTCCATTATTACGTCGGGACCCGTTTTGGGTATTATCATAGCGGGCTTTGCATCGGACTGGGGCTTGTACGTGCTACTAATCTGTGTTCCCCTCTTCTTGCTGGACGTTATACATTATGAAGTTCATACGGTGAATGAATCTTCTTTTATTATTATATATTACAGTGGAACCCTGTTAATACGTCCACCATCGGAACATAAAAATCTGGCCGTATTAACGGGGTTTTCAAATAAGACATTGAAAGGGGGTTTGTCTGCGGGACAAAAAATAGTGGCCGTAATAACTGCCCCTTTAAGTTTCCGTTGGTTCCATGCATTTTTTGGGTTTCATTTGAGTTCTTCCATTTCTAATTTAGTTCGTTGTTTATTCTTACTTGTTTAGATGGGTTTTGCAGCAGCTGCACCGTTTCTCTTCAAAGCTATTTCCTGTCCCCTGGCTGGCGTCTCAGCAGATTATTTCCGTAGAAAAGGTCTGCCTACTAAAACTGTCCGAAAACTCTTTTATTCCATTGGTGAGTTTCACGCACAGATGCATCTATGATTACGAACTTATTTCAAATCTAGCAAAATGCGGCTGGGGCGTTTATTTCAAGGTATGGCAGAGAAGAGGGGGGAGAGGGCGCTTATTTGAGGTGATTTACATTACTGACACTTATAAATGCTTTACCGAGGTAAATGTGTCTCGTGTAAACACGGCATAAAACTGTCTAAAATGCCTAATATTTGAGACACTTGACTGCTTAAAATAGTCAGATCGACAGCTCTGGGATCAGTTCCTTGAAATCTGAAGTCTTCAAGGAAAAGTTAAAGTCTTCATTTGCAGTGAAAAGATGTAGAGGAGATAACACCTTCATGGTACTTTCTTCTTCAGGTGCGCTCGCCACTGGATTATTCATAGTGGTTTCTGGTTATGCTCACACTCCCAAACTTGTTCTACTGTGTATGTGTTTGGCTGGCACATGTGCGGGTTCCCTCTATGCTGGCTTTCATGTAAACATGCTTGATATTGCCCCGAGGAATGCTTCCGTCGTCATGGGGATCGTTAACACTGTCGGTAGCTTTGCTGGGTTTTTGAGTCCAATGTTAGTGGGCGTTATTACTCATAATAAGGTAAGCACTATAATTCTCTATTTTTTTGCTGTGCATGCGATAGTCTGCTCGCAGCCTTTTTGGTGGTCGCAACACCTTGTGCTTCTCCCCACCCCCCCCCCCCCCCCCCTCAAACTTTGGGGGGCGGGGGGGAGGGAAGGGGCACAAGGTATTGCGACCACAAAAACGGCTGCGAGCAGACTATGCATGCGAAAGAAAGTTCGCAATTTCGGTAGTGTCGTTCCGAGACTCCCAGAAGTGCGCAAAGAGGACCTGGAAACGGGTCGTTTGCGGGCGGGAGCGAGAAAATAATAGGTCAGTTCCGAGATGCCTGTTGCCTCTGTTTCAAAACGAGGTCTAGTGCAAAACCTTTCTTAATTCGAAAATTATTTTTTATTTTCTCATTTTCATAAGAAAGGTTTCCCGCTAGGCCTCGGCTTGAAACAGATGCAACGTGTCCTATTAACAATATGCAGTGGCCAGTTCAACTCCGACCATCTTGGAAGTGCCAGAGAAAATAAACATATAAAAATAAATAAGTAAATAAATAAAATAATATAATATAAAATAAATAAAATAAAATAAATATATCAGGAGTTACTGACAGTTTGTTTTTATAATTGTTTCAACTGTCACAGACAACTCAAGAATGGCAAACAGTGTTCTGGATCACGCTTTTAATATACCTAACAGGAAGTCTGGCCTTCTGTCTTCTAATCTCAGCCGATCGGCAACCTTGGGATAAAGTGGAGGGAGTATCCAAAGAAAAAACGACAGAAGCCGCTGTGACGACAGCATCATCTGACATTTAATCATCTCATCATTACAGAGAATACAGGCAGCAAAGTATAAAGCTCGTTTCAAACGCCGCGCCACTACTGTTCCGAACTTAAATTTGATTTGACTCGGCGCAGAAATAGCACGATGTTTTGATTTTCAAACATCGAGCTGAAGTCGAAACGAATCTGAATTCATAAAGACTGCGTTATGATTTTAGTGCGTTGAGACTGCATTATACTCATATAGTATGAGACTTTAACGAAGCCGAGCTCTCTTAGCAGCTCAAACCTTGATTCGCACCTGTCTGCGACTACGGTAGTTCATCCATATGACACATTCTCTGTGATATTTTGCGGACTTTTGTCAGTTTAGAGTCCCCTTAGTGGTGTTTAAGTAATAGTCCAACTTGTGAAATACACTTGTAAATGTTTATTGAATTGGCACCAGGTTTGATGGTCAAGCTTTTAGGATAATATGGTTCTCCCGGCTGTATATAAGCTTCACGCAGGCGTACCTCTGCACAAATACTTTCTCGCAGTTTCCTTTGCAGCCTCGCGAATGTAACGAAAGCGCCAAAAATATAGAAGAGGATTCAGAGTTGAATTTAAAAACAACAGCACGAGAGTGACTTCAAGAAAAGAGATTCTAGCAACGGTTCGACCCGTGTTTATGATCAAAGCCATTGAAAAGGTGTAAGGAAGTGTACAGAGAAGAAAAACGAAGAAAATAAATAACATGCTGATGAAAGTTTTCTTGTACCGCGCCACGTTGAAGGAGTTTTCCGCTGCCTGTTGACCAACTTGCGTGTCCTCAATTTGAATTTTGTGCCGCCAAACGACCCGGTAGATCTTACAGGAGGATATAGTGAGAGCGAGAATGCTGATACCGGTACTTACAAGTGACAAATATTTCGCAAGATCTGTATACCAGTAGTACATTGTTCCGTTCATGACGCAAACAAGCCAGATGACAAGAACAGCCGTCCAAACTCGTCTTACCGTCACAACTTCTTGATATCTGAGGTGCAAACGAAGAGCGAGGTATCTGTCGACGCTTATCACTGCCAGTGTCGATAAAGTCACGCCAATGAGACAATATGCTGTAATACCCAAGGCCACAGCACTGCTACAGAACAGTTCTGGCAGGTTCTCGATCTTGGCAAAGTTGCGCACAAAGAAGCAAGGTTCTACAATCAAGCTGATGGCCAAATCAGATAGCGCTAGATTGAGAACCCAGAGATAAGTCGGAGTGTGTAAAGACGGCGTTCTCCAGATAGAGAGAGTCACCAAGAGATTTCCCAAAACACCTGCCAAACATATTGGTAAGATCAGGACAGAGTTGATGATTTGAATAGTAGGGTTTCCAGAAGTGTCAAAGTCGGCATGGGTTATATAACAGCAGCAATGAACAAAATCCGTCTTGTGGATTATGTTTTTGGTTTGGTTTGGAAGATCCATTGCTTTAGCTTTTGACTTCTTCTACGTGAATGTATTAGCTAAATAAGACACAGTTTGCTTGGGTTGCATACATGCCACACTCAAACCAATCGTATTGATTCACTTTTGTTCGCCAGGTTGGTCAGCAGCTTTGTGAACTTGTTGTGAGCAAATCAAAAGACGCCAACATTAATGCATAAATATAAAAAAAATACCACGACATTACTGTCATGATCAATATTAATAGTCTGTATACATGCACCTGTCGACCATTTTTTTCCCTCAGTTTTCACGGATCTCATGTCAATCCAACCTATAATTATGAACATGAGTTATTTCACGAGAAAAAAATAAACAAGATTTCTTGTAATATCTTTAACTGAAAATGCTCACGGAAATTAGTAGAAAGAGAGATCTTATGACACTGCATGACTGCTTGTTTTCTGAATATCATACAATTATCATACATTATTACTATTTGTAATTAAAGTTCGTTTTTTTAAATATCTGTATTCATCGTCCTGTGTAAACTGTGTTCATCTATCGTCCATTCGTTCCGCATAACATAATATACCAACTTGTTCTGGTCTTTCGTCAGGCTTACACGACTGAACTGAGAAAGCATTTCAAAAGCCACTTTCACAATCATGCACAGAAGCAAATAACACTTTTTACTGCTCACATAAATGCACTCGCTATATCTCTTGAACGATTTTGTTTTAAAATTGGTTTGATCGAGTGAGAGAGGGGTTTTTTGACACTGAGAGCATAAAGGAACCAGTGCGCGAGTGCTGTATGCTCCATATTTCTTTTTCTGTCAATGTTTACGTTATGTATGGCCACTCGTAGGCTCGAAGGGTTATGTCCGCTGCCCCGAACAGCGGCGGCTCAAATTCAAGCGTGGTTAAAATGGCGGATCGAAGAGGCATATAGTGGGCTTATTTCTTATGAGAAATATAACGGTGGCCCATGTGTACGCTCTAGCATACAATTCTGTACGTAAAGATACACCTTGTTGGCCGTCTTCGTGTTTGTGCAAGGGCTGCACTGAACGTAAACATGGAGAATGCGCTTCAGACTAGCAGTGGCAAAACACTAAAGAGATTGCTACCTGTGCACGATGAAAGTGAAGACCCGGCGAAGAAAGTGATAAAAACAGAACTGGCTCCAGATCAGGTATGAACATGCACTGGTGTCTGTACTGTACCTTAATAGAAACTTGAAGTTTATCACACTCATTTCGGTGAGTGTCGAAAAATCAACTTCGATGTTCTCTTGTCATTCCCTCATCGCTGAGAGATTCAATGTACATTAAACCCTTCATTCCCAAGTTCAAAATGCATATTCTGCTTACCATTCACAGAAGAAACTGTATAATTGACATAGTGAGAATTTATTGTTAAATCATCACTGAATACATCACTGAATATGTAATGATAATAAATAAATAAATAATAAATAATAAAAGGAAAGATACAGTACTTGTAACAAAATATAATCTAAAGCATACCAAGCTACTAAACAGTAATAATTACAATGTTATAAATTGATATATTGTTTAGTAGTTTGATATGATTTAGATTATTTTCAATTTAAATTGAAAATAATCTAAATCATATCAAACTACTAAACAATATATCAACATTGTAATTATTACTGTTTAGTAGCTTGGTATGCCTTAGATTATATTTTCAATTTGTTACAAGTTCTGTATCTTTCCTTTTAGCTGCTGCCTGTACAAGAAGACGCAGGGACTGGGGCACAAGAAGACTCAGTGAATAAAGTAAAGAGAGAAGATCAGGCTCCAGATCAGGTACTATATAAACACTGGTGTCTGCACTCTAACTTAATAGAAGATTTGACACTTTTCTATTTAACAATATTGTGCGACAGGGTGACCAAATGGATGCAACACCAAAAAGTTGCATCCATTTGGCCAGAGTTTTTTGTTCTGAAGAAATTGGCACAACCCATGTTACAGGTACTATTACACTGTAGCTTGTTGAGATGGTGTGATTTTCAGTGAAGGTTTTCAAAACATTTTCAAACTAAATCTCCCCGGAGTTCAAGCACTTTGGGTCATTTTAACTACAAACAAATTAAAGGTGATCACTGTTGGGATCGAGTGAAAGGGTATTACAGCATTACTATTTTGATACATACAGCACTGTGTATACCTGTGAAGTGCTGAAATCAACTTGGCAGAAAATTACACAGTCAAATGTAATTGTTTCCAGGAACCTAAAACTGATGGACTTCTACGGAAAAAGAAATGTGCTCTTTTGCTGAGCTATTGTGGTACTGGATATGCAGGAATGCAAATGTAAGGGTTCTTTTTGCTTTTCTGTAAGAGTGCTTATTTTCAAATTTTGAGTTTATGTAAGCAAATTTAAACCCTAGAATGCTACTGCCCATGGGCTTCTTTTCCACTCAGCTCTTCATTGTCATGTTATTTTACCCTTCCAGCAATCCTAATGTGAAAACAATAGAAGAAGACCTCATCAATGCCATACATAAGTCAGGAGCTATAAATGATGATGCTAAAGACTGTATTGCCAAGGTATTATAAATATATATTATTATAAATATATTAATATCTCTCTAATACAATCTATACATTTTAAAAACATAGCAAAATATTTATATAGCCCTGTATATAATTTTGAGAACATTGATGAATTTATTCATCATGAAACAGAAAATTCCCCAGTCTTTAGAATTTACAGCACTTGTAACCCTTTGAACCTGTCTTGACTTCTTTACTTAGATGTCCTTTCAACGTGCCGCCCGGACAGACAAAGGTGTCTCAGCATCCAGACAAGTGGTGTCCTTGAAGATAAGTATAAGGTCTACAGTGGTTATCATGTGTGCTGATCCTGCTGGTTGATGTAAAGTACAATGTTGTCACAGTTATTTTATAAATTTATAAGCCAATTTATTCTGTTAGAGCGGTTTTCGGATGACTGTCGAAAGTAATTGTGTGATTGCTTTGGTTTTGCGTTTGCTTCACTTTCGGATTGGTCCACACTAGTTTGTCAGCATGCTCAGCCAATCAGGAACAAAACCAAAACCAAAACCAAACACTTCTCACGCAAGCGATGGCGTGTACTCGCACTGCTGATTGGAAAGTAAAACCAAACGCAAGACCAAACGTGAATTACTTTGGCTTCCAATTGGCTGAACTGTTTTCTCCCAGTCTCTGTGATTGGCCTGTGTGATTACTTTGGTTTTGGTTTTCAACAGTCATCCGAAAACGGCTCTAATCCTTTAGTCAATCAGCATAGTTAGAGTATAATGTAATGGGGTAGATCATCTTTACTTTGATCCGAGTATACTTGGCTTAGTCGTGTATGTTAACATTATTCTGTCCATTGCCTTATCCACATGACACCACTACCAAGTTTACTTCCAGTGATCAATGGCTACTTGCCTCCACAAATCAGAGTGCTTGGTATGTATTTTCTTCACACGTTTCTATAACTCACTATAGTACACTGACGCATGCTCTTTTCCTTTAATAACTGATTCATGTCACATTCCTCAGCGTTTATCAACCAGATCATGTGTACTATTCACCTTATCTGGTTTATAAAATAACTACAGTGATACTACGCACATTCTGATTGGCTAAATAACCATGTAAGATGAGAGTATATCACACGCTGACGTGATACATAATGAACAATTTACTACACAGAAAGTTGTGAAATGTGGCTGTATTTTTACGAGTCGATTCTATTTTTTCTAGCCTACAAGGTGAGAAAAAATAAAACTGACCCACAAAAATACTCTGCTGTGTTGCACTGACAGTGATCTTTTATTTAGGTATGAAAAAAGCAACAAAGTCATTTGATGCAAAGGGAAACTGTAGCGGGCGAACGTATGAATATGTAATGCCAACATATGGGTTTGCTAAGGATTATGTAAGTAGATTGTGCAATGTTAAGGTAAAAGCTGTACATACAAATACAGTTTCTCATCATGGTGCTTCTGGGTCGATTCAGTTGGACAGTGATAATACATTGACATGTGTAATGATGTTCTTGTGTTGCAGAGAACCACTCTGAAGTACAGAATAACTGGTCAGTATATTTTGCCATTGCTATATTACTATAAAATATTGCTCAGTGGCATTGCAGAAAAACATTCTTGTCATCACTTATGCTAGTCTGTTGGTCTAACTCTTCTGTCAAAAGTGATTGTATGATTGCTTTGGTTTTGCGTTTGCTACGCTTTCGGTGATTGGTCCTAGCAAGTTCAGAAACATTCTTGGCCAATCAAGAACAGATAAAAAAACATTGTTGCGATATTCTCACACAAGAAAGCAAGTGGCTCTGTGGTGTTTCTCGCTCTGTTGATTGGTTACTAAAACCAATCGCAATAACTTGGTTTTGGTTTTGGCTTTGCTCGTACTTGTAATAATTACAATAATTATTGTTCGGACATGCTTTTTCTTGCCTAATTGATTGGCTCTGTGATTGCTTTGGTTTTGGTTTTTGGCTGCAGTCATCCAAACGTGCAGGCTTATGTTACTGTTTAATATATTTTGTTTGTACAGCCACTAATTCACTACGTGATTGAAAATTTGTCACCTTGGACCCAACACAGTTTTGATGCAGTGATCTTTCATTTTTCCACAGAAGAAAAACGAAAATTAGTAAACGACATTTTTACAGATTTTTGGGGAACTCACAACTTCCACAACTTCACATCGGGAAAGTAAGTATCTGGTTTATTTGTTTGTTTATTTGTTTGTTTGTTCATGGGGAAAGTTCTGGTTGAGTATTGAGTTCAGTCCTAGTATAGTATTGGCCGAGGTCTTACGTAAATTACACTGAGCCCCTCAGCTCAAAAGCAGCTCGACGGGGGACAACTGTATTTGCAGAATAAATCTGCACTTGAATCCACAACTTTGTGCAATGACCACTGAATCAAAGATAAGGTGACTGCACGGCCGAAACAAAACCTGCAATGTATGCCCCAGTAGTTCACTTCAATATTGCTTGGTGTCTGTGTAATGTACGTCCAATTTTTGTGCAACTGAGCTGTAGTCTATCATTAAATACGTAATGCACACAGTAGTTAACGATACACTTTCATATTCGTTCTAGGAAATTTGAAGACCCAAGTGCCAAGCGCTATATCATCGATCTAAAGGTATTACTCAAGGTTGCATTGTCTTCTAATGAAATCAAATGTTTTTCCACTTCCACATGTCAAAGGTTGTGGCCTGTCAAGCTAAGATGCGCACGCCAATTGTGAGAAACTATACTTCAGGATTGATCAGGAAATGTTTTGTCCATTCTTTGAGACTTTTCTTTTGTCCGGCCTTTAGTGTGGTGAGCCATTTGAGAGAAGAGGTGTGGAGTTTGTGGTGGTAGCCATCCAAGGACAAAGTTTTATGCTGCACCAGATCCGAAAGATGATTGGTAATGTCATTACCCTCATGGGATACTAAACAGTAATAAAATAATAATATGATCTTTGTACATCTGTACTGGTATGTGTATCTGACCATCTGGCTTTTGTGTTTTGTAGGTCTAACTATCGCCATTGCTCGGGAGGTCGTGCCGAGAAACACAATTGACTTGGCTTGGCAAAAGGACAAGGTAAACCACAGCCTAACTAGTAGCCGCACCTCTGATTCTACACAGGCCCAGTTGTTCAATCTTGGACGGCTTAGCCGAGTTTTTAGCAAACTGGGAAATGACCCTTATCTTCTTTAACCCTTTTTCTCCCAAGAGTGATCAACTTCAATTTTCTCTTTTTAGCCTCTCACCAGAGATATATCATACAGTATGGAGAATTTGTCATTTGATACCTTGCTCAAATGACAGCTGATTAAAACCTAGATTCTCTTTTCATCAGTCATACATTTCCTTATTTTATGGTTGGGAGAATTTGTATTTTGAGCTTGGGAGTGAAAGGGTTAAATTGTGTTTATTTTTTGTGGATAGGTTGACATTCCTAAGGCACCCCCTCTGGGACTTTTGCTGGAAAAGGTTCGTATGAAGTAACTTACAAATCCAACCGGGTTGGGGAGGGGAGGGTAAGAGCACTCCCTATGATAGGCTTTTGGGGGAGGGGGGAGGAGTTGTGTTCGTACTTCGACCGAAGGGGGTCGACTTCAGGTAAAATAATAAAGGATGCAGGAAAACGATGATTCTTGTTTAAAAGCTGGACTGTGAAGAATCATATTGGTATTTTTTAGGGCTAGTGGCCTTGGTTTAGGTCTGTCGCGTGCGGATTTTCTGGCATTGTCAAAGTGTTTTTGTATATAGTAGGTCTAGTGTAAATGAGTAAGGGATTGAAATGTTAGGCAGAGTAATTTCTTTTGAGTGTCCACAATCCAGACACAGACAGACAGCGTGTGTAAGCCAAACAAGCGAGCAAATGCATAAGGACGTGCACTAAGGCCTGGTTCAGACGCCGCTCCTCACATGCGCCGAACACAATGCAAATCAACTAAAAGTCGATGATTTTGCTCATTTGTATTAGATTTGGCGCTTGCACGGAGAGGCGTCTGTATCGGTCTCAAGACACATGTAAAGTTCTTAAATTGTTTCAACAACAATATTGTTTCAGGTCCATTACTCTGCGTACAATGCCAAATTTGGAAACGACGGAATGCACGAGTCGATAGAGTGGGACGACCACCAGGTAAGCTTGGGGGAGGGGTGGGTGGAATGTGTAATCGTTCAGGTGGAAAGTAGTCTTTGACTGTTTTTGGTGAAGTGACGTTTAGACCCCTATTTGATAGTATGTGCCTCTGGTCATTATCATGATAGGTCAATTGAGTTGTAATATTGTAAGCAAACGTTGCACTGATTGGTCGCTTGTAACAGTTATATTGTTTGTTCATATATCTTGTCAGGAAGAAATTTCGCGATTTAAGGAGGAGTATATCTACAAGCATATCATTGACACCGAAGTTCAAGAAAAAACGTATCCTAACGTGGTTTGCTGTTCTTGTTGTTTGTTTGTTTGTTTGTTTGTTTGTTTGTTTGTTTGTATTTGCTTGGCAGTTTGTGGTACTGAGCGCCGTGTTTTCAACACACGGTTATCTGGGTTGGGTCTCTTGATCATTTATACTCAAAGCAAACGTTTATTTTAGCCGAACAAGTTCTCCATTTGGTCATATATTTTCGAGTTAGCGCTTGTGCTCTGTTTCCTTGACAAAAGAAAACAAATCAGCATGATGAAATGGTTAAGAACCCTACCAGAGCACACTTACGGCTACAGAAAAATGGACCCGAGTGGACAGAAACAAAAGGAAGTGAAAGCCGAAGAACAGCCTGTCGACGAACAAAACTCAGCCAAAGATAAGAATGGCTTAACAGAAGCACAAACGTCGGAAGAAGCGCAAGTTGATGTTACGACAAGTCAGTGTATTGAGTTGTAGCAAGATAATTCATTTTGTTCTTATCGAATTACTTATAAAGTGTTGAGGCTCAGCTGATATGTAAATGGGTTATTGCATGGGAAGGAGTGCAATACGGCGGAGTATTTTTACGAGTCGGTTTTAAAATAAGACTGACGAGCAAAAATAAATGTTTCGTGTAATAAATTGTTTGTTGTACGACGAACGAAGCAGGGCCAAATGTTATTATCCGCGCGCAAAATGGATAAAAAAAATGTGGGTCCTACTTCGTGCAACATTGTTGCTGCAACTTGCAATTACACGGTGGTAATACACGCGATATCACATCACGACGCAACTTGCAACGCAACATTGTTGCACGACAAGTTGCACTGAAAATGGTTGCTCTCAAATGCTCCATATAGATACTCAAGTAATTACTGTGACAGTTCTCAAATTTCCCCTAGCGCCGCCATCATAAATCTTGTGACGTCATGTGGTTGCCCGGACAACCTTTTGACATCATAAGATTCAATTAATTCAAGATGGCGGCTTCCACAAAATTCGAGTGCTGCTCCTTACTCGCTGCACTTCTTCATACTGAATCAAACTACAATCATTACGTTAAAAAGCTTGAATTCTAAATATATTTTAACTTGGTTCACGTGCCTAAATGAATGATAGTTTGGTTGAAGATCTTCAAAAAGTTCGTGCAATGTCAAGTTCTTGGACGATAGCCCAAGATATGAACCTGTTGAAAAGAAGGTAGAAAATATGGAAGAATTTTGTACTTCTTTCATTTTGTCTTAGCGGCTGGTTTTGGCTTTTGGCTATTTTATCTGTAAAAGAAAAAATAGTGCAAAATAAAATTATTCTGATTCTTAGGGGTAGCCTTCTGCGCACACGTTCTTTGGGCTCGTCACGCAATTTCCAAGAACGACTAGTAAGCGTTTCTCTGAACAGATCTTGTTACAGGACTCTTTGCACGAGAACTGGCACGAGCTTCAAGACGATTCTCGCCTGGCAAAACTGAGAATGTTGCCTTGAAAATTTGTGCATGCAACTCCCCAAATAAAACATGTGCATCTCCTCTGAGAACACCCAGGTGCTTTAGAGCGACAAGAAACTCTTTTGTTCCATGTCTGGAAAATTGTGTGCCAGGTTATCTAAAATAATCCAAGATGGCGGCACCGTGCAAAGAGCCTATTAATTTAGACATAGTTTTCAAAACATATATGTGTGCAAAAAGAAAGCGCGTTTTACCAAGTGTCCGACTCCCCAGGTATTCATTCTCTTAAAATTATGTCCACAAATCTTATGAGACAATGTTTTATTTCCTTGCATGTACCATCAAGCTTTGGCCTTTTGCGCTAACTTTTTTTTCCCGATTGTAATGTCCTCATTGCCACGATAAATAATAAACTGCTCTACTTTTCTTGTATTTAAGTATGTTCAATATGTCACTCCAGTTCTTGATGGCTGAGCTGGCATGAGCTGTCTCAACGGCAAATCAGTCTTAAAAACGAAACAAACAAAAATGCAAATTAGCTGCAAGCACTTCATGCAAAAATGCAGACGAACTAAGAGATATAGATAGATTAGATATAAATACTTTGATCATTTTCTTTATTTATTCATTTTTCTTTAATTATATCAATGTTGTTGTACGATGCCTGGCCTTCGTCCATTGATGTTTTAGTTTGAAAGCTCCATCTACAGTATCTACCAAGATGAACTCAAAACAGAAATAACCAAAATATACCAGCCTATTCTAGACTAAAGAAACCATCTAAATTGAACCAGACTAAATTGCTTGAAAATATCTGCCCGTTGGGGTGGGAGTGAAGCCCCCATGATGCATAGTTAAATAAAATATGGACACAGTACTTGAGATAGTTCCCTGTTCATTCTATTACTTACCCTTACAACAACACTTATTTGTTGATAATTGACAGAGCAAAGAACATGGAGACGTTCCCGCGGGGCATGGGTCGTTAACGTAATAGCAAGTACCAGCTGGTTGATCGCAAACGTCTGCAACTGTGATAATATGAAACTTCCTTTGAGATTACAACTGCCCTGACGTACTCCAGAAGTAACATCAATTAATACCAGTATGATCTCACGAAATGCGTGTATAAAAGACATAATATAGCTTATTGGGCTCGTGAAAATGACGTCATAAATCACGTGACTCATGACGTCAACTTGCTCGAACATAATTTTCTAGTGTGCTGCTTACCAATGCAGCAGCACTGGTTCGTATCCAAGGAGCAGGAATACTTGGTACAATATTCCGTTCCTTCAGGACATGGGTCGTCTTTGTAATAGCAAGTGCCATAGGGCCATTCACATGTTCCTGCTTCTGCTTCTGGAAAGATCATTTCAGCAAAGTTCATAAGCTAACAGTTTTGCATCCAAGACAAACCGACACCCCACTACGTAATTCTTTTTGGGAGGGTTACATGTATGTTATGCCATAATTCGAACGATTGAAGTTAAATGTTCAGAACAAAAACATTCCCAATGTCACATGCAATCGTCTTTATACCATTTCATAGGAATTATGGTTCAGTTTTGTACGCGTCGGTTTTCTATCCTTACGCGGGCAAATTAATAACCCACCTTGTTTAACCAAAGGCGACTTGGCTTCACCATGCACAGCAATGACTCCGCAAGCAATCAACAAGATGCACACACCAGCTTTCACACCCATATTTGAACTACAACGTAAATGTATGACGGGAGGTAACAAAGTGTCTACACGCAAAAACCAGGATCGCAAATTTTTATGCTCTCAGAGTTACTTTTTAAACCTTTAAAACCCTTTGGAAGCCAGGCAAGTCGTCGCCCGAATACTACCATGAAAAGCTTTGATATATGATTCGATATGCCAATATCGTAATTTCCTTGCAACTGTAATCGAGGGATTCTGAAAATTTATACGTTACTTATTTGCTGTTCCGCCACTCATCGACAAAACACACAAAAAAGCGAAACAAATTGGAGAAAAATTTAGTTCCAAAAGAAACAACGGCGGAACACCAAGTGTTTACACGCAATTGGCCACTGTATAGGGGCCTTGTATCAGTTTAAAAAAAATAAGCTGAGATGCGAAAGAAAGAGATGCGGTGCACCTGATAAGCGCGCGTTAGCCATTGAGATAAAAACGAAAATGTTTAGGAATCGATATCAAACTGAGTGTCTTCGTTTACCTCTTAGTTTGTCTTCGCCTATGAATGAACCTTTCAACGTCAAATGTTTCTGATAACTGTCGTTAGCTGACTCTTGGTTCAATAAGTAATGCCCACAATGAAAAAACACTAACTTCAATGTAAATTCCTAATCTAGCAAACAGTAACTGTTAGCAACACGAAAGGCCAGATTACGTTTTACTTGAACTACCTATTCGAATTTACAACACTAGTTCCGTTTGCTAAAGGAATTAGTAAAATACTGATTTTCAAGGTGGCGAAACTGACGCTAACTATAAAACAAGGCCAGATTATAACAAAGATTGGTGAATTCATTAAACACGACTTAAGAGGTTGCCTCACGAAGCCGTCAATTAAGGATGCCAGACACGAGTTTCGCTTAATTACAGTTAACAGCTGATTAAAATTTATCACCTGCAAGCATTGAAACAGGGCCGAACTTTCTCCCCAAACCTTTATATTTAGAAATTGAGTTAGGATCGACTCGACGTTTGCGGACAAAGAAACTTTGATCAGCTGCTCCGTAAAAGGCGATGTTTATTAAATTAGTTTACAGAAATAGGAAGTGAAGATTTTCTCCCAACCAGCACAGTGGGTTGGGGAGGGAGCGGGGGCGCAACGCCTCAAACATTGCTTTCACAACATGGTCGCGCTCTTCTCAGAAAAGACGCCAAAATCAATTATGAGACTACCCATGAATTTGGTGAATGGATGTTGTATTTCTTTGCTTACATACCATCAAGTTTTGGCCTTCTACACAAAGTTTACCAGAATATATTTGATACTGAATGTTTCAGCATCTTCCCACGATAAAACTACTTTCTGAAGTATGTTTAATATGTCACTTCCCCAGGTCACTTTAGTTCTTGATGACAGTGGCTGAGCTGGCATGAGCTGTCACGACATTCAGTCAGTCTTGGAAAAAAAAAACGAAGAAATACAAATTAACTTTATGCAAAATGCAGACGAACCATTTTAAAGCGATATTATAGCTTACGGGCCCGAGTAAACGAACGCAACATGTTGGCACAACATCGCTCAACGTTGTGCTCTGAATACTTCATGCGATGGTAATTGCGTTGCATAGTTTTCGCGTTTTCCATCGCCTATTTTCATCGGGCTCAAAATTGCGGATTCCAACAACACTGTACAGTTTCGCAAAGAGTTTTTGGATAACACTGTTTGGTTATGTAGTGCCAACATGTTGCGTTCGTTTGCTTGGGCCTTAACACAAAAGTAAAATTAAA
The DNA here is from genome assembly GCA_964036295.1 of Plumapathes pennacea. Classification (NCBI taxonomy): domain Eukaryota; kingdom Metazoa; phylum Cnidaria; class Anthozoa; order Antipatharia; family Myriopathidae; genus Plumapathes; species Plumapathes pennacea. Next base: position 601,112 of record OZ038473.1, read on the forward strand.
TATGTATTGGGATCTTTTTGACCCTCGGCCATTCTGTACATGCAATCTAACACTAGTAAGTGAGAGAAAATACGTTTGGGGGGGGGGGGGGGTACTCCTCAAAATTTTGGGTAGGAGTGTGCCGCCCGGGACTGAGAACCCTTACCCTATTTTAGACCAAAATTTGCGATTTTCGACCCTATTTCAGACCCAAATATGCATTTTTGACCCTATTTCAGACCAAATATCAAAATCTCCGACCCTATTCCAGACCAAAGACTAAAATCGATACCCTATTTCAGACTAAAATGCTGAAAATGATATCCTTTGGGGCGTACCCCACCCCCCCCCCCCCCCCCCCCCGTTTGTACTTTGTGTTTACATGCGTATTTTTAAGTAAATTGTCTTAAGATTAAGATGTTTTTAAAATTCATTTTTTAATGTTATGGACGTTGACGACTGGCTTACATCCACCGAAGGTTTACTTTCAGGTATTTCTACTATGTGTATCATCTCTGGTACTATATGCGTCTACAACAGAAGGCAAAATCCATGCAGTTAAAAAACTATATACACTGGTCATTGTCATAAAAACGCGTAATTTCTCTGAGATCTCTGAAATTCCATTTTAGCAATAAAAACGAGAACATAAAATATTCCTGTTCATCCAGCTGTACTTACCGTCGCAGCAACACTTATTTGTATCGAATTCGCAGAGCAATGAACATTCATGTGTTCCCGCAGGGCATGGGTCGTCAATGTAATAACAAGTACCGCCGTTTTCACGATCGCAAACTTTTTCGGGAACTGAAATGAATTATTATTCAGATTACAACTGAACTTGTACCCGAGAAAAAATAACCTCAAATAAAACGTGTATGGTAAGGCATGACAGAATACTGACGGAAAAAAGCAACTGCTGAAAATGTATTACAGAAATATCAACAATACAATTATACTGCGAATATTGTCAGTAGAGTTGATAAATAAAGACGTCAGTCATTTTATAGATGATTTCAAAGTCAGTATTCGGTAATAATAATAAATATTTTTTTGAAGTTGTATATGAGTCCTAAAATGACAGAGAGCGGTCACAAGGAGAGCTTCGACTGTATATATAAAAGCATAGAATAGCTTACTGTCTGTAGTATCACGAATAAACCACGTGCTCATAACACAGCCATCTTGTTTATTACCCAACATGCCTCGGTTTATACAACTAACACTTTATGTAACGCTGTATGTATACTACACTGTCCACTCTATAACTTACTATTGCAACAGCACTTGTTAGTCGCCGAGGCGCAGGTGTATGTTGAACATTCTTCCGTCCCATCTGGGCACGGGTCGTCCTTGAAAAAGCAAGTGCCTTTGTCCCATACACATGTGGTTTCTTCCGCTAAGGTTTGTGGAAAGATAACATTGCATGTTGACATAGGAATATTTCCAGCAAAGATGATAAGCCCAGCGAGAGCGCCAGTTCTAAGGTGAAAGCATTTCTTTGCAATCTAGACAACTGGCTAACACAAATCAATGGAACCTATCTAAGCTAACTAGTATGCAAGAAATTTCAAACAATCAAAGCTACAGCTTGAAATTCACGTGCACTCATCTTACTGTTTCAGAGCAATTATTATTAATTCGTTAACAAGCACAGCAAATGACCAACCCTTGTTTTTTCTGCGCCGTCGGGATTCAACCTGCACAGCAGTGATTGCCAGCACAATCAGCAAGAGGCACACGCCTTTGACTCCCATAATGGAACTATAACACAACCACAAAGAGAAGCAATGATTATTAATGAGGAGATATCTTAAACTGACTACACAAACCATACAGAAAATATATTCTGCTTCCAGGTAACAACAGTCCATGCATAATGTTAAAATGCACATCAAAAATAATCTAAACGTTTTTAAACCATCAAAAGTTAACCCTTTGGAGGCCAAATTACTAATTTCTCATTTTCTGACCAGGGTTGTACAAAACGCTTTGAATTTAATAGATAGTTTTAATCCTGTAAAATGTTCCACGGTCTATACTAAGAAATTGTACAACGTTTGAAGTGTGTCATCCCAAAGTCCACCGATTTAAAATACACTGACATTACAAGTCAACCGCCTTTACATATAACCGGTCACGTGATACCATAATTATGAATTAGAAAGATAACCATGCAGAAGAAAAAATATATATTTTCATACCCTATTTTGCTAGTAAAACTATGTTTAATTTACACTGATATAAATGCCTGCAAAACAACGATTATGTTATGATTCGATGGGAAAATAAAGGCTTGTACACGACAAAGCGTGCAACTCACATCGTGGTTAATTGAACCAGAGGGATATCAGAGAGTGAATGCGATAGCTAATAATTCATTCTAAAAGGGCTTTCCTCCAAGGATTAAGCTCGTGGTCTTAAACCAGGATCTTTCCTCTTTAGACCAAGGGCTTGCGTGGCAAAGTTATTTGCCCCTTTGGCAATTCAAGCCAGCACGTGGTTAATACCAACGAACATGAAAAAAGATCGAGAGCTGGCCCAACTTTCTCTGTAAACTCGGATCAGGTAATCATCTGTCCAGTCGGAGTTCAACAAAACTAAAACTACACGGGGTCTTTTCTTCGTCTCTTATGTTTACGAGTGGGCTTTAAGATGATACAAAGAAATAAAAAAAACTACGAGAAAAACATAGCTCAAACAAGACCGACAAATGGCAGCAACACATTCAACCCGTGGGGCCTCGTAATGTCTTAATAAGATACCGCTAGTAAAAATAAGCTAAAGCGCGCGTTATCCTTAACTGTAAGAATCAAGAATCAAAAGTTCAAAAATCGATTTCAAAGAGTCTTTACCTTTTGGTTTGTCTTTCGTCTTCAATAAACCTTCCAACTTCAAATGTGCCCGAGGACTGTTTCTGACTAAATCAGTTGGTTCAATAAGTAATATCTGTTATGCTAATTCAAAAACAGTATCGATAACTTTGCAGACAGTGTCTCTCTTAGCAACTTGGAAGACCACGTACGAACTACTTGAAATTCCGTTTCGAATTTACAGTATGAGAGCATCGTTCTTCAGGAAAAACCAACGCACTAAGATTTAGAACTAATTTATAAATATGTTTTTCCGTAGAAAGATTCAGGTTTTCTGTAGGAATTAGGGAAATGTTTTTGGTGTCGCGGAATGACGCCATCTGTAAAACAAAGGCAGGTTATAACAAAGGATGGCCGGAGAACCACATTGCGCATGCACAAAACACACCTACCAGGACTTTCACCCCATCAAGAAAACCAATCACTCGTGACACAACCATGGTTTAACTGCTGCTTCCAAGTTTGCCTGTAAACATTGCAACGACCTAAATTTTTCTCTCAAGTTAATCCAACAGACTTTGCGCACCCTAAAATAGTTCCCTAAATATTTAAGCGCTCTCGCTACCCCCAACCCCTACCGTTCTTGATTAAACCCCTCTCCTCGTTTAAATGCCCTCTTTAAACGGCAAGCTTAAAATAAGCTTCCCGGACTCTTAGTCTAGGACATTTAGTGCGCGCCAAATTTATAAGATCAGGCTATAGCGCAGGACGGCGAGTTAGATCGACATTATCCATTCACAAAACACAAAGGCCCCCACGCTAACGGGGAATGGTAAACGTGAGTTTCGCCTAATTACAGTGTAGTTGATTAAAAGCTTTCGGTTGCAACAGATTTTAAGAAACGTGAGTTACCAGTATTGTATTTGCCGACTTATTATTTCTGGAACTGAAACACAAGCGTACTGTAAACGGCCGTGCTCATAGAAAATAAATATATAACACATGATGCTAATTCAAAAACAGTATCGATAATTTTGCAGACAGTGTCTCTCTTAGCAACTTGGAAGACCACGTACGAACTACTTGAAATTCCGTTTCGAATTTACAGTATGAGAACATCGTTCTTCAGGACAAACCAACGCACCAAGATTTAGAACTAATTTATAAATATGTTTTTCCGTAGAAAGATTCAGGTTTTCTGTAGGAATTAGGGAAATGTTTTTGGTGTCGCGGAATGACGCCATCTGTAGAACAAAGGCAGGTTATAACAAAGTATGGTCGGAGAACCACATTGCGCATGCACAAAACACACCTACCAGGACTTTCACCCCATCAAGAAAATCACTCGTGACACAAATGACATGAATTTCTTCTTTCATGGTTAACTGATGTTTCGACGTTTGCCTGTAAACATCGCAACGGCCTTAATTTTTCTCTCAAGTTAATCCAACAGACTTTGCGCACCCTAAAATAGTTCCCTAAATATTTAAGCGCTCTCGCTACCCCCAACCCCTACCGTTCTTGATTAAACCCCTCTCCTCGTTTAAATGCCCCCTTTAAACGGCAAGCTTAAAATAAGCTTCCCGGACTCTTAGTCTAGGACATTTAGTGCGCGCCAAATTTATAAGATCAGGCTATAGCGCAGGACGGCGAGTTAGATCGACATTATCCATTCACAAAACACAAAGGCCCCCACGCTAACGGGGAATGGTAAACGTGAGTTTCGCCTAATTACAGTGTAGTTGATTAAAAGCTTTCGGTTGCAACAGATTTTAAGAAACGTGAGTTACCAGTATTGTATTTGCCGACTTATTATTTCTGGAACTGAAACACAAGCGTACTGTAAACGGCCGTGCTCATAAAAAATAAATATATAACACATGATGCTAATTCAAAAACAGTATCGATAATTTTGCAGACAGTGTCTCTCTTAGCAACTTGGAAGACCACGAACTACTTGAAATTCCGTCTTGAATTTACAGTATGAGAAAATCGTTTTTCAGGACGAACCAACGCACCAAGATTTAGAACTAATTTATAAGTATGTTTTTCTGTAGAAAGATTCAGGTTTTCTGTAGGAATTAGGAAAATATTTTCGGTATATCGCGGAGCGACGCATCATCTGTAGAACAAAGGCAGGTGATAACCAAGGCCCGAACGTTTAGTCTAAGATATTTAGTGGGAAGACTTCAGAAGAAGAGCAGGTTATAACGCAGGACGGCTAGTCAGATCACTATATAACATAGTTACCAGAAACTATATTTGCAGTTTGTTGAAATAAAGAAATATGCGCATGATAGCAAAGTATTTTTTTCCTTTCCTTGGCGGGTGGGAACATTTGTGGATGTTTGGTCAATTTTCTTGTCAGGAGGAAATTAGGGCCGACAAAAGGATCTGTCAAAATGAAATTTAAAATACATAATCATGTTCTCGCTTCAGGGAAAGTAATGAAAGATGATAAAAATAGGTTTAAAAAAACTGGAGTAAAGTTGGCCTCGCAAGCAGAAATCAATTTTATCTCAGCTTTATAGTAAATAACATATACCAAAAACATATAAGATTTTATTTAGGAGTTCCTTATAATAACAAAGGAATTCGCGCGAGACGGCAAGGGGCGAAGTAATAACAGGTAACAGCTTGGAGCAACGTTGAGTATTTCTCTCATGTCTTTTATCACATGAAAGATCATTTTGATTTAATTCACGGCGTTTGCCTTGTTAACTCCTAAGAATGAAGGAATAATATGCGTGCCGGTTAAGATCTGGAAATGGTTTTAATAAGAGATAAATTGCTAAATATCAGATACTCCTGTCCACATCCTTGATACAGAGCACAAGAACTTACAAACATTTATGGTTTTCCTCCCGCTTTTTCGATATGTTTTCTTCAATCATTTTGTCGACGCAGAAAGGTTAGATCATGAACGGCACAAGAGAAACGAATAATGTTCCAGAATTCCTCGATTATTTGCATGGAAATAACATCTAACATATATATATATATAATATATATATATAATAACACAATAACATATTATAAAAAAATAACATCGCACTTTTTGATATTTGGATTCGGTCAACGATTTGAGGCCACAAAATTCCAACCAGACCATTTGGAAGCCGAAAATTGATGCAAGTGACGTGATTATCGAACAGCCGGAAGACTGGACGCTAAACATGAAACACTTCGAGGTAGGCAAAATAATTTTGGTGTTGAGCTTAACTGGACAGATGAAGCTACCAAAAATCTACCCGAAGCTTTTGAATTCACAGAGAAAGTTATAGACCAGTTGCACCCTTGCCTGCAGAAATCTCTCAAACGCATCTCTTTTCTCCTGTTTTAGAGGCATTCCCCAAGTCCTGCTGTCGCTAGATAGATCCTGGTGCATGGCAAAAATAAATTTTTCGATCACCGTCATCGAGTAATTAAGCAGCTCAAACCTGCCCCAAATGACCGCAACACAACACATTCGTGTGTATGCAAATTTAGCTGCTATGCGCCGTCGTTTAATGTCTAAAAACGATACCGCTGGCCGTAAAACGAAATATGATTGCAGGTACTTTGCTAAAGCGCGCGTTACCCTTAGCATAAAAAAAGAAAGTTCAAGAACATTAGGAGTTTTTACCTCTACATCTGCCATTATTTTTGAGTGTTTCAGAACTCGAGCGGCAAAATGTGCACTAGGAACTGTCTCTGTCAAAATATGACGAATTTAGGCCCAGTTCTATGGCCTGATCGATCCATTCCTTAATTTCGAGGAATATATAACCTGACTCATTCCAGTTTTCAAAATCTGATAAATTTAGGCCCGGTTCTATGGCCTGATTGATTCATTCCGTGATTTCAGGCAGAATATAACCTGACTCATTCCTGTTTTCAAAATATGACGAATTTAGGCCCGGCCTGTGGCCTGATCAATCCATTCCATGATTTCGAGCAGTTCATAACCTGACCCATTCCAGTTTTCAAAATATGACGAATTTAGGCCCGGTTCTATGGCCTGATCGATTCATTCCGTGATTTCAGGCAGTATATAACCTGACCCATTCCAGTTTTCAAAACATGACAAATTTAGGACCGTTTCTATGGCCTGATCGATTCATTCCGTGATTTCGAGCAGTATGTAGCCTGACCCATTCCAGTTTTCAAAATATGACGAATTTAGGCCCGGTTCTATGGCCTGATAGATAAATTCCGTGGTTTCGAGAAGTATATAACCTGACCCAATTCCAGTTTTCAAAATCTGATAAATTAAAATATAGGCCCGGTTCTATGGCCTGATCGATTCATTCCGTGATTTCAGGCAGTATATAACCTGACCCGCCCCAGTTTTCAAAATATGACGAATTTAGGCCCGGTTCTATGGCCTGATCGATCAATTCCGTGATTTCAGCCAGTATATAACCTGACCCATTCCAGTCTTCAAAATCAGCTGACGAATTAGTCCCGGTTTTATGACCTGATTGATTCATTCCATGATTTCAGGCAGTATATAACCTGATTCGTTCCTGTTTTCAAAATGTGCAGTCACAAGCAATCAACAAGATGCACACACCAGCTTTCACACCCATATTTGAACTACAACGTAAATGTATGACGGGAGGTAACAAAGTGTCTACACGCAAAAACCAGGATCGCAATTTTTTTTTTTTTTTTTTTTTTTTTTTTTTTTGCTCTCAGATAACAACGGTCATGTTTAGCGTCCAGATATTCCGGCTGTTCGATAATCACTTTCCTCGCATCAATTTTCAGCTTCCAAATGGTCTTGTTGGGATTTTGTGGCTTCAAATAGTTGACCGAATTCAAATATTAAATAATACGATGTATAATATTTTATACTGTAATTTCCATGCAAATAATTGAGGAATTCATTCGAAGTTTATTCGTTTCTCTTCCGCCGTTCATGATCTAGCCTTACTGCGTCGACAAAATGATTGAAGAAAACATATCGAAAAAACGTTTATTTTTATTATTATTATTATTAGTAGTAGTAGTAGTAGTAGTAGTAGTAGTAGTAGTGGTAGTAGTAGTAGTAATAGTACTTACTTATTTATATTATTATTATTATTACAATATGATTATTATGAAAATTTAGCTGCTAAGCGCCGTCGTATAATGTCTAAAAATGATACCACTGGCCACAAAAAGAAAAATGATTGCGGGTACTTTGCTGAAGCGCGCGTTACCCTTTGCATAAAAACAATAAAAGTTCAAGAACATTAGGAGTTTTTAGCTCTACGTCTACCATTACACCATCTGTTTAGTTGACAGTTCTGTCCGTGCCGAGAAAAGCGAGAGGCTTCTTGTTTTCTTTCTTCATTCCGCCATTTTGTATTTAATACAAAAAGAATTCAGTTTTATTGCGCGCCCCGTGTTTTACAAAAAGAATTCAGTTTAATTTATTGCGGACCCCCGCGTTTAACATCGCGACAAGAACGCCACAAGACAATGCTTTCACTACGACCGCGTTTTTTCAAAAAAGACGCCCAAATCAATTGTGAGACTACCCATAAATTCGGTGAATGGATTTTTTATTCCCTTGTTTACATCTTATTAAGCTTTGGCCTTCTACACTAAGTTTACCAGAATATATTTGATACTGAATGCCTCAGTATCTTCCCACGATGAACCTATTCTACTTTCTGAAGTATGTTTAATATGTCACTTTAGGTCTTGATGGCAGTGGCTGAGCTGGCTTGAGCTGTCGCAAAGTTCACTCTTTAGAAAGAAGGAAAAGAAGAAAAGAAGAAGAAATACAAATTAACTTGATTCAAAAATGCAGACGAACTATCTTATACACAAGATTTAAAATAAAACATATATATTGAAATGTTTTTGACATTTGTCGAAAGCAATTATAATACTAACCACTCATTTACGAACGCCTTTCATTCATGTCAAGAACTAAGAACAGCAGGGGCAAGCCCATCTTTTGTTTTCCATTTCTTCGTCTTCACTGGAATGGCCGAGCGGCTCTCCTTCATATGGTCGATATTGTTCGAACACTTCCATTTATTCGGAATCTGAATCTGAACCCTTTTTGCTTTTCTCTGAGCCAGATGACGCACTATTTGTATCTTCACTAGCTGGCAAAATATTTCAGCTATTACTTACTTTCGCAGCAACACTTATTCATCCTGTTGCAGACCCCTTCGCATTCATATGTTCCCTCGGGGCATGGTAGTTTCCAGAAGCTGCAAGTACCGCTGTTTTCAATATTGCAAACCTTTTTAACCGAATCTGAAATTAATTATTCAAATAACAAATGAGCTTGTACCCGAGAAAAGAACAACCTTAAACAAAACGTGTATATGGTAAGACGTGATAGAATACTGACGGAAAAAAGCAACTGCTGAAAATGTATTAAGAAAAAACATCAACAATACAATAGTCAATAGAATTGTTAAATATGGATTTCTGTGCAAATTCTATTGATCAAAATCACAGCGTCAGTCATTTCATTGATGGGGGTAAGAAACACATAAGGGGTCCAAAGTCACTTGTCAAAGTCAACATTCGGTAACTAATTATTTTATTATGAAGTTGTATGGGTGCACAGTTTCTTTTATTTATATAAGTCATAAAATGAACACACAGTCGAAGCTCTCTCGTAACTTGAGAGTTCTCTCATCTTAGGAATTCGAAACATTGGTCGCAACTAGAGCCGTACCGAGAATGGACTATCGTAAGCGGTCACGTGATCAAACAAAAGAGGTTGGTTACTTACGAGAGCATTTAACATAAAGCCGCTCGACGGATACTCAAGCCAAAAATCGTCCATGGTAAACTTTGGATCATAACCTTTTTGACCTTCATGCGATTCCTATAAAACTTTAAGAAACGTCGCAGCTATCATTCAGCAATAGACTGTTGGTTGCTTACGAAAGCATTTAGCATAAAACCGCTCGACGGATGCTCCAGACGAAAATGTTTTAGGCTTGAAGGTCGAGGTCACTTACGAGAGCTCTTATTTTGAGTAACAATTCAAACGGGGTTTAACAATGTGGTCGATATTGCTCGAACACCTCCATTTCTTCTGAATCTGAACACTATTTTCAGTCTATCTAACAAAACGAAACAAAATTTATTTCATTCGCACTTCGCAGTATCTTAAAAACGCGTTATTTTTCTGAGACATGCAAAACTCCCTTTTAGCAAATGAGAAGGATCACAAAATAATTTCCTGTTCATCCAGCTGTTACTTACCCTCGCAGCAACACTTATCAGTTTTGAAGCAGGCCCCGCTACATACAGATGTTCCCCTGGGGCACGGTCTTCGATAATCGATGCAAGTTCCGTCATTGTCACCGTCGCTGCATTCCATTTTGGGAACTGAAATTATACAATCAGATTACAACTGAACTTGTACCTGAGAAAAAAATAACCTCAAAACATTTATGATAATTGCCGTATTCAATACTCTTTCTGAGTTTGTGCTGATTTATTTTGCGATAAAATGTAGAAAAACATGAAAATCCGCCATTTTCGTATGATATGAAAATGGCCGCCGTCAGTCATTGGGCGCGCAAAGCATCTATGGTGAGAGGGTCTCTTTAAACGGGGTTTATCAATGTGGTCGATATTATTGTTTGACCACCTCCATCTCGTCTGAATCTGAATCTGACCTCTTTTCGCTTTTCTCTGAACTAGACGACACATTATTTGTATCTTCGCTAGCCGACAAAATATTTCTGACCAGTTTAAACCGAGAAAAACACAACTATTTGGACAAGAAATCAGTACAGTTGCACGGCCCAGAGTGCGTGTGTACAGTTTCATACGTCATCATACTCTAACTCAGCCCAGTCTACTGAACCACAATTTTAAGTTCGAGGCGAGCCTCGTCAAAGAACAACAACAAAATGTTTCGCTCTTTTTTCGGTGGATATTTTTGTGTTAATTTCGTGGTCCAGGGTTACAGTCTATCGAACAAAACGAAAAAACTATTTCGTATGCACTGGGCAGTATTATAAAAACGCGTAATTTCTCTGAGACCTCTGAAGTTCACTTAAAAAAAAAAAAAAAGGAGCATAAAAACGTTTATTATATACATACTGAGACATACTCACGAAAAAGCCATATCGTAAAATTTCGTACGCAAATGAGTTCTAGCCAATGAGAGGCCGCGAACGACGCTTTTCACACGTGAAAAAAATCGTTCGTCCAATCACAAGCTGCGAACGACGATTCTTCACTACTTTTAAAGGGTTTCCCGGTCCCATCATAAATGTCTCAGTATGTATATAATAAACAGAAAACATCATGGAAAGTGCTTTGTACAGTTTTTATTCACTCGTTGTTTCGTATCATAAAACTTCACAACTCGTGAATAAAAACCGTACGCGCGCACTTTCCATGAAGTAATTTCCTGTTCATCCAGCTATTACGTACCCTTGCAGCAACACCTTGTAAGATAGTTGCACAGCCCATCATCGAACAAAACGAAAAAACTATTTCGTATGCACTGGGCAGTATTATAAAAACGCGTAATTTCTCTGAGACCTCTGAAGTTCACTTAAAAAAAAAAAAAAAAAGGAGCATAAAAACGTTTCCTGTTCATCCAGCTATTACGTACCCTTGCAGCAACACCTTGTAAGATAGTTGCACAGCCCATCACATTGAGATGTTCCCGGGGGGCATGGGAGTTGAAAATTAAAGCAAATACCCATGTTGTCACCAACGCCACAAACTGTGGGCACTGAAATTAATTATACAGATTACAACTGAACTTGTACCCGAGAAAAAATAACCTCAAACAAAATGTGTACGGTAAGACATGACAGAATACTGACGGAAAAAAAAGCAACTGCTGAAAATGTATTAAGAAAAAAACATCAACAATACAATAGTCAATAGGAGTTTTTTTTTTACAAATTCTATTGATCAAAGAATCCAAAGCGTCCGTCATTTCAGAGGTGGGGATAAGAAACACACGAGATGTCCAAAGTCACTTGTCAAAAGTCAATATTTGGTAATAATTATCATTATGAAGTTGTCTGAGTGCATAGTTACTTTTTTCCGTAATGTATATATAAAATTCATAAAATGGACACACAGTCGAAGCTCTCTCGTAAGCATATGGCTTGAAATTCAGGTGCACTCATTTTACTATTTCCTAGCAATTATTATCAATTCGTTCACAAGCACAGCAAACAACCAACCTTTGCGCCGGGATTCAACCTGCACAGCAATGATTCCCAAAACAATCAGCAAGAAGCACACGCCTTTGATTCCCATTTTCGAACTATAGCACAAACACACACACACACACACACACACACACACAAAGGCACTGGTTAATAATGAGGAGATATCTTAAACTAACTACACAAGCTAAACAGAAAGAATAGTCTGCTCCCAGGTAACAACAGTCCATGCATAATGTTAAAATGGACATCAAAAGTATCTACACGTTTTTAAAACCTTTAAAAGCTAACCATTTGGAGGCCAAGTTATTAAGTGATCAATTTCTGGCCAAGTTTTAGTCCTGAAAAATGTTCCAAGGTCTATACTAAGAAGTTGTGTGACTTTTGAAGTGTCATCCCAAAGTCCTCAGGATTTAACTGATCCCTATGCTTTAAACCAGGATCTTTCCTCTTCGTAGCAAGAGCTTGCATAGCAAAGTTGTTTGCCTCTTCGACAATTCAAGCCAGCACGTGGCTAATATCAACAAACAGAAAAAAGGATCGAGAGCTGGCCCAACTTTCTCTGAAAACAAAGATCAGGTAAATCATCTTTCGCCTCTTATGTTTACGAGTTACCTTTAAATGATAAAAAGAAAATGAAAAATTACGAAGAAAACATATAGCTGAAACAAGATCGACAATAGGCGACAACACATTTAACCTAGGGCCTCGTAATGTCTTAATAAGATACCGCTAGTAAAAGTAATTTAAATCGCGCACTACGTTTAACCGTAAGAATGAAGAATCAAAAGTTCGAGAATCGATTTCATGGAGTCTTTACCTCTTGGTTTGTCTTTCTTCTTCAATAAACCTTCCAACTTCAAATGTGCCCGAGGACTGTTTTAACTAAATCAGTTGGTTCAATAAGTAATGTCTATGATGCTAATTCAAATCCAGTATCGATAACTTCATTCCTAAACTGCGGAAAGTGTCTCTCTTAGCAACATGGAAGACCACGTACGTACTACTTTAAATTCCGTTTCTAATTTGCAATATAAGAAAATCGTTCTTCAGGACAAACCAACGCACCAATATTTACAACTAATTGATCAGTATGTTTTTTCGTAGAAAGACTCAGATTTTCTACAGGAATTAGGGAAATATTTTCGGTGTCGCGGAATGACGCCATCTGTAGAACAAAGGCAGGTTATAACAAAGGATGGCCGGAGAACCACATTGCGCATGCATAAACCACACCTACCAGGACTTTCACCCCATCAAGACAATCAATCACTCGTGACACAAATGACATGAATTTCTTCTTTCATGGTTAACTGATGTTTCGACGTTTGCCTGTAAACATCGCAACGGCCTTAATTTCTCTCTCAAGTTAATCCAACAGACTTTGCGTACCGTATTAAAGTTTCCTCGAATAAGCACTTCTCCCACTACCTATACCCCCACCGTTCTTGATTAAACCTCTCTCCTCGTTTAAAGGCCTCCCCCCCCCCCCCCCCCCCCCCCACCCCTTCCACCACGCCATTTTAAGCCCATGTAAAGATAAGTTTCCCGGACGCTTAGTTTAGGATATTTGGTGCACAAAATTTAGGAGAAGACCGGGTTATAACGCAGGACGGCGAGTAAGATCAACATTATCCACTCACAAAACACAAAGATGCTCTAACACAGCTGTCAATTAGGGCAGGGCATGGTCACATGAGTTTCGCCTAATTACAGCTAGTAGCTGATCAAAGGTTTCGGCTGCACACACGGAAAGCACAGTCTAAACTTCTCTCTCAAGTTAATCTTTCAGACTTTAAGAAGTGTTCTTATTTAAAAAGATAATTAGGTACCATTATTGCATTTGCCGACTACTGGAAGAAACACGGACGTTCTATAAACAGCGGTACAATGGCTCAAGTTATTTTTTGGAGGATGGGACAATGAAAATGATTATAAAGTTTAAAATGTACCGGTACTTCGCAAGTTTGGTCATTCTTTTTTGTCAGGACGAAATATGGGCCGACAAAAACATCTGTCAAAAAGTTATTTATAATACAGAATAATTTTCTCACTTGAGACAAAGTAACGAAAGATGATAAAAATAGGTTTAAGCATGATTTTTGCCTGTCACGTTCCAAACTAAAAAGCTTTCGGCTGTAAACATTCAAACAGCCTAGTTTCTTCAGACAGTTAACCCCATGAGTTTGCGTCAATTTTTGAGAAAGTTAGGCCGCGTTGAAGTTTTACAAAACAACTCTGCCGTTGTCTAAACGGCGTTGGGTAATAAAATATCTATGCTGCCACGAGTGATTGACTGTGCCGCGTGCAAGAAACCACTTTATCAAAAATGACGAATTTCTCATTGGACGATGCTGGACATTTTCAGTTAGAAAGTTAATGGTGTGCATGTTAGGACAATATTACTTAAATCCCGCTTGATATCAATATCTTCTCGGCAAAGTTGTTTTCATGGGCAGATTGAGGGCTTTCCGCACGCAACAGACAGTCACGTGACTTGGATACTTTGAGTGAGTCGCCTTTCACAGTTAACAGCTTCTTTGATGTTTTGCCTGTAAACATCGAAGCGTCCTAAATTTTTCCTTCAAGCTAACTACAGTGTTTTATTCGCAAACTATGAACACTTGGATACCTTGAGTGAGTCGCCTTTCACAGTTAACAGCTTCTTTGATGTTTTGCCTGTAAACATCGAAGCGTCCTAAAGCTTTCCTTCAAGTTAACTTAATTTTTTATTCGCAAACTGTACAACAAGGCAAGGTTAATATATAACAGAGGAGGACTGGGACTTCTACATTCAGACTGTCCATGGTGGGGTTGGGGGGTGATACAAGGGGTAAATTGTCAAAGGAATTACAATGCCTGCAGTGGACCGCAGTTGCAGGTTTTTTTTTTTTTTTTTTTTTTAATAACACGCGGTTCTCTTTTTGCGAACAGATTTGGATTTACGCCGCTGTAACAGGCATTTTTGTCCCCCTGGCCAGAATGGCCCCCGGACATTTTGGTTCGGGCTGAAGTGTCCGGGGGGACATTCTGGCCTATTCTAAAATGTCCCCCTCAGGTCGTTATTTGGCTAAAGGTCCAAGATGTTGCACATCAAAAATTGCGTGTACGATCTACGTAAAGTGTTTGGTTGATACGAATCTCCCGGGACGAATATTCTGCAGTGGTGTAGCTAGACGCAGACCGTTTATCGACAACTTGGACTCACAAAGAACGGCTTTCCTCGGATATAAATATAATATATATATATATATATATATATATATAAATAAATAATGTAAAATATGTAAGTAGTATAATATATAATAGTAATATATAATATAAAATATATAAATATTTTGCATCTTCCCGCCGCAAGTGAACCAGCTGTAAAACTAGAATTTTATAAACAGCGTTTGTCAGTCTGTCTTCTGCATTTTATACTGACTGTAAAGATTTATGAAGACGCACGGATATTCCTTCGTCTAATGCACAACAGTCTTAAAAATAGAAGCGTGTACAGCATGTTGATGCGGAAAAATATGAGTCGGCCAAGAACACGGACCCGCGCCCGAAAATCTCATTCCAGCGGTTTCATATCCGGTGGGACAGGTTGTGCCTAAATCGTACCAACGGGAAGGACAGCCGCGCAAGACTTCTGTGTCTTCTGTGTATTTCATCGAACGATGAAATGAACAAGCCTTATCGAGTTAAGTGAAATAACATCGCTTCTTTTCATCATAGCTCAGACGATTATAATACATATTGAACCTCGTGGCGAACTAAACTGTAGAAAATGTGACGTGTCCTTCCCGCTGGTACGGTGTAATCGTGTCGTACCAACGGGAAGGACAGAGTGAAATAACTCGACTATTTTAGTCGAGGATCATTTTAAGTGAAGAGTAAGTGTATCTTCAATAACATCAAGTGGCATCTCTTCCTTTGATGGTGATTTAGACAACTGAGGCGAACTAAACTGTGGAAAATGTGATATGTCCTTCCCGCTGGTACAATGGAGTTCGATCGTACCTGCGGGAAGGACAGCGGGAAATAACCAGACTATCTTTAACCGTATCTTCAGTCGAGAATATACAGAGTAAAATGTACCATCGGAAACTCAAGTAGAATCGCTTGACTGAATTATATTTGACACAAAATGAGCCTCACAGTTAAGTGTCCTTTCCGCTGGTACGCTGTCTTTGGATCGTACCAGCTGGAAGGACAGAGTGAAATAACTCAATTACTTCACGAACCTTCAGTGCTGCCATTATTACCCTCGCAGAGCTCGGGGAGTACTATTTCGCCTAAGGCGCTTCCAAAAACATGTCTGCCATGGATATTTACATACCATGCTTGCAGGTTTACATCACATCAAACAGTTGGAAAGTATAGTGAACTGAAAAAGTATCATGCTTCAACGCTATTTGAACCTATGGACACCGACACGAGATGAGGGCGCAAATAAATTAGATGCAAAGAATCTACCTCAGCAAGGGAAGTAATATAAGTATTGTAACAGTAAAATTTTGAAGTGATTTGGAGAGTAAACTCATATTTAGTTTCTGAGCTATAAGAGCTTAGAGTGGAAAGAAACACAAATTTGTCTATAACTTGGCCGAAACCTGACCGATTTAATCGCGGACTGTTTACTAGCGTGGCTTTTTAAACAGCGAAAAATGGACAAGTAGTTTGCAGCGAAGAATTGAGCGTGAAACGAACTATTCGCAATTTTTGTGTTTCAGTAAAGAAAAATTTTACTGTTTTCAACGCTCTCAATTGGTTAGTTAGAGCAATTTCGCGCTTTACTCCTCTTGTACGGAAGCAACAGACGCAAAACGTCTCATTCATTTAGCATATTAGTAGTATTCTTCCGTGAAAGTCTGCGTTCTAGAGGTTCCTTGTGGGCGACGCTGCATAGAGGGCAACGCGAACTTTGGCGCGTTAATGAGCTCATTTTATGCGTTGAGCCAAGATCAATTATGAGACTACCAATAAATTTGGTGAATGGATGTTTTATTCCCTTGCCTACATATTACAGTGTCTTCCACGAGAAACTGTTAACCCCTTTCTAAAGCCGTGTTTAATATACCATTCACTCTGCTCTTGATCGCAGTGGCTGACCCGGCATGAGCTGTTGCAGCATTCACTTAAATTGTCTTGAGAAAGAAGGGGAAAAAAATATACAAGAAGAAGAAATACAAGTTAGCATATATGCAAAAATGCAGACGAACCATTTTAAAGCGATATTAAGGCCCGAGCAAACTAACGCAACAAGTTGGCACAGCATTGCCCAACATTGTGCACTGAATGCTTCATGCGACGGTAAGAGCAACAATTGCGATGCATTTTCGCGTTTTCCATCGTCTATTTTCATCGGGCTCATAATTGCGGACTCCAACAACATTGTACGGTTTCGCAAAGAGTTTTGGGTAACACTGTTGGGTTATGTTGTGCCAACATGTTGCGTTCGGGCCTTAACACAAGAACTAAAAAAAATATGTATTGAAATGTTTTTGACCCTCAACCATTCTGCACATAGAATTTTTAACATAATATTAAGAGGGCGAAAATATGTTTGTATTTTGTGTTTGTTGACAAAGTCCATCTTTGTCGACTTCGTTCCCTTTCGTATGGTCGATATTGTTCGAATGCATCTCGTCTGAATCTGAATCTAAACTCTTTTCGCTTTTCTTTGAGCTAGACGACACATTATTTATATCTTCGCTAGCTGAAAAAAATTTTCTGACCAGTCTAAACCGAGAAAAACACAACTATTTAGACAAAAAATCAGAGTACAGTTACGCAGCCACAGAGTGCGTGTACAGTTTCATACGTCATCATACTCTAACTCGGCCCAGTCTCCTGAACCACATTTTAAGTTCGAGGTGAGCCTCGTCAAAGAACAACAACAAAATGTTTCGCTCTTTTTTCGGTGGATATTTTTGTGCTAATTTCGTGGTCCAGGGTTAGTCTATCGAGCAAAACGCAAAAAAAAAAAAAGAAAAAAAAAATCATTTTGTATGCACTGGGCAGTATCATAAAAACTCGTAATTTTTCTGAGACCTCTGAAATTCCCTGTTAGCAAATAAAGAAACAGCACAAAAAAGTTTCCTGTTCATCCAGCTATTACTTACATATAGCAGCAACACCTATAACCAAATGTGCACGGCCCATCACACTCAAATGTGCCGTCTGGGCACTCCAATCCATCAGGTTCGCATTGGCCTGCATTGCCATTTGAATCATAGCATTTATCTGAAATTAATTATACAGATTACAACTGAACTTGTACCCGAGAAAAAATAACCCCAAACAAAATATATATGGTAAGGTATGATAGAGTACTGACAGAAAAAATCAACTGCTGAAAATGTATTACAGAAATGTCAACAATACAATAGTAGAGTTGTTAAATAAGGATTTCTTTACAAATTCAGTTGATCAAAGAATCACAATCAGTCATTTCATAGGTGTAGGTAAGAAACATATGATGAATCCAAAGCAACTTGTCAAAGTCAGTATTCGGTAATATAATTATTATATTATGAAGTTGTATGGGTGCACAGTTTCTTTTTCCGTAGTGTATATTTAAGAGTTATAAAATAGACACAGCCGAAGCTCTCTCGTAAGCGACCATCTGAGGAATTCGAAACATTAGTCGCAACTAGAGCCGTACCCACGTGATCTAACAATAAAGGTTGGTTGTTTACGAAAGCATTTAGCATAAAGCCGCTCGACGAATACTTCGACCGAAACGTATTTTTGTTTTGGAAGGGGAGGGAGAGCTACACGTATGTTATGCTATGATTGAAACGATTGAAGTTACAGTTTCAGAACAGAAACATTATTCCCAATGTCACTTTCAATCGTCTTCATACCATTTCATAGGAGTTATGGTGTTTGTACGCTTAGGTTTTCTATCCTTATACACCGTGTTGCCTGGCAGACAAATTATTAACCCACCTCGCTTAACCAAGGGGGACTTGGCTTCACCATGCTTTGCTGTGACAGCAGCAATGATTCCAAAAACAATCAGCAAGAAGCACACGCCTTTGATTCCCATTTTCGAACTATAGCACAAACACAAAAAAGAGGCAATAGTTAATAATGAGAAGATATCTTAAACTGACTACACAAGCCAAACAGAAAGAATAGTCTGCTCCCAGGTAACAACAGTCCATGCATAATGTTAAAATGCACATCAAAAATAATCTACACGTTTTTAAAACCTTCAAAAGTTAAACCTTTGAATGCCAAATTATAAATTGTTCAATTTCTGACCAGGTTGTACATAATGCTTTGAATTTAATAGTTTTAGTCTTGTGAAATGTTTAAAGGTCAGTATACTAAGAAATTGTGTAACATTTGATTTGTTATCCCACCGCAAACTTATTTGCCCCTCCGACAATTCAAGCCAGCATGTGGTTAATATCAACGAACAGGAAAAAAGATCGAGAGCTGGCCCAATTATATCTGTAAACTCAGATCAGGTAATCTTTTCAGTCGGAGTTCAACAAAACTGACATTATACACGGTTTTTTTTTCGCCACTTATGTTTACGAGTGGGCTTTAAATGACAAAAAGAAATATAAAAATAACGAGAAAAACATATACTAGCTAAAACAAGACCGACAAACGGCGAAAACACGTTCAACCTGTAGGGCCTCGTAATGTCTTAGTAAGATACCGCTAGTAAAAATAAGCTAAAGCGCGTTGTCCTTAACTGTAAGAATCAAGAATCAAAAGTTCAGTTAAGAATCTATTTCGAAGAGTCTTTACCTCTTGGTTTGTCTTTCTTCTTCAATAAACCTTCCAACTTCAAATGTGCCCAAGGACTGTTTTCAACTAAATCTGTTTGTTCAATAAGTAATGTCCGTTATGCTAATTCAAAAACAGAATCGATAACTTTGCAGACAGTGTCTCTCTTAGCAACTTGGAAGACCACGTTCGAGCTACTTTAAATTCCGTCTCGAATTTATAGCATGAGAAAATCGTTCTTCAGGACAAACCAACGAACCAAGATTTAGAACTAAGTGATAAGTGTGTTTTTCCGTAGAAAGATTTAGGTTTGCTGCAGGAATTAGGGGAATATTTTCGGTATATTGGAACGACGCCATCTGTAGAACAAAGACAGGTTCTAACAAAGGATGGCCGGAGAACCACCTTGCGCATGCACAAAACACGCCTACCAGGACTTTCACCCCATCAAGACAATCGATCACTCGTGACATAAATGCCGTGAGGTTCTCCTTACATGGTTAACTCCTGTAAGAATCAAGAATCGAAAATTCAAGAATCTATTTGAATGAGACTTTACTTCTTTGTCTGTCTTTCGTCCTCGATAAACCTTCCAAATTCAAATGCGCCTGAGGACTGTTTTAACTAAATCAGTTGGTTCAATAAGAAATGTCTGTGATGCTAATTCAAACACAGAATCGATAACTTTGCAGACAGTGTCTCTCTTAGCAACTTGGAAGACCACGTACGAACTACTTGAAATTCCGTTTCGAATTTAGAGCATGAGAAAATCATTCTTCGGGAAAAATTAACGCACCAAGATTTAGAACTAATTTATAAGTATGTTTTTCCGTGGAAAGGTTAATTTTTTCTGCAGGAATTAGGGAAATATTTTTGGTGTTACGCAATGACGCCATTTGTCAAACAAAGGCAGGTTATAACAAAGGATGGCCGGAGAATCACATTGCGCATGCACAAAACACGCCTACCAGGACTTTCACCTCATCAAGACAGTCAATCACTCGTGACACAAATGTCGTGAGATTCTCCTTACATGGTAAAGTGCCTTAATTGTAAGAATCAAGAATCAAAAGTCCAAGAATTGATTTTAAAGAATCTTTACTTTTTTTCTGTCTTTCGTCTTCAATAAACCTTCCAAATTCAAAGGTGCATGAGGAATGTTTTATCTAAATAAGTTGGTTCAATAAGTAATATCTGTTATGCTAATTCAAAAACAGTATCGATAACTTTGCAGACAGTGTCTCTCTTAGCAACTTGGAAGACCACGTACGAACTACTTGAAATTTCGTTTCGAATTTCCAGTATGAGAAAATCGTTCTTCGGGAAAAATTAATGCACCAAGATTTAGAACTAATTTATAAGTATGTTTTTCCGTGGAAAGATTCAGGTTTTCTGCAGGAATTAGGGAAATATTTTTGGTGTCGCGGAATGACTCCATCTGTAAAACAAAGGCAGGTTATAACAAAGGATGGGCGGAGAACCACATTGCGCATGCACAAAACACGCCTACCAGGACTTTCACACCATCAAGAAAATCAATCACTCGTGACGCAAATGATGAATTTCTCCTTTCATGGTTAACTGCCTAAGGTCGTAAGAATCAAGAATCAAAAATTCATGAATCTATTTGAATGAGTCTTCACTTTTTGTCTGTCTTTCGTCTTCAATAAACCTTCCAACTTCAAATGTGCACGAGGACCCACTGTTTTAACTAAATCAATTGGTTCAATAAGTAATGTCTGTTTGCTAATTCAAAAACAGAATCGATAACTTTGCAGACAGTATCTCTCTTAGCAACTTGGAAGACCACGTACGAACTACTTGAAATTCCGTTTCGAATTTACAGTACTGATTCAGGACAATCCAACGCACCAAGATTTAGAACTAATTTATAAATATGTTTGTAGAAAGATTTGGGTTTTCTGCAGGAATTAGGAAAATATTTTGGTATATCGCGGAGCGACGCCATCTGTAGAACAGAAGCAGGTGATAACAAAGGCTCGAACGCTTAGGCTAGGACATTTAGTGCACAAACTTCAGAAGAGGAGCAGGTTTAACGCAGGACGGCTTGTCAGATCACTATATAACATAGTTACCAGAAACTATTTTTGCAGTTTGTTGAAATAAAGAAATATGCGCATGATGGCAAAGTATTGTTTTTTCCCCTTTTCTTGGCGGGTGGGATGTAATGATTGAAACATTTGAAATGTCGGTATTAAGTTTGGTCAATTTTCTTGTCAGGAGGAAATTGGGGCTGACAAAAGGATCTGTCAAAATGAAATTTAAAATTCATAATCATGTTCTCACTTCAGATAAAGTAATGAAAGATGATAAAAATAGGTTTAAAAAAACTGGGAGTGAAGTTGGCCTCGCAAGCAGAAATCAATTTTATCTCAGCTTTATAGTAAATAACACATACCAAAAACATATAAGATTTTATTTAGGAGTCCCTTATAACAAAGGATTTCGCGCGAGACAGCAAGGAGTAAAATAATAACAGGTAACAGCTTGGAGCTCGTATTCCGGCATACACCCGTACGAAGAGAAAACGTAATTTTAAATGTTTGATGGTTTGGACATTAGTCATGCGTGTTCAGTTTGGAACTATATTCTGCGAAAGTAAAAACGAAACGTCATCAGACACTCTAAAACATCAGACACTCCTGAAGCCTAGATAAAACAAATTGCCGGGCCCGCAACAGACGTTGAGTATTTCTCTCATGTCTTTTATACACATGATAGATCATTTTGATTTAATTCATGTAGCTTGCCTTGTCAACTCCTAAGAATGAAGGAATAATATGCGTGCCGGTTCATTTTACTGTTTTGAAACAGATCTGGAAATGGTTTTAATAAGAGATAAATATCAGATACTCCTGTCCACATACAGAGCACAAGAACCTACAAACATTTATGGTTTCCTCCCGCTTTTTTCAATATGTTTTCTTTAATCATTTTGTCGACGCAGAAAGGTTAGATCATGAACGGCGCAAGAGAAACGAATAATATTCCAGAATTCCTTGATTATTTGAATGGAAATTATTGTATAGAAAAAGAACATCGTACCTTTTGATATTTGGACTCGGTCAACGGTTTCAGGCCACAAAATCCCAACCAGACCATTTGGAAGCCGAAAATTGATGCAAGAGACATGATTATCGAACAGCCGGAAGACTAGACAATAAACATAAAACACTTCGAGGTGGGCAAAATAATTTTGGTTTTGTTGAGCTAACTGGACAGATGAAGGTACCAGAAATTTATCCGAAACTTTCGCTTGCAAAAATCTCTCAAACGCATCTGTTTTCTTCTGTTTTAGAGGCATTCCCCAAGTCCTGCTGTCACTACAGAGATCCTGGTGCATGACAAAAATAAATTTTTCGATCACCGTCATCGAATAAGAAGCTCAAACCTGCCCGAAATGGCCGCAACACGACACATATGTGTGTATGTAAATTTAACTGCTATGCGTCGTTGTTTAATGTCTAGAAATGATACCGCTGGCCGCAAGGAAAACTGATTGCGGGCACTTTGCTAAAGCGCGCGTTACTCGGAGCATAAAAACACTAAAAGTTCAAGAACATTAGGAGTTTTTACCTCTACGTCTGCCATTATTTTTGAGTAGTTCAGAACTCGAGCGGCTAAATGTGCACTGAGAACTGTCTTTAACTGACTCGGGTCAAACGAGTACAATAGGGTTTAGAAAAAAAAATTGATAGTAATGTTTCCCATACAGTTTAGCTACAGGAACGGAAGAGAAACATTTTGAATATGGTGGGATTACAAGTCCAGATTATTAAAAGGGACGATAAAAGCGATATTATGCATTTTCAGATGTACACAGGGCTCCTATACGAGCCACTGTCGATCACGTGTGGCAAGCATGAGTTTTGCCTGTCACACGTTCAATTCCAAACTGATTTTAAAAATGCTTTCAGCTGTAAACATTCAGACGACCTAAGTTTCTCCCGACAGTTAATCCGATTAACTCTCGGATTAACTCCTGGGGAAGGAGTTTGCGTTGGTTTTTAGGAAATTTAGCCGCCGCCTTGAAGTTTTACAAACAACTTCGCCTTTCTGTAAACGCCGATGATTAATAAAATATTCATGAAGCCGCGAGTGATTCACTGTGCCGCGTGCAAGGAACCACTCTACAAAAATGACGAATTTCTCATTGGACGATGCTGGACATTTTCAGTTAGAAAGTTAATGGTGTGCATGTTAGGACAATATTACTTAAATCCCGCTTGATATCAATATCTTCTCGGCAAAGTTGTTTTCATGGGCAGGTTGAGGGCTTTCCGCACGCAACAGACAGTCACGTGACATGGATATCCTGAATGAATCGCCTTTTGCAGTTAACAGCTTCTTCGAAGTTTTGTTTGTGAACATCGAAACGTCCTAGATTTCTCATTCAAGTTAACTACAATTTTTTATTCGCAAACTGTACAACAGGGCCAGGTTAATATATAACAGTGGAGGACTGGGACTTGTACATTCAGACTGTCCATGGTGGGGTTGAGAGATGATACGTGGAGCCAACTACTTGTCAAAGGAATCAGCAATGCCCGGCAGTGGACCGCTGTGGCAGGTTTTATTATTATTATTATTAACGCGCGATTCTATTTTTGCAGACATATTTTGGTCCACCACTAAATCGTTGTTATTTGGCTAAAGGTCCAAGATGTTGGACATCAATCGATTGTGTGTACGATCTACGTGAAGTGTTTGGTTGACATAAATCTCCCGGGACGAATATTTTGCAGTAGTATAGCTAGACGCAGACCGTTTATCGACAACTTGGACTCGCAAAGAACGGCCTTCCTCGGATATATATATTTTGCGTCTTCCCGCCGCGAGTGAACCAGCTGTAAAACTAGAACTTTATAAGCAGCGTTTTTCAGTCTATAGTCTGTATTTTATACTGACTGTAAAGATTTAAGAAGACGCACGGAAATTCCTCCAACAGTCGTAAAAAATAATGCGCGTACAGCATGTATGAACCGGCCAAGAACGCGGACCCGTGCCCGCGCGAGTCTCATCTCAGCGGTTTCATATCCGGTGGGACATTTTGTGCTACATAACATGAAGTATCTGATATTCATCGTGGAAGGCTTTCGCATCTTTGTGTTTATGTCAGTATTACGCCATTAAATCATGAGTTCTGGAGCTGAAGCTAACGAAGAAGCAGCGGAGACGGAAGCTAACTCTGATCTAGAGATGGAAGTAAGTACAAAAAACAGAGCAAAATCGCCAGAATGCGTACACGTTCATAAATTTGGAATCTGACGTCGTATTAAATTGGTACAGGTATAAATGGGTGTCTTCTTATAACCATAACCTCTATTTTTGAACTCGGAAAACTTGGATAACTTGGATTCAAAGGTTTTTCAGACTCCCGAATATGGTTCTTGTGACATGAGTGATTTCCTTACATGTACAATACAGCTTCTGAGACAAATCCCTCCCCCCCTCCCCCCCGGGACAAATCAGTGGTAATTTGACTGTAAAGTTCAGTGTGAGTTGACCAGCCTAATTGACCACCAATTCTTCCAGAACCTAATTAAGAACATAAACTAACATCAATTTTTGAGTATAAAATCTGGCCTGAGTTTATTATGTAAATATATTTCCTTCACAGGGAAGGCTGAAGGAAAGTATCAGTTCGACTGCAATTGTACAGTACAAAGAAGCAGCAGAACCTCCAATGCTGCCCTATGCTCAAGTACGAGAGGTAAAAACAAATGAAGAAGCTAATATTAAACGGGACGTTTAAAATAAGGATTGTAAATAATGAATGGTTTTGAGTTCATTAATCCCTGGAGATTCATGTTTGTGCTGATTCTCTTGTTAAAGTTAGTTCCAGTAACATGACCCCCCTTGCCCTTCAGACTGTAGATTGACTTCAAGCAATAGAAAGTTTCATAATTTCTAGTTGCCCGGCCCAGAATTTACCTGCCCTACCAAAAGTTTTGGTTGCCCCGGGCAAGCGGGCAACCGTTAATGTCAAGCGCTGCACTATCTATGAATTAGTCACTTGAAAATGAAGTACAAGCGACTGTATGATTTCACTTGTTTGAACCAGGATACAGATTTAAAGGTTGCCCCAGATAATTGGCTACGAGATGGAAGGTTCTCCAACATGTATCCTCGGCAGAGTTATCCTGTCACATTTTCCAGGTGATATATAAAAATTATTAATTACTCTATAGGAAATTTCACTGCCTCACGAGTGAATTCCACATCAAATTTCACTAGATAAACCAATGTTGGTTTTTCTTGTGAAACTTTTTGAGGCTTACACTAGAATTTTCCAGAATTGTTGGCCAGCAGTTTTTCAAATATTATACATTTTACTTACTGCTATCTGGTGATTAACATTTACATCTTTCTCTCAATTTTTGCAGTTTTGGCATGGCACATTCTTTCCCAGACATAATTAAAGATGTTGATGTCATTTCTGATGCAGAGGTACTGTATAAACAAATGTGACACTTGCTGTTGCTGTAATATACATTCCAAGTTTGATATCTACCTAGTCATTGCCATGGGATGTTATATTTGGTGCACTAAAATCGCTCCAGAACCTTAAATATTTCTAAGTCCAATGTTCGGGATCCAGCTGTAATTATTCTATACGGTATAAACATATTACATTAAAGTAGCATATTGTATGGTGGTGTCCCAGTCTGGTCTACGTTCTATGTCCATTATTTATGTATGTGGTATGATGAAATAACATTTGCCAGCCCAACTTTATAGACACATTGTAGCCATGACTCCCTAGCCTAGATATCACAACTGTAGCTCAAACAAAACAAGTTGTTAAAGAAAAGTAGGAATATCTGCAGTGCTTGACATTAACGGTTGCCCGCTATGCCCGGGGCAACCAAAACTTTTGGTCGGGCAGGTAAATTCAGGGCCAGGCAACCAGAAATTATGAAACTTTATATTTTGCTTGAAGTCAATCTACAGTCCAATGGGCAACCAACCTAAAACCTTAATGTAGAGCACTGTATCTGGTTGTCTCAGGCTAGCAGAAGTGCATTTTGCCCTGTAATTTGGCTAGCTGAACTAAATATTATTCAATCTCACCTGTATAGTTATTTTACAATTTAATAAAAGTTGATTATAGAAAATATTTACATAATTTTATAAAGTTTAATGTTTTAAAAGTGGGAATATTATTTTTTCCTTTTAGAACATCAAGAAATTACTCAAAATCCCTTACAGGTGGGTAGCAGCATGTGAAGTGAATACTTAATTTAGTAGTAGTCTGTTGTTATGATGTTGATGAATGCATTTGGCAGCATGTGTAGTGAATACATTAGTAATAGTCTGTATGTTGATGAATGTATTTGGCAGCATGTGTAGTGAATACTTAATTTAGTAGTAGTCTGTTGTTATGATGTTGATGAATGCATTTGGCAGCATGTGTAGTGAATACTTAATTTAGTAGTAGTCTGTTGTTATGATGTTGATGAATGCATTTGGCAGCATGTGTAGTGAATACTTAAATTAGTAATAGTCTGTATGTTGATGAATGCATTTGGCATTTGTCAATGTTTACCAATCAGATAGTGCTGATACTATTCACTTAGCTTATGTCATCACATGATAATTTTGTGATGTACTGAATGGGTAAGGGGGTACACCTGGTTTTGTACAGATTGATAATCTGGCTCTGTACCATACAGTCACATAATTTGTTAGATTGTTAATGTTATATTAAAAAAAGTGTTAACAAGTAAACAGATTTCATTTTGTAAATAACTTACTGTGCATTATTATCCTGACTAGCAAAACAGAAGTAAGCCTTGCTGTTCACAAAGTTGGAAGGACTCTTCTCTTTGATGAGATTGACATCCCAGGATTAATCTCCTATGCTTCACAGGTAATTTTCAACTTTATTAATCTTTTCTCAAAATTGGTTCATAATTTTTTTGTAATTTAATGTAAGTCAAAACCTGTATTTTTAGTAAGTGGACAGTTGTCAAAGCCCTGAAAATCTACTCCCAGTATTAAGATACAGTACTGTAAACTCGCCTGTATGAAGGGGACACTTCACATTTCTCTGAAGGGCATGTGCACTTGATACAAGTTTGACTGTATTTTTGTGTGTGCAGAGAAATGATGCCCCTGAATTTTCCTGGTTATACAAGTTGTACTGTGAGCAGAATGGCATCCCACAGGTACTTTTCAAATTGATAGCTTACTATGTAATAAATTATTTCTAAGCATAATAATTATTTCCCTTTTTTTCTTTTTCCTTTTTTCCTTTTTTCCTGCCTTCCCTCCCTCTTAACTTCCATACTTCCTCCTTTCCCTTCTTCCTGGTCCCCTCACTTCTTTATTCCTTCAGCCCCCTTCTATTCTGTTCCCTACCTATGTGCCTTCCCTTCTTCTACTGAATCCTTCCCTCTTTCTTCCCACCTTCTTTCCGCCTTTCCTATCTAATCCCTCTTTCTTTCCCAACTCTTCGTTTCTTTCTTCCTTTCCTTCCAGTCTTGCCCTATCTCTCTCTCTCTGATATGGGACTATGACTTGTACAGCTTGTGACTGGGACTGACGATCCTATGTTTTCTGTTAACTATATATGGCATATATTAAATTAATATCTTTTATAATGTGCTTCATGACATCAGGGTACAGAATTTGCAAGGAAGAAAAAGAATAAGGATCAGACAAAACAAAGACACATTTTTTCAAAGTTTCTTCATCACAGGTAATAATTACAAAGATCCGTACTAACTGTACTATGTGTAAATAATTAACTTGTGTGCATGTTATGTCATAATGTCTGGAGCTCATACTGGTTTCTGGTCGGTCTCGATTTTCTAGCTGTACTGCATATTTTATACAGTAGTACTGTATAGACAGTAGACATTAGGTGTCATCAATTTTAAACAAACATCAGAGTGGGCTCCAAAATTACTGCTCTACAACTACTCTACAAACAGAAAATGTACCAGTCCACACCCTCACCCCCCAGGTCTTATCTATCAAGGCTTCCTCATTTAGCTGGCTTTTTTGAAAAGTTAAAGAAAATCAGTTAGGCCCTGGACTTAAAAACTCTATCATTAGACTCATTCAATATTGTTTTGTCACAGCATCGGGGTTGACAGCCAGAAGGTTGAATGTGACCCATCCATACCTGGTGTACCATCCTCTGCTGGTTCCAAGGATACAAGCGGAGATGCAGCTATCCCTGTAGTGCCCATAGTTACTGAGAAAGTGTTGCCAGAGGTATATTGCATTAAAAAACTTTGTGTCTTTCAACTGCAATGTGAACTAACAAAGCACTGTTATGTCTATGGTGGGGCACCAGAGGGTGTTTTTTGTCCCTTACACCTGCTCTCAACTTTGGTTTTCTTAGCTCAAATTTCTTTTGGGGACCGGGGGGGGGGGAATGCCCCAGAAAATTTTGAAATCTAGTCTGCCTAAAATGGAATTCCCTTCATTTTGGCAGTAGTTTTGGGCCAAATTAAGTGGCTTAATGGACTATTTGAAGAGCGCCAGCCAGGCGCGAGAAACTGGTTTGTAGGCATCAGTTGGCGTGAGATAGAAGTTTTCAACCTGCAGGCATGAGAGTTGGCAGGTATAATTTTATGAGCCAAGTATTAAAGAGAAAATATGCTCTTGAAATGTGAAGAATTTCAAAGCCTGGACCCTGTTTTGTGCCTTTTGTGATTAAGTCATCATGCAACTGTATTTTCAGCCACAACAGGAGTCATCTTTCCAGAGGCATGTGGTATGGCAGTTTGAGGATCTTCACATGCTGGTTGGTTCCAACATGCCCATCTTTGGTGGGGGAAAATGGCCTGCTGTTAGCTTGAGGTTGAGGTGAGAGTATTTCACAGAGCTACAATTTGGTGTTGCATTTCAAAAATGAGTGCTAATGTTTGATGAGGAGTTCCAACATGAAGAACAATGAAAACACGAAGTGCTTTGGCGGAAAGATGACTGTGGTGGCTGAAACTTGTTACTCGTCTACTGTAGACAGAACATTCTGTGCTGTACATTGCAGTCACTTTAGGTGCTGTACAGGTTTACAAGTTTACCGACTCTTTCTCTATCCGGTCACCTGTTTAAAGGGAATTTGGCAAGCCCATCAATGTGCTGACAGGATTAGACACTTGGCTGGACAATTTGATGTGCAATGTTCCCGAGGTGATCATGTGCTATCATTTGGATGGAATTGTGCAGGTAAATCAATGATACATAGTTTCCCACTTTAGATGATTTTATTGGTGGGACCAATAGCCAAGTGGTCCATCCCTCCCTCACCCCAGTCAGATATCAAGTCATCCATCTCCCCTCCCCTCCCCTGTCAGACACCAAGTCATCCATATCCCCTTTTCTTTGTTTGTTCTCAACAGATAACAAATGATCTGTCTCCCCTCCCCATCAGACATAAAGTTAACCATCTCCCCTCTCCTGTTTGTTATCAACAAATAACAAATGATCTGTCTCCCCTCCCCTGTCAGATGTCAAGTTGTCCATCTCTCTCTCCCCTCCCCAGTCAAATATCCAGTGGTCCTCCTCTGTCAGATCTTTCCTTGCCTTGCAGTGATTCGTCTCCTGTCCCTTCCCAAGCTAGACACCAAGTTAGAAAATCTAGTTCACTTCCCTCCCCAGCCAGATACCTATTGTACAGTAATACTCACAGCGGGCTATAGCGCTTGGTTTGTCTTCTGTACTGTACGTGTCATAACAATCTTTCAACTCTTTTTGGCAGTATTACGACCTGTACAAGACAGAGAATTTACCATCAATGAAGGGGAGCCAATTTTCTCCAATTGTAAGTTTAGTTGTGTGTCAGGGTTGTCCTCTCTGAGCCTGATGGACAAGTGGGGGATCAGATAGTGTCTGACGGACAGACGGAGATGGCTGATTGTCCGATGCTTGATGGACCAACAGACAAACTGACATCCATCGAACATTCTTTTTTAGAATGAAGAAACTCGCATTTAAGTGTACCCACAATGAAGTGACGGTCAAACTGAATTCCTTACTTGTCCATTGGACTCAGATGGGATGTTTGACATGTATGAATATTATACGAAAGTTCTATTGAGCTGTACTCATGTCAGCCTCCCATAAATCATTGCTTTGTTTGAAGGTGATCTGCAGGTACATGAAGGTTGCTGGTAAAGCATTATTTCAGACAACACACATAAATTTGCACCTTTTCTTGATATGTATGCTTTGGGTAACTTCCGCTGGGATTTAACCCTAACAAGCCATTTCCGAGAAGTGAGTGGTCAATATATGAGCTGTAAGCTGAGATGTTAAGGATGTATAATCAGTATTGTTCTAATAATCATTGGGGCTTTCAGGTCATCAAGGGCATTGCTCAGAATATTTTGTCCTTCATGAAGTCCAACTGCACACAGGAAGGACACACATATTGGCTGTTTAAAGGTACAGTAGACCCCACTATTGTCACCAAGATACTGTAAGCATCGATTGTCTTGATAATCAGTGCATTATGGGATACAGCCAACTCAGTCTCTAAGTAGACACCTCTCTAAGGCGGACACCTTTTTAAGGCGGACAGCATGTAGATTTAGTCCTTGCTGATTTTCACTTGTTTCTCTGTAGTACTAAACTCTCTATATGGCGGACACCTCTCTAAGGCGGACACTAGCCCCATGTGTGTCTTCCTTAGAGAGAGTTCACTGTATTTTTTTTGTCAATGTGTTTTTGGAAATGTGAAGATTGAAATTCAAATTTTACTGCCACCTCAACATTAAGACTCGATACTCAATATTATTTGTAAGTTTAAAACATTCTCTAAAACGTAAGTTGGGCAAAACCAAAGTAGGGTTTGTATTTACGATGTGAAATTTGAAGACTGACCAACGGAAGTGACGTCATAATGTATTTGCGGTGCTTGGGCTGTATATTTTGCTTGGGCTGTATATTTTGCTTGGGCTGTATATTTTGCAGGCAGCGACAGTGATGTGGTGAAGCTGTATGATCTGACTTCAATTTGTGGCCAAAAACAGGCAAGTATTCGTTAAACCGCCATATACAGTATAATATACAAAAGTTAATTAACAGGTTATAACTGATAGTGTCTCTTGGAAGAGATTGAGTAAGGCCAAAATGAGTGTGACGGGAAACGTAAATACGTGTTAACAATAAAAAGAATTGTGTTGATCTATGTATCTAGGGTGATGGGGGCGGATTATAGTCATGTCTCTTGGAAGAGATTGAACATGGCCAAAATGAGTGCGACGGGAAACGTAAATACGTGTTGACAATAAAAAGAATTGTGTTGATCTATGTATCTAGGGTGATGGGGGCGGATTATAGTCATGTCTCTTGGAAGAGATTGAGCATGGCCAAAATGAGTGCGACGGGAAACGTAAATACGTGTTGAAAATAAAAAGAATTGTGTTGATCTATGTATCTAGGGTGATGGGGGCGGATTATAGTCATGTCTCTTGGAAGAGATTGAGCAAGGCCAATATGAGTGCGACGAGAAAGATAAATGCGCGTTGATAATAAAAGGAATTGTGTCGATCTGTGTATCTAGGTGGGGGGGGGGGGGGGGGAGGGGGTACACGGTTGAACATTGGGTCGGGAGAGCCTCTGACGCCATCAAACCCTAAATTAGAATACGCTATCTAAGACTACGTACTATAAGCAATTATCGAACCTTATTCCAGAGATCAAGGGAAGGTGATTGTGTGTTTTAAGTATGGAGAACCTGCCATCTGTTGTCCAGCTAGTTCACACTCTCTTCACTCATACAGATTGGTTTCTTTGATAATCATTTTATTGTCTTTTCAGAAAGAAGAAGAAAAAAATCCGTTCACAATTCCTGTGGGGATGCTCTTGTACAGGTGAAATACTTTTTGCTCTATGACAATTCTCCCTGCATCTCCGCTTGATGGTAAAAGCCTCCAAATTTTTGCTTAGATTTACCAATATACCCCACCCTTACTGTGTCGGCTTGTTTGTTTATTTGTTAATTTATTCCAGAGTTGCAAAAAACATGATGAGAGAGCCACTCAATGCAGTGTGAGTAATAACGCTCTTGTTTTTTTATACGTCTGATGTATATTTTTTCTATATCCCAAGTGTGAGCCCTGTGTGCAAGCTTAGTATTTTTGTTTTTATACCAATTTCAACCAAACTTTCTGTGGTGGGAGGAAAGAAAGCATATTATTTCCAGAAGTTTACTAGAAATGCTTTACTTTCTTTAGAGATCAAGGAAAAGTACGACTACTGTTGAACAACTGCCTAGAGTTGTTGGAGAAGCAATCATTTCCTGAGGTAAGCCTATATAACTCGAATGTCATGAACTAGAATAATTATCCCCTCCCCCTTGACCACATTTTTGCACTCGCCATAATATTTGCGCCATTTCTTCGTATGCTTACGGTGGAAACGCTTGCAACGCAGGCTAGCTTATCTCTGTCTTGAATGGCATAATTTTTAGTCCAGTCTTGGACAGGGTCACAAATTAGAGCACTTTGTCTTAGACAAGGTAGCAAAGTTTAAATTTTTGTGTCTTGAATAGGGTCAGGGTTTTATAGAGTCAGTGGAACCTCCCTGCGGAGCTCACATTAGCCTCGTACCCAAATTTCTATTGAGTACCCCCCCCCCCCCCCCTTACAACCGGGGCTTTACTAACCACGGTTATGAATTTCAGATCGTAACATCAGCCAACTTTCTGCTGTCAGACCTGTACTCCCCAGACGATATCCACAACCTTCCTGCACTGATAACTAGCCAATCAGACACTAGCAAGGAAACCGGAACAGAAACTGTCAAAGGACACGAATGTAGTGCAACGACCACTGTATCCACCGTATGTTTAGGATATTTTATTAGTTTGTAAAAAATCTGTCCACATATTTTATATACAGTACATTTCATAAGATAGTTAAACTTTGACACTTCTAGGTCATGATTTTTAAGCTCACAGCCTAATAGGTTTCATGATACTACGCGCGTCCTGATTGGCGACATAATCGTGTAAGATGAGAGTTTATAAAATAACTATGATACTACGCGCGTCCTGATTGGCCAAATAACCGTGTAAGATTAGAGTACACGCTGACGTGAAACTTGATGTATTTTATTGTCTATTTATTATATAAAGCCTCGTGGTTTCCCTATCTACTCTCGTATTCTCTCAACTTCCCGCATGTTTAGATAAGGCTATATCACACGGGAACGCGCTATATATTTCTTAAGCAGCATTTGCAGGACTTTACATACTTAGGAAGGGGTGGGTGGTGGTCGAATTAGATGGTTCCCTTTCAGTTGGCACATCTTAAATTTCGAACCCTGTCACTGAAGCTGACCGAGTGTACAAAATGTTGTTTGCAGTATCTTGATGTGAGCACGCTCTCTACTCCAGGAAGTTACGAGGATGCGGA
Organism: Plumapathes pennacea; assembly: GCA_964036295.1. Classification (NCBI taxonomy): domain Eukaryota; kingdom Metazoa; phylum Cnidaria; class Anthozoa; order Antipatharia; family Myriopathidae; genus Plumapathes; species Plumapathes pennacea. The sequence goes on from OZ038473.1 coordinate 635,186, forward strand.
GATGGCACAGGTTTGGTGGCACTCACTTAATTTTTGTTAGTCTGACTTCTGATGTTTTCACTGAACGTTTTCAATTATGGAGCCAATAATTAAAGCATTTTGTAGAACAATTCGACAATTGTATTTTAAGTTGAACCAATTTCCATTACAACACCACACTGATCTAATAACATTGTCAAAAGCTGTTGCGACACTTTTACCTTCAGACCTTGTCAGACTACAGGATCACAGAATATTGTCCGACTTGTACAGTATACTTTACGTATATCAAGGTTCATGACCTATCAAATATTCCTCTCGCGCGGGACTGGTGGAATCGTGACACGTGACTAAAATCTCCCGGCTGGCGAATTGTCTGAACATTTGAGAGATAATAAAGACAATAAACTACTTTTGGTTTTGGAAATATGCACGGCTATTTGTTCTCAGGTATTTCGGGCGACTGTTCACTTTTCGGAACAGATAATATCCTTGGACAAATATCTCTGCATATATCCTTGCCAAAAGTAGATTATTGTGTATTTTGATATAAAGTTTTGAATTGGCCTCTGGAATAACATCAATAGAGATTACTTCATGGAAAGTGCGCGCGTACGGTTTTTATTCACGAGTTGTGAAGTATCATAAAACGAACGAGCGAGGCTTTGCGAGCGAGTGAGTTTTATGATACGAAACAACGAGTGAATAAAAACTGTACAAAGCACTTTCCATGATGTTTTCTGTTTATTATATACATACTGAGACATTTATGGTGGGACCGGGAAACCCTTTAACAGTAGTGAAAAATCGTCGTTCGCAGCTTGTGATTGGACGAACGATTTTTTTCACGTGTGAAAAGCGTCGTTCGCGGCCTCTCATTGGCTAGAACTCATTTGCGTACGAAATTTTACGATATGGCTTTTTCGTGAGTATGTCTCAGTATGTATATAATAAATATTGTAACTGTATGTACATTATCGAGTACTTGTCTCCAACATTGTAGAAGATGGAGGAATGGGGTTCTTAGCATTAAATTCGTGTCGTTCAAGATAGGTGTTCCAGATCGCTTTGTTATTTGATAATGATGCCCATTGTAGGTGTCACCTGACTAAAATAATACTCGATGATCTTATTATTCAACTCCTTTTGCAGATTACCGAACCCTTACCTCGTAATGTGGAAGAAAGGTGCAAAGAAGCATTGGCCCACATCGTAAAGGTACAAAATGTATTACCGCACGTAACCATGGTAACTATTATTACTGTATGAAATGCCATCAAGTAGTGTTCACTTTCAGTAAAGTGTAATACGAGTCAGACCCTTTGAGTGATCGCTTAAGGGAGCGCGGTCGCTTACGAGAGCTTTTAATTACAGAGTTTGAGTGACAATTCAAACGGGGTTTCACAGTGGTGGTCGTAGCTAGAGCTGGTCGCTTACGGGAGTGGTCGCAAGGAGAGCTGTAACTCATATAGTTCATTATGATATTCCATTCAGGGATTGTCGTCACTCAAAATGGCGAGCACAAAGGAACAGGTACCCCAGGAAGAAGGGTCGGAATCCCGAAGCAGCTCAGAGCCCCTTGCCACAGGTGACCCTGAGAGCCCTGTGGCCCTTTCGATCAGAACCATCCAAGCACTAACCCCTGGAGAGCCCCAGGCCATGGTGCCCTCCCTTGAAAACAGTGCTGATGCGTACAGTCAAGGAGTGCCCCAGCTTATTGTTGTCAAACCAGCAAACTGGCAAACAGCGTCTCTGACATTATTGCTCCGCAAAGCAGGGTCGGTGTATCACTCGCTGGCCAGTATATCCAACACGAACGGAAAGTACGGGCGGGCTCTGCGTTTCTGTAAACTGGCATTGAAATGCTTGGAAGGAGCCCAGAGTCTACAAGGCCCCTCGGAAGAACAAAAAGATGTTTTGGGTTCTGTGCTGTGTGTTTGTGGTGTGACGTATTTGATGTTGGCCAAATACCAAGGGAATTTGTCTGTACATTTTGAGGACTTTACGTATGCGTCTCCAGATGACCAGAGTATTGCCTGCTCGGCGGAAGAGTCCATTCAGACCAGTTCAGTGGAAACTCTCTCCGCCTTAATTCAGTTTATTTCTGATAAGGAGAAAGGTCTTCTCAAAAGGTAAATTTTGAACAAGGGGTATGTGACAGATATGTGATCGGTACGAGTACTCATGTGGTCGTAAAGTAGTCGTGTGGTCGGTAAAGTCACTCGTGTACTCGGGAAAATCATTCGTGTAGTCGGTTAGGTCACTCATGTGGTCGGTAAAGTCATTCGTGTAGTCGGAAAAGTACTCGTGTAGTCGGTTAGGTCATTCATGTGGTCGGTAAAGTCATTCGTGTAGTCGGAAAAGTACTCGTGTACTCGGGTACCCTGTACTTGTTTCCTTTCGATGATTTGTTGTGTAATTCGTTATATTTTTTTAGTGAAGCCCTTTATCAAGCAGCGCTTGACTTGACTCCTGAGGAAACCCATAGTGATGAAGCGAGTACCTTCACTAGGCACCTGGGTAACGTCAAGAATGAACTGGGTGTGTTCTACATGAATCAAGCGGCATCCATGATGGAGCCTGGGCTCGAGCCTTCTCCAAACGAGAGGGAATTGTGGGACAGAAGTATATCTTACTTCAACTCTGGCATCCATGTTTTTGAGACAATCCAAGACAGGTAAAGCCTTTAGACAAGTAACAGCGCTATGAAATCTAAGTGTAGATATGATCGGACGTCAGCTTGTACAGGTGTATGACCTCATCTTTCCTCCAAAACACGTGGTCACTACCAGAGATTTGGTTGCGTCCTCAGTGGACGTTAATTTACATCCCCGTAGTTCTCCTCTTTATGACGTGTGTGTGTGTGTGTGTGTGTGTGTCAGTAGTTTTGTATTCCATGCAACCGACTAAATTGCGTAGTGATTGTTTCATTTTTATGTACATATAATAAGTAAGCAGGCAAGTCGTGTATCTTTTTTCAGAGCCAATATGGCGCTTCTGCTGTCCAACTGCGGCCGCTTGATGAGGTTATGCGCTCAAGCTGTGGGAGGAACACTCGTCAAGGGCAAAACGTGCCGAGGAGAATTTTCTCAGGAGGAAAAGAACTACTTTAACAAGGTAACTTATGCTTAAATATGGCCGGATGGAACAGTCGGAATAATAATCAGTTCGTTCTGGAATACGAGTGTCATCCAAAAAAACACGAATCGTGACACTTCCGGAAACGTTATTGACGTCACTTCCGGAAAACGTTATTGACGTCACTTCCGTTTGTCAGCGGTCGTGGCTCTTACTATCTAACTTCTCCTAATTCGAGGTAAAATTTCACGTGCTGTGCAAGCTAATTTGCACTCAGGCCTAGTATTGAGTTTTTTGCCAAAAATGAGCGTCACGCTCAACTCCAAAATTTGCATTAACACAGTGACCGCTGACTCCAAATTATGGTGACCGCACAACCGAAAATATATACATATTCCCGCGCTGTTGCTTCCTGTAGTATAATTGCGTGGATTTCTTTTTAGGCATTTGAGTTCTACAACAGAGCCCTCCGGAGTCTTTGTGTGAGAAAAACGTTCCCGGAAGTGTGGGATACAGTCACGTGGGAGCTGTCAGGGGCGTATTTCACCATGGCAACCCTCCTTCAGGACTATGCCCCGCTGTCAGTGTATGCACAGGAGAGGGTGAGTTCGTCATAGTTCTAATCCTGTATCTGCCCCTATCCCCTCGTCAATTTAGTGCTTACCTGCGCGGGACTGAGGATGGGACAATCGTATCTCATCGAGATTATGACCGTTAGAGCCATTCTTTTGAGACATTATCCATTATGGGCTCCCTGTGTGTTATTCTCTGTTCTTTTCATTTGCTGTCACCTCCTCTCCCACTGACACTTTTCTTTTTCAGTCTTCCTCCTTTTCTCTTACTCCCCCCTCCCCCCCCTCCCTCCTTCCTTTTTGTTGTACTTCCTTTCCGGCCTCCACTTCTCCCTTCATCCGTTTTTCCTTACTTCACCCATTTCCTTGTTAGCCTTCCTATCTTCCTTATTTTATTCCCTTCTTTAATAATTCCTTCCTTTCCTTTCACTCAATTTTCACCTTGTTTTCCATTTTTATCATCCTCCCCTTTCGCTGTATTTTCTCCCTCCTTTTTACCTTCCATCTCCCACTTGTATCCCTCCTTCTATCATTCTATCCATTCTTTCCCTTCTCTCCATTTCTACCCTTCTTCCCATCTTTTCCTCCTTTAAGTCCCTCATCTAACACCCTCTCTTCCTTGCTTCACTTTATGATGCTCTCTGAAGGTAGAACAAGAAGTCACAGAACTGATGATGAAAGCCCTGCGTCTATGCGAACCTGCAGGTCCCAACTCTAAAGTGCAAGTGAAACCTCAGTCAGAACATCAGCTCGAGTACAGGATCGGCAGTATCCACCACAGACTGGCATCGCTTTACCACAACTCCTACCGCAACCAGGTAACTAGGCAACTGCTCGTTAAAGAGGCACTCGCACCCTTAAGGCCTGGCAAAACGAGGACACATTGTGGCGGCAACATTGCTAGCGTGCATGTTTCCCAAATGTTGTCCCGTTTTGCCATGCGGAAACAGGTAATGTTTTGTCCTTGAAAAAATTGAAAATTGGCCTTGAGAAGTCCTTGAAATTTGATTTGAAAAAGCTGTACGAAGCTACCTTTGTTGGCAAGAAAAAGGACATATATAATGAATCGACTAAGGGTCGATGTGCTGTAAAGGAATCGGAAATCAATTCGTTATATAGAGCCGTTTTCGGATGACTGTCGAAAGTAATCGTGTGATTGCTTTGGTTTTGCGTTTGCTACGCTTTCGGATTGGTCCAAACAAGTTTGACAGCATTCTCAACCAATCAGGAGCAAAACCAAAACCAAAACCAAACACTTCTCACGCAAGCGATGGCGTGTACTCGCATTGCTGATTGGAAAGTAAAACCAAACACAAGACCAAACGCAAATTACTTTGGCTTCCAATTGGCTGAACTGTTTTCTCTCAGTCTCTGTGATTGGTCTGTGTGATTACTTTGGTTTTGGTTTTCGACAGTCATCCGAAAACGGCTCTACTATCTTGTTATTTTGTGATACCAGCTTTTAAGAGAAATAGATTAACTGCGTCGGTGTGGTGATACAAACACTGGTGTATCAACTGAAAGTTGATCGTAGTACTGATACGCCGTAAGAATAACACTAGCTGACGTTTCTAGCGTTAGCCCTTCGTCAGAGCAAAGGGGGTTATAGGTTAAAGGGGGTTTAAATATGGGAGAAATTGACCTCAGGGCCCGGTTTTTCAAAGCACGATTAGGCTAATCTTGGATTAGGTCTAAACTTTCTTGTCATTTTTTTAGCCTGAAAACGTGAAAGTTTCGTCCACAACGACTTTCTTGATAACATTTTAAGCTGGAACAAGCTTACTAATCTTGGAACAAAACTCTGCAGTTTATTGAGAGAGAGGTCGAGAGAAAGAATTTCGTTAATCCTGGATTAGCTTAATCGACTTTCGAAAAACCGGGCCCAGAGGAAAAGCATGACTTTTTTTATTGGCTGCTGTAGAGAAGGGCAACCAATCAGAACTAGGGTAGAAGTTTACCTTGTTATTGACCTGATTCACTGTAACGTTTTTCGGCTCCAGGTCGGAGATCAGACCAAGAAGAAAGTGCGCTCCTTGGCCGAACTTCACTACAACAAGGCCTCTTCTTACTTCCGGCCGGACAGAGATTCCTGTCAGTGGATAAGAGTGCAACTGGAACGCGTTGCCATGTGCGAATACCACGTGACACATTATGGCGGTTCGACGGCCGCCCTGAGAACACTGCAAACAGCCCTGGATTACATTCTTTTAACGAGAAAGGCCCTGGATGCTGTAGCAAAAAACACAGGCGAGAACTCGCACGGTGAAGGAGACTCTTCCAAGAACACAGGGAAAGGGCAGGATAGTTTGAAAGACTTTGTGACAGTAGAACTGACGTCGCTGTTTCCTATTTTAGAATCAAGATTGACTGGAATACTGAAAGAGTTGTTACGAATCTACAGCCAGAGAAAACTAAGGGCGAATGCTAATTTAGACAGCGGCAATCTAGACTGCATCAAGCATATGTATTCAGTAGCGCTACGAAGCAGCAGCGGCTCTCAAAATCAAGACATCAAAAGCAAGTGCAGCCAGCTGGCTGAAACCTTTGAGACTCTGGAAAAAATCAAAAAAGAATTAGCGTAAATAGTTTTGTTGCCACGTTCTGAAGAAATATGGCGTCTGGTATGGCTGCATTTGTACCGTAGAATCCCTGTTATATGTCCTGGGTGGGGGGAGGGGGGGGGGGGGGGGGCTTATGTAAAAAATACAGCTGCAGTAACAATATTTATTATTGCACTCCCTAGCAAACGTACAAATACAGTAATTTGCTTTTTCTTAGCAACGTGCAATACGGTTGTATATTTTGCACGATTTTAAGCGGTTATTTTCACGTTACTATGCGCTATCACCACGTTACTTTCTTAACCGCGGTCTAGACCTTGTTTAAAAAATCAACCCTAAAGGTTTTGTGCAACAAAAAAAGAGGAAGTTAAAACAATTTCTGTTTTTGCGCACTGAAATGAATGAATAAAGGTGTTTCTTGTAATTGAAACCGGCTCACTATCACTCTTACTTTGCGGAAGTGCAAGTGCGATTGCGGAAGTGCAATTGCGACACTTTTTTTTTTTTACTTAATAAAAATTAATTAATAAAACAAATTTATAAAAAAAGCTTTGCGCAACAACAACAACAACAAAAGATGTAGTTAAAAGGATTTGAACTGCGACCTTTTGCCCCGAGTTGAACGTTTTACCGTAAGTATTGAACTTGCGGTACAACTCCAGTTCTCAGAATTCTATAAGCGGAGCGCAAACCGCTCCGAGTCTACTCCGAGAGCGGTCAGTGTTCCTGCTTATGCACTAGAATTGCTATTTCTATAAATGTAGAAATTTAAACATTTTAGATCATATTGAAACAACAGCCCAGTCGGTAAGACGCTCAACTCGTACGACGGACAGCAGAGGTTCGAGTCTCGGTTGTTTTTCCTTTTTTGTAATTTTTTTATCATTCATACGCATGCGCAGAGCTGTTCCTTATAACGTCAACTATAGTCCCACATGGCGAAGGAGAGCAATAAAGACAGAACCAGTTCGTCACTGAACCAAGCTACAAACCACACCATTGCTCTAACTACCCAATTGAGAACGGCCAAAACATTGGAAAGTTTTATTACTCATCCCTAGTTCGTTTCTCGCTAAATTATTTGCCGCCAAACTGTTTGTCATTCATTAAGCGTCTTATAAGTTTTCTTTCCTGAAAGTCTGCGTTCTTGTGCTTTCCTGTGAGTGGCGCTACAATAATATAGTAGTGAATACGGAGACTTTAACAAAACTCTTACGCCTCAGGAACGCATAAAATTGGCTCATTAACGCGCAAAGTCCGTGTTTTCCTCCTATGCAGGGCCGCCCACAAGTATCCTCAAGAACGCAGACTTTCATGGAAGAATACTACTGATATGCTAAATGAATGACAGAAGTTTAACGTCTGTTGCTTGCGTACAAGAAGAACAGAACGCAAAATTGCTCTAACTACTCAATTGAGAGCGTCCAAAACACTGGAAATTTTTATTGCTCAAACACGAAAATGGCGAATAGTTCGTTTCTCACTCAATTCTTTGCCGCCAAACTGTTTGTCATTATTAAGCGTCTTATAACTGACTATGTTTGTTAAAGTCTACGTTTTCACTACTACGTAGCGCCACTCACAGGAAACCACAAGAACGCAGACTTTCAGGAAAGGACACTTATAAGACGCTTAATGAATGACAAACAGTTTGGCGGCAAAGAATTGAGTGAGAAACGAACTATTCGCAATTTTCGTGTTTGAGCAATAAAAATTTCCAATGTTTTGGACGCTCTGAATTGGGTAATTAGAGCAATTTTGCGCTTTGCTCTTCTTGTACGCAAGCAACAGACGTAAAACCTCTGTCATTCATTTAGCATATCAGTAGTATTCTTCCATCAAAGTCTGCGTTCTTGAGGTTACTTGTGGGCGACCCTGCATAGAAGGGAACACGGACTTTAGTGCGTTAATGAGCTGATTTTATGCGTTCCTGAGGCGTAACAGTTTGTTAAAGTCTACGTTTTCACTACTATGTAGCGTCACCCACAGGACACCACAAGAACGCAGACTTTCAGGAAAGGACACTTATAAGACGCTTAATGAATGACAAACAGTTTGGCGGCAAAGAATTGAGTGAGAAACGAACTATTCGCCATTTTCGTGTTTGAGCAATAAAAATTTCCAATGTTTTGGACGCTCTCAATTGGGTAGTTAGAGCAATTTTGCGCTTTGCTCTTCTTCTACGCAAGCAACAGACGTAAAACCTCTGTCATTCATTTAGCATATCAGTAGTATTCTTCCATCAAAGTCTGCGTTCTTGAGGTTACTTGTGAGCGACGCTGCATAGAGGTGCAGCACGGACTTTGGCGCGTTAATGAGCTGATTTTATGCGTTTCTGAGCTATAAGAGCTTAGAGTGGAGGGGAATACAAATTTGGTTATAATTTGGCCAAAACGTGACCGATTTAATCGCGGATTGTTTCCTCGCACGTCTCTATAGCTTGCCCAACGGTTTGTAAAATCTCTTGGAAAAAATAATTTTGAGGGATACAAGTAATTTTGAAAATTAAAAAGTACCAAAATTTTTGACCCTCCAGCTACCTTATTATCGAATTCCTATTGTTTGAATAAACAATCGTTGTTTCTGAAGCTCTCAGTGCGTCTCATGCAAAGTGCTTTACAGGAAAGATGTATCTATCAACTATGAACACAAGGAAAGAAACCACGATTAAAAAGGTCAAGTTTCCGCCGAGATATAATCAATCTACTTTCGCTCCATAGTAAGCTCTTATAGCTCACATTTACATAATATTACGCAAGTTTCTATTAAGTGTACGTTTTCTCTACTATGTAGCGCCACTCACAGGAAACCACAAGAGCGCAGACTTTCAGGAAAGAACACCTATAAGACGCTTAATGAATGACAATCAGTTTGTCGGCAAAGAATTGAGCGAGAAACGAACTATTCGCTATTTTCGTCTATTAGCAAAGAAAAAGTTCAATGTTTCGGGCGCTCTCAATTGGGTAGTTAGAACAATTTTGCGCACTACTCTTCTTGTACAGAAGCAACAGACGTAAAACGTCTGTCATTCACTTAGAGTATCAATAGTATTCTTCCATGAAAGTCTGCGTTCTTGAGGTTACTTGTGAGCGACGCGGCATAGAGGTGCAGCACGGACTTTGGCGCGTTAATGAGCTGATTTTATGCGTTCCTGAGCTATAAGAGCTTAGAGTGGAGGGGAATACAAATTTGGTTATAATTTGGCCGAAACGTGACCGATTTAATTGCGGATTCTTTCCTCGCACGTCTCTATAGCTTGCCCAACGTTTTGTAAAATCTCTTGGAAAAAATAATTTTGAGGGATACAAGAAATTTTGAAAATTAAAAAGTACCAAAATTTTTGACCCTCCAGCTACCTTATTATCGAATTCCTATTGTTTGAATAAACAATCGTTGTTTCTGAAGCTCTCAGTGCGTCTCATGCAAAGTGCTTTACAGGAAAGATGTATCTCTCAACGATGTACACAAGGAAAGAAACCACGATTAAAAGGGTCAAGTTTCCGCCGAGATATAATCAATCTACTTTCGCTCCATAGTAAGCTCTTATAGCTCACATTTACATAATATTACGCAAGTTTCTATTAAGTGTACGTTTTCTCTACTATGTAGCGCCACTCACAGGAAACCACAAGAGCGCAGACTTTCAAGAAAGAACACCTATAAGACGCTTAATGAATGACCATCAGTTATGTCTAATAGGAATTCGATAATAAGGTAGCTGGAGGGTCAAAAATTTTGGTACTTTTTAATTTTCAAAATTACTTGTATCCCTCAAAATTATTTTTTCCAAGAGATTTTACAAACCGTTGGGCAAGCTATAGAGACGTGCGAGGAAAGAATCCGCGATTAAATCAGTCACGTTTCGGCAAAATTATAACCAAATTTGTATTCCCCTCCACTCTAAGCTCTTATAGCTCAGAAACGCATAAAATCAGCTCATTAACGCGCCAAAGTCCGTGCTGCACCTCTATGCAGCGTCGCTCACAAGTAACCTCAAGAACGCAGACTTTCATAGAAGAATACTATTGATATTCTAAGTGAATGACAGACGTTTTACGTCTGTTGCTTCTGTACAAGAAGAGTAGTGCGCAAAATTGTTCTAACTACCCAATTGAGAGCGCCCGAATTATTCAGTTGAACTTTTTCTTTGCTAATAGACGAAAATAGCGAACAGTTCGTTTCTCGTTCAATTCTTTGCCGACAAACTGATGGTCATTCATTAAGCGTCTTATAGGTGTTCTTTCTTGAAAGTCTGCGCTCTTGTGGTTTCCTGTGAGTGGCGCTACATAGTAGAGAAAACGTACACTTAATAGAATCTTGCGTAATATTATGTAAATGTGAGTTATAAGAGCTTACTATGGAGCGAAAGTAGATTGATTATATCTCGGCGGAAACTTGACCTTTTTAATCGTGGCTTCTTTCCTTGTGTTCATAGTTGATAGATACATCTTTCCTGTAAAGCACTTTGCATGAGACGCACTGAGAGCTTCAGAAACAACGATTGTTTATTCAAACAATAGGAATTCGATAATAAGGTAGCTGGAGGGTCAAAAATTTTGGTACTTTTTAATTTTCAAAATTACTTGTATCCCTCAAAATTATTTTTTCCAAGAGATTTTACAAACCGTTGGGCAAGCTATAGAGACGTGCGAGGAAAGAATCCGCGATTAAATCAGTCACGTTTCGGCAAAATTATAACCAAATTTGTATTCCCCTCCACTCTAAGCTCTTATAGCTCAGAAATGCATAAAATCAGCTCATTAACGCGCCAAAGTCCGTGCTGCACCTCTATGCAGCGTCGCTCACAAGTAACCTCAAGAACGCAGACTTTCATAGAAGAATACTATTGATATTCTAAGTGAATGACAGACGTTTTACGTCTGTTGCTTCTGTACAAGAAGAGTAGTGCGCAAAATTGTTCTAACTACCCAATTGAGAGCGCCCGTATTATTCAGTTGAACTTTTTCTTTGCTAATAGACGAAAATAGCGAACAGTTCGTTTCTCGTTCAATTCTTTGCCGACAAACTGATGGTCATTCATTAAGCGTCTTATAGGTGTTCTTTCCTGAAAGTCTGCGCTCTTGTGGTTTCCTGTGAGTGGCGCTACATAGTAGAGAAAACGTACACTTAAATGAAACTTGCGTAATATTATGTAAATGTGAGTTATAAGAGCTTACTATGGAGCGAAAGTAGATTGATTATATCTCGGCGGAAACTTGACCCTTTTAATCGTGGTTTCTTTCCTTGTGTACATCGTTGAGAGATACATCTTTCCTGTAAAGCACTTTGCATGAGACGCACTGAGAGCTTCAGAAACAACGATTGTTTATTCAAACAATAGGAATTCGATAATAAGGTAGCTGGAGGGTCAAAAATTTTGGTACTTTTTAATTTTCAAAATTACTTGTATCCCTCAAAATTATTTTTTCCAAGAGATTTTACAAACCGTTGGGCAAGCTATAGAGACGTGCGAGGAAAGAATCCGCGATTAAATCAGTCACGTTTCGGCAAAATTATAACCAAATTTGTATTCCCCTCCACTCTAAGCTCTTATAGCTCAGAAATGCATAAAATCAGCTCATTAACGCGCCAAAGTCCGTGCTGCACCTCTATGCAGCGTCGCTCACAAGTAACCTCAAGAACGCAGACTTTCATAGAAGAATACTATTGATATTCTAAGTGAATGACAGACGTTTTACGTCTGTTGCTTCTGTACAAGAAGAGTAGTGCGCAAAATTGTTCTAACTACCCAATTGAGAGCGCCCGTATTATTCAGTTGAACTTTTTCTTTGCTAATAGACGAAAATAGCGAACAGTTCGTTTCTCGTTCAATTCTTTGCCGACAAACTGATGGTCATTCATTAAGCGTCTTATAGGTGTTCTTTCCTGAAAGTCTGCGCTCTTGTGGTTTCCTGTGAGTGGCGCTACATAGTAGAGAAAACGTACACTTAAATGAAACTTGCGTAATATTATGTAAATGTGAGTTATAAGAGCTTACTATGGAGCGAAAGTAGATTGATTATATCTCGGCGGAAACTTGACCTTTTTAATCGTGGCTTCTTTCCTTGTGTTCATAGTTGATAGATACATCTTTCCTGTAAAGCACTTTGCATGAGACGCACTGAGAGCTTCAGAAACAACGATTGTTTATTCAAACAATAGGAATTCGATAATAAGGTAGCTGGAGGGTCAAAAATTTTGGTACTTTTTAATTTTCAAAATTACTTGTATCCCTCAAAATTATTTTTTCCAAGAGATTTTACAAACCGTTGGGCAAGCTATAGAGACGTGCGAGGAAAGAATCCGCGATTAAATCAGTCACGTTTCGGCAAAATTATAACCAAATTTGTATTCCCCTCCACTCTAAGCTCTTATAGCTCAGAAATGCATAAAATCAGCTCATTAACGCGCCAAAGTCCGTGCTGCACCTCTATGCAGCGTCGCTCACAAGTAACCTCAAGAACGCAGACTTTCATAGAAGAATACTATTGATATTCTAAGTGAATGACAGACGTTTTACGTCTGTTGCTTCTGTACAAGAAGAGTAGTGCGCAAAATTGTTCTAACTACCCAATTGAGAGCGCCCGTATTATTCAGTTGAACTTTTTCTTTGCTAATAGACGAAAATAGCGAACAGTTCGTTTCTCGTTCAATTCTTTGCCGACAAACTGATGGTCATTCATTAAGCGTCTTATAGGTGTTCTTTCCTGAAAGTCTGCGCTCTTGTGGTTTCCTGTGAGTGGCGCTACATAGTAGAGAAAACGTACACTTAAATGAAACTTGCGTAATATTATGTAAATGTGAGTTATAAGAGCTTACTATGGAGCGAAAGTAGATTGATTATATCTCGGCGGAAACTTGACCCTTTTAATCGTGGTTTCTTTCCTTGTGTACATCGTTGAGAGATACATCTTTCCTGTAAAGCACTTTGCATGAGACGCACTGAGAGCTTCAGAAACAACGATTGTTTATTCAAACAATAGGAATTCGATAATAAGGTAGCTGGAGGGTCAAAAATTTTGGTACTTTTTAATTTTCAAAATTACTTGTATCCCTCAAAATTATTTTTTCCAAGAGATTTTACAAACCGTTGGGCAAGCTATAGAGACGTGCGAGGAAAGAATCCGCGATTAAATCAGTCACGTTTCGGCAAAATTATAACCAAATTTGTATTCCCCTCCACTCTAAGCTCTTATAGCTCAGAAATGCATAAAATCAGCTCATTAACGCGCCAAAGTCCGTGCTGCACCTCTATGCAGCGTCGCTCACAAGTAACCTCAAGAACGCAGACTTTCATAGAAGAATACTATTGATATTCTAAGTGAATGACAGACGTTTTACGTCTGTTGCTTCTGTACAAGAAGAGTAGTGCGCAAAATTGTTCTAACTACCCAATTGAGAGCGCCCGTATTATTCAGTTGAACTTTTTCTTTGCTAATAGACGAAAATAGCGAACAGTTCGTTTCTCGTTCAATTCTTTGCCGACAAACTGATGGTCATTCATTAAGCGTCTTATAGGTGTTCTTTCCTGAAAGTCTGCGCTCTTGTGGTTTCCTGTGAGTGGCGCTACATAGTAGAGAAAACGTACACTTAAATGAAACTTGCGTAATATTATGTAAATGTGAGTTATAAGAGCTTACTATGGAGCGAAAGTAGATTGATTATATCTCGGCGGAAACTTGACCCTTTTAATCGTGGTTTCTTTCCTTGTGTACATCGTTGAGAGATACATCTTTCCTGTAAAGCACTTTGCATGAGACGCACTGAGAGCTTCAGAAACAACGATTGTTTATTCAAACAATAGGAATTCGATAATAAGGTAGCTGGAGGGTCAAAAATTTTGGTACTTTTTAATTTTCAAAATTTCTTGTATCCCTCAAAATTATTTTTTCCAAGAGATTTTACAAAACGTTGGGCAAGCTATAGAGACGTGCGAGGAAAGAATCCGCAATTAAATCGGTCACGTTTCGGCCAAATTATAACCAAATTTGTATTCCCCTCCACTCTAAGCTCTTATAGCTCAGGAACGCATAAAATCAGCTCATTAACGCGCCAAAGTCCGTGCTGCACCTCTATGCCGCGTCGCTCACAAGTAACCTCAAGAACGCAGACTTTCATGGAAGAATACTATTGATATTCTAAGTGAATGACAGAAGTTTTACGTCTGTTGCTTCTGTACAAGAAGAGTAGTGCGCAAAATTGTTCTAACTACCCAATTGAGAGCGCCCGAAACATTGAACTTTTTCTTTGCTAATAGACGAAAATAGCGAATTCTTCGTTTCTCGCTCAATTCTTTGCCGACAAACTGATTGTCATTCATTAAGCGTCTTATAGGTGTTCTTTCCTGAAAGTCTGCGCTCTTGTGGTTTCCTGTGAGTGGCGCTACATAGTAGAGAAAACGTACACTTAATAGAAACTTGCGTAATATTATGTAAATGTGGAGTTATAAGAGCTTACTATGGAGCGAAAGTAGATTGATTATATCTCGGCGGAAACTTGACCTTTTTAATCGTGGCTTCTTTCCTTGTGTTCATAGTTGATAGATACATCTTTCCTGTAAAGCACTTTGCATGAGACGCACTGAGAGCTTCAGAAACAACGATTGTTTATTCAAACAATAGGAATTCGATAATAAGGTAGCTGGAGGGTCAAAAATTTTGGTACTTTTTAATTTTCAAAATTACTTGTATCCCTCAAAATTATTTTTTCCAAGAGATTTTACAAACCGTTGGGCAAGCTATAGAGACGTGCGAGGAAACAATCCGCGATTAAATCGGTCACGTTTTGGCCAAATTATAACCAAATTTGTATTCCCCTCCACTCTAAGCTCTTATAGCTCAGAAACGCATAAAATCAGCTCATTAACGCGCCAAAGTCCGTGCTGCACCTCTATGCAGCGTCGCTCACAAGTAACCTCAAGAACGCAGACTTTGATGGAAGAATACTACTGATATGCTAAATGAATGACAGAGGTTTTACGTCTGTTGCTTGCGTACAAGAAGAGCAAAACGCAAAATTGCTCTAACTACCCAATTGAGAGCGTCCAAAACATTGGAAATTTTTATTGCTCAAACACGAAAATGGCGAATAGTTCGTTTCTCACTCAATTCTTTGCCGCCAAACTGTTTGTCATTCATTAAGAGTCTTATAAGTGTCCTTTCCTGAAAGTCTGCGTTCTTGTGGTGTCCTGTGGGCGACGCTACATAGTAGTGAAAACGTAGACCTTAACAAACTGTTACGCCTCAGGAACGCATAAAATCAGCTCATTAACGCACTAAAGTCCGTGTTCCCTTCTATGCAGGGTCGCCCACAAGTAACCTCAAGAACGCAGACTTTGATGGAAGAATACTACTGATATGCTAAATGAATGACAGAAGTTTAACGTCTGTTGCTTGCGTACAAGAAGAGGAAAGCGCAAAATTGCTCTAACTACTCAATTGAGAGCGTCCAAAACATTGGAAATTTTTATTGCTCAAACACGAAAATTGCGAATAGTTCGTTTCTCACTCAATTCTGTGCCGCCAAACTGTTTGTCATTCATTAAGCGTCTTATGCGTGTCCTTTCCTGAAAGTCTGCGTTCTTGTGCTTTCCTGTGAGTGGCGCTACATAGTAGTGAAAACGTAGACTTTAACAAACTCTTACGCC
This sequence comes from Plumapathes pennacea, assembly GCA_964036295.1. NCBI lineage: Eukaryota > Metazoa > Cnidaria > Anthozoa > Antipatharia > Myriopathidae > Plumapathes > Plumapathes pennacea. The sequence goes on from OZ038473.1 coordinate 651,022, forward strand.
TCAGGAACGCATAAAATCAGCTCATTAACGCACTAAACTCCGTGTTCCCTTCTATGCAGGGTCGCCCACAAGTAACCTCAAGAACGCAGACTTTGATGGAAGAATACTATTGATATTCTAAGTGAATGACAGACGTTTTACGTCTGTTGCTTCTGTACAAGAAGAGTAGTGCGCAAAATTGTTCTAACTACCCAATTGAGAGCGCCCGAAACATTGAACTTTTTCTTTGCTAATAGACGAAAATAACGAACAGTTCGTTTCTCGTTCAATTCTTTGCCGACAAACTGATGGTCATTCATTAAGCGTCTTATAGGTGTTCTTTCCTGAAAGTCTGCGCTCTTGTGGTTTCCTGTGAGTGGCGCTACATAGTAGAGAAAACGTACACTTAAATGAAACTTGCGTAATATTATGTAAATGTGAGTTATAAGAGCTTACTATGGAGCGAAAGTAGATTGATTATATCTCGGCGGAAACTTGACCCTTTTAATCGTGGTTTCTTTCCTTGTGTACATCGTTGAGAGATACATCTTTCCTGTAAAGCACTTTGCATGAGACGCACTGAGAGCTTCAGAAACAACGATTGTTTATTCAAACAATAGGAATTCGATAATAAGGTAGCTGGAGGGTCAAAAATTTTGGTACTTTTTAATTTTCAAAATTTCTTGTATCCCTCAAAATTATTTTTTCCAAGAGATTTTACAAAACGTTGGGCAAGCTATAGAGACGTGCGAGGAAAGAATCCGCAATTAAATCGGTCACGTTTCGGCCAAATTATAACCAAATTTGTATTCCCCTCCACTCTAAGCTCTTATAGCTCAGGAACGCATAAAATCAGCTCATTAACGCGCCAAAGTCCGTGCTGCACCTCTATGCCGCGTCGCTCACAAGTAACCTCAAGAACGCAGACTTTCATGGAAGAATACTATTGATATTCTAAGTGAATGACAGAAGTTTTACGTCTGTTGCTTCTGTACAAGAAGAGTAGTGCGCAAAATTGTTCTAACTACCCAATTGAGAGCGCCCGAAACATTGAACTTTTTCTTTGCTAATAGACGAAAATAGCGAATTCTTCGTTTCTCGCTCAATTCTTTGCCGACAAACTGATTGTCATTCATTAAGCGTCTTATAGGTGTTCTTTCCTGAAAGTCTGCGCTCTTGTGGTTTCCTGTGAGTGGCGCTACATAGTAGAGAAAACGTACACTTAATAGAAACTTGCGTAATATTATGTAAATGTGGAGTTATAAGAGCTTACTATGGAGCGAAAGTAGATTGATTATATCTCGGCGGAAACTTGACCTTTTTAATCGTGGCTTCTTTCCTTGTGTTCATAGTTGATAGATACATCTTTCCTGTAAAGCACTTTGCATGAGACGCACTGAGAGCTTCAGAAACAACGATTGTTTATTCAAACAATAGGAATTCGATAATAAGGTAGCTGGAGGGTCAAAAATTTTGGTACTTTTTAATTTTCAAAATTACTTGTATCCCTCAAAATTATTTTTTCCAAGAGATTTTACAAACCGTTGGGCAAGCTATAGAGACGTGCGAGGAAACAATCCGCGATTAAATCGGTCACGTTTTGGCCAAATTATAACCAAATTTGTATTCCCCTCCACTCTAAGCTCTTATAGCTCAGAAACGCATAAAATCAGCTCATTAACGCGCCAAAGTCCGTGCTGCACCTCTATGCAGCGTCGCTCACAAGTAACCTCAAGAACGCAGACTTTGATGGAAGAATACTACTGATATGCTAAATGAATGACAGAGGTTTTACGTCTGTTGCTTGCGTACAAGAAGAGCAAAACGCAAAATTGCTCTAACTACCCAATTGAGAGCGTCCAAAACATTGGAAATTTTTATTGCTCAAACACGAAAATGGCGAATAGTTCGTTTCTCACTCAATTCTTTGCCGCCAAACTGTTTGTCATTCATTAAGAGTCTTATAAGTGTCCTTTCCTGAAAGTCTGCGTTCTTGTGGTGTCCTGTGGGCGACGCTACATAGTAGTGAAAACGTAGACTTTAACAAACTGTTACGCCTCAGGAACGCATAAAATCAGCTCATTAACGCACTAAAGTCCGTGTTCCCTTCTATGCAGGGTCGCCCACAAGTAACCTCAAGAACGCAGACTTTGATGGAAGAATACTACTGATATGCTAAATGAATGACAGAAGTTTAACGTCTGTTGCTTGCGTACAAGAAGAACAGAACGCAAAGTTGCTCTAACTACTCAATTGAGAGCGTCCAAAACACTGGAAATTTTTATTGCTCAAACACGAAAATGGCGAATAGTTCGTTTCTCACTCAATTCTTTGCCGCCAAACTGTTTGTCATTCATTAAGCGTCTTATAAGTGTCCTTTCATGAAAGTCTGCGTTCTTGTGCTTTCCTGTGAGTGGCGCTACATAGTAGTGAATACGGAGACTTTAACAAAACTCTTACGCCTCAGGAACGCATAAAATTGGCTCATTAACGCGCAAAGTCCGTGTTTTCCTCCTATGCAGGGCCGCCCACAAGTATCCTCAAGAACGCAGACTTTCATGGAAGAATACTACTGATATGCTAAATGAATGACAGAAGTTTAACGTCTGTTGCTTGCGTACAAGAAGAACAGAACGCAAAGTTGTTCTAACTACTCAATTGAGAGCGTCCAAAACACTGGAAATTTTTATTGCTCAAACACGAAAATGGCGAATAGTTCGTTTCTCACTCAATTCTTTGCCGCCAAACTGTTTGTCATTCATTAAGCGTCTTATAAGTTTCCTTTCCTGAAAGTCTGCGTTCTTGTGGTGTCCTGTGAGTGGTGCTACATAGTAGTGAATACGGAGACTTTAACAAAACTCTTACGCCTCAGGAACGCATAAAATTAGCTCATTAACTTGCAAAGTCCGCGTTTTCCTCTTATGCAGGGTCGCCCACAAGTATCCTCAAGAACGCAGACTTTGATGGAAGAATACTACTGATATGCTAAATGAATGACAGAAGTTTAACGTCTGTTGCTTGCGTACAAGAAGAGCAGAGCGCAAAATTGCTCTAGCTACTCAATCGAGAGCGTCCAAAAGACTGGAAATTTTTATTGCTTTTCTGAGATGGTCGTAAAATGACCGGATTTTGACAAAATACTAAGGCTATAGCCCAGGGTTTTTTGCCGATTTTTGGCCAAAAATTGAAAAATATTGAAACTTTTAGGAAACCTTCCTGGGACTATAAGAAGACTTTCTGGAATACATTTTTTTATGTATCTTCGTCCGTTGGCGAGATATAGCAGCAAAACTGCTTAAAACTGTGAAAGGTGTGATGTTTTAATTAGTCCAGGATTTGCTCTAATTTCTCACGACGCGCTTTCTTAAAGTTTACAAAAATTATGAAAAATCCATCTGCATAGTCCCAGAAACATTTCCTGAAAGTTTCATGCGATTCTGAGATGGTCGAAAAATGACCGGATTTTGACAAAATACTAAGGCTATAGCCCAGGGTTTTTTGCCCATTTTGGCCAAAAATTAGAAAACTCTTGAAACTTTTAGGAAACCTTCCTGGGACTATAAGAAGACTCTCTGCAATACATTTGCGTTATGTATCTTCGTCCGTTGGCGAGATATAGCAGCAAAACCGCTTAAAACTGTGAAAGGTGTGATGTTTTTAATTAGTCCATGATTTGCTCTAATTTCTCACGACGCGCGGGCTTAAAGTTTACAAAAGCTATGCAAAATCCATCGGAATAGTCCCAGAAACATTTCCTGAAAGTTTCGTGCGATTCTGAGATGGTCGAAAAATGACCGGATTTTGACAAAATACTAAGGCTATAGCCCAGGGTTTTTTGCCCATTTTGGCCAAAAATTGAAAACTCTTGAAACTTTTAGGAAACCTTCCTGGGACTATAAGAAGACTTTCTGCAATACATTTGCTTTATGTATCTTCGTCCGTTGGCGAGATATAGTAACAAAACCGCTTAAAACTGTGAAAGGTGTGATGTTTTAATTAGTCGGGGGACACAGGGACAGAGGAGATATCCTGCTTTTACTTTCAAAAGTTTGTTTATGGACCAAAACAAAGCTGCTACAAACTATTACAAGTTAACTGGTACTGATATATGCACAAACTGTTGAAGATGGAAACTACACAGTAATTAAATGCAACAGTGAACAAATTATTTACCAGTATTCCAGGCTGTGTTACCTGGCAACCTGACAAGTGGGTATGATACAGTGACAAAACAAATGCATTAGTACAAAGGACAACTTTCATTTTTCTTATACATGTGTCTTCCCGGTTCACAAGTAATACTTCTTGTGCTGTGGTAAACACCATATGCTTCCATGATAAATACCAACAAACCCTTAGGGCCTGTTGATATTAGAGTTAGCTTATCCAGATTTCAGGCATCTGTTTGTGGATGTTTCCTGAACGCATTTACACTAGTTTTGGTGAATCAAGTGTCATTTTCAGTTGGTATGGAGAGAAAACAAATCCGGAATTGAAAGTGAGAACTTTGAATCAGAATGTGTTGTATCCAAAACAGTTTTTAATAATAATAATAATTATTATTATTGTAACAGGCCCTTAGAATAGTAAACTACCTATCATGTTTGCTGGTGAATTTCATGCCAGGAAAGCCTCGCTTTGAAGTCAACATATAAAATGTTGTGCAACAACTGACTTAAAAGCCCATGTAAGGGCATGTTTGATTGGGCCTATTTTGGAACAGGAATAGTGATGTTGAACCATAAAATTCTTTGGTTTATAGCTGACTTGTGTAAAGATGCATCATTAGCTGTTAGCATTGTCACTGTGAAGGTTTTCATAACAATTTTTCACCAAACAAAATTTTCACCACAACAAGCACTTTAGTTCATTTTAGCTATTCCTATTCCAGAATAGACCCAATGGAATGCATCCTTATAGAGTGGTAGTGTGATGTTCTTATTATGCAAACTTTTCTATTTAAACCTCAAAACCACATCATGCAATATATACAGCTGCTGCAAGAATGTGTGAAAAATTTCAAATTGCTAGCCCAACTGAAAGCAAAGATAGAGAAGTTTAAAGTTTGAGACTGTCTTTTAAGACTCTCTTATTGAGTGTTTAGTTCCAAATCAAAGGAACACCAAATAAGAACTGGGTTTAGTATGAAGCAATAATTGTAACTTCAAAAGCCTATATCTCAGTTGTTTAATGCACTAAAGAGCAAATTTATTGCATGTGAACTTTCTTCAGATAGGCCATTCCAAAATTAAACAAAATCTGTTATTTCCAAAAAAATATTTTGTGATGTCATCACTTTACCACTCTATACCAAATAACAGCACATGAACACAACATATCTCCTGGCCGGAGTTAGCTAGCTAGTTGTCCACAGGCGTAGGTTGTGGAAGAATGACTTGCACAACATAGCCTTTCTGAATTTTGGCTTCTTCAACAGTCATCTTATCTGTAAGCATACGACCTGCATAAAACCATCTCTGATTGGATGGCTCGGCACCTTCCTGTTTGTGAAGTTTCCTCTTTATTTTGAGCACAGTATCCGAGGTGAAGACGTTCATTTTTATGTCCTTCCCAGTTGAAAGCCGCAACTTGATGACAATTTCATCACCCGTTGGTGCAATCCTCTCATCGTCTGCTTCTGTGTTAGCATCTCCACTGACGTCTTCCTCTGTTATCAAATTTGTTGGTGCACTAATGCAATAAATAGGAATTACATATCTATTGCCCAGCTCATCATATGCATCTTGAAGAACTCCTAACGCCAGCAAAGAAGAATATTGATTAGTGGTTGCATTAAAAGAATAACATTCACCTTAAAATTACTGTAAACTGCATTTGAGATTATCAGATGTCAATGATGACAACTGAAAAGGAAATGATGTTACAGGAGAACAATAAATCACAAATATTAATTATACCTTAATTATAACACACAAATATTAATACTTTTTTTTTTATAAACACACAGATATATACTTTTAAAGAATTAAAAGTAATCAATCATGTTAAAGTGATAATATGAAAGTCGTAAATACTGTAATATTTGCAAACTTTAAATTCGTTTGCAAATTTTTATATTAAAATATTGCACTGCCAGGAGATCAACATCAATTTTCTCTCAGGTTCCCACCAGAAGATTAGGCAACAGTATGGAGAATTTTGCTCTTGATATCTTGCTAAAATACAATTAATATCACCACATAACTCATTTATGTTCTCCTTGGATAGATGTGCTATGACAACGAAGGGGTCTGGACGTACACTGTTGACACAGACAGACATACTATGGACAAACTTCATGTTATAAAACGGAAGAGCTTCTGTGTAGTCATTTACAGATCTGTTGGAAAAAATGTTGTGCTTGGAATGATGTACTTCGATTGATTTACACGTTAATTTGACATTCACAAAGGGCATCAGACTGAAAGATACCGCAGTACGTTCACGTCAAATTTGCTCACCTGCAGGCAGGGTGATGTTAGCACCGTCGACAATAGCTTGTGCTAGACTGTGATCTTCTGTCTCGGCAGCTGCTCGTAGAGCATCCCATATCTCCTTTCTTCCCTCGAAAGCCGGAGCAGTTTCCCAAAATTCGTCCCTCTTGCTGCGAAGCTGGCCGCCAGTGAGCGGAACTTCGGATGTCCAAGACGGTTTTTCCGATTTCAGTGGCTGATTGCGTCCAAGGGTAACTAAAAAAGCCAGAGCTATAGTTTAACTCTCTAACTTGACGAGGGAATTCTTAAACGTGTGCATCAGATCGAGCGCTTTAGTAGAAACATACCTCCTGGGTTTCCGAACTGATCGCTCGAGCCAACATGAACGCTGGGTTCATGCGATGTACCCATACAGCCCCCCATATTCACTGATCTTAGCGTGTCAAAGAGAGACTCGGTCTACCGCCAGCCCAGATGGCGGCTTTAGAATGTGATTTCACCATGCAATCGCCAGAATTTTGGCCAGGGCAAGACTACTTTCACCATCAAGTTGGCTCGATATTCAGCCAAGTGACATCACATATCGTACTGCGCATGCTCAACAGACATCTTTCTTCCTGTTTTTCATTCATTACTCCTTCATTCCTGATTTTAACCTGATTCCCGCTGAAATCGAAATTGCGATCGGCTAAAACCTCTCGTGCCTGAGAGACCTCATGCGATTTTACATTTTAGACAAGCGGGAGCGAGAAATAAGAGCAAATCATCGACAAAAACTTAACGTTTTTACGGTAAAAGAGGTTCAAAATGATGCGTACTTTTCTTGTCATACCTCCACAAATCATAATCTAATAATCAAATCCACAATTCATTGCACAAAACTATGCATGTCAACTATCCACAGTAACTTTCGGGCCAAACTAATGAATGTTTGCAGAGAAATCCTTGTTAACAGGTGGTAAACTTTTTCGTTAAAATCGGCCATTTTTGGGAAGAAGGCTAAGCAGCCTTTGCAATTTTTCGGAAAATGCTCATTTGAATCGTATGAAACTTTTAGGATTTCCGCATTAAATGTGGCCCTTAAGAAAGAGATAAGTAAGTACGCTAGTTTGCTTCCGAAAGTTTTAATGCATACCGGGTGGCAATACAAACACGAAACCCCTATAGAGTGTTGAAACAGAGCTAATAACGAGGAAGATTCGTCTGGTTGTGTGGCGTCCAAATTATATCCGTTTTGCGCCTATGGTGTCCCAAACAGGTACTATAACGAGTTTGGAAAATCTAACACAACCGTCGAATATTCTTACAAACCAAACTGGGACAGCAGATTAGAATCCTTTGTAACACACGAAGTATCACCTAAAACAACCAAGCTTGACCTCTGCGTTTGTACTACGGCTTGAAAGTTTAAGTCCGCGTTCATGCTTGGTGTCCGAGTACGATTCAGCGCTGGGCACCGCCTTTTCCTTTTTCTTTTACTGACGCCAGAGTTTGGCACGGGCAAGGTGCCCGACAAGGTCGATACTTTGCACTCAGCCACTAAAGCCTGGTCCTCACTAGCGCATAAGCATAAACATAAGCACAAGCATAAGCATAAGAATAAGAAAGCGACAGTGGCGACATAAGCATAAGCATAAGGAATGAACATGTTTGATCCTTATGCTTATGCTTATGTCGCCACTGTCGCTCTCTTATTCTTATGCTTATGCTTGTGCTTATGCTTATGCGCTAGTGAGGACCAGGCTTAACAGCGCACACAGTGTACACTTGTTTGTTTTGTTTATTGTTTTTGTTGTTGTTTTTCTTGCCGGTGCCCAGGCACTAGTGCTCGGGCATCAAGGAGTGAACACAATTTACGACTGACTTTCTTTTCTCGAATACTGAATTAAGATGTGATTTGAAAAGTAACCTTTCGAACACTTTCATTCGTACGTACGCTTTGCCAAGAACTATCCGATAAACTCTGTTATCCTTTCACTCCCAAGATCAAAATGCATATTCTCCCGACCTATTGAGAGGAAAATGCATGAGTGACGTAGTGAGAATTTATAGTTCAATCTGCTGTAATCTGAGCAAGGTATCAAAAGCAAAGTTCTCCTTACTGTATGATATATTTCTGGTGAGAAACTGAAGGAGAAAATTGAAGTTGATCACTCTTGGGAGTGAAAAGGTTAACCAATAACCCAAATTTAGCTAATACTTCTCCAATCATGCCTTGAACATAATCCACGTTCAATAGTTCAAGAATAACTGATATATACTAACACTGTTGCTATCGCATTCTTTGCTGCCTTTTTTTACGATATATTTCTGCAGCTGGTCCAACCGGCGGTGTAAAACCAAAGCGACGTACAAAGAAAGGGAAAGCCTACATTACACTTATACGATGAAAAGACTGCATTTCCTTTGAGAGAACGCTTTCCGATGACTGTTGAAAGTAGTTGTGTAATTTCCCTGGTTTTGCGTTTGCTATACGTTCCGATTGGCTTAGCGCATTCTTTGTCAATCAAGAGCAAAAGCAAAACCTGATTCCGATGTTCTCATGCAAGAAAGCAAGAGGTAAGGGCGTGTTCTCGCACTTCTGATTGGTTTCTTGTTCAAAGTAAAAACAAACGCGGATTACCTTGGCTTCCGATTGGTTGAGAGTTTCTTACAGCCTCTGTGATTGGTTGTGATTGGTGGTGTGCTTGCTTTGGTTTTAGTTTTCGACAGTCATCCGAAAACGGCTCTTTCTATAAACTAAACATCGTACAGTGTCGAAAAAAGTATGCCTATGATCACTTCCCACGATCAACAATAAAAATCGTCCACTCCGTAAAGTTTTTGTTGTACAATGTCCTCCTTCCTTCAAGAAGTACCTGTTCAAACTGCCGTCCGACTAAAATTGACCGCAACATAAGAAATAACAAGGATAAAAAACGTCCAGCTCCCGTTGCTACAATCCATGGTAGACAACTTTGCAAGCCAATCCACTTCTGTGTATCAGAAGTGTCCGCCTCTGCCTTTTTCGTCTCTTCCCTCCTTCACAAAGCGTTTGGCCAAATTGTTATTTATCATTACCTGGCTAAAGCTCTCCTTACCAGAAGGCTCTATGATGTCCAAAAACAACACGCCCTTTCCTTGTGCCACAAGCTTGGCGCTGAACCGTTTAAACAGCGGTAGGCTGGACTTGATGAATGCAATCGCTTCGTCTGACCATTGCTTAGTGTCGACCGGGGTCAAATGTGCGAGCGAGCACCGCAAAGTACAGAAGGGCAGGGCGAGGAACCTCTTCTCTAGAGGGCGAAGTTTGAAGCCTTCCAGCTCCTCCGTGTTCCCGAAATCCACGTACAACACTGAGCAGGACCCATTCGGCAAGGAACTCTTCACAATTGCACGGCACCAGTCCCCAGTTGCTGAAAACAGCGCCGCATAAAGCTGGCCTTCCTTGATCTCCAACTGACACGGCTTCGTTGGATGGTAATGTGAATTCATGTCCTGGGCTAGTTCGACCAGGAGTGGCGCGATTTTAGCGATTTGGGCGTACATCCTGCCCGGGGATACGATATCGGTGAGAATGATGTCAAACATTTGTCTTGGCCCAGGCAGATCTGCGCTTTCGATTGCAGGTTTAAAAACTACTTCTACCAGACTGCTGTCGGAACCTGCTGGGACGAACCGATCTGCAAACCCTGCAGGTCAAAAACACGCAAGCATGTTTGAATGAAGCAACTGTGCACTTACGAACATTAGGCACCCGGTGTTGTGTAAAATTAATCACAATTAATTTAATTTAAAAAATAACTTTTTCAGACCTGACTCCAAAAATGTATACCCTATTTCAGACCTGACTCCAAAATTTACACCCTATTTCAGACCTATTTAAGAGCTTTTTTTTTTCCTTTCCAACGATTTCTTCCATTTGCCGTGCAATGTCCGCGGCGACACATTTGTGTTAAAATCATACCCTATCCCAGACCAAAACGACAAAATCGATACCCTACTTCTGACCAAAAAGGCAAAATCTATACCCTATTTCAGACTAAAAATGCTTCAAAACAATACCCTTTGGGGCGGCACATAACTATGGCTCATATATGGGAGTACCCCCACCCCCGCCCCCCCAGGACTTATCTATAACCAACTGTACCTTTCGCAATCATTTCATTTGCAACAGCTGCTCGCCCGCGTCCATCCAGCAGCTCCACCAACCAAACATCGCCGTGAACGTAAGTAGGTTTGCACAGAAACTCTCTCTGGGTGACAAGTGATTTCAGGTAAGATATCGCCTCGCGACTCCACTCTTGACACTCCTTGGGCTTTCTAACTCCAGACAGCGAACACATCACAGAGAAACGCGGTAGGCTTTGAAAACGAACCGGGAGGTTGCGAACGCGACTCAGAGGCATCACTTCACTGTTGCCAAAGTCGATGAAGCGAACATGGACTCTACCGTCTTGGAGTATTTGGAGTACTTCTGCTCTGTACCACACGTTATCTTGGCTGAACTGTGCTGCGCACATTTCCTGTGGTCTGTTGAGGGCTGATGGCTCACCGGAAATACTGCGCATGTACTGATTCAAGGCCGCTACCAGAGTATTCAGCTTGCGCACAAAGTCCGGTTCCGTTTTCTGCACGAAAAATGTCCAAGGACTCAGGACCGAATTCACAATGCCTTTGAAGGGGGTCATATTGGGCAAGATCTGTCTGCGCGAATTCGAGGGGCTCACTCGTTTCACTGAGTCACGACCGCCCTTATTCACCGGTCCTTCACCCGGCGGAGATCTTGGAGACGTCGACTGGCGATGAGAGGCGAAATTGTTACCATTCACGGGGGGAGACTTAGGTACTTGTCTTTCCGGTCTCTGAGGCGAGGCACTCAAAGGTGATGAGTTTCCATAGGATTGTGGGCCACTGACTTTGGGAGGCCCTGTAGCTGACCCTTCTGGACTGTGATAGGAATTCGATGTCTGTGTCGGGTGAGTATAAGAAGGCGCATCATTAAACTGGGGAGCCGTAACACATGGGATGTTCGCACTATGATGTAAACTATTTTGCCCGTCGGGGGGTGAGTCGGGTTGAACTGGAGGTGTGTTGTGAGATAAAGAACCCGAATATAGCGGCTGGCTGCTGGAAGGCTGTGCACGCACTGGAAGGCCTGCATCGTGAGATGAAGCACTTGGAAATGCTGTTTGATGGAAGGGAGGCGCGACACTTCCAGTATCCGGCAGTGGAACCGGCGGCTCATCGTACGATGACGGTTCACCGTTGGAAAGTTGTGCATTCAATGGCAAGCCTGCATCATGAGACGAAGCACTTGGAAATGATGTTTGATGGAAGGGAGGCGCGACACTTCCAATAGAAGGCAGGGGAACCGGCGGCTCATCGTACGATGACGGTTTATCGTTGGAAAGTTGTGCATTCAATGGCAAGCCTGCATCATGAGATGAAGCACTTGGAAATGATGTTTGATGGAAGGGAGGCGCGACACTTCCAGTAGAAGGCAGCGGAACCGGCGGTTCATCGTACGATGACGGTTCACCGTTGGAAAGTTGTGCATTCAATGGCAAGCCTGCATCATGAGACGAAGCACTTGGAAATGCTGTTTGATGGAGGGGAGGCGCGACATTTCCAGTATCCGGTAGTGGAACCGGTGTTTCATCATAAGATGACGGCTGACTGTTGGGAAGTTGAGCATTCAATGGCAGACCTGCATCATAAGATGAAGCACTTGGAAATGCTGTCTGATGAAAGGGAGGCGTGACACCTCCAGTAGAAGGCAGGGGAACCGGCGGTTCATCGTACGATGATGGCTGACTGTTGGGAAGTTGTGCATTCACTGGCAAGCCTGCATCGTGCGATGAAGCACTTGGAAACGCTGCATCCTCGTGGAAGGAGCTGAAAACTGGCACTTCACGGGTTGTGTCGATCGACGATGGCAGCTTACTGAACACAGCAGCGATTTTTACTTGGGGAGACGTAACAGATGCCTTGGGAGCGCCCCCAGGAAGGTCCGGTGGAAAGGCTGCTTGATCATCGACAAATCCGACACTGGATTGCGATGATTGTGTGACTGGTATTCCTCTGTTGTCGACCAAGGCCGAGAACGGTTGATTCCGTTGATAAGAGCAATCTTCATCTGGGGACAGAAAGCTTTGAGACGACGGACCCAAAGACAGGGATGGATAAGTCGGTTGTTGTTGTTGGCTATCTAACTCGCTGTGCTGCACAGGAGAGTCTTGTGATGTGGATGTTAGTTCTTCCTGCTCCTGTCCTGTGGAGACAAACTGAGCGAATCCTCTGTTCACTAAGGCGTTACTCAGCGGTTGTCCCTCTGGGTCAAACAAGTCGACAAAAGTAACTTCCCCCGGTTCACTCTGCAATGTGGCTTGACACTTAACACCAAGGACTCTGCTTCTTAGGAATTCGAGGCCAAGTTCGCTACATTCTCCCAGCGTCTCCGCACCAGTTACTCCAAAAAGCGCGACTTTCCTAGCTTGCCTGGGGACGTTCGCAAATTCCTCTTTAATCTGCCTTACTCTGTCGATCTTAATGTCGTCGCTGTTACCGAAGTCAATGTACGTAACATGAACCATTCCATTATTCGCTACGTAGTCAACAACGACGCGATACCAACAGTTATCGAAGGAAAACTGTGCGACGCACAACTCCCCATTACTCGGGACGTAATTTTCAAACACAGATTCGCTGTAGGCCAACTGTAGGCCTTTGCGCAGTGCTTCTTGTTGTTCGATGTGTTCTGGGTAGAAGAGCTGGCACCATAACGCGCCAAGAGAGCAAACTTCAGTCACAACCACGTCAAGCGTGTTGCCCAGTGGCAGGGAAACAAACGGAAGCTCCTTGGCATAAAATCGACTGTGCCCTCCCCTACGGGGGACAAACGACTGTTCCGAGTCGGGTATAGGATTCCCCCCACTTGCAGTAGGGCTTCCTTGAGGTCCAGTGTCTGATAGCTCCTTGTCAGCAAGTTCAAGGCCTTCCGCGCGAACTCCGTGGCTTTCGTTGTGTGGTGTGGCCTCGTTACTCTCCGTCGGTGCTAAGGGCTTCTCGTCGCTCTCTCCGGAAAAACTCTTCAACCCAAGCAACTCAGCAACAACATCGGGATCACCTATATCAACATCGTCTTCGCTGATATCCACAAAACCCGCTTCCCCTGATTTTTCTGTTTGTTGAGCCTCGCACGCTCCTGGCAACTCCTTCTCATCTCTTTCGGCGCCAACTTCTTGTGTCTGCAGTTTCTGTACTTCTGCTGTTGTTCCTGGAGTTGTACCGGCAGCCACCGCGGTCTGTTTCGTCGTGGAATCTTTGACGCATGTCTTCTTGTGCTGTGGCCAGTCCTGCCGCTGACATTTTGGACTGCAGTAGGGCGTCTTACAGGCGGAACACCATTTCGAACCCATCTTAGTACACAGGGAACACGGCTTCAGAACAATTTGTGGAGCAAGACCTTGAAAGAACACCCACAACATTAGAGCTGTTTTCGAATGGCTGCCAAAAGTAATTGTGCTATTTGCTTTGCTTTAGCGGTTATGGTAGGTCGGTAAGTACAAGATAACACGGTCGATATGTCGTCGGTATGTCGTCGGTAGGTGGTCGGTAAGGTAACGTGACCGTTATGTGGTCAGTAAGTGGTACATGTAGATACGTAACGTGGTCGGTATGTGATCGGTAAATGGTCGGTAAGTGGTCGGTATGTGGTCGGTAAGTGGTTGGTATGTGGTCAGTCAGAATATAAACACAAACAAGACAGTGAAACAACCAGAACTTGACTCATATAATAACTTGGACTACAAATTCTCACTACCTGACCGTCATATATTTCTTGTTGACTGGTTAGGAGAATCTGAGCAATGATCTAGGGAGTAAGCTCACCTGTTTTCACAATGTCCCCTGGTGCTGTTGTGAGTCCAGCGACTGACTGGTCTGATGTTTTGCTCGGCATTTGTTCAGTGTTGTTATCTGCTTTCTCCTGGGATGTACCACTTTTATCATTTGCAGGACTGACACTGGGAAAACATTGCACATTAAACCTCAAGACTAAAGACATGGCACTAAAAACAGCAGTAGCAATTGCATAAACAGTTGTTGTCATGGCAATACAACAGCAGCTTTTGCACCAGCAATGTCAGTAGTATTAGCAAGGGCGGATCTAGAATTTTGAAGGCGGGGGTGGCTGGCCGCTGAGTATCGCTGTTTGAGTGCCGGAGGCGCAAGCTACTAGGGGGCTAGTAAATTTTTCAAAGACCACAAATTGCATGAGTGCCGCCTTTGAAAAATCCACTCATGCTCATTTAGTCCAAATAGTGTACTCGAAATCACGCAATTACCTAGTATATTACTAATGATGGTGCCTGCAGCACTGTAGTATTGGTGGTACTGAAGTTACAGGAAACTGTTTGCAGCTGCTTCCTTGTTAGGTTTATACAATACAGTAACTTCCCATTTACCTTGATGACCCATTCACAACTCCATAGTGGCACCCTCTCTTCTCGTGAACAGGTTTGGCAACAGATAGAGAAACCCTGAGCCTGATTCCCTGCCCCAGGTCAAAGCCATCCAACTTTTGGATTCCACATTCTGCTTCCCGCACCGTCTTATAGCCTACAAACCTAAAATGGATAGAAAGTTGTAAAACACTTTGCATGTCATTGACAGCATGTGACTGATCTTTAACAATAACTGCACAATCACGCAAGTACTGCATAGTCAAAGCTATTTTGTAGGCGACCACCTCAGGAATTTGAAAAAGTGGTAGTCGTACAGGACCACTAGAACAACAGCAACTAGAACTAGAGCCTGGACTTTCAATTTGAGATCTTAGGTGATATGTTATATTATTATTTACTGTAAATGTGATCATTCACGTAGTGTACACTTTTAGTGTAAGTGTTGACTAATATGAATTAGACTATTTGAGTGGTTGCTCAGGAGAGCTTAAAACAAAGAAAAGAAAACAGTTGCTAATTTCCAGAAGTGGTCCTGATCGCCTACTGGAGCGGCTGCTTATGAGAGCTTTTAATTACATAGTTTGAATGTCAATTCAAACAGGGTTTAAGGATGGCAGTCATAACTACAGTAAAGCTGGTTGCTCACGAGAGTGGTGTAAGGAGAGCTTTAACTGTAGTTTTTCTAAATGCTATAGCTGGGCAAACTAATGACTTAGGTATTTCACAGTAATTTCATTATTTCACAGTATGGAGCTCAAAACATCTGAGATTTTTGCACAGCCAGCCAAGTTTGTCTGTTGGACTGGTCTACAGCATGTGGTGGACCAATAATATTAGGCAAAATATTAGGAAAAAGTTCTGTACATCATGGCTCACCCTATTCTGGTGTTGAAGCTTGAATTTGTTGATGGAACTATCTTGCAGTAAACCACCTCTCCAGCTTGACTGAAAAGGTTCTTCAAACCTGTCTGCATATTGGATAATAAAATGTGAAGATGAACATTAACAGGGCATGATGAAAACAAAATACAACACTACAATCTTCACCCCAGGCAGCTTGCACAGCCATACAAAACTTGTGACTTGCTAATCCAGATGTAGTTCAAGTACAGTATGAAAGCCTTAAATGCATGGTCAAGTCAAAACAGATCAAGGTTGGTACTGTACACCATAATTTGATAATAGTTTGGCCCCAGTGTACACATTCATAATTTTACAACATGTATACTGTACCTGTGTCATCTCTAAAGGAATGCCCTTGATAAAGAGTCGTACATCTTCTTCTGATTGGTTACTGGAGAGCGGAGAGCTTGCACTAACATCTCTAGAGAAAATAATGAATGTAGTAGTAATAAATAATATAAGAATGACAGTTGAATGACATAAGAATGATTTTTACTGCAGGGGATACTGTGTAATTCTATCATCAGTACTATATTATAAAATAACTATGATACTACGCGCACCCTGATTGGCTAAATAACGTGTTAGATAAGAGTATATTACATGCTTACGGGATACACGATGTTTTTTACTTGACTAATTATTTTATAAAAAGAAATATATAATGTGTTCCCGTGTAATATAGTCTCATCTAAACACTTGGGAAGTTGGGAGAACACTCGAGTAGCACCGGAAACCACTCGGCGACCTCGTGGTTTCCTTACACTACTCTCATGTTCTCCCAACTTCCTGCATGTTTAGATGAGGCTATATCACACGGTGACGCGTTATATAGTTCTTAAATATAAGATCACTAGCCCTGCCAGCTATGCTGAATTCCTACAACTATAGCTATTGTATATAATGTGTAAAAACAAAGATACAATCATGTACTTTACTATGCTTTTACCAATGGAGGTTCTGGTAAAATATAACAATACCCCCAGGTATATATATCCTGCTAGATAATTAAGTGAGACATACAATACCAGTGCTCGACATTAAGGTTTTAGGTTGGTTGCCCTTTAGACTGTAGATTGACTTCAAGCAATAGAAAGTTTCATAATTTCTAGTTGCCCGGCCCAGAATTTACCTGCCTGACCAAAAGTTTTGGTTGCCCCGGGCAACCAGGCAACCGTTAATGTCGAGCGCTGAATCCAATCACAGTCAAAAGCATCAGGACAACTAGAAGCTTATCCTCTCCCCAGCTGAATGTTGGGCGGTTGTGCCCTGTTCTGCTAGCCCCATAAAAGGAGTTGCAACATTGAATGTGGAGAACAGTCAGGGTGTTTGCAATTGGGGTGAAAATAATATTGTGTTCTGGCTGTTACTAATAGGGAGCATAAGCAAACTAATGTAAGATGGCTACAGCAACCCAAGGAGCCTGCAAAAATATATTATTATATATCTGTATTTTTTGTCCCCTAGCATTCCCTAATGGTCGCTCAATTTGTTCATTTTTGGCTGAGGTTCTATTGCAGTTCATCCTCTATTACTGATAAGAATTAATCAATTTCTTATCCACGTTCTGATAACCATTTGAAGTCACATGCGAGAGCATGATGAGCTACAGTGGCGCCTAAAGGTTTTAGGACATTCCACGCCCAATTTATCGTGCACTACACGCACTTTACATGCTATCGCGTTGACTACACGTATTCATAGACTTGAGTGTAATCAACGCATCTTGGTGCTTAAGGTCTCTAATGATACAGGATTTTACTGTATTTTAGTGGTACCATATCTTATGTAGGTTGGGATGAAACTGTACCCTGGAATGCAACGAGCAAGCTCCTGCGTGCTAGGCTCCTTGTAGCTGTTGAATGCAGCACTTTTATAATCATCAGTCATCGGGTCCCAAACAGCCAACGAGCCTGATCCACCTGGTGCTGACTTGTCAGCCCAGACAGTGCTGAACAAAATAATAAAGAACAACTCATATAACTTTAGGCTTGCTTTCGTCACAATGCGAATATCTCCTTAATAATACCTTCCTATCTATTCTCCCAACAATGCTTAAACATTCCCTGCATTCTTCACTTCAAAACAATGCATTTACACACATGATCACGACAGCATGCATGCATGAGTGGTCGTGGTTTCCCCCTTGCTGTGTGTAAAATACCAGTAATAATAAATAAATAGTGCGAAAATATTTAATATCTTACGAATAACGTGTTTAATGTGCCCAACGTTCTAAACTCATCCTTTAGTAAAATATATGTTAAATTTCAGTTGACATATAGCTTGCTACTCGCGTAAATCTCTGGACCACTTTTTCGTAATCCAATCAAGTTTGTGGGTTAGAAAAATGGCAAATTGTCCCACACGTTCATATCTTACCGGCTGATCTCGCTCCCTCCACCGTTCTGGTTTACAGTGAGGGGTTCACACATCTTGTCCACAAGAAAATAATGTCAAGCTATAGCAGAAGTACACACGAGGTCCGGAAAACTGAGGGAGACTGAACTCCACGGAATGACGTCATCCAAAAGCCAAGAGTCTGAAACTGACGCGGCAAAATCTTTACGATGTCAATTTTATCACAGACATGGACCCCTCCATGTAATAAGACGATAAACATTCTGAACAGTTACAAAACATTAAGCTAAACTACCGGCCCATCGAGGTATCGGGAAGCGAATTCCCACGTAAGGATGGTTACCCCCTCCTGCAGTCTGATCATATCATGTCAGCGGTCGCCCCTCAACAATAACTGATTGACAAAAGTGCAGTGATAAATAAACAAACGTCACATCGGAGTGAAATAGCGTGTACGAAGAAAGACGTAAAGTATAAAATATCTAAGTTCCTAAAGCGTTTTATTTGAAACGTGCATACAATACTCTTTTATAGAAAATTAGCGCTTCGTGTAAATTTAGTATAAAATGTAACTAAAATCAACGTGAATCAGAGAAAAATATCCAGGAGGGGGGAGGGGAGGGTCCCATCAATACTCGGTTGCTGGTCCCCATTCCCCCAAGGGTCTGAAGTTGCTAGTCCCCATTCCCCCAAGGGTCTGAGGCTGGTCCCCATTCCCCCAAGGGGCTTAAGGTTGCTGGTCCCCATTCCCCCGAGGGGTGTGAACCTCTGCGGGAAGCTGGTAACGAGTCATTCACAAATCATCCTTTTTTTATTGCTTTATATATTGCTGGTCCCCATTCCCCCAAGGGTCTGAGGCTAGTCCCCATTCTCCCAAGGAGCCTGAGGTTGCTGGTCCCCATTCCCCCAAGGGGCTTAAGGTTGCTGGTCCCCATTCTCCCAAGGAGCCTGAGGTTGCTGGTCCCCATTCCCCCAAGGGGCTTAAGGTTGCTGGTCCCCATTCCCCCGAGGGGTGTGAACCTCTGCGGGAAGCTGGTAACGAGTCATTCACAAATCATTTATTTACATTTCGGAGCGATGCTACCTAACACGAACACAGAAAACGGCAACTAGAAAGAAACCATAACAACGCGAAAATTACGGCTGCTTCACGTTTTGATTAGTTATTAATACAGTGGGGCGACCGCTGACATAATATAATCAGACTGCGGGAGGGGGTAATCATCCTTACGTGGGAATTTGCTTCCCTCGAGGTATCGTGTTGACCAAGAAGTGGTTACACAGGATCGAGGGCAAATATTGGTCGGGAGCTTCTGCCGAGGATGGCCCTGGGAACGAGGTTGCCTCAGGGCGATTGTAGAGACCGCTTCTAAGATGACCGCGGGCGTGGTTTGAAGCTGATCGGCGACCGCTGACATAATAATTCACACTGCAAAAATGGCGGGCGATAGCAATGAAGAAGAAATGCGCGATGAAACCGTGCCGAAGTTGAAGTTGATGGGCGTAGCTCAAAACTGGATTTTCGAATACTGCATGTACCATCTATGGCAGCAATTTATCAGAGGAGAAGCCCTGTCTGAAGAATATCAGAAAGCCTTGATAGGTTTGTTTACATGGACATGCTGTCTTCTTCGTGTTTTGCGGAGTTTTCTGTGAAGTTTGCTGCAGATTTGTGTACGCTTGGAACGTTGTCCTTTATACAGTCCGAAGCTAGCTGATACTATAGGAAAATATTCTCATGACATCAATCATAAAAGCTGATTACAATATTAGAATTCTCACTACATCACTCATACAATTTCCTCTTAAAAGGTTAGGAGAATCTGCATTTTGAACTTGGGAGTGAAAGGGTTAAAACCCACTCCACTGCGTGAGAGAAATGCACCCTTATTTATAGCAAACTGCATCATCCCGCAATCTGCGTAAAAAGTAGCTGGTTTTCTGTGTACCTGGGTTATTGTAAGTGCGACTTGAGATGTTTTGCTTACAGTCAACTCTGTCTAAGTGGACACCTCTCTAAGGCAGACAGCATACATAGTTTGGTCTGTACCGATTTTCACTTGTTTCTCTGTAACTGAACTCTCTCTAAGGCAGACACCTCTCTTAGGCGGACACAAAATCTAGTCCCGACGGTGTCCGCCTTGCCTTAGAGAGAGTTCACTGCATTTCTTTTGTCATTTCAGATATTCTCCACTCTAAAATTGGTCAAGACCCTGACGACATGTCAGGCAGGTTTAACTGCATACGGTTGATATCCACGCTTTGCAAAGTGCGAGACAATGACACAGGACAGGATGTACAGCACCTTAAACAGAGCATGAATATTTTTGACATCATACTGGAAGTTTTTCCATTTTCTACCTTGGAGAAGACTCACATGCGTAGCGTACTTAAACTACAGGTACTGTGATCAATCAGAACTGTTTGTTGGCTATATGCATGCACAGTATTGGCCTAGCTGGCAAAACAAGGACACATTGTGGTGGCAACATTGTGTCCTTCAATGTTTTTAGGGTCAGGCGAAACTAGCGCAACATTATTGCTTCCGCATGGACACAAGAAATGTTTCTGAAGTTTGTCCAGGACACAAATTTGTGCCCACAAGAAATGTTTGGTGCATGGCAAAACAAGTCAACATTTTGGGAAAGTGCGTGCACTAGCAATGTTGGGCCGCCCACAAGGTGTTCAATGCAATCTTAGTAGGCAGAAGGTAATCACAAGATTTCAAGTGCAATTTGGAATAAATAGCATAATTGCTCAAGCACTGCACTGCTCTCAGCCAATCAGATTGCAGAAATTTTTATAGTCATAATACCATTAGGTTTAATTAGTTTCTGTGTTTTTATTGTAGACATTGCTAGCGAGCTATAGAAGTGATACAAAACGGAATTCAAAGAAACTGTTTCGCAAGTTGTATATTGAAGAAGAACAAGAGTTTGAGGTAAACTTTCACTTATTACTGTATATTACTTTATTAACAACAACAACAACAACAACAACAACAACAACAGCAACAACAACCTTTTATTTCTACCTAACAGTAATTACAATTTTACAATTTTATAAGGGTTAGGCTTAGGGTTATGGTATAGTGGTCCTGTCGGTTCTGTTTTGTCGAAAAATGAAATCACTTCACTCTTCCCTTCAGACACATGATTTAATATCTAACTATAAAACCCTAGGGGATCTTTAAACTACTCATTTTGTTTCCATCATAAAATAGTAGCCAAAAGGGTTTTAATAATATCTTTCATGCTGTTACTATGCTGGCAGGAGTACAAAGAAGAGATCAAGAATCTGTTTGCATCACAAGATGTGCAAGCAAACGAATCTTTCCTTGGGAAACACACATTTGAGAATTTTCTGGAAGACCTTTCGAAGTTTTTAGCCCCCTTTTGGAACCAGTTTCCTCTACCGCTCCTCGAAGAGGTTTGGCCAATAATTATTTCATGATTCATTTGATTATCAGTTTGATAGTATACCATTATGCATTGAATGTACACTACTGTATGTCTGTAAAAGAAAAATGCTAATTCATATTCCTCTGCTGTGCAAGAGCCTGGTGTGTAGGTTGGATGGAACTTCAACCCCAGGCACTTTTGCTGTATTTTATAATTATGAAGGTCTTATCCTTGGGACACCTTCCTAAGAAATTTAGGGGTCCAAATTGAAATTTTGTGCATCCAATAATGCATAATAAATATTGGATGCAACAGTGTTGTAAACCAATGACAGAATGGGTATGTGGCCCACTCTCCTCAGACTGCATGCATTCCCTTTACAATTTCTTGATTATAATCCTTAAAGAGATTACTGTTTTGTTAATTGTCAGTAAAAGCTTGTCCATGTACAGCTTCTATTTTTAAAAATACTTGGGGGTGAAATGTCCATCCCCTTTGTTACTCAAATCCCCCTCCCCTCGTACACATGCGCAGATGCCCATGAAGGTATTACAGCTCTGCTCGTATAATTTTAAACCTAACATTTTTACATTGTGATTGACTATCACTTTGTAATTTCCACCTAGCCTATGCCACATACGCCTCTGGCATTGGCTCTATTCCTGTAATTTAATTTATTGTAATTGAACAATCGCAATAAAGGCATGACTTGTTTGTTTTTATACTGTTGTTGCAGAAAAAGGAACTGTTCCAGGATATGGATGAGGACAAGTAAGTAGTAGTTGTTGTTTTTCTTTGCTGGACAGATTAGTTCTGTATTGATTGTCACTGATGTGAAGCAAGAGCTCCTTTAATTAGCCACTGTACTTTTCAGTAATCCTAGGCTTAAATTCACATCAGAACTTGTGTAGTAATAGAGAGGTAACGTGCCATTTTTGATGGATATTATTTCTTGTTTAACTTGGCATGAAGCAGTAATCTTTTCTTACCTTACGTTGGAACTGAGTCAGCTAAGCAATCTTTTTATTTTAATGGTAGTAAGATTTGATAGCTACATGTAAGATTTGATAGTAAGAGGGGCTACTGGGGTTAATGTAATTATATCTAAGGGTAACTGTTTTCCATTTTTCTTTAAATCTTCTAACTTTGAAGTTTTATAGATAACCTGTTGATATCAGTTTTTTGTAAGCTGAAAGGTCCACCCTGTATAAATATAGGTTTCTATCTATCTATTATACTAAATTAAAGTATATCTTTCCAAGCTCTGGAGAAAAATTTCTCACCATTTAAAGCCATGAAATTACCAGGTTCTGGGTCCCGGAATTTTCTTTTTGTACCATTAGAAACTCCTGGAAAGCTCCAGGAATTCCATCTTCTCTCAGTAGTAGGAACCCTGGTTACAGTAGCATAGCAAAGGCTGATCATCCAGTCATCAAGTTCACTTCTCTACTTACTTTAATACATGTAGAATTGATGACAGAATCCTAAAGGAAATTCACCTGGCTGTAGATGAATCAGAAGATACAGAGAAAAGTTGGGAAGCAATAGTCAAAGGAACACATCCAGATATCGTAGCATTTAAACAGGCAAACAAGCCTCAACAACCAAAACGAAGTGAATGCCGTGAATTGAGGACCAAAAATGGATTGCTTCCAGCTGATTATGTAAGTACGATACAAAAGTCTTTCAGTATCTGTCATGGGAATATTTTTATACATTTGAAAAACAGAGAGATTTTAATGTCGATCTATTGGCGAGTGGTACAATCAAGTGGTACATCACTACAGAGAAATTTGTACTTTGATGTGTGTCAGACAGACAGTGCAGACACTGTAAACTGCATCCAAGATGCTCCAAATGGACTTCAAAAAGGAAAAAAGAAAACCAAGAAAAAAGGGAAAAGGAAATTGATGTCACTCATATTTCACGGAGGTCCCGCTAGTATTAAATGAATGACAATAAAAATGATCTTCACACTTAACTTGAGGACCTTCATGAAAAGCATCTGCGGGTGATGAGGCCTTCCTTGTTATTATTGCCATTACCTAGGGTATGAACAAAGCAGTCAAAGTTGCAAGACCAAGTGTACTGGTGTCACTAGGTTTGCTTAATTTGAAATATAAGTGTTTTGGGAACTGGGTGGCAGATCCAAAGTTATGAGGATTACAACATATCTATAGCTGATTAAACAATATTAGTTCTCATTAAATCACTAATTCAATTATGTGCTATTTAAATGTTTTTTATAAATCGCCACATCACAGCACTACTTAATGTATGAGTTGGTGTTCAACAGACAAAACCAGGCTCCAGCAAAGATTCCATTCAAGACCATATTGAGCGATGCAAGGAAGCCAGGATGCAACTTGAGAAATCTTCAAAGAGACTGTTGTAAGCACATGTATGGTACAAGACTCGTTGTGCCAGATTTCCTTGGGGATGTGATAATATAATCATAATATTTAGATAAATCATATCAACATAATTATTATAGTATTAGTATCTTTGTTTTTTTGGCTTAATTTTTGCAAATCTGATGTTGAAAGAGGCAGGGCCTACAGCCTTTTATAGCGTGCCTTCATGTTTAACCCTTTCACTCCCAAGAGTGACCAACTTCGATTTTCTCCTTCAGTTTCTCACCAGAAACATATATGATACAGTAGGGAGAACTTGGCTTTTGATAGTTTGCTAAGATGAAAGCTGATTAAACTATCAATTCTCACTACATCACTCATACATTTTCTTCTCAAAAGGTTGAGAGAATCTGCATTTTGAACTTGGGAGTGAATAGGTTAAGAGGGACTTGACTGTATTTTGTTTCCCCTCTTTATTTCAGGTCCTCAATGAGTTCAAGTAGTCCGTCGAGTGATGATGATGATGAAACAGTTAACACAAGGTACAGCATGACATGGTCAATGCATGACATATATTTTTGTCCCACAAATGCGAAAAGGAAATGCAAAAGTGTATACTGATTTTTTTTTTTCGTGAGTAGTGACAAATGATCTGGATTTTTGAAGTTGAACAAGATGAATTGTAGCACTATTCAAAGTCAGGCTAATGTTTGGTCTGAACTGTTGTGGGGAGTGGTTCAAAAGGAAGTATTGTGGGAACTAATTAGATGTAAAACTTTACTAGTCCCAAGAGCGTTGATTCAGCACATTTTTTTCAAACCATGTCATGGGCCCTGCTTGGCATACAGTAAAAAATTCTTCAAAATAAGTTAGCTTAGTTGCCTTTACCCCCTTTTACTCCCATACTCAAAGTACAGATTCCATGAATCTTCAGCCTTTATCTGAGCAAGTTACAGTTATCAAAAGCTAATTTTTCATTTCTGTACGATATATTCTTGTGAGAAACTAAAAAAGAAACTTGCAGGTGAATACTCTTTTGGAATTTTACTGAGAATAATGTTAGTTAGGTTGATGGGCATATAATACTTTCACTCCTAAGAGTGATCAACTTAAATTTCCTCCTTTAGTCTCTCACCTATACAGTGTATCATAAAGTATGGAGAACTTGGCTTTTGATAGCTTGCTCAGATGGTACCTGATTAAACTATGAATTCTCACTACATCACTCAGATTTTTAGGAGAATCTGTATTTTGAGCTTGGGAGTGGAAGGGATAACCTTGAACCGGATATGTGATTGGGGACTTGTGTGACTAAGATTTGCTTTTACAGTATGCTTTCAAGCTCTAGCCATTCTCCACAAGCTATGATGTCTAAAGTGGTTCGAAGACGTGGTTGGATGAAACCTCAACCAACATCAGAAGAATTGGAGTGGGATTCATCAGACGAAGATGTGGACACCCGGCATAAAGTGATAAGTAAGGGTTATCAGAGACGAACTTTCTAACTATTAATCCTTTCACTCCCAAGAGTGATGAACTTTAATTTTTTCCTTCAATTTCTCACCAGATATATCATACAGTAAGGAGAACTTGGCTTTTGATACCTTACTAAGTTGAAAGCTGATTAAACTAGGAATTCTCACTACATCACTCATACAGTTTCTTCTTAAGGGTTGAGAGAATCTGCATTTTTGAGCTTGGGAGTGAAAGGGTTAAAGCCCTGGCCAAACGGTTATCCCAGTCGAGCCAACTCAAGCCAACTCAAGCCAAGGCACAAGAAACCAGAATTCAAATGCAATAACAAAGCTGACGAAATCACCTTGCGTTGAAGTTTTCTTGACATGGTTCAAGTTGGCTTTGGGTGGCCAAACGATGAAAAACTTGGGAAACCAGCTCTAAAGAGAACTAGATTGACTGCGTCGGCGTGGAGAATACGTTTAACTTGGATCGACTGAGGGTCGATGTGTGAAAACTGGGCGCCGTGAAAGAATTTGAAGCTGGCGTTTCGAGCGCTAGCCCTTTGTCTGAGCAAATTGGCTTGAGTTGGCTACAAATTTTAGCGGAATCAAACTTGAGCCAACTCGAGACAACTCATGCCAACTTGGTGGCCAAACGATGGCCAACTCGCAAAGTTGGCATGAGTTTGCAAAAAGTCACACTGTGTATTTTCTTCCAGAACTGCCACCCAGGAAGAGAGTGCTTCGAATAGATTTAATTAAGCCGATCGTGCGTAAGCGACGCAAATGGAACGAAGAGGAAACGAATTGGCTGGCGGATGGAGTGGAAAAGTTTGGAGCAGGCAACTGGGCGACGATACTCAAAGGATACCCTTTTAAAGGCCGCACAGCGGTAAATTTAAAAGACCGCTGGAGGAATATGCAACATTGAACTACAAGAGTAGGATTGAACTGGTGCAGTCGTACCACAAGTTGCTGTTAAACTGGTTGATTCTTTGTTAAGGTTAAGTGCGCAAAAACTGGTTCATCTGTGTAATCCCAATTCGATGAGTTCAGTCCGAAACCGAGAGATTCGTGCGCTGGTGTATTGTTCTGTGACACGAAGTCAAAGTGCAACTGTTACATGCGCTAAAGATTGTCACGCTCGAAGTTGAAGTGCAGCTCTGGAGAACAGGAATGGCGCAGCAATAGTTGCTGCACAGTAGCACCTGAAATGTGATAACATGGCGCACAGTGATACCCATCTTTTTGTCGTTCACGGCGGGATGCAAGTGGCGCATTTTCAGTAAGAACAGAAAAACGTATTTGTTTGACTTGGTGTATTTTGATGTCCAAATATTGCTCGATTTGAACGAGATTTTTTGTTTTCGTCAAAATAAACTATATTAACAGGTAATCCGATCTGTATATAAAGTTCGCTTGGTTCACTTCGCTGTCATAATGAGTGAACGGATTTTTTGAATAAAAACGGCGAATATTTACGGAAGGAGTCAAACAAGGGATGTACAAATGGCAGTTGACGTGTTTATTTACAGATGTTGCAAACTCGGCTTTTAAATCCCCTTTAAATCCATTGTTCAAGTTTTCGTGCGCGGCCGCCATATTCCCGCCATTTCGCAAGGAATGCCTGACTGATTTCGTCTTTCAATAATGGCGGATTCCCCCACCTTTCAAGCAAAATCTGCTCGAATAACGTCAATAATGCTTTGCAATTTGTGCTAGGTATGTATTAACATGTACAAGTAGGAGGCGAGCAGCCCAGGAACAGCGTCTAGCATTTTCTGTTAAGGAGTGGTGCACGGCACACTTTCAACAATTTGTAATAAATCTATATCAAATGGACCTCCCACTAGCAAAATCTGGGGCTGAATGAATTAGTTCATGCTTCCATCAACATCACAGTCCCTCTGAAAATAAAAGGCAAAAGTGTCAAGACAAATTATCTATACCCTATTTCAGACCTAACTACAAAAATGTATACCCTATTTCCGATATTTTTTTCATGTCCTCAACAACCGATTTCTGTTAAAATCATACCATATCCCAGGCCAAAAAGACAAAATCGATACCCTATTTCAGACCAAAAAGGCAAAATCTATACCCAATTCAGACTAAAACTGCTTGAAAATGATACCCCTTGGGGCAGCAACATACATATATGGCTTATATATGTACATATGGAAGTACCCCCCTCCCCCCCCCCCCTTTTTTTTTCTGGGTGCATCCCATAGTATTCTTAAAGTGCTTCCAAAGATCTCTAGGGCTTTAACTGTTCTCAATAGACTCTTAAAAATGAAGACTTTTTGCTTTTTTGATGGATCTTGTTGCCAACTGGCCGGAACTGTCTGTTGTTTCCTTTGTATAGTTTACTCTTTTGTTTCAGTTCTTTGTATTCTACCATATGTTACTTCTTTTTGGGCTACTTAAGGCAATAGTTTTTTTATCAGTCTTCAGTCAGTCAATAAATCAATAAACCTTTTTGTGTATCTGTGAAGTCAACCCAACAAATCTTCAGCAACCGGACATCTCACGAGTCTAGAGTCGAGTCATCAACATATTTGGTCCTTCGAGCCGGATGGCAGAATTTGGAAATGATTGACTCTAATCACGAGTTGGAAGGTTCACCGAGACCGAGAGAAGATTTAAACATCAAAGCAAATGAGTATGCAACAAGCACAAAGCAAGACGTTGTCGGCGGTGCAAGAACAAAAAAGCCCACATTAAATGGCAAAACTGTCAATCTGCCCAAAGGAAAATATTGCGTCAAATGAAGAAAATAGAACTGTTCACTGAAGACTATGACAACGTGCACATAGTTCAGAGTGAACTGAAGACTTTGCATGAAGTTCTTGAAGACCTGCAGAAAGCACACGTCTTATGTGGTACTCTGACCACAAAGGAAGAAAACTCATTGCAAGGGACTAATACCAAGAGCACAAGATAATGGGTGATCTCATTGACAAAATCGGAAATTGGACTATCTTGGCAAAGCGCCAAATAGAGGAACAGCTCAATAACGGTTCAATTATCTCCAAACTGTCTAACCGTTCCAAGGCTTCTTTAAGAGCTTATCTGTCTCTACGAGAGCCACAGAAAGAGCCAAAGCAGCAGAATTACTTGCCAGAGCCGCTATGCTAGAGAAAAAACAAGCTCTTCAAAATGAAACTGTAAAGCTTGAACTGCAGGAAGGGGTTGGAGTGGCTCAAGCTCGTGAGCGCGCATACGCTCAAGTGGAACAAGAACTGAACTTTAACGACGGGATGAATGAATATCTCGATGAACACAAAGTTACAGTCACAGCAACCCGCTTCTGCTTTATCAAAGGCTTTATCTGTCTCTCAACCTATTGAGCTACGGCCCCCAGTGACGAGCGTGATTACAACCAGATTTTCACTGAAAGCAGACAAGTTCCCTGTAACCGAACTTTGGAAGAACTGTACCCGGAAGGACAACCAAAGAAACTAATAAAGGGGAGTCTATTCATGGACCCCAAGAAGGGTTACCTGGAAGCAAAACAGCTGCTGGAAGAAAAGTACGGTGACACGTAGAGGATCTCCAATGCTTACCTCAAGAAAGTAACTGAATGGCCAACCATCAAACTGGGAGATGACGTTGCCCTTGATCGGTATTCAACTTTCCTGATCCAATGCCTTAGCCTTGACGTCACTCTCTTTCTTTACGATCTTGGACCACTCGCAAAAATCTCCAAAACATGGTGAAGAAGCTCCCAATGCAGCTGCAGGATCGTTGGTGCAGTGAAACCAACAAAATGAGACTCGATCAATATACCATTCCCAAATTCAGTGATTTTGCCAAGCTCGTGAAGACAGAAGCGACAACTGCTACTGATCCAGTATTCTCCCACAATGCCCTGGGCTCACTTCCCAATGTAAAGAGAGCCACTGCCACAAGCAAAGGGCTCCCAACGTACGCTCCCCCAGTTACGTCACAATTTATGCAACCAGTCATTACCACAACAAGTCATCAGAATGAGACTGCGACTCCTTTCTTCCAGTGTAACAACGTACACAGAGAAAACGAACATGCATCGAGGAAGCACCGTCATTGAGCAAAATCAGCCTTTTTTGAGCAAATGCAGGCTATGATCTTTGGAGCCAAATCAAGCCCATGTTGTGCAAGTTCCTGTTTGAAACAAACAGCTCTCGACCACTCTCAAGAGGACGACAAAGTAACGATCCAAACAGCTTTGAGAGACCATTACATGGACAATCTACTCAGGTCTCTTCCATCGGACCAGGAAGCAATCAGCCTTGCATTGCAAGTGATTGACTTCCTGACAAGGAGTGACTTTCGCCTCACTAAGTTCATGAGCAACAGCCGAGAGGTCCTGGCCAAGCTACCAGTTGCAGATTACGCCCACCAGTCACTGGATCTAGAACTGGACAGCCTTCCTGTCGAGCGGGCACTAGGTGTGCTTTTGAACGTGGAATGGGATACTCTGGATATCAAGATCGTGCCAAAACTTTTCGCATCAACCATGAGGTATCCTGAAACAGACCTCTTTTATCTTTGACCCACTTTGGCCTAGTGGCGCTGTTTGTGTCAAGGGCCAGATTGATCATACAGGAACTGTGGAGGCGAGAGCACACAATGGATCAGCCAGTAACGGGCCCAGTATCTGACGCTTGGGAAACTTGCAAGACGGAACTTCCGGACATGGCAAAGCTATCAATCCCCAGATGCTACAACAAGAGTGAAGGTCGCATGGTACAGCGCCAACGTCATGTGTTTGCTGATGTGTCTGAAACGCCTTTAGCGCTGTAGCTTACCTAAGACTCCAGTCTGAAGACGACATTCACCACTGCTCCTTTGTGCTTGGAAAGGTGAAGCTGGCTCCAGTCAAACCTTTGACAGTACCGAGATTAGAGCTGCAAGCCGCGGTCCTGACAGTACGGATTGGCCAAACCACCCAGAGAGAGCTAGATATTTAGGCTGAGCAGATCACCTACTGGACAGATTTAACTACCGTGCTCCAGTACACCAAGAGTGAGAAAGCCAGATTTCACACTTTTGTAGTCAACAGGGTTGCTGAATTGAGAGAAGGCTCGGATCTGAACAAGTGGAGGCATGCTCCTGGCTACCTAAACGCTTCTGACGACTGTTCCAGGGGCTTATCTGCACAAGACCTTACACAAGAAAGCCCATGGATCCAAGGACCGAGTTTCCTCTGGCAAGACGAAAGTCACTGGCCAGAACGAAAAATCTGCCGACCTCCTGGTTACTATGACCCTGAAGTTTAAGTCGAGATGTGGTCCACTTTCTCTTCCAAAGTGGACAACGCCTTAATGGATCCAGAGAAAACCTCCTGAATTAACCTACGTAGAGTGACCACATGGATCAAGAGATTCACTGCTAAATGCCAGAGAAAGCTGAAAAAGCAAGTGTCTAATCTCACTGCAGATACGAGGTGTCCTTCAAGGAGTTAGCCTCTGTTTTATCACTCATTTCTAAACCAGTAGGGCATGGCACCAGCGACACTCAGAAACGTCTTGGTGAAGTACTCAATATTGTCAAGAACATTCCATCATACGTAGCTTCAGAGTATATATACATGAAAACTCCCTGCGTTCCAGTTGGTATTCCAGGAATTCACTCTCCGCATCTAATGTTGTGTCACCTAGCCAAGTCTCTGTGAAGATCCAGTTGGAGTAGTAGCATTGGAGCTTGCAGATTGGATTAGTTCTTGGAATGCGTGCATATAAATGCCCTGTGGTAACTGCTAGGCCAAGTTTGCTAACGCAACCTTCAACAAGTTGCTGCTGTGCACTGAAGCAGCTCTTCTTGTACAGTTTTGCAACAGGGTTTTGTTGCAATTCTTACCACGACCCATGTCAACAAAAACAAAGACACGTTCTTACCTTAGTCCAAGAGGTGTAAAGTGATAGTCACACCAGGACAACAAGGAGACAACAGCAGGGTGAGAGGCAGTAACACGCCAGGGCGACAACCTAAACACGCCAGGGCGACAATCAAACATGCCAGGGCGACAACCTAACACGCCAGGGCGACAACCAAACACGCCAGGGCGACAACCTAACACGCCAGGGCGACAACCAAACACGCCAGGGCGACAACCTAACACGCCAGGGCGACAACCAAACACGCCAGGGCGACAACCTAACACGCCAGGGCGACAACCAAACACGCCAGGGCGACAACCTAACACGCCAGGGCGACAACCTAACACGCCAGGGCGACAACCTAACACGCCAGGGCGACAACCTAACACGCCAGGGCGACAACCAAACACGCCAGGGCGACAACCAACACGCCAGGGCGACAACCAAACACGCCAGGGCGACAACCTAACGAGCCAAGGCGACAACCTTACATGCCAGGGCGACAACCAAACACGCCAGGGCGACAACCAAACATGCCAGGGTGACAACCAAACACGCCAGGGTGACAACCAAACTGCCAACTGGACAACCCTATACGCCCAGTGTGTATACATTACAAAGCCAAGGAAGCATCCTACACGGCATCGAAACGCAGAACGCAAAGGCGACAATCAGACATGCCAGGGCGACAACCCCCCGCAGCTACCCAACACGCCTTACGACGGCAGGCAGGCACGAAATGGGGGAAGTAGGCACAAGACGAGAGGCGGTCGCAGCTATGCGCCGAGGATCGAGACGGTAGGCCTGCCACATAATGACAGAACATATACCACAGCAAGACGTGCCATTCCTGCCCGCAGCAAGACAGCATAAAGGTTTCGAGAAGACAGCCGGTTATCACTGCAAGACGGCAGGAGGTCACTGCAAGATGGAAGGCGGTCGCAGCAAGACGGAAGGCGGTCGCAGCAAGACAGCAGGCGGTCGCAGCAAGACTACAGGCGGTCGCAGCAAGACGGGAGGCGGTCGCAGCAAGACGGGAGGCGGTCGCAGCAAGACGGCAGGCGGTCGCAGCAAGACGGGAGGCGGTCGCAGCAAGACGGGAGGCGGTCGCAGCAAGACGGCAGGCGGTCGCAGCAAGACGGCAGGCGGTCGCAGCAAGACGGAAGGCGGTCGCAGCAAGACGGGAGGCGGTCGCAGCAAGACGGCAGGCGGTCGCAGCAAGACGGCAGGCGGTCGCAGCAAGACGGAAGGCGGTCGCAGCAAGACGGCAGGCGGTCGCAGCAAGACGGCAGGCGGTCGCAGCAAGACGGCAGGCGGTCGCAGCAAGACGGGAGGCGGTCGCAGCAAGACGGAAGGCGGTCGCAGCAAGACGGGAGGTGGTTACACGAAGGCTCCACAATCTTCTTGACTGCTTCTTGCTTGTTCCTGACGAAAGGAGAAACACCCTATTTTATGACAGTGGTCGTGCTAAGAATGCCAATGACATCCCAGTTGCAGAATGGCCTGTACAAGAACTTGAGGAAGAGCTGCCTCAGTGCACATCAGAAACCTGTTGAAAGTCCTGTCTGGCAACTTGGCCTACAGTAATTGTAACCAAGTTTCTTTTCCTGTAAGCACTGGACACAGCTCAACCAATTCACCAAGGAGCAGACTTGGTGTCTGACCTCTAGCACATCTTTGAAATGCACACGATGCTCGCCAAAGCAACCATCCCCATGGCAAGACAACCACCCTTTCACTGATGATGCAAGAAACACACCAGTTCAAGACTTGACCTCTTCCTGACCACCATCATCCTACTTGAGACTACATCCTGGATTAGTAAGCCAACTACAAAACCTAACAGATTAGAGAGGCCTTTTCTTCATCTTGGAGCATGCCCTAGCCTGCATATTTGAGTCCTGTAACACATGTGCTTTCCTCCAGAACTTCCCAACTGCCTTCAACAATCATCCAAGGACCCAGCCGACATCATAGGCACCTATTTTGTTGCAAATTGCATCAGATTGTATCTAATCGTTGCCACAGCACATTTGACCCTACAACCAAGGTACAGACCCCACTTGAGCAGATCACTTACCAAACGAGCCTCATCCCAACTGCTAAGACAGGTGATGAGAGAGGCCAGCCAAAGCTGACGCAGGAGTTCTGATGTAGAGCTGATAAGCACTGCTGGTCCACCTCCCCAGGGCTTGAATGAGGTGATCCGGCACTCCACTGGGTGCTGTGACTGTGGCAGCTCTGATGCGAAAGCTATGGCTTGAAAAGTTGCCTGGCACACCTGCAGCTGCCAGGATTTGGCAAAGCCAGTTGGTGAGTAAGGTGCAAGTCAGAGGCCGACCGTCCTGCAGCAAGAACAAGGGGCTTGGAACAATACCTCTGAGAGACAGATAAGCCAACATGGCCTGAACAGCGCAAAGAGGAGGTGTACCGAGGCCAATGTGAATAAAGCAGCCAACACGGAACGGATCAGTCTTGGACGCCTTAATCTTAACTTGCAAGCAGGAAGGGTTAGAGTTGGAGTTCACAGCAATATCTGATACCTCAAGGTGAATGGAGGACTGGAAACTGGCGAGATTGGGGACTGGAACTCTGAGGATCTCAAGAAGCCAAAGAAGGCGAGAGTGCAGGCAGCCCAGAACATGCAGTGGTCAGGAAGAATCAGATCGAGTTGGCAATAATCCACATAATGGAGTCAGTCACAGGCAAACATTCGTCGGCAGGAGAGCCTTGCTGACGCTTGATGCCACGAACCACCCTGGAGACGTAGACAGTTGGCTAGAGGATTGGGGAAGCCTTGTTCGATGTGTAGAGACCGTCCAGCAGAAAGGTAGACCTTAATGAAGGAATGTTGGAGGGACTCCAAGAGAAAATTCCAGCAAAACTGCTCTAGTTGGGAGAAGTCAGATCCTTGAGAAGCTGATGCAGAATTGGAACTGGAAACGGGTGCACCTCGGGAGCTAAACGCTGGAATTCCTGCCAATTAAAACGAGAAAGGGCATCAGCAATTGAGTTCCGCACGCCAGGAATGTGTCGGGCCGTGAAGAAGTTGAA
Organism: Plumapathes pennacea; assembly: GCA_964036295.1. Classification (NCBI taxonomy): domain Eukaryota; kingdom Metazoa; phylum Cnidaria; class Anthozoa; order Antipatharia; family Myriopathidae; genus Plumapathes; species Plumapathes pennacea. Next base: position 685,273 of record OZ038473.1, read on the forward strand.
ACGGGCTGAGGCCATAAGCAGACTACACATTAGATGCATCAGCTGGGGGACCTTGGAAGTCCTAGAGTTGAGGACCGACACGACAGTTGTGTTGTCAGAACAGAACAAAATGTTCCTCTTAGCCCACCTTGGGCCCCACAGATGTGCTGCGATAACCACTGGGAAGAGTTCCTTGTAGGCAATAAACTTGTGCTGTTGGATGGGCAACCACGGACCAGAGAACCATTCTCTGCAGAAAAAGGCACCAAAGCCAAGGGAACTTGCTGCATCAGAAGTGACCTCCAGATCTAAATCTGGGGTCAAGCCTGGATAGAGCCAGAAGCTGACGCCGTTCCCCGAAGAGACAAACTGAACCCACCACTGGATGTCAAGGTGGAACTCCTGGTTCAACCGGATAGGATGATCAGGTTGTCGGAAGCAGCAGAGCAGGTCAATCATGTGACGCAGGAAGGTTAGGCCAGGCCAGACCACTTTGGCAGCAAGATGGAGGTGGCCAATCAAGGATTCAAGTTGCCATCTGTCACACCAGCAGCAAGGAACCCACGAGAAGAGTAAATCTTGAAGGGCAAGTAGCTTCTCAGCTGGTAGGCAAGCTATCTGGTTGACCGAGTCAAGTTCGGTGCCCAAATCAACCATACAAGTTGTGGGTCTCACACACTTAGTGGGATGCAGTGGCAGGCCCAGCTGACGACAAGCGTTTAAGGCAGTGTCGAGATTGTGAGCACACTGTAGAGAATTAGGAGGGCCCGCACTGACGAAATCATCCAAGTAGTGAACGAGATCGGACACCATGTAGCTCACGTGTAGGATCCATTCCACTAAGTCCGCTACTGAGTTGAAGATGAAGGGTGCTGAAGGCCAAACAGGAGCGTGAGATCAATGTAAAACTGGCCTTTCGATACTTTATAGGCCAGATAGGCATCAACGATGGCCGGATGTTGAAGGGCAGATGGCTTGTTATGTTTAGAGGAGCTAAGGGGAGAGGTTGCAAGGAAGCCCACCTTAAACCCATGCCTAAGCCCCTGGATTACGAAGGCAACTCGATCCTGGTCCGGGTGCTCACGCAGCTCCTGGGCGAGGAGGTCAGGGATGAGAGGGCTAACTAATTCGACTGGAGGAAGGGGAGGCCACGCTAGAAGGGGAAGTAAAAGTGAATTGGCAACCAGAACACCCACGCAGCAATGCAACCAAGCAACTCAAGCAAAACTTAATGGAACTAAGAAGCAACCAAGGCAACAGCAACAGCAAAACTAGTGACTAGCAAGAAAACAGAAAAGAATTAAATTCCCTTCTTGGGATGCTTGGAGAGCTCCTTGGAGTCTGGGCCAGGGGACAAACCACATTTGGCGTCAGGCACAATGTCCCGATCGGGCGAATCAAAACAATCCTTGGCACGATGTAAGCCAGAACAAGAACTGCATTTGTAGGTGAAGCGGCAGGAAGAATAAGGCACAGAGCAATGACCACGGTTCCATGACCTGTAGACAGCAAGCAACGAGTTGTTACCCCAAGCTTTGCTAAGCTCCGAAGACAGGATACAGAACAGATCCGGGGTGAGGCACCCGCTGAATAGAAATTGAACAGCTGGACATCCATGCTTGACCAATCCTGCAGCTTCATGGCAGCGGCGTGCTGGCGAATGGCACAATCGTAGGCCAACCAAACGCGACGGCAAATTGCCGGTAAGTCCAGAGGATTAGAAGCTTATAGCTCGTTAAATCACGCCAGCGATGTTGGAAGTGAGAAAACAAGGACCAAGGAAAAAACTGAGAACGCTTCAGTCCAAGACACAATGTCCTCGATGCGCCGGCGTTGTCTCTTGGGAGTGGAGGTGAGAATGACATGTCCATCAAACAGCAGTTGAGGCTCGAGTTTTCAACTTCTGACAAATTCGCTGAGAGAAGGTCGCTGAAATCCACGAATTTGCCCACCACAGTTTGTACCACCAGCTTTGCAGGTACAGGAGAGAAACCGGGACCAACAAAAAAGGGTTGTTGAAAAATGGGCGGGGCCAAACTAGAAACGTGAGCCGAGGTAGCCACGTGGAACGGGTTTTGGACAAACGAAGACACAGAGTTGGATGACACAGCAATAGACGGAATGGCAAGGGAGAAAGTGTTCACGAATGAGGGCATGGCAACCAACCTACCTTGAACAGAAGGGGTGGAGGAAGCTTGTAGATTGAGACAATTCGGCTCCGTTGGAGAGGCCACCCCATGCCAAACAAGATGGAGCAACAACAGGCACATGAACAGGCGCGATTGAACTTGCGATTGGTAGAACAGATGCCGATTGCAACGAGGCTGCAGGTCCAGCGGGTGGCAAATCGGCAGCTAACACAACATGAACTGCAGCCACCAGAGGCAATGAACTCCGGCGAAGGACTAGGATCAGAACACGGCAGCGAAGGAGCTGTCACCAGAGAAGACGAAGTCATGGTAGGGTCGAAGTACTCGACGCCACGGCCAATGAGTAAGCACTATCAAGACTATTACGAGTTTGACGCAACATCGCTAACTTAGAGCCAAGCAAGAGATCCGCAACAATCTGCAAGCAAACTGCAAATGCCACAAACCGTGCAAAGCCCCAGAATGCCATGGGGCACCCCCTGCTGTGGGGAGCGACTGCTGACCAGCAATTGTCTTGAGGTTAACTTTGCCTAAATTACATTTAACCACATTTAAAAGTGCATCAGTTTCCAGTGGCCAAGAACAGTGCTACAAACAAAGTTTCAATAATATATTATCTACCTATTTAGGAAATTTTGGAGGGAATTTTGTAATTTTGGGAAGACTTCAGAAAAGTGCTCTCTCATAAGAGAGACTGACCCAGATCAACCGCTGTGACAAATTGCACAAGGTTCTAACAAATGGTCACACCGAAGATCTTCAAATAAGTGCCCCACTCTAATAGATGACCACCCCCCCCCCCCCCCTCTTGGCCAAAATTTTAAATGAGTGCCTCCTCCCCTTTACAGACTTTGTCGTTTTTGCACTGATGGTAAATTAGCACCATCGAAAATCAAAATTGATGTTTTATGCTTTAAAGTATGTCGCTATTAATAGATCTATAAGAACCGCTTTGTTGTTCATAAGCAAATGTTACACATTGCAAAAGTAAATGACTAGGGAAAATTTAATAAGGGCCTCCCCTCAAACAAGCTCACCCTTTGATTAAGCATTCCTAACCTAAATTTGCTGAGGCCCAGGATGCTTGTGGTATGACCGAATGGTAAAAAATCTAAAACACTTTACTTATCTTTCTTGAGCCATTTTTCATTTAGAAGTTGTGCCTCAGTAAGAACTGAAAAAAAAAAAAAGAAAAAAAAAAAGAGAGTTGCACATAACTTCTGGTGGAAGGCCAGAGGGCACAACTTGCGCTACACTACATTTGTGGCAGTACCAATCGAGAACGTTTTAGAAAAACAACAGCAAAAAAGTTGACAATTGAAAAACAAAAACACAGGCAAAGCAATAATTCTTTGTCAACCAAACTGATTAGACATCATTGTTTTCAGCAGCCAATATCTGTATTGTTTGCACAACTTATCATTTGGGATTTTTCTGCATAATATCGTAGCAGACCTGGAAATTTTGGCACTTTGGATAAAATCTATCTAATAAAAAAAAAACAAGCTGTTCACACGTATGTGACAGACAGAAAATTAGGTTTTTGCCCAACGTAGTGCAGCAAACACTAAGTATAAAATATAAAATATAAAATTCAAAAGTGCCCTCCCATTTAAAAACGTTCATGTCCACAAATTAATGTAAAATAAAGTCTTTGAGAGAATAGGACTCACTGAGAACGTTTAGAACACCTCTTTCAAAGACAAAGTAAATAACATCATACATGACTGTAGAATAACATATCAGAGCTTACGGTTTTCTGTTCAATACATTTCTACATTCATCTTCCGCTTGAAGCCATCTCCAGCCAAATAATCCTTGTAAACTTTGAGTCAAGTCCATGTGCCATGCCTCTTTTCCACTGTCCTAAAAACTGCGTGGTGTGAAAGCTCTGCGAGAAAAGAGAGAAATGTATTAAATAACCTGGAATGTTTCAAAGACAGGCATAAAGCTAAGTGTAAGTTCATTTCGTTCATTTGTATGTCGCAAGTTTCAACTTAGTAAGACTCACCAGAAAGCCTGACTTTCGCTCAATCTGCCATTTTTGGTTTACAAATCTCTTCTTGCAAACACATCCATCTTTGTCGGAGTCTTCTCACAAATGGCTTCTATGCATGATGGAACAAAAGGTGTGAAAAGTGCAGTCAGGCCAGTTTTGGCAGACTTATCAGTTGGACGCATGAACAAAACAGCATGGGATGCAAGAACTAAGAGCACACGAGGTTGGGTGGGGTTTTTTGGGTTATAAGTAAATGGCCACCGCCATATAACTAAAAAATAGGTATTTAAAAAGTACATGTGCCTACTGCTCTAAAGCAGGAAGGTTACTGAGTAGGCATGAGAGCGAAACCTGATAAATTATATGTAAATTAGTGGACAACAGTTTAAAACACACTAAAAAAAGTCGAAACATCATGGCTTTTGTGCCCCTTGTACAAACAAGTTTATTACTTCGCACTGTCCTGTTGTCACAGCCTGCAGATCATAAGGACATGACTCAATTGCTAATTTATCAAGGATTATGCCGTCTTATGTTTTATTCATCATCGTCGGTGTGGCTGCTTTTCTTATGTATCAGGTGGCTGCAGAAGATAATTATTTATTCATTCTTTTTGTTAAAAAAAGAATCGGTCTCTTATATGCATTCAACATGACTACTCGAGCAAACAAAATATTAAAATATGCACCTATTGCAAGAATGAAAACACAAATATGCAAATACTCACATTCTTATTGCCGCAGTGCACCAAACTATGACTCGACAGAACACGGATGGTTTAATTTCAAGCCAATAACTCAAGGATTTTATCTTCTTCATTCCCTCCGTCGCCATGTTTCATGCCATGCTTTGAGACATTCTCGTTCCAATCTCCCAACGTACAGTCATCTCCAGGTCCCCGCTGTAAATCTCATCCCCGGTAACCGGAGCACTTCTAATGATCAAAAGTCGTTTTTTGCCTCGCTAAATCCCCCCATATCCCCGCTATTCCCGGGTTGGGAGGGGGGGGGGGGGGGGGAGGGGGGGGGTTGGGGATTTACATTCATTGGTGCATCACTGATTTGATATTCAGCCGCCATTTTGTAAACCGTACTGTTGCGATGTTTAGTCACCAGTACTTTACCGTACTGCAGTGACGTAGATTGTCGATATATAATAATTTTGACATGATTCACAATTATTGTGAATAATCTCTAATCTTAGGTTAGGACATGCTGTACGCCACGCGGTGCCTCAGTACTAGTCCCAAAGACGCGGTCGAGTTCCGCCGGCACTTCCTCGCGCGAACTGCTGGAACTCTTTTAGAAGTATCCGGGAAAAGTTGAGTAAAGTTATTCAATCAGTGACCGCAAACGTTAAATGCTGTAGCTGGCATTTGATTAATGGAACTTAACGTAGAAACTGACCGCGTATTTATACTCCGCATTCTTTAGCCGTATGACGAAACTGACAGCGGCGTCAGGCCTAATTTAGTACAGCGTCAATATTTAACCTAATTAACAGAAAAGCCCAGAAAGGCGTTGAATTCTTTGCTAGGAATGATACGGAACTTTTAGGAAGTCGAGGCAAAGAAGAGCATAGGAGAAGAAAAGCTCTCGCTGTGGATTGAAGCTGTTGAGTGAGCACACGACTCGAGACTGGCAAGGCGCTGTTGACTGTTTACACTAGGTTGGAGGTCTGAGGCCGAGTGACGTCACGTGTGGAATGTACTAAGGAACTGCAACTGGAAAGGAGAGGGTAGCAAAATTTGAGCAGGAGTTTTACCGCTATTCCAGATGATTACCTGATGTTTTCTCCAGGAATTTAACATTTTACGTACTAGCAGGCAATCCGAAGCTCCCCGAGTGACTCGATCTGCAAATCTGTCATAAACAAGCCGGCGACGAGTTGGTTTTCTCTTGCATTTGTTAGCGACGGCAAACATGTCGTCCTGGTTGAAGCAGATATTCCCCTTCATGAAGGTGAAGAAGAAGAAAGAATTTTCCTATATTATACGCGGTGTGGATCCTCTGAGTCAATGGGAACTTTTAGGAGAGCTGGGCGACGGTAGTTTCGGCAAAGTATACAAGGTAAGCGACCTATCGTTTGTAGAATGTACCAACTGGTTATCGGCCTCAAGATGTAAATAATGTGATTCAGACTAGAGGGCACTAAACTTTATGTTAAAACCAGTCACCAGCACAATGATGTAAATAAAGGCAAACATAATTTATATACAAGCATGTATGAACCCATCACAAACGGCTTAGGCGAGAGAGGTATTGCACAGCCTATGGATTACAAATAGGTTTTCCTGAAGGATTACGCTGTTTATATATAAATTCTCCTGTTGATATCTATACAGAAGGGCTTGTTCGTGATTTTTATAACTTCTTCGGCTCATAGCTAACTTTTTATATAATCAATGGTAATAACATTGCTTTCGGGTTCATATCATTTCCTGACATTTTGTCATCTATAAGCTGATCAATTTTCATTGAGAGTGAAAGGCACACTTAGTTAATCCTTCTTGTGTCTATAATGTTTTGGTTTTGATTATGAATCTGCTAATTAATCCTTAAACCTGCACTGGGTACCATAATTAGTTTATATTATCCCAAGAGGAAAATTCTCATGAACAGATACTTTCAACACAACAAATGTGTTAACTAAGTTTAAAATGGCAGGTTAAATTTCAGACTGGACTTCAGACTATCATTTCTCCTACACTACTCATTCGTTGTGTTCAGGTCAGATTTAAACAGGGTCTGATTACCTTAAGTTGTGATAAGTTGTTGTATGCAAGTTCTATTTCCAAACAAAATGAGATTACAAGGATACCGAGATGATGAATTAAGCTAGGACACATTCTTTTAGGCCTACATTCCGTCTATTCCTATTCCGGAATTGTATTTTGTTTATTCTTCTCCCGATGGCAGAATTGATGGAATAGACGGGCTAATGGTTTGTTCAGAATGGACAGAGTGGCCAGTAATCATGTTCTTTTGTTTATTTTTGCTGTGTTCTGTCACATCAGTTATACTGTCTGTTTTTTTTTGTCAACTGGTCTTCTGTCTGCATTTCCAAAAAAATAGTAATAGTAATAGGAATAGTCCCAAAGGAATGAATTTGAACCTGCTCACTCCTAAAGTGGTAATCAGTTCATTTCTCTTTCAATCTCTAGTGTGGTGTATTTTTGTGATTCCTCTTGCCTCAGTCTTTTACTGTCAACTTTGTGTCAATGAAATGATCAACTCACATGATTCAACTCTCACCACCTAAAAGAAATATTTTTAACAGTTGGAATTATTAATCAATGAAGAACCTCCAGAAATAATGTAATACCAGCTCTTAAGAGAACTAGGTTGACTGCGTCGGTGTGGCGGAAGACAAACTGGTGTATCAACTAGGTGTTGATGAGGGTAATGGAACGCTGTAAAAGAGACAATAGCTGACGTTTCGAGCGCTAGCCCTTCGTCAGAGGGAATGACAGAAATAGGTATGGAAGTGGTTGTCCACCTCCTAAAAAGCTGATTATTAAACATATTTGGTTGGAATGTTTGTTGTCAGGCTCAAAACAAGGAGAATAATCAACTTGCTGCTGCCAAAGTGATTGATGTCAAAGATGAGTCAGAACTGGATGACTTCATGGTGGAGATTGACATTCTCAGTGAATGTAAACAAAAACACATTGTGGATATGCATGAAGCATATTACTATGACAACAAACTTTGGGTAAGTCCACCCTGCACCCACTCCTATCCCTTCAACTAGCCTGCTGTATTTATTTATTTATTTATTTATTTATTCATAAACTTTGCCAAGAAAAAGGCAGGGACACCTCACGGAGCAAACGCTCCCTTACAAGGTCCCAGTCTACATCTAAACAACTGGGAGAGCACTCGGCGGCCTCATGGTTTTCCTACACTACTCTTGTGTTCTCCCAACTTTCTGCATACATGTTTAGATGAGGCTATATTACTTGGGAATGCGTTATATATTTCTTAAGTCCGAGGTGGAAAACATGCATTGCACAAGCATACTAGTCCTTTAGTGACCCACACTTTGTTCCTGTATACTGTCTTGACCACAAAGTGCACAGATCAGGTTAATGTCTAGTTTGTTTGTTTTATTTTCTTTTTCTAGATGCTACTGGAATTCTGTTCTGGTGGAGCTTTGGATGACATTATTCTGGGTACGATTATAAGGAGGTTATTTCATGGGAAGGAGTGCAATACGGCGGAGTATTTTTTACGAGTCGGTTTTATTTTTTCAAGCCTGCTTCAGGCGAGAAAAAATAAAACTGACGAGTAAAAATACAGCCGTATTGCACAACTTTTCGTGTAATAAATTGTTTATTATATGACAAATGAAGCAGGGCAAACGTTCTCGCCGCGCGCAAAATGGAACAAAAAAATGACGCGTTTATAAACTTTGCTTGCGAAAATTGATCACGTAAGCTAATAAACCAGTTGATCTGGTTCCTGACGAGTGCAATACACTCCCATATTTGCACTCGTTTTGGCCCGTATTTGCACTCGAAAATGTGAAGTCGTGTAATAAGAATCTTTTATTAAAGCTGTCTTAAAAATATTTTTGTCTATCCATGAGGATTAAATTGTTTGTTGTTTTATTATTGTTATTTATTTTGCAGAAATTGATAGAGGCCTTAATGAGGAGCAGATCAGACTTATTAGCAGACAGATGTTTGAGGTATGGTCAATCCTGTAATAAGAAAATATGGGTTGGTCTGGAAAAAAAAAGTCTCTTGACATAGTATAGTAAAAAATTACCGCTATCTTGCAAGATGATATTCAAGACTGTCAAAAACTAGGGCAAACTTGGCTGAAAGCAACCTAAAAATTAATTCAACGAACAAGTTGTGAAATAAAACCTAATTAATGTTTCACCACTCAGATGAAAGCTCTCAATGAGTACATTCTAATAGCAGCGTTCACTTCCAACTTCTGAACCGTCAAATGAAACCTAAAGGTGTTATCATTCAACTGAAAACTCTCCTTCCGACTCCTGAGCTATCAAATGAAACCTGAAGGCGAGACTACTCAAATGACTGCCCTTGATAAGTACAATATTTTTTTACAACAGTGTACATGCTGTTGTTGAACAGAGTTAAGTAATTTAATTTCGAGTTCATGGTGGACTTTAAGTCTTATTGCCTGTTGTATCTTCTCTATTTTTCAGGCCTTAAGTTTTCTTCATGCACACAAAGTAATACACAGAGATTTAAAAGCTGGAAACCTGCTGTTGTCTGGCGATGGAAACATCAAACTTGGTAAATAATAATGAGTGTAGTAGAGTGCTCATTTAGAATAAAAGTACTTCCCCTTCCCAATTTATTTATTTATTTATTTATTTATTTTTGTGGCACGAATGTTGAGGTCAATAGGGCTGATTGATATATATTTTTCGTTTGCTAAGCTTTGGGATGGATCCAAAAGCATTATATTGGCCAATCATAGGAAAACATGCATAAATCTCATTGTGATCTTAGAGCTTTTCCTCCTACCCCCCCCCCCTCCACCACTGTTTGCCCACCACCCCACAATCTGCCCCCGGGTCTTCAAGGATGCTGGTGATAACACTTTCTGGTGCTGTTGATTGTTTTTGTTGTTGTTGTTGTTGTTGTTGTTCAGAGTAAAACCAATCACAAATTACCTTGGGTTCAGGTTGGGTGAAAGTATTTTCTTACAGCTCTTGTTAATTTAACAGTATTGCATGTATTGTATGATATTGATTGTGTTGCAGAGTCAAGTGCGTTGTGGCTGCCAACAGAAGAAATAGTTAGGGCTCAGCATGTTTAGTATTGTGAGCTAAATTACATATACTGTATCGGTTCGGTCTAATTCTTTTCCAACGCTTTGTTCCAGCTGACTTTGGAGTGTCAGCCAAGAACAAAAAAACGCTCCAGAAGAGGTCTTCATTTATTGGTACCCCTTACTGGTGAGTTGTTTAAAACCCTTTTTTGCTCTCATGGTCAAAATACAAATTCTCCCAACCATAAAATAAGAAAATTTATTACACGACTTCACATTTTCGAGTGCAAATACGGGCCAAAACGAGTGCAAAGATGGGAGCGTATTGCACTCGTCAGGAACCAGATCAACTGGTTTATTAGCATACGTGATAAATTTTCGCAAGCAAAGTTTACGAACCCGTCATTTTTTTGTTCCATTTTGCGCGCGGCGAGAATGTTTGCCCTGCTTCGTTTGTCGTATAATAAACAATTTATTACACGAAAAGTCATGCAATACGGCTGTATTTTTACTCGTCAGTTTTATTTTTTCTCGCCTGAAGCAGGCTCGAAAAAATAAAACCGACTCGTAAAAATACTCCGCCGTATTGCACTCCTTCCCATGTAATAACCTCTTTGTATAAGTGGTGAAAAGAGACTTTATGTTTTAATCAGCTGTCATTTGAGTAAGGTATCAAAATGCCTTGAGTTCTCCATACTCTATGATATATCTCTAGTGGGAGACTGAAAAGAGAAAATTGAAGTTGATCACTCTTGGGAGTGAGGGTTAAAACCCCTTTTGCTTCAAAGCTCAGAACACAAATTCTCCCAACCATTTAAGAAGAAAATGTATGGAATGATGTAGTGAGAATTGATAGTTTAATCAGTTTTCTCGTGATGATGTATGAACTCTGCTGAGAGAATAGAAACTCACGTGTAATGACTTGTTTTCGACAGGATGGCTCCAGAAGTAGTAGTCACAGAAACGTGTAAGGATGACCCTTACGATTATAAGGTAACTAATTTCAGAATGGGAGGAATTGTATTATAAAATTTAGACTTTTTGAGAACATATAGATGCTGATATAATTATTTGTTGGTCCACAGTGTGATGTTTGGTCGGCAGGAATAACCCTCATTGAATTAGCAGAAACATGTCCGCCTTACAACGATATGCATCCGATGAGAGTTCTGTTCAAGATCCCAAAGGCGGACCCCCCAGTACTTAAAGACGGAAATAAATGGTAAGCTATCTGAGCCCGGTAAAAACTGACTCGATTAAACCAATGCATAAGTCCAGATTTACCAAATCTTTCGACGTCCAGTTGACCAACGGATGACAGGGTTTTTTGAGCAAAGGCTTCTCTGTCTTATCGGAAATCCTGCTCTCGGGCTACCCTAGCCTGCATAAGAGGTGTTCCTGTTCGTTTTTCAGGCCAAGTTTGATCCGAGTGTAAGGCTGGGGCGTGTACAAAAGGACTGGGGTGAGATCAATTTTGTAGTCGCCCCAGTGTTACACTCGGATCGACTTGCCTGAAAACCTAAAGGGATGGCCTGGTATTTAGGTTAGTGCTACTGTCGATGTACCAAGCGACTAACTGATTTATCTCATGTTTACCCCAGGTCCAAGGACTTTCATGATTTCCTCTCTCGTTGTGTTGTCAAGAGTCCAGAGATGAGAGCCACTGCCAATGAGCTCTTGGAGGTACGGCCTGTTTACTTTACACAGTTTTCTGCGGGCCTGTAGTGTCTTATGACGAACACCCTACCGCTTTCACAGGCTTAGCCTAGGCCCGCTTTGCAAGAAAATCGGAAAGATTCGATTTAAACCGTTTGAATTTGCTTAAAACCACCGGGAAAATGAAGGAAATGCCTTCCAGGGGGACTAAATTTGAAACATCCCCCGCCCCCCCATACCTACAAAACTACTATTTGATTTCATTATGTTACCGACCACTTTGTCGACCACATCAGGGCACATTACGACTGAACTACTTAAAGCGACGTTACCGACTACATGCCGACCGGTTTACCGACCACATGCCAACAGCATACCGACAATTTAACCGACCACATACCGAACACGCTACTGGCGGCCTTTAGCTTGTCTGCATCATTGGTTTTGTCGACGCATTACGATTTATCTCTACGCCGACGAATTAGTAGTCACACCGACCAGCATTCCGTTTGTGTATTGGCCACATTCTCTAAACATCATATTTAACTTCATGCTTCAGCATCCCTTCATAGCAACGGCTGATAATTTGCCGTTAAAGCCGCTCAAGGACTTGTACAACGAAGCGAAAGCAGAAGTTCTAGAGGTTCTTGAGGATCTCCCGGAAGATGACGACGAGGTAAATGTTGCGGTCTTCCTGCTGCACAAACATTCATGACCACAGTGCTTTGCACGCTTGGAATTCTATTTTCATCCGGGAACTTGTCAGTTGACGTTATATTTCAAGAACAAGTGCGCATGTTTGATGAGGGTTCCAAACACCGAGAATAATGAAAGCACACAGCTCGTTTAAATGTTAAGGCCACCGCCCCCCCTCCTCCCTTCCCCCCCCCCCCCCCCCCCCTCTCCCGCCTCCCCCTCCGTGATTTCCACCTAAATTTTTTGTTGTTCCATGGTCAGCTTATACGGAAACATACGGGAGATCTTAGTCGAACGCAAAACTCTAATTTTACGGGATTTTTAAAGCTGAAACTTGCGTACTTTGTACAAAAGCTCACTTTGATTGCCATGCTTGTTGTTCGTAGCCGAGCAAGATCAAAGATAATGACAGATCTGGATCATTGGACTCTCTCAGTGAAGAAGAAGAGGAAGAGGAAGAAGGAGCTACGACTGAGATCAAAGACGTGGAGAAAGACAGAGACGAAAGTGAAGATGCAGTGGAGAAGAAGAAAGCAATGTTAAACGGCCCTGTACCAAGTGAAGACAGCGTGTTTGTTACGGAGGACGAGAAAGGGGAGGCTGAAATTGATGACAAGGCGAGGAAGCTGGCTGGTGATAAAGAAGCGGAAAGTGTTGCAAAACCTGAAGACAAACAAGCAGGCATAGACGAAAAAGTTGAGGGCAAAGAAGAAGACGTTGACAAGAAAGTTGAGGGCAAAGAAGCTGACGTTGATGAGAAAGTTGAGGGCAAAGAAGCTGACGTTGATGAGAAAGTTGAGGACAAAGAAGCTGAAGTTGACAAGAAAGTTGAGGGCAAAGAAGCTGACGTTGACGAGAAAGTTGAGGACAAAGAAGCTGACGTTGACGAGAAAGTTGAGGACAAAGAAGCTGAAGTTGACAAGAAAGTTGAGGGCAAAGAAGCTGAAGTTGACGAGAAAGAGGAAACCGAAGACAAGAAAGCAGAAGGAACGGAGGAAGATAGGAAACAAGCTGAAGAAGCCGGCGAACGCAGACCAGAAGCAGAACAAGACAACGTGCCCCTCGAAGGGATTAAGATTAAAGTTGACAGTTTGCCTATCGAACAAAAAGATGAAATACGTGAAGGAGAGACAAAACCACGCAGGTTATCTGAAAACAAAGAAGACGAGCTTATACGCTCAGACAGCAGTGACATTAAAGATACTACTACAAACTTAGATAGGACTGGAGATAGCCAAGAACTGCCCACAACAGCTGGAGCTGATGAAGAAACACAGCGGGTTGAAGACAGATATTCCCTTCGCCTGGATGGCATCCTAGATAATATTAAAGATGTAGACAAGGGAACGCAGGAAGAAAGTTCTGATAGCGAACCACAGAAATTGACTGAGGAAGCCAAGCCAGATGATGAACGTGCGGTAGGTGCTGAAGATAAGAAGGCTGTGGAAGCTGCTGAAGAATTCAAACCTGACGCGGGCGTCGTTTCCGAAGGACAGGGGAAGAAAGATGAAGATGACGGAAAAGAAGTAGAGCTCGAGGAAAACAAGGAGTCAAAGGAAAGCAACGAAAAAGGTGTGACTGAAGAGAAACGAGAGGAAACAGAAAAGGACGTTGAAGAAACGAAACAAGAAGCTGAGGAGAAAGACGAAGAAAAGGAAACGAAGAAAGAAGAGCTGGAGAGGAAAGAAGACTCGTCGGAAGAGAAACGAGACCAGGACGAGCAAGAATTAAAACCTGAAGCCGAGGTGCAGGATGAAGACAAAAGGGAGGAGAAAGAAAAAGAAGAAGAAAACCAAAGCAGAGACGAACAGGGAAAAGCCGAACCTCAAGAAAAGGGGGGAGAGTCAACAACCGAGTTAGCAAACGAAACAGTGAAACCAGACGCCAGTGAAACATCAACTGCAAAAGTCGACGGCAAGTCTCAGGTACGTCAGTTGAGAGCAGGACTGGGCCCGGCTGTTCAAAAGCTCCACAAAGCCAAACCAAGTATAGCCAAATAGCCAGAATTTATCTTGTGTTTTTGGTCAACAAGCTGCAGAGTTTTATCAGAGACCTTCTAGCTCAAAACGCTGCAAAGAAATTGTTTTTGTGAGCTAAAGTTTCTCATTTTTAAGCGTCATAACAAAAATATTTATTCCAAAGCCAGAAGCTTTGAACGACCGATCCCTATGGTACTAAAAAACCTCTAAGCCAATCAAGAGCAAGTACGTTCCTTATAAGCCAATCAAGAGCAAGTACGTTCCTTATTACGACACTTCCGGCAGTCAAAAGTTCATCACGGCTCTAGAGAAATAGTTTTATATTGCTTATTGCGGTTTGCTTGTTTATGTGTTTTGTTTTGCTTGTGCGTGTTTTTGCTCAACGCACGTAGAACAGATATTCTGATCTAAAATGCCCATGCAAAAAAGAAAAAACTTGCCATTTTTCTCCGTAGAAAAACTACATTTAGTTCACTTTGTATTGAAAGGAGAAGTTTTTCTGTCGTGTTTGTGCAGAGTTCAGAGGCGAAACAGTTCAAGACACTGAAACGTACGAAAAAGTACGAAAAGGATGGTCGCCTGGTAACAGTGACGTCATCACGGATTGTAGATGTTAGCCAAGAGGACTTTAAGAACGCACGCATCAAGGAACAGCAACAGAGGTAAATACCTTGCTGTTATCCTGTTAGTCCTCGGACCCCAGTTCTGTATGACTGTTTTGAACGACGAAGCGGCAAACGACAGGTTGTCTCATATCGACACATTTGGACGAGAAAATCTTGACGGTGGCGAAGCCCCTTATGGTTATTACAGATGTATCACCCGTATCTATATTTCTTGTTACAAGTTATCATGTGTACTAGCCTGCGAATACAGCCGTCTTCCGTCGAGAAGCTCTTTAGCCCCCCTGGCTACTTGTGTACATGTACCTTAAGATCGAGTCCAAACAAAATATGTTTTCGTTGTTGTTGTTGTTGTTGTTGTTGTTGCCTAATTCTTCAGGAAAGCCAACCTGAGAGAGTTGAAGGTTCTACAGCGGATCGAGCAGAAACAGGGAATGGAGTTGATAGCGAAAATCAGACGACAGTGGGATGCCCAGGAGCAGAGATTTGAGCAAGAATTGCAGGTAAACTGCTAAGCCTCATTAAATGAAAGATTTGCGTTTAGCGTTTAGCAATTCGCTAATTGTAGTGGAATTTTCTTAATTATTTGCTTGCAGGAGCTAGAACGAAAATACGAGGCAGAACTGGACACACTGAGCAGAAACCAGAAACGTGAAATCGAGAAGTTGGAGTTGACACAAAACACGGACTTGCGCACTTCGTCCAGGAAGATGAAGCAGGACCAGGTCAGTATCAGCACCGCGGACAAATGTGATGCGAAGGGCTTGGGCCGAGTTTGACGCTGGTTTATGTAGCGCGGGCGCTTTTACCTGAAAAGTTCAATTTTTCAATTTTTCAATTTTCGAATTTCTTAGGAAAAGCAACTGAGGAAATTCCGTGAGAATCTGAAGGAGGAGGCCAAACGTGCAAAGAAAGAGGTGAGAATGAAGAAGTTTAAGCAACTAAGTCACTGCCTTTTTATCCTGTTTAAATTCATGAACGCTGCCCAACAACAAAGTGAACACTGCTATTAGAATGTGTCCATTGAGAGCTTTCATTTGAGTGGTTACACCTTTAGGTTTCATTTTGAAGTGAACACTGCTATACGAATGTACCCATTGAAAGCTTTCATTTGAGTGGTTACACTGGTGGTCACACTTTTATGTTTCATTTGGCTATATCATTTGGTTTTTGTTCAATTTTTGTTCTCCCAGAGTGAAAAGCTCCCAAGAAATCAGCGAAAGGACACCTGGAAGAAACGAAAGGAGGAACTGGAGATTTCACACCGTCAAGCGGTTAGTCGAGTCAATGAACTTTAGTTCAATTTTCTCCTTCAGTTTCTCACCAGAATTGTATCATACAGAAAGGAGAACTTGGCTTTTGATACCGTGTTCAGATGAAAACTGATTAAACTATCAATTCTCACTACATCGCTCGTACAGTTTCTCCTTAAAAGGTTGGGAGAATCTGTATTTTGAGCTTGGGAGTGAAAGGGTTAAGATGGCGTCCACAACGGCGGCGAGCGATCGAGCGGCAGATCCACCGCCGTCGTGAATGCCATCTTATATTTCGACGAACTGGACGAATGTCTTCAAGATTGGACCAAAAGTGCGCGCATGCCCATCTCATGACTCAACCCCTTTAATGATCAGGCTGTATGTTTAACCCTTTCACTCCCAAGAGTGATCAAGTTCAATTTTCTCCTTCAGTTTTGTCAGCACAAGTGTATCATACAGTAAGGAGAACTTGGCTTTTGATACCTTGCTCAAATGATAGTTGATTAAACTATTAATTCTCACTACATCACTCATACAATTTCCTCTTAAAAGGTTGGAAGAATCTGCATTCTGAACTTGGGAGTGAAAGGGTTGATTGTCATTTTGTGTTTGACAGGAGCACGAGTACCTCGCCATGCAGCAGGCAGAATTCGAAAAGTTCTACAAACAAATGGTGGAACTGCACCGGCAAAAGATGTTTGAGATGGAGATGGACTTCTTGAATTCTAAACACGAGCAGAAAAGAGGTGTGTGATCAACGTCACTTTCCTTCTTGCGAGTGAAAAGGTTAAGGCTTAGATTTTTACCGTCCGCTCTTTTCAGCTCACGAGGCGGAAAAATGGGAAATGGAGCAGCGCCATCTCCATGAACGTCATCAGCTGGCCAAGTCACAGCTCAAGGAGACGTTCTTCCTGCAGCGATCCCAAATGTTAAACCGACACCAGAAGGTGAACCCACGTACTTAGTGTTACTACTCAAGAAATATATGACGCGTTCCCGAGTAATATAGCCCCATCTAAACACGCGGGAATTTGGGAGAACGCGAGAGTAGCGTAGGGAAACCACGAGGCCACCGAGTCGTTTTCCGCTACTCGAGTGTTTCCCCAACTTCCCAAGTGTTTAGATAAGGCTATATTACACATATTGGTGTGCTTTTTATTGGTTCCTTTTAAGGTCAAAATTAGGTTGGGCAAGGTGTGAAAACAAAAACGTCCGGTGGCTGTGCGGAGTCTGCCCCCCGGTCATAAAGTCCTTGCTACGGCCCTGTTTGACAGGGCATACAGTTTACACTTTAACGTCTTGGACATTCTCCTCCCTCCGTCCCCACCCCACTCCCCTGAAAGCAACAGATACGGATTACGTATTATGTGTTTGCTGCTGTTTTCATGTGCATACAGGAGGTGGAACAAAACATGAATTTGAGCAAATTAAAGGAAGAGGAAATGAAACGGCGCCATGATATCGAACGCAAGAGGCTTCCCAAGATCCAACGCAACGATTTGAAAACCAAAAGCCAGCAGTACCGGAAGTCATTACGAGTGGAAAAAAGAGTTTCTGTTGACTTTGAGAGAGAGCTTATTAAACAGGCAAGTCGATCTTCTTAACAGGCCCTTCTTGAACTGATATCCTTCTACGTTGTAAAGCCCGCTAAATGCTTGCGTTCTTTGCAGTTCGAGGATGCAGAGAAAAAGCTCGCACGGTCAGAGTGGGAGAAGTTGTTGTTTCGTCAAGAAATGGAGCTGGAGGAGCTTAGAACGACGTCTGACAATGCTCAAAAGGATTTACAGCAACTACAGGTTTGTCATACGTTGACTGGGCAAACGATGAACCGTTGCTTTTTTGAGTGCATGGTTGCCATGACGATAGGAAGTGCTTTGGTACAGCCTCTACGCTCTCGTTTGTTTTAACGAAACTTTCCCTGTCTCTCTCTCCGTTAGTACTATTTTCTTCTGTCAACTCTCTTCCTCCCCCACTGCTTTCCCTCTTCTTCCTGTCCGTACTAATTTTCTCACCCTCCCTCTCCTCCCCTTTGTTTATTTTTGTAGAATGCCAAACGTCACATGCTTATGGAGAGCGAGACGACCAAACTGAGAGAGCGAGACGAGAAGCATCACACTCAAATGAACTCGTGGAAAGCTGAACTTGGCCCGAGGAAAAAGGTCAGTATTCTTCCTCTACCCTCCCCTCCCCTCTGTGGCCCTCAAGTGTGTTCATTTTTTAAGGATTTCCTACAACCACAGTGTGTTTAGCTCCTGTGTTGTCTTCATCCGGAAACTTGTCATTTAATCCCTCCTTTTTTTGTTTGAACGGACAACATCGAACAGAAAAGTCGCCAAACATTTTACACCTGTTACAACATGTTTCTTTTTTTTTTTTTTTTTTTTTTTTTGGGTTTTATGGAAGAAATTTGTTAAACGGCGACTGATTAACCAACTCTCACGGATACCCAGAAAAAGAAAAACAACAGCATCAGTAGTCCTTTAGGTTTTCACACCTTCAATCCATTTAATCATAGGAAAGATTTTCCCCTTCTCGCGAGAAGTATTTTCAGATGGGAGGTGATTAATATGTCAATTCTCACATCACTCGTACAATTTCTTCTCTAAAAGTTAGAAGAGTCTGTATTTTGAGCTTGGGAGATGTGCTTAGTTGTGCTATATTGTCGCCACAGGCCCTGGAGGAGGAGTTTGCCCGCGAAAATAGAGAGCAACAGTTGTTTTATGCTCGTGGGGGTGAAATGCTTCCTGATCAGGGTGACGTCAACGAGTTAGACGGGACACATGAACCGGACGGCAAAACAAACGAGACGGCAGGAAGCCATCATGGGAGCCAGAAAAGCCAAGATGACGACAGCTCCGACAAGTGTTCTAGTGGTTCCTTGGAAATTTAAGTGTTTTGCGCTCGATTCGGAAGGAGGGGGGAGGGAAGCCAGAGGGAGAGAGAGAGAGTAAATAAGAGGGTAATAACAGATGCCCTTATTCGCTCCTCCCACGGACCGGAGTGGGAGGGGGGGAGGGGGGGGGGGGGAGGGGGGGAGGGAGGGAGGGTGGTTTATTATTCAAATCGGTAGAATTGAATTTTAGATTAAGCCTTTTCGATCCTCAGGTAATCAACTCAAATTTTCTTCTTCATTTTATCACTAGAAATATATAATACGGCGAGGAAAACTTGGCTCTCAGAGTCTCACTACGTCAATCATACGTTTTGTTCTTAACTTGTTGGGAGAATCTGCACTCTGAACTTGGGAGTGAAACGGTAAAGATTGCTCGGTCGCTTTTAGAGCCGTTTTCGGATGACTGTCGAAAACCAAAACCAAAGAAATCACACAGGTCAATCACAGAGACTGAGAGAAAACAGTTCAGCCAATTGGAAGCCAAAGTAATTTGCGTTTGGTCTTGCGTTTGGTTTTAGAGCCGTTTTCGGATGACTGTCGAAAACCAAAACCAAAGAAATCACACAGGTCAATCACAGAGACTGAGAGAAAACAGTTCAGCCAATTGGAAGCCCAAGTAATTTGCGTTTGGTCTTGCGTTTGGTTTTACTTTCCAATCAGCAGTGCGAGTACACGCCATCGCTTGCGTGTGAAGTGTTTGGTTTTGGTTTTGGTTTTGTTCCTGATTGGCTGAGCATGCTGACAAACTCGTGTGGACCAATCCGAAAGCGAAGCAAACGCAAAACCAAAGCAATCACACAATTACTTTCGACAGTCATCCGAAAACCACACGATTACTATCGACAGTCATCCGAAAACCACACGATTACTATCGACAGTCATCCGAAAACCATACGATTACTATCGACAGTCATCCGAAAACGGCTCTATTGAGTAATTCCAGCATGGCCGTAGTGTGTTCTGGGATTGAATGGCTCAACTCTAAAATGATCAAAACTTTAAATGTATTACAACTAGCCTTGCTGGCAAGTCGAGGTGAATTTTCGAGTTTTTACCTCGCTTTGAAGCAGGTATACAGACCTATTGTAAAACATTGCTTTGTAATGCTCGACTTGAATCAGTGAAGTGCTGATTCGGGTAAAGAAGGTTAAGCAGATATTGGTATGTGTTAACCGTTTCAATCGTAGAATAATGATCAAGAATAACTGTCTGGGATCCGCCGGGGTTGAAATACAAATCAAACAGTCAACGAGCCGTGTTTCCTTGATTACTATCTAGCTGAGCTATTTACAAAAATAGGACCCAGCTGAGCTATTCACGTATTCATACACACACAAAACATTCTTGTCAGCATAAAAGGTGGTTCCACGCTCTTGTTGGAGGAAAAAAACTCCACTTTACATGAAAGGAGAAACAGCTAGTATTGCATCAATAACCAATCATATAGTAGTTTTGACAGTTTATTTTGTTCAGTTCACTGTTTTTAGTGTTGGATCCAGTTTAAGGTAAAGTAAATTCAATCCCAGAAGAAGGGCCCAGCTGAGCTTTTCACAAAAAAAAGGCCCAGCTGAGCTATTTACAAAAAAGGGCCCAACTGAGCTATTTACAAAAAAGGGCCCAGCTGAGCTATTTACAAAAAAGGGCCCAACTGAGCTATTTACAATTACAAAAAAGGGCCCAACTGAGCTATTTACAATTACAAAAAAGGGCCCAGCTGAGCTATTTACAATTACAAAAAGGGCCCAGCTGAGCTATTTCCAAAAAAAAAGTGCCCAGCTGAGCTATTTCCAAAAAAAGGGCCCAGCTGAGCTATTTCCAAAAAAAAGGGCCCAGCTGAGCTATTCAAAAAAAAAAAAAAAAAAAAAATTCCTTGTCACATTCAAATTCCTTGTGAATGAAGGCGGCCCCAAAGTCTCGTTGCATGCCTGTGGACACACAAATATAACTTTCATTATTGAGAACGACAGCACCACTCGCAAACACTTAAACTGTGGGTGCTTACACCTTTTAACCCTTTCAACCTCTATGGAGAATTTATACCTCTTGATAGTTCACTCAGACAAACGCTGATTGACTTATCAATTCCCACTATATCACTCATACGTTTTCTTCTTGGATACTTAGGAGAGTTTGTGAAGGGTTAAAGAAGGTTCTACTTTTCTGGCCCAAATTTGCACATCTTAGAGGATTAGAATATTGCCGAGTGTAACGGTCGTGTAAATCAGTAGTTGCCTTGCTCTGTTAATCTTAACTTTTTGCCCGTGGATTTGTTTGGCCTGTTTAAGTATTACTAGCTTAGTTGCTCATTTAGACGATCTCAGAGTTTAACGTGAGCAATTTTAAAGAAATTGCAAAAAACAAATACGAGCGCTACTTTAATTTCTAAGTTGCTTAAAGTGAAAATGAAGGAAGTATCACTCATTACCTTTTCAAATTAAGAGCTCGGCGTACTCGTCTAGCCCTGTCGGGTGCGGCAGCAGGAGTGTCCTGTTTGTGGAAAGAACAATGTTAGAATTTGAGCCGCAAAAAGCCTCCATTGTGTTAATTTTATTGTTCAAAAGCAGCGTTAATCACAAATAGGGAAATTAAAGAAGAAGTGCTTTGGTTATTGCAATTATATTATAATTTTAATGAAAACTAAATCGTTTGTCAGCGAGGTATGGCATTTCTGTCTTCTGTTGAGGCTCCGAATACAGTCGAATTCATCAACCCATCTTGTTAATTATTAATAGCAGCTTGTAATTTGATGCTAACTTGGTTATTTTGAAACCCCGCTATTTCAAACTCTTTTTCATGTCGCGTGGGACTTCGAAATAGCGGGGCTGGACTGTAGTATATAAAATAGAACTTAAAACCCACAAAGCTCGGTGGTTTTAATTGTGTGGCAGGAAGATCGCAAACATTTACCTTGTCTTCTTGATCTTCTGTGGATAGCTCCTGAACCTCTGTTCTTAAACGCAAAATGATGGCGTTTTTCTCATCCATCTGTTGATTGTGTTTCTCTAGGCTTTCTTTCGCCTCCTTTAGCTGCATTTGTGTATCTTGCTTTTCTGTAGAGAGCTCATTAGCGTAAGTTTCTAAACGCAAAATGATGGCGTTTCTTTCATCCATCTGTTGATTGTATTTCTCCAGGCTTTCTTTCGCCTCCTTTAGCTGCATTTGTGTATCTTGCTTTTCTGTAGAGAGCTCATTAGCGTGGGTTTCTAAACGCAAAATGATGGCGTTTCTTTCATCCATCTGTTGATTGTATTTCTCCAGGCTTTCTTTCGCCTCCTTCAGCTGCATTTGTGTATCTTGCTTTTCTGTAGAGAGCTCATTAGCGTGAGTTTCTAAACGCAAAATGATGGCGTTTCTTTCATCCATCTGTTGATTGCATTTCTCCAGGCTTTCTTTCGCCTCCTTTAGCTGCATTTGTGTATCTTGCTTTTCTGTAGAGAGCTCATTAGCGTGGGTTTCTAAACGCAAAATGATGGCGTTTCTTTCATCCATCTGTTGATTGTATTTCTCCAGGCTTTCTTTCGCCTCCTTCAGCTGCATTTGTGTATCTTGCTTTTCTGTAGAGAGCTCATTAGCGTGAGTTTCTAAACGCAAAATGATGGCGTTTCTTTCATCCATCTGTTGATTGCATTTCTCTAGGCTTTCTTTCGCCTCCTTCAGCTGCATTTGTGTATCTTGCTTTTCTGTAGAGAGCTCATTAGCGTGAGTTTCTAAACGCAAAATGATGGCGTTTCTTTCATCCATCTGTTGATTGTATTTCTCCAGGCTTTCTTTCGCCTCCTTCAGCTGCATTTGTGTATCTTGCTTTTCTGTAGAGAGCTCATTAGCGTGAGTTTCTAAACGCAAAATGATGGCGTTTCTTTCATCCATCTGTTGATTGCATTTCTCCAGGCTTTCTTTCGCCTCCTTCAGCTGCATTTGTGTATCTTGCTTTTCTGTAGAGAGCTCATTAGCGTGGGTTTCTAAACGCAAAATGATGGCGTTTCTTTCATCCATCTGTTGATTGCATTTCTCTAGGCTTTCTTTCGCCTCCTTTAGCTGCATTTGTGTATCTTGCTTTTCCGTAGAGAGCTCATTAGCGTGGGTTTCTAAACGCAAAATGATGGCGTTTCTTTCATCCATCTGTTGATTGCATTTCTCTAGGCTTTCTTTCGCCTCCTTTAGCTGCATTTGTGTATCTTGCTTTTCCGTAGAGAGCTCATTAGCGTGAGTTTCTAAACGCAAAATGATGGCGGTGTTTTCATCCATCTGTTGATTGCGTCTCTGTAGGCTTTCTTTCGCCTCCTTCAGCTGGCCTTTTGCATCTTGGTTCTCGGTAGAGAGCTCATTGATCTTTGTTTTTAAGTGCAAAATGATGGCGGTGTTTTCATCCATTTGTTGAGTTCGTTTATGTAGGCTTCCTCTTGCCTCCTTCAGCTGGTTGTTGGTGTTTTCATTTAAAGTACTGAGGTCTTTGATCATCACTTTTAATTGCGATATATAATCGCTGTTCTTTCCAGTTGCAGCGTCTAGCTGGATTTTTAAGGTGTCTCGCTCTGATGTGAGGATTCTGATGGTTTCCCTCAACTGGGATATAACATCCTCTTTTGCTGCTAGCAGTTGCGCTACTTTCTTCTCATTTCGCAGCTTCGCCTCTTCGTCTTCATTCATTACCACCTGGAACAGACAGTGTACGTTAGGCCATGCCCGTTTCCAGACTCTTGGGATATAGGGAAAAGAGTCTGGGAAGTAGGATGACTTTAGGCAACTGTTAAATGCGGCACTTTCTCACGAAGAGAAAGAAGTAACATCGAATTACTCCTTTGACGTCACATCATTACCATATTTGAAATATGAACCTCTATAACTTATAGGCGCAATGTTGAAACACAGAAATACTCTAACAGTCAACTATTTACTTTATGTAGAATCGATTGCAAATATATCATTTTTGGGCTCATGTGCACTTTAAAGATGGTTTAATTGACTTAATGAGCGTTGGCCTTTCATCGTAGCAATGTGAGTACCTCACGAGTTAATAAACATTTAATCAACTGACTGGCTAGCTGACCGACTGACTGACTGTTTGGTTTACTGACTGCCTAGAAATAACTTGTGTACACGATGTGTTACCGTTTCGGAATTGGGTGTCCGTCGAATGGATTTTTTTTTACGCCACCATAGAAAATTATTATCAATGTACAAGCTTATAGTCACATAATACGGTACCCCCCGCCCCCCCGCCCGGGGCCAGTCTCTTTGTCACACTACCTTTTTAATATGGTCGATTTCTTCGGTCATTTTCTGGCGTTCTTTCTGGGCCTGGCCCAGAAGGCGCCGTAGTTCCTCTGGCATGTATTGTATTGTTGTCTGGGTCTATGCAAAATCAAGAACAACATAATTAGTCAAGACGCTATCGACATTTTAAAATCTTCGGAATATTAGTTGATCTCCACCTTTTATATTCCATCAATCATTTCCTACCACGCGTGATTGGTGGATTCGTGACACATGATCATTGGTTTGACAGTTTGACATATAAACGAGGCGAATGGGTCATTTCAGCATTATATTGGCCCGAAAGACTCGTTTGCATGCTTTGAAAAACAAAAGAATATTGTATCTCAGGCTCAACTGCAATAACAGCTATTGCACGAGCTTGTAGGGTACTCACCGCTGACCGGCACATTCCTCCAAAGTGCCCCACACGTTGGCACTTGCGACACGTGTTCGAAAGTGCCGGGCATTGGCCTTTGTGAGGGTAATGCCCCCCGCAGTTTCTGCATGCTCCTTTTACGTCACTCATATTGAATTGGTGCGTATATCTTGTTTGTGAAAAAAAGAGAACATAGGTCAGTGATGACATGTACAAACGTGTATGTGACTGACACTGGCCAATGATTCTCACACAGCATACGCTAATTACTAAATAGTAGTTTATTCCCACACACCCCTTTAACCCTTTTACTTCCAAGCTCAAAATACAGATTCTCTTAACCTTTTAAGAATAAAATATGAGTTATGTAATGAGAATTGATAGTTTAATCAAATCTCATGTGAGCAAGTTATCCAAAGCTAAGCTGTCAGGTACTATGTAATATTTTTCTGGTGAGCAACTGAAGGAGAAAATTGAAGTTGGCCACTCTTAGGAGTGAAAGGGTTAAAACAAACACCGGCGTACACATCTCTCTGTCGGACGCCTGCGCCCGGTTTTTCGAAAGCCGATTAAGCTAATCCAGGATTAACGAAATTCTTTCTGACGACCTCTCTGCCGATAAAATGCAGGGTTTTGTTCAAATATGGATTTAAAAGCTTGTTTTAGCTGAATACGTATCAAGGAAATCGTTGCAGTTTTCGCAAGCAAAGTTTACGAACGCGTCATTTTTTTGTTCCATTTTGCGCGCGGCGAGAATGTTTGCCCTGCTTCGTTTGTCGTGTAATAAACAATTTATTACACGAAAAGTCATGCAATACGGCTGTATTTTTACTCGTCAGTTTTATTTTTTCTCGTCTGAAGCAGGCTCGAAAAAATAAAACCGACTCGTAAAAATACTCCGCCGTATTGCACTCCTTCCCGTGTAATAACCTCTTTTTATTCGGATTTTTCGATAAGAATGGTATTTCATTTCAAATTGGCCACTTTCATACTACGAACTATATTAAACGACGCGCTTTACCGAGTCGTCGGACGCTGTTTTTTTCTGTGACACTATAGGGCCGAGCGTGCACTGGTGACCGCTAGTCTTGTTTAATTCGCAATAAAACAGAAATATAGAAGTCGCCGCTGGTGACAAGTCCGCTTCAGTGGTCATTGATGTGCGTCTGTGTGCACAGTGGCTTTTCTCAGGGTACAGGCTGATTGTTCTCATCTTGTCGTGTCGTGACAGCTCCAACATTCGATCCCTGTTCTCGCATAACGTATTCTCTTACTTAGCTATTACTATATTGGATGCAGCCTTCATTGAAAGTAGTTATGCCTACACATTTGGTTATTTCGCAAGCTGACTGTTATATTCGTGTGTGAATTGTTCCTTGGACCACTCATATTATTTCTGGAAACCTTTTTAGTCAATTTATGGCTATTAACTATTCTACCCCAGTTCCAGAGGTTCCTCGCTTGCCAATGAAGAGCGGCAAAGGCGAACGGTGGCGAGGAATTTCCTGTGCGCCCGAGGTAGCAACTTCACTTCCATGCCACGTTCTTTTCGCTGGCGCGGTCGCCACTGTGTTTGTCAAACATTAAGCTGGTGTTACACTGGTCGATTTGCAACGCCGATTTGCTCCAAATTCCGGCAACGGTGTTGCAAGTTTATGAATCGCTTTCAAAAACGTGCAACGCGTTGCAGCACTGCAAACATCGCGAAAAATCGTTTGCAATGGGGTGTTACACCTGAACAATTTTAGCGCAACATCGTATCGTTGCAAATCGACCAGTGTAACACCACCTTTAACCAATCACAAACGAAGTTCGGCTGAACTTATCAAAGTGAGGTTGTGACCTCGTGCGCCCAGAAGTTTTTTTCCGCTCGCTTCGTCGCCGCCGTTCTTGAAGGAGTAATATAAGGACCTCTGGAACCAGAGTAAAACTATTCAGTTGTGTGTTAAATATAAACCAAGGAATCCTTGCTTACCAAACAAACAACAGAAAATCTGACTCCTTTCTGTTTGGAAACTCGGTGATTTTGATTGTTACGTAGTCAAATTGTTACGTAGTCAAATTAGTTCAAACGTCACCAATTCCGAGATAGAGCCGACAGGTCCGAATACTCTTCGGTTTTATTCGGGTGTTTTCCGTGTCTAATGACACTGAAACTTTTTGAGTCGGTTTTACGGCCTCGGGATCGGAAATGATGTAAATATCTTAGTGGTAACTAAGTGTTTACGCTTAATTTGTTAGGCAGTGTTTGTTTAGCCAAGAAACAGAGCAAGATCAACTACTGCAACGTTTAAACCTTTGGGAAACGTGTGTCATTCCGCGATAGAATCGAGTTCCCAAGCACTCTTCGTTTTCTTTCGGATTTTTTTCGGTCGCAATAAATGATATTTCATAAATTGGCCGTATTTTGCAGTTATGCTCGTTTAACATCAGACGACTAATGCGTCTAGTATAGAAGCGCCGGTGCACATGTAAACTTAAAATGTAAAGTTCAACATTTACGTAAAAAACTAAATATTTTGGGATGAGAAAGATTTAAAAAGTCGGCCATCTTGAACGCCACTGTAATAGGTTTCCCCACCCTTCGTACAACAACCGAAGCCACTGTCAGTAAGTTATGCGTATGATCTAAAAAAAAGGCCAAGATTCCGTACTTTTCAAGAAGAAAATGTATGAGTGGCGTAGTGAGAGTTTATATAGTTTAATAACCAACTTTTATTTTTCCAGCAACAATCTTAGTATTATGTACTGATAACTTTTGGCGGCGAATGGATTTAGGCTGCAGAATTTAGTTGTGCGCATGCGTTCAGGCGTCTTCACATCCTGTGCTGGGTGACCGTCTTACTTAAGGAACACTGAAGTTGAGTGTGCACTGGTGCAGTCTTGTACAATAAGAAGAAGTCACCGCTTGTGACAAGTCTGCTCTACTGTTCATCGATCCTTGCCTGCGCGTTTTTGTCTTTTCTCAGGGTCCAATGGCGGACTCTTTCGCGTCTTGTCCTCACGTGACGGCTCCAACTTTCGACTTTTTGTTCTCGTGTAACTGGTTATTTACTCTTTAATCATAAATATTACAATTGCCTCGAATGTGATTGGTTCATAAACCCCCCCCCGATTAATCATTGATTGGACACCTATTGTTCTGTAATCGGATACTTCTTTGTTCTGTAATCGGACAGTTGGCTTAACCAGTCATAAGCAAGAGTGAAATTTAAATGCACCAATCAGCGCCACACTGATTTTCAGTGAAGAAAAAAAAACCGGTGTGAGTTTGTAGCATCTCGAAAGGCGACTTGTGTGAATTCTTGGACAATTTAACATGGAAGGATCAGTTTGTGGTCAGTCGAAGAACGTGAACAGTCACCATTGAACAAAAGAAGACGGAAAATTCTTGCCAATCGGACGTATTTGTTGAGTTCACGACGTCGCCAGCTGCTAGCTGTGCTACAAACACTCTGCAAGTTATGGCCCAATGAATGAACGACGTCAATTCATTTAAAAACTCATGGAAGACTTTTATGTTTGTTTTGATGGACCGTGATGGACAAACATTCCTTGAGAATTAAGTTGTCAAGAAATTGGTAAGTTTGGATTGCTTTGCCGAAGGTATAAACTTTTTCAGTCTTGAATATTTCTTTTGAATGCCTTGTAAACTTCTTCGAAAAAATAAACTAGTATTTTGAGTTTCAAAGCACTTGTTATGTTCAAAAATGCAAACCTGAACAGTCGAAAGAAACTGCCTTTCAATTTGCGAGTTCATGATGGGTTTACTGATTTTTACTGAGTGTACAGAACTTACATATTTTCGACTTTTATTCCAAAAATCCGCATTCAACTCAAATCAATGGGTAAATTAGCTTCTTGTTTCTTTCAAGTATTTTAAGTTGATAAAACTGAGAGATACATGACTACAAACAAGCGGTTAACGTTGTGTTTACAAACGCCGAGCCGTGTGTACGCGCGTGTTAAAATCAATCTGCGATAAAATACTTTGTTTAAGATGCTGAAGCTATATGACAATTTCATTCTCAGAAATTGTAATATTTATGATTAACTCTTAGCTATTTATTTGTTGCATGCCTATAATTTTAATTTGTTGTGCCTAGCTGCATACCTGGCTAATTCGCATGTTGTTTGTTTTACTACTGTGCGAATTTTGTTGCCAATCACTTGATTTATTTCAGGAAACCTCTATTTTTGTTAATTTATGGCTATGAATTACCTTGTGCAACAAAAATTAAAACAAGAAATCTTTACTTACCCACAAAGAAAAGTTCCAACTTCTTTCTCTGGAAATGCGTTGACCTTGATTGTGACGCAGCCTAATTATACATTCCAATACGTCACTTTTAGTGCGGGTGGACTGGGGCCGCGCAGATCTCCACGTGACCGACCTGGAATCGAGTATTGCTGGCCAGCGGTTATGCTGCAATCGGCGCGAAATTTTGGATCATTTGGAAGGTTGTGTGGCGTTTGCAGCAAGAAATTCCCTTCAACGTAGCTCTTCGACGCACCTGAAGCAAGGATGAACGCTGCTATTGACCGTTCAGCTGACACCACGAGAAGAAACCAGGGATCAGAGAATTCGCATCGACAGAATCGTCGGTCACGACAGTCGAGATCAGGCCTCGAGTAAGATCAAAGAGTAGGACGTTGTTGTTGTTGCCAGAGATATTTCCTGTATACTCCGCGTTACTTGTCTTTTTAAATCAAGATCTGTGGTCTATGGATCTGATCAGGTTTTTCTAAAACGTGTCCCAGGATGGTGCTTTTGTAGTTTTTCAGGATGGCGATTTTCCCGCCACATCGAAGACGCGTGCAAACGCGGCAGAATATTTATTCAACCCTTTTGTTTTATGAAACTCTCTGCTCTGATGTGTTATAAAGAGTCCATTTGGATTATGTATAGGCGGTATTTTTGCTCTATATAGAAATAATTTTTTTTTGAGGTTCGTTTTCAGCCGAATGATCGTGACAAGCTAGTAGTCGATTTGTAATTGCATCTCAACTGGAATTTGATTTATAGGGAATTGAATAACGGAACAAATCTACCCGAGGAACAGTTCATTTCACTATTTCCAGTGGAATCTGCCGCAGAATCTCTCCCGAAGAGAGACGGAAACCGTTACACAGAAAACCGAACTCCACGAGGGGCCAGTCACAGATGGAGTCAGAAAAGAAACAAAAGCGACGACACGGCTTGGAAAAATAGAGAAGCAGAACAGAGCAAAGAGAACACGCTCACAGAAGAAGACTTCCCTTCCCTTGGGACAGATGTATTTGATGCAAGGTTTACTATATTTTATTATTATTATTATTATTAGTAGTAGTAGTAGTAGTAGTAGTAGTAGTAGTAGTAGTAGTAGTAGTATTTTTTTTATTTTTTATTTTTATTTTTTATTTTTTATTTATTTTTTGTTAACTCTTCCAACTAGCTAAAGATAATCTTGTTTTGAGAATGTAAATGATAAGAGGAAAATACAGTAGTTATGCATGCAATATTGTACAGAGTCCTTCCTGAATCAACAAGCTTTACCCATTATTTCACATAACTACAGTGTTATTCCAGGTATTATTTTGTGATCAAATTGAACTGTCAGTCTGATCAGTAACATGGTCATGCCTGTATGTGGTCGTGTTGGTATGTGGTCGGTAACATAGTCCTAATATAGACATTACTTCTTGCAGGTTCACAACTCCAGAAAACAATAAGCTGGACTGGGGAAGCCGTGTTGAACAAGAAGAACAGACTACGACATTGAGGTATGTCGCTTGTATGTCTTGAACATTTAGTCAGAGAAGTCTTGATTGCAAGGTGTGTGAAACTCAATTCTTGCAAGTGCATATCTTTTTAGAGCCATGTGGTGGAATGGCTAAAGAAGTTTGCTTTGACAATAAACTTACAGTGCTTGTTTTGTTTGTCAGGTATAAGCGCAAGTTGCTGTTATCTCAGGAGGACCACCTGAGAAACTCCAAACGAAAACCTAAAGTATCCAAACCTATCCTCACCGATGTACACAAACTTGCACAACGACAGAAGCAGATCGACATTGGCAAGAACACCGTGGCATATGGTCGCTACATTGCTGCACTTCCCAAGTAAGAAAAATATTATAATTATAACTTGGATCAGCTAAGGGCCGATGTGTGAAAGCCCCCCTCAACCCTTACTGGCATTCAAATATTGATGAAGGGGGGTTAGACAATTTTAGTTCACGTATATGCCTGGACTTATACACTGTTACCCTCACATATACACAAGCCCTATACTTCTTTTAGAACAGACATTTTCCAATTTACCTTTGGGGTGTTTACATGTATGTCATTTTTGTTACACAGGGAGAATCGACAGAAAGGTGTTGATGCTATTACACCAGACAAGCTCCAGGTTTGTAGTACCAGATCATGGGTTGGGCAAATCAGGCTTTGGCGCCGTCGTCTTCACCTGTGGGATCCACCTCAAAACGCTGTGGAGGATATCTTTTCTGTTTCGTCTCAAAGGTAATTCAAGTCATAAGATTTTCTTACAAATTTAGCCAAGTTTTAGTTGTAGGCCCGCAGGCATTGAGTACTTTAATGTTAGGGAGTTTAAGAAAACTAGGACAGTGTCGTATGTGTTGCCGTCATCCTCCCCTGTCCTTTATCTTAAAGTCTCTATATTATCAATGTCATCATCTTTCCATCACCAGAATTACCATCATCAATCTTTGATTTCAAACTTGAAAAGATTGGGCAAATATTTCAAGATTCAACCAAACATGCTCACGTGTGCATCTCATGAGACTGCCCCTGTAATGTCAACACATCATTACCAAACCATTGTCACCATAAAATTCAATGTTTAATCATAATTTGAGTGTTGGTTCTGATTATCTTATTTACAGGGTCAGGGTTATTATTTATTTTACTCTTTTATTTTTCCCAGCTCCAGCAGCAGTCAGTCTACTGATGACTGTAAGATGGATGTTGTAGAAACTGACACATTAGGCGATCTCTTCAAAGACTTTGACTTGGATGCTTGTCTCACAAACGATGGTCTCCCGCTCTAAAACAAGAGTACCTTTTTACCAGAGTTACCAGCTCTTGTGACATCTTTTGGGTGTCTTGGCTCAAACAGCAAAGCTCTTGTACTATTTTCTTAACAGCTGGGCAAAGTGTGACTATTCAGATGAAAGATGTTGGCAATTTGTTAGTGACTTATGTTCTCATGGCATTGTTTTGTGATTGTTTTAATTATTCTCTGATCAATGCTATTCAAATTTATTTGTACATGTACATTATAACATTTGTGTAGCCAGAGAGCATCAAGATGTTGATCTGCAGCATTCTCCATTAGTAACAAGTCTGTTATATAGAGTTTTAATTAACATGGAGAAAATAGACACTAATGCTACAGTATAAATACTGGTATTCTTCATGAACTATTGCTGTAACCCTTTTCCATTACACTGACTGCTTTCCACATGTAAGTTGATGTTATTCTATGATACAGAGGGTTTTTACACTACAACATGGTCGCTGCATTTTGTACTCTAAATCTTTAAAGAATGAAAACCCTCTAAACAGTACATAACTTGGCATTGACAGCTTAGGTACGAAAACTGATTGAAGTATCAATAATTCTCACAACATCAAATACATTTTATTCTTGAATAGCCGGGACAGTCTGCAAATTATAAATTTAGGAGTGAATTGGGCTAATAACTAGATTATTTGTGCAAACTACCATACATTACTTCTTCAGAGGACTAAAGACCCTTGCTGTAAAGCAGAAAAAGTATTGAAAATTGAAGTGTCTTTGTGTTGATACATATAAATAGAGATGCTAGTTGTTTTAACTTACTACCAATTAGGTTTAAACAGGTTGACTCATGGAATATTTTCAGTTGTAGCAACTGTTCTGTTATTTTCCCATAGTGTTTTATGATGACTTTTTGTACACTTGTACATACACCTTTATATGACTTTCACATAAAAATTAATGATTTTCTTGCTTCAAGAGGAGTGGTTTGCAAGGTTGTATGCTTGTAAGGTTATACCAGTGCAGAAGTTAAATTAAAAAGTTACACAGTGAATCATAGTTACTTGCTGAATGCCATATGTGAACCAACCACCTCTGCTGTAATCACATCATTCACTTCCCCATGCATAAGATGTTGGAGGAAAACAGTTTGCCATGAAGATATTTGATATATCCAATATTTACAGCATATAATTTTGACCCTTTTTATTGTCAGAGCAAAATAAGTTTACATGACACGGTGATGCAAAGTAACATTTGTCTTGTGATTCCTGAAGTTTCACTTGAAACAGTGAGCTCTAAATCACAGTGCTTTAGTTTTGTGTTCAAGTAATTAGTTATAGTACTTAGACTATTCACAACCCTTACATACTGCGTATTACATGTGTTGGGTTATTATATAACTACCTACTTAAAAACCATGCAACTTTGCAGAGTAAAAATATTTTTCTTTGAATAAGCAGTTTTTCAAATATACAAGTTTATTTATACTAAAAAAATCAATATAGGTAGCTTTTGGTTTTTTAGTGCAGATATACAACAGTACATCCCATACAGTAATTCAAGAACAGTGATCCTTAATCTGGTGATCCACAACAATAGCAATGTAATAAAAATGCTGTGTGGTACAACAAGTCTACCTCAAACAGACTTAAGCCAAGTTCCCTTGTTAGTCTAATTCAAACAGACTTACATGTATAGCAGATTTCAGATGACTGTCAAAAGCTTTGGCTATGCTTTTGAAAACTTGGTTCAAACAAGCCTAATGCAAACAGACTGGAGTAATAACGTTTAATATTATTATTACCAACAAGAGAAAGCTCTGCAGTTTAAAAATCCCATGTTTCTGATACAAAAATGTCATAATACTTAACATTAGTACTGAATCCCAGCACGTAATATTGTACTGTAGCTGGCAAAATGCACCCCTTCCCTGCTCTTATTTAGAATGCCTAGAAACTATACCACCGTTATAATGGACCTTACTGTATAATGCTGTCTTTTTTACCAGAATGTAAATTGACTTGCTAACACACTATTATCACTGATTAGATAATTATGATATAAGAGAGCTGCATCCACTATATAAGGAGTGTTGTACCTTACAGTATACTTATGGTGTGTATCTGCACAATTATTATTAACTCTTCCACTCCAAGGAGTGATCAACTTTAATTTTCTCATCCACTTTTTATCAATATGGATAATTTGGTGATCAACTTTAATTTTCTCATCCACTTTTTATCAATATGGATAATTTGGTACTTATAGCTTGCACAGATGAAAGCTGATTAACTATCTCTTGTCCGGTTGGGAGAAATTGCATTGTGAGCTTGGGAGTAAAATGCTGAGTATCATTGCAACATTTAAGTGATCAGTTTGACTCAGGTTGACTATTTCACTTGTCTTGTTCAAAGTCTTTTGCTTTGCATTTGGCCACCGATCTTCCTTGTCTTCAGTGTATTTTCACTTTACCATCAAGACTGTTATTCCATGGTTACATTCACTTCTGACCGGCAGATGGGACATGTCCTGTTGGACTAAAATTAGGATATAAAGTTTACTAAATGGCAACACCATATTACCAACAATAATAATATTATTGTGGAGCATATATTTTTATTGCTACCTAAACATCACAAGGGCTTACTACACTACAAAATTAGAAACTTTTGCTCAAAAGGACTTCCTTTCTATTTTTTTGTGCCAGAACATTTTTTTTTTTTTTTTTTAGAATTTAAGGGGTAACTTAATCAGGCTTTAAGCAACTGTGCCCTCTTTGGGCACTTTGACACCACTAGGTGCAAAAACAGCAAAACACTGCACATACCTTTAGCCACTTGTCGACACATCTTGTATGGTATTCATGGAGACAGGGCAAAACTCGCACAAGCTGTTTCTCCTCAAAGTCTACTAAACATATCACACATCTGTTGTCGTCGTCTTCTTCCTTGGACTCCTTGGTGACACGGTAAGTGGGCAGCTGATCTATTTCTGCTCGTGACAAGCCTTTAGGTTTCACTTCTCCTATTTGCTCTGCAAGATTCAGGAACGACTGGAAAAGATCAACAAAACAATGATTAGACTAGAGGTATAAACAGGATGTATAAATATATGCAGATAATGAAACTCTGTATCTTCCTAATCACACAGCTGGGGCAAATTTCACAGGTTGTTTTGCAGGAAAAGAAAAGGTTGATCATTAAGTACCAAATCCTAAAATAGTGTGAAAAAAAAAAAACTGAAATTCTTGCCCGTGAAACAACCTGTACCACGTGGATAGGGGATGCCTGTTTCACTATGTAAAATATTACGTGAAACTGCATAAAACTTCACTTGCTAAGTTATTCCACTGCCATGCATGCATGTTCTATTATCCTACCTCATAATTCTCTTGTGGGAATGATTCATCCCATGCCTGCGTCGGTGGCTGCGGCGGGATTGACATGACGGACAAGAGATGGTACAAAAAGTTGGGGTAAGGTTGGATGTTTGGTTGTATGTTTGGCTGAATAGGTGGTCGGCTGGCATGGACAGTGGGGTACACTGAAGGCTGCCATGTCTGAGGTGCGCCGATATGCTGCCATCTTCTGTAGTGCCTATGGTGTCTGTGATGCTGTGACGTAAACCAACATCAAGCAATGTTATAAATTATTTTGCAACAATATCTCAAATAGCCTGCAAAAACTTCCAGTGTGGTTCTAGCAGATGCCAAGCTTCTCATTATTAGCAACACACATGTCTACTCAACTACTGCTACTCCATCTGTGGCTTGAAAATCAAAGCAGAACAAGAAATTCAGAGATA
Source organism: Plumapathes pennacea (assembly GCA_964036295.1). NCBI lineage: Eukaryota > Metazoa > Cnidaria > Anthozoa > Antipatharia > Myriopathidae > Plumapathes > Plumapathes pennacea. The sequence continues at coordinate 720,717 of OZ038473.1, forward strand.
ATTAATCTGTTCACTTGAGAATGGAGACTACAATGACTGTTTTTGCTAGCTGTCCATGTATTATGCACTACCATATCCTTCACACAAATGCCTTTATCCATAGTGCTTTGCAAACATATCTATGCTATTTATTGTTTTTTTTTTTTAAATCTGGAATTCAAGACATTTTTACCAAAGATAAATAAGCTACCATAATTTCATTATTTGTATACTCACCATATGTGATGGTTGATAGGATGGCAAAGGTTGTTGTGCCTGTGGAACTGGATAGGGTGGCTGTGCAAAGTGGTGATGGTGGTGGTGGTGGTGATGGTAGTGATGATGATGATGTGTGCTAAGTCCAGAATTTCTGTTTCCACTGTCCATCTGAAAAAAAAAAAAAAAAGGAGCACAGGAATTACATTTTTATTGCATGTAGACAAACCTGAAAATATAAGAGCCGTGAAGAGGTGCCAAACTGAAACACACCACTCCAGACCTAACCGGTCTTAGTCTTTCACTTTGCTTTGTCTGGATTTTATATTTTCGAATTCAACAGCGTGAATAATATATAGGAACGTCTTGGAATGCCATTCTCTTGGGCAAAAGTTGCTTAAATTACTTTCTAATTTTGTATAAAATGTCAAATCTAAAGGCTTATGTGCACTAGCAAGAGGTAGATATCTTAGGGATGGGCAGGAGACAGATTGGTAAGCTAAAATGTTTAGCAGAAGCCAACTGCAGTTCAAATGTCACCATTTTCCAGCTATTTTATCGCAATGTACTAACACCACATTTCAGTTTAAAACAAAGGCAAACAGCATCTTGAAAATGGTATTTTATATTCTGAATTATGGTACTTACGCCAAACTCTGGTGGTGACAGAGGTTGGACAAAGGTTGCTGCCGCTACAGGAAGACTGGGCACCAGTAATGGAGCGCTAGGTAGACTTGTGATGGGGATGGTTCTAACTTGATCTGGCATCTGATTGGAATCAATGATTACTGGGGCAGGGGCAGCTGCTATAGGGTGATGCTGTACAGATGTCGTTGGCTCAACAGGAAAGGCCGGACAAAATGCATTACCGGCCACCCCAGGAGGGTGGGGTGGGGCATGGACTGGATGATGTATCTGGTCTTGTGATCTTTGCATATAGTGAAGGTAAGGGCAATTACCATCTGGTGATGACCTGTACCAATTATAAGCAGCAATGAGACAGGAATTACTCCTGTAATTACTCCAGGTTGTCTGGATACATGAGTTAGTTTGCCCAGTGGGTTTTCTCCTGGACAACCAGACTATCAATTTGGTAGAAAACCAGTTGTCCGAGCAACCTTTTGGTCGTCTTGGATGACCGCTAATTTCGAGCACTGGTATCAGAGTTGTATATTGATCAATAGGTAAAAATACCACTTTCTTACCCATGGCCCTCATGGAGATGTCCTGGAGATGCAACTTGATGAAATGCAGAGGAGTGGTTTGGGTGCATGGGATGAATGTGACCTGGTAGTTGCTGCTGAGGATACAAGCAATATTTACTCACACATCGTCATGATGTACATGTTTTTAGACAAATTGCTGCAGAACCAACCAATATTATTTTGTTATGTTCAGACCAAGATTTATTATTTTTCAATCCAGTATTTCAGAGCAGTATCTCAAGATTTTCCCTCTTGTCAGACCTGTATAGCAAAATATTCACCTTATCTTACACCAAATACCAAAATATGCCAAATATGTCAGCCTATGCCAAAACCAAAGAGACAGTCTGTACTTTATTCAGGCTAAAATGCCTGAATATGATACCTTTGAGGCAGCACATACTTATATCATGGCTTATATACCTGTGTATGGGAAGATATCTTCCACCCTCAGATATGGGCTTAATTTTCTTCCAGTAAAAGAGACCTTGCAGGATAACAAATCTTACAAGTAGCTCTTTCTCTGGAAGAAAACCTCTGAGACCAGGGTAAATGTTTAGGCCTGACAAGACAGTGCTAGAGCCATATTGGCACATACTTACTGCCAAAAATACAGTGTATATCTTGCATGTGTGTAAGTTGTGACCCATACCTTTGTGAAAGCATTGCATTGATGGTGTTGATCCATAGTCAGGGGAAATGAAGGAGAATAAACATTTGGACCTGATGCTCTGGCCATTTAAATTCTTCCTGATAACAAATTAAAGAAGACAATGTGACGTTGGGAAAACAAGAAGTACGATTTGAAAACAACGCTGTCGTGTACAGCGTGTGTATCAGCTTGCTTCCTAGCTTGTGAGACTCTAATTTGGCTTTCTTTGAACGTAATTTGATCGACGACCAACCAGTGAACCGACAGAGACAAAAAGGAGGCTTCAGTTACAACATATTAAACCCTTGAAAACGACAAAGAAAAGCTATCCTACATTGAAAATGTATTCTCGTATTACAAGACATAACAGTCTACACACTGAATAAATGGACGTACAGCATTTAGTTTCAGAATGGAAGCGTCCACAGCGCTCTACAATAAACGGATCGATAATAATATTATTGATGTGATCTAGACCAAGCCGAAACGCTCTAAATTATTCGTAAGAGCAAAACATAAACCTCGACTTCCTTATTTCCACTGACAAGTCTAACCGAAAATAACACAAACATACATATCGAAACGATCAGTTTTCGCCGTGCTAGTGGAAACGCATCACCAGCGATCGCTCGATGTTCTCTCTCGTTCTGCACCAAGTCACAAAGCAAGTATTATGTCCGAGGTGAAATAACTCAAACTATAAGCACGGCGCTGATTCGATTCCCCCTTCATCATTTCATTACTTGAAAGAAGGGGTGTCACAGACGAGGATCAGCGTCCTTTATTTTCGATCGATCGGATGTTCGAAAGAAAACCAAACACCAAAGGCATGAGGTAATATATATACAAGCTTCGATTCACCAAGGAACGGACAACCAGAATAAATTCATTCTGTCCAACGTCCTCCACACAACACACAATGTAAAACAGAAGAACTATGTATGACTAACTGCGGCCGGAGTTACGAGAACACTGCACTTGATCTCACAGTCTCTGTGAGACAACAGAACCACCCTTTCCCTCCTGTTCGAGACACTGGATACTAGAGTTGATAGAGAATCGCACCAAATCACTGACACCGAAACCACTACTTCGACACTCTGAATAACCAGGACAATTGTCTCGCCTTTAGGGTTGAAAACCTTGTCCTCGAAGGATTTCTACCGCAAAGGGACCAGCAAATGCACGCCGAATCTCTATGCTCGGCGAAGCGTTCCCGCTTCGTCCTTGGGGTAAAAAATACTGTTCACCTCACGAAAAATGATCCTCATTCGATCGATAGAGCTGATCCAATAGCACAGAAGTATACTTCGCCAGATCTTCAAGTAAATTCGCAAACCTACCAAGATATTACTTTCTCCCTTCTGAAATATTTCGAGCAAACGTTCACCGAAGTGTCGGTCCCTCGACAACCTCACCTTCTCTTTGATGGATCCCTGAATTCGTTTTACCAGAGATCTCAAATAAGACGTGAACTAGGGCAATGGGGATAGGCTAGAAGGTCGCCCAATTCCTTCCACATGGACTTGCGGTTCCGCTTTGTGAAATGGATCAATGGATGAGGCTCCCGATACCTTTTGTTGACATTTGACGATTGTGACGTCATATGACAGCCTGCTTGTGTTTGCGGGAAAGTTCGTGAGGGTACCAGATAATTGCATTGAATCTTGGCACGTACATATGCATAAGAAGGAAAACAGCCGGATTCTTTTATCTGGGCGAGAATGGTTGAATTGGCATGGGTTGTACATCTTCTCATGTTTCAATAAATGCAACCTGAACCTAAACCCTCCCCCTTACCTAAAACAAGGATCAGGATTCAGTCTGTAATAAAACAAACTTTTTTGTTCAAGGTAAGTAGCAAACTGCCTTTCGTTTCGTTAGAAATGAAAGAAAACCATTCAGTCTCTCAACAGTGTTTTTGTATTGTTTTTCTTCCTTTTTTTTAGCGATTGGGACAATCAGGTTGCATGTGATTGGTCAACTGCATCTGCTCCATTTCCGATGGTCCGCCAATCAGCTTAGCACTTGAATTACTGCAAGAGACCGCCACTTCCTGTGCTCACGAACTCGGCCTTGTTCAGGCTCAAATGTCGACTTGATTTGGATATAAGCCACAACAGGAAAATCCATTTGCTAGTTCCCACAAATTCGTTGTCAAATCTATGCATAAACAACACAATAATCGTAAAGTATGTCTCTTTGCGGTGTGTTTTCATCTTTGCGAGACGAGGAATTGCTTTTAAAAAGTCATCCGCAGAATGACGGCAAAGTCTATTTCTGGTTTTGTGATTAATAACTATAACTGCGTTCGCAAAATGTCGTTGTTTCCGCTGAAGGAAACCGAAAGCGAAGACGAAGGCAAACAATGCACAAAAAAAAAAACCCGAACTAAAAATAGATCATGCCCGAAAAACATGGTAATTGCGTCAACTCGTCACCAAATCATATGACTTGGGTGTGTTTGATTTGACTCCTCTGATTGGATGTTGCTATGACACCTTTGACGTCTGCTTCTTTTTGATTGGTTCAATTTTGCTCAAGCTTACCTGTCCATCTTTCTAATCCATTTTTATTTGTGAAGTACGGGCAGTGGGCTTTGAACCACTAGTTTTTGTAAAGGAAAGGACGTTTTGTGTTGATTCGTTGGTGAAATAGCGATTTGACAAGAAAGAGGAGATATAAGGAGACGATTTTGGAAGCTGTGAGGTTTTTAAAGTGAAAAAATGGCGTTCGAAACACCACCAGCGGCTCGATGCCACAACCGTTCTTCGAACAAGAACAAAACTGTCACTAACAGGAATAGTTCAAAGAAGGCTCCCCGTTTTCATACTGACCGAGACTCGAAAGAAAACCACCTCCAGGAAACTGAAGCAATGTGCTTAGACACAGATTTCAAAACGACTTCGGCTGTGCGGCCAGTTCCCGGCCGTCGAAGAAGAAGGCGAAGCGATGGCGGAACCCTGAACGAAACGGAGCCATATGCAGGCCCCAAGTTTAGCAGTCCTCCACCACCAAGTGTACTGCCGAAACCACCATCACATTGGATTGCTTCAAACCATTTCCTCGAAATGGACACTGCTTTGATGTCCCAGCATCTGCGAATGATTCTTAGGGTAAAAGCGTAGGAAATCGATGATTCAGGACGCTCGACTGTTGAAAATAGATGTGATTTTGTGAAATATGTATATTTGTATATATAAGATGGTGATACAGTAAGTTAGCTGGAGAGTTGTGACTTTTTAGGTATTTTTTACCTTTTTCTTTAGCGTTCTAATTGCACAAAAATAGGCATTTTTTATGTTGGTAACGAGACAGTCAGAGTTCCTTGTTTATTCTTAGTTTTTTTTCCCCAACTGAGATCGTAGATAATTTTCACGGAGAAAGTAGATTATAGAAATTATAGAACTCTTAGTCAAGAAAACTGTAGCTGACTAAAGAAGCTGTACAGCACAAACCTTGCACGACAAGGATAAAAGTGCAAACGTTGCTTCTTCTGACGCCGATGTCGTCACAACGAAACAGTCTGTTCCTGACATATCCATTACTGTGGAAATGACTACTAAAAGTAGGAATAATGGATGATGTCAGTGCAAGACAGAAAGCTGACAGAAACAGCTGTGAGTTGAACAATATATTCTACGTTGAAGCAACACACTGGACGAACAACTGAATATATCTTCAGGAAACCAACCAGTAACACAGATAGCATGTCTACTGGAAACAGAGACACATGAAAATCGAGGACAAGAAATGTAGTGAAGGTATCTACAGAGACGATAAAGAAAACCAAACAGTTAAAAAAAAAAAAGTCCCTGAAGTTATCTACAGTGAACCAACAACAACCTAAAGACAACCAACAGCTCTTGGAGATATAACAACTAAAGACGACCAAACAGTCCGTGGAGATATCTACAGTGAACAAACAACTAAAGACGACCAAACAGTCCGTGGAGATATCTACAGTGAACCAACAACAACTGAAGACAACTGAACAATTTATGGAGATATCTACAGTGAACCAACTACAATGAAATACAGCCAAACGATCCATGGAGATATCTACAGTGAACCAACAACTAAAGACAACCAAACAGTCCATGGAGATATCTACAGTGAACCAACAACAACGAAATACAGCCGAACAATCCATGGAGATATCTACAGTGAACCAACAGCAATGAAATACAGCCAAACAATCCATGGAGATATCTACAGTGAACCAACAGCAATGAAATACAGCCAAACAATCCATGGAGATATCTACAGTGAACCAACTACAATGAAATACAGCCAAACAATCCATGGAGATATCTACAGTGAACCAACAACAACTAAAGACAACCAAACAGTCCATGGAGATATCTACAGTGAACCAACAACAACGAAATACAGCCGAACAATCCATGGAGATATCTACAGTGAACCAACAGCAATGAAATACAGCCAAACAATCCATGGAGATATCTACAGTGAACCAACAACAACTAAAGACAACCAAACAGTCAGTGGAGATATCTACAGTGAACCAACAACAACTAAAGACAACCTAACAATCCATGGAGATATCTACAGTGAACCAACAACTAAAGACAACCAAACAGTCCATGGAGATATCTACAGTGAACCAACAACAACTAAAGACAACCAGACAGTCCATGGAGATATCTACAGTGAACCAACAACAACTAAAGACAACCAAACAGTCCATGGAGATATCTACAGTGAACCAACTACTACAGATGACAAACAACCCGGTCCTTTTCAGGGCCACCCAAATCTGAAAAAGTGATTGACCAACAAACACTTCATGTTGTGTGTCTTCTTTCTTCTCCCCCACCCCACCCCCCCCCCCCCCCCTCCCCCCCCAACTACAGCCTCAGTTTCCAGTCAATGTTGTTTGGTGCCCGTGATAGTCCCTACTATAAACACCAGTGGACGGCTGGGACCAGTCCAACTGGGTGTCCAGTCCAACTGGGTGTAGCGTAGTTGTTGAAATAATTTGAGAAACTTGTTCCATGAGATGTTTACAAAAATATTGATTTCATTCAAACAAAAACATTTCTGTGTGAAGAAAGATGAACCTGGGTTGAGGCAATTTACAAGCATCTTTTGGTGAATGTTGTAAGGGTTACTTTTCCAAGTGAGTTTTGAGCTGATGAGATTCAATTTTCTCCTAATGTTGTTCATACATTTGTCAGCTTCCATTTTTGTCTTGAGTTGAAAAAATGAGCAATAGGGGACACGCATGTAGGCAAAACTTGGCCAACTGCTATGAACTGTCTGTCCCGCCTGCTCTGTGATGTCATAGGTTGTCTTGACAGCGACCAATATTGAAACTGCGAAAGAAATGGCCTCGAAAGCTTCTGTTTTAATCGACTACCTGTAAAAAGAGCACTTTGACCAGACTTGAATAGAGTTGAAATCGATGAATGTTTCTTTCTCGACTGAAATAGAAGGAGCCTGGGGACTAGAGTGCACGTCAGCGTCACTTCCGTTGGTCAGCGTTCGTCTTCATTAATATTCCTGCTTTTTACGGGGGCGTTTTTCGTGACCTTTCTTGTCTAGTCGTAAATGATGTAGTCCCTTCGTGACGACAAAGAAAACGGCTGCGAAGGAGACTACAAACTACGCGACCAACAAATCGGTCTGCTGTCTCAAGCCCAGTCTTCGCACATCATTTGCCCCAGTTTTTATGCTTGCTTCATGGACAAGAGAGCGGCAAGGTCGTTTGCTGAACATCTTGCAGGCATTAAGACGTCTACGGCCGTTTTCAGATAATGCTGACTAGTCGCGTGATCGTTCGAGGCCTGGTACTAGCTGGTTGAAAGACTGGGCCGAGTGAACAAAGATGGCGGACAATTTAACGTGGTTCGATCGGTCAATCAAACAAGGCCAGGAAATACATGTATCAGTCAGTCTGTTGACCTGCATGGCACGACCGAATGGAACTGGGGCGTTCTGCTGTCCTACGCTAGAGAAAGAAAGTGGAGCTCACCAGTGGAACGTCACGAACATGAAATCGGTATGTCCTTCGACTTGTTTATAAAATGCGTTTACGGTTTAAGGTGAAGTAATACGAGCAACATTTTCTTGCAACTTGTCGTGCAACAAAGTTGCGTAGCAAGCTGCGGCCTGTGTTGCACGTATTACTACCTACGCACGCAACAAAATTTCGTGTTGCGTTTTGTGGCAACATGTTGCAAAAAGTAGACTCGGCTTCTATTTTTTGCAACATGTTGCCGCAACTCGCAACACGAAATTTTGTTGCAGAACAAGTTGCATGCGTAGGTAGTAATACGTGCAAGGCTTGCACCAACTATATATAGAGCACTGCATCTTTTAGCTTCTAGTATTTGTATATGAGTATATTTTTATCATTATTGTTTACCGTGGTGTGGACTCTAGTATTTACCACGATTTACGTCATCACACGGTCAAAATGTTGTGGACTCACTCGGTGCTTCGCCGAGCGAGAAACTAGTCAGTCGTGGCAACAAGGTAATTTTTCACGCCCAGTGGGGATGTGCAATTCCCGTTTTGCAAGTGCGTAGCTTATGTTATAACAATCACTCAATCAATCACTCAATCAATCAATCAATCAATCAATCAATCCTTTATTTAACCACGTATCGCACAGGAGCTGGAATAAGCTCAATGCCTTGATTGGTCTAACTAATACGTCTTGAGTATTGATGTTCTGCAATTGCATTTGAATTTACTGCCATTTTCACACTCAGTTTTATGTAATGACTGCTGCTAAAAATTAAGTTGATCACACAGTCCAAAAATGGCACATGAACGATTTTTTTTTCAACGAGAAAATAAAATGAGCTGAAACCAAACCATTGACAAAGAGTATACAGTTATGAAAAAACGCTGCGCGACGGATTACACGAGGGTCCTTAAATTTTTTGTACCTTTAAAAATAGCGGATGAAAACGACCAAGCACGCAAAGCACTACGATTGAGATGGTGGGTTGTTATTCCTGGGAGCTTCGATGAAACTTGCAGTATTCATGGTCTCACCGGGTCTAACTGCGTGATCAAAAACGACGAGGAAAATCTTTGGCACGAGAAGACCCAACAAGGTAATAGTACCGATAAAAACGAGTGCATAGGAAGCGAAATAACTCTTCCAGATGCTGTCCTGCGCGTTGAGATAACAAGGCAGAAAGACGACCCACACCGAACAGGATAAGTACATAGTGATACCGATGTACTTGGCTTCGTTGAAGTTCCGAGGGAAGCTTCGGGTCTTAAAGGCGTAGACTGTGGATATGAGCATGAGGAATATGTTATAGCAGAGGTTTATAGCCACGTGCATGTCTTGTAACTGACACTCCAGGACAGTACGGTCGTCGTACTTGTAGTCTTCCACGACGTACGGCCTGTCCGAGAAAAACCAAACGATAATAATCAGCACTTGGACTCCTATAATACCAAACGCCACGAAAACCTGTGATAACGGACTGACGAACGACGGCCGTGTCACGGAGGCCTGGGCGGCCTTGAATATGCGATAAATGCGGCTTGTGCGCAGCAAGACAGGTGCGTAGCACATTGTCATGGAAACGCTGCTGACGAAGCGGCGCATTGTGCAAACGACGACTTTCGGTTGGATGAAGTACAGCAAGGCACCAAGATAGCAGAGCAGTACGCCCGCGAAAAGGATTGCACAGAGTTCTCTGCCAGCGGCTTTGATTACTCGGTGATTTCTCTTTACAATAAAAAACGCTGCAGTGGCGAATGTCAGCAATGAGGCAACACCGACCATCGATGAAATTGCAATGGCAGGACTATCGCTCCAGGTGGGGTGGACAACCGGCAGCTTGTCGCACTTGACGAGGTTACTGTCCGGTCGATAACCCGGAGAGCACTTCTGGCAGGAGCCGTTGACTATTACTTCTTTTTCTTTGCAATCAGTGCACCGCCAGCAGCATCTTGGGTTTGTGAGTTGTGGAATCCTAATTTGTCTGCTGGCACACGGCTTGCTGCAGTAGGCGCTCGGCACCTGGGATTCTCCACCATTCCACTTTACTTTGCTCTGATTGATAAGCAGTTGTCCTTCAATCGAGTCGTCTGCCATTAAAATCCCGCCCCATGATCCGACTTTCACGTGCCGATAGTCTAACAACCCAGCTTTCTGAAAATTCAAGACGCTGTAGTTGCCATCGACCTCCCCATTTCTGTTGAACCGAACGGTGAAATTCAGTGAAACATCAGGAAACGACACATTCTTCAGATATAGTAGTACTTCCTCCCTCTTTAATTCTTTCATGCGCGCGCACAACACACCTCTGCTGCCGGGACATAACACGGTGTGCATGTTGTGCAACGCATGCGCCATGGCATATACCGCATTCATCACAACGCGTACCGGAGCAATTCCAAGATCGCTTGGTAGCTTGTCTTTGGCGTCGCATTGATGTTTGAAGTTTAGAGGCTTCTTGGAATTATTGAGACGGCAATTTAAAACCGTTTGCCAGTACTCTTCAAACCAGACATCGTCCTTATTGTTGATGGTGTTTCTGGACAAGAGATATTTTCTGAATCTTTCCACTTTTCCCTCGATATAATTGATGGTAATGGCGCCTTCTCCGGCTTTCTCCGAGCCTTCAGTAACTGTCCTTCGGTCGCCCCAAGAATTGCTAGCAAGCCAAGCGAACTGCAGATTTTCCAGCTTAGTAGCCTTTACCAAACCTTCATTATCGCGCTGAATGCAAAATAGCACTACCACACCGAGCTCTCCCGCACCGTTCGCCTTCCGCGTGTCTTCTAACTCGCGGACCGCATCCCGAAAATCTTTCTCCGTCGGGAAAGCCGGGAGTTTAATTTTCTTTGCAATGCACAGCTTAGCTTTCTCTGCCTCTTCGTAGAAGAGCTCCATACCCTTTTCTCCATATTGACCAGGAGAATACACAGTCATGACGTATTTCCATCCGAAGTGTCTAACTACGTCCACCATTGCTTTGGACTGGAAGGAATTCGGTGGTACCGTTCGTAGAAAATAGCCGTAAATCTGTTTATTGCTTAACTCTGCTGTAGTTGATCCGTAGCTTACCTGGGGTATGTTAAAGACTCGAAGCAGATTTGCCACAGCCACTGAGACGTCGCTTCGAAAAGGACCGATAACTCCCGCCAGGGGTGGTGTGGCGTTCGTTGCTTTCAACGTGTAACGGATAATCTCTTTGGCGCCGTCGGCACCTATCGTCTGACTTCGGCAGCTGTCGTAAATTTCCGTGCCGATTGTAATGTTTGGAAGAATGTTCGGGTCATTGTTGATCTCCTCCAATGCGAACAACATAGAAGCGAGGTATTGGTATCCCGGATGAGGGTCCAGGTCGCCGCACATGTTTTCGGTTGTTTTGCTTCGCCGGTGGACTGGGAAGAGACCAGCGATGATGATGTCACCGTCGAGTTTAAGTGATGACTTGTGACCACCTGAAATAACAAAATCACGTGACGATTGATTGATTGAATCATATCTTGGTGGTGTTCCACTAAGATGCTTTGTAACACTATTTCTTTTCTTTTGAGTGATGCACGGGTTTAATTCCCCGGTGGATGATGTTACGGTTAACTCAGCCTGGTTGTGTACAAAGAGGTTATTACACGGGAAGGAGCCTGCTTCAGACGAGAAAAAATAAAATTGACGAGTAAAAATACAGCCGTATTGCACGACTTTTCGTGTAATAAATTGTTTATTATACGACGAACGAAGCAGGAGAAACGTTCTCGCCGCGCGCAAAATGGAACAAAAAAAAATGACGCGTTTGTAAACTTTGCTTGCGAAAAATGATCACGTAAGCTAATAAACCAGTTGATCTGGTTCCTGACGAGTGCAATACGCTCCCATCTTTGCACTCGTTTTGGCCCGTATTTGCACTCGAAAATGTGAAGTCGTGTAATAAATTACTGTAACCTTTTACTCTGACATTGCTTCACAATAATGTGTACAAAGCCAAAAAATACAATCACAGTTGTTACTACTTTGCATGCACCATTTACTTTTGTGGCAGACTTTGTATCATTTCAGATGGTGCAATACTGTGCAGTTAATTGCTTATCCATGTTTCACTTAAAGATTCTTGTCATGAGAACCATAAGCATTGCTACATACTCCGGAACTATGTTTCTGAAATGTGAATTCAGGCATCACAACATTCATTGAAAAATTATGCAAATGTATTGTTTTCAGGAAGTAGTCCTTCCTTTACTCAGATTGCAGAACAAGTTTCCAACTGAATATAATAAGAAAACTTACTGTGCTTTAACGTTTGCTTCATGACAAAATTTGTGAAAGTCATATTTGATTTTGTTCGATTAACGGAGTAAATTATCCCAAGTTATGCTAATTACATGCTAATTTATTCTGTTAAGAGAGATCTTTTGCAAAGAAAAAACTTCCCACCATGAAGTAAATCTGTTAGGCTTTCCAATTACTGAAGAGCTATGCCTTTTTACTGTTCGGCCTACAAATTAATGAGTGAAGTAAGAGTTATAGCGCTCAAGCGATGCATAGGTGTGTTATTTCGGCCATTTTTATTTGTTAATTTTCCCGCCATGAAAACGTAGACAGTATGATAGACCTTTTCCGCTGTATGCACATCGACTAGCCAGGGAAGTCGAGAGTTGTATTTTTCAGAGAGCAATTTTGTACCAGTATTGTTTCAATAAAAGTCGCGCATGATCATCGTGTTACTACAAATGCCGTAATTGAGTATACTGTCATTATTAATTATTCTATTATGTTTTTCACATTTCAAAGTAAAAAATTCAAAGTCATGTTAGTTCCTTTCTATCATTATTTCTCTAGCCCATTTAGCGTATTTACGTAATGATGATTATTTTCCGTCGGGAATGAAATTTTGCTTGTCAATTTCGCTAATCAATCTACGTCTCTCACAATATTAAATTTTGATGAGTTATGAGTGTTTATTGATGTTTTCTGAATTTCAAATTTCAAACAGAGCTTAATATTTTCGAATTCTTGCCATTTGCCAAAACTCGGATTGACAAGATGAACGTTGTTTATATTGACGATGATATGATCAGAGGCAAGATCACATCATGCAGGATCTGTTGTTCAAAACTAAATTAAGCTAATCCTGAGGATTTGCGGAAATTGCAAAAAAAAGATACCTCGGATCAAAATATGTCGAGTTTTTAATTTGTGGTAGCGAACGAAACCTTCCTTCGCTCTGGTAGAAAACAAAATTGAGACCTTATAATCCAGGGTGAGAGCCTCATCGGCGCTTTGACAGTCGAGTATTAATTTTAACTTACCTTTAAGGTCTGTAGCGTCCGTGCCCACATAGAATAGAGTGGCAATGTTCAGCGCAACGAATAAGGAGCGTGAACGCACCGACGTTAAGAGCATTTCTGTAAACCAGACTTAAGCCTGAAATGAAAGCCAGGACCGGTTAAAGAAAGATAACAAAAAGCGAACGAGCGCAAAGTGAGCAAAGCTGATCAAATATGTTCCGGTTTATGCGCTGCAGTCCCCGTGAGTAGATACCAAGATGCTCTTACCAAAAAAATCAATCGTCCAACTGAATGATCCGATTAGTTCAGGTGATTAGTTCAGGCGAAGGCCTCGTCAAAGCAGTCGATATCATTGAGAAATTCTAGTACAACATAAATTCGTCATCAGGGAACATTTAAACGTCAGTTGTCCTATTGTTTGACGAGAGTATAAAAAGAGAGAGAAATTACTCCCGACAAGGGAAGATCCGGCAGACTATCAATTTCATCCGCCTTTGTCGGCAATTTTTGGTTGAATGGCTTTCAGGCCGCCGCCTTAAAGACTAACACTGGTACATTAAAAGGGGACTTTCCTTTAACAACAAGGTAAAAACTAATTTGAACAATAATAGATTCCTATCAGGTGACTCGAGTCTCACATTGTGTCAATAGAACGAGGCCAATGTTTACCACAGGAAACGAAAATGTTGAAAAAAATGTAGTCGATTTTAACTGGAAATTGAAATCATTATTTTATCGCATCTAAAATTGGGATTTGTATCCCAACAGTAAGCTAATTGCGAGTGCACTTTGACCCATTTTCGCCGACTGACTGATTCACGAGGAAATATTAACTGTATATACGAGATCACGGTTTTCTATCAAGAATCATATTTTTTTGAAAGCAGGAAATTACAAACATTTATCTCTCAGTTTGTCCAAACAGCCTCAGGCTGGCAGCGAAGAATTATATTTTAAAAAAGCCATTTCAAGGTAAAACAAATGCTATGTTGAAGAATGGTAGACTGGTGACAGATTTGTCCTGATGGCTGTGAAATGTTTCTGATAGAATTTTACATTAGCATCACAGCTTGTGGTCTATGATGAAAATATGAACTATGGCGACGCTTTAGCGACCATAAACAACGTCCATGTTCGATTAGAGTTAAAATTAAACTGTAAGTGATACATAAAAATCGCTCTAAATATTAAGAAAGGAGGATTATAAGAAAACAAAATGAAGACAGAACCTGAAAGGTGGTTTGACCGCTACAGCCCAAAAGAATGACCAACGAATCTGAGTATTGCGAATATGATGAATAATAAGAATAAATATAACAATACCAAGACGATGATCACGATGGTTTTTAAGTGAATATCCACTGAGCTTATCACAATGAGATGGTAACCGAGTTGGTAGGATAAAGCTTGTTTAGCGTGGTAAATTATGAGAACGGGTTCTTATATTTCAGAAGTGTAGTGTAAAGTGAGTATGCGTCGAATTAATGACCAAGTCTGCTAAGGCCCATATGAGAAGGATGTTCTATAATCGTAGTCATAATCATCCAGAAAGATTGAAACAGTCGTACCTTCTCCCAGATTACAATCAGATTAAAGCACCTTTCACAGATTTTATGAAGGCGATGAAACGCAAACACTCACTCCAGAACTCGGTTTTGAAGTTGTCTGTTTCTAAAACAAGGCAATAAAAAGAATAATCGATTTTTGCATTATTTCTTATGCTCTTACCAACGAAGTTTTTGTCGCTCCAGCTGCCTCTCATTGTAGGCGTTCCTCACTTCAGCAAAAGCAAACAATAGGGGTAAAAATGCTCTGTGTTCAGTTTGACTTACCATGCAAATGGTTTGTTTAGGTTCATTTTGCTGATTAAATTTACCTGCCGAAGGGCTCGTAATTACAGCTTTGCATGTCCATTGGACCACCCGTTGATGAAATGTGACGATACAATGAATTTAAAAGCAATGGCAAAGCAAACTTGTAAACGGTTTTAGGTTTCTTTGGTTATGGAAGTGACATGAAGTGACGTGTGTATGTCTTCTCAGTTTGCAATATGGACAGGTAATAATGAAACTACAAATATAATAAAGTTTAATGGTAAAGATATTTTTTCCGCTTCCTCTCCCCTCGCTTTTCAGCTCAAAACTAGTTCCTTTCATCGACGTCATTCGGGTGACCCGTTGGAACATCCTCGTTCCCAGGCTATTTTCCCTACCCTGCCTATGAGAGCAGAAGATGATTCGACTCAGGATTCGTAAACTGGGATTATCTTGTTCGAGAGAAGACAGTAAACCCTTTAGACACCTAATATCAATTCTCCCAACCAGTCAATGAAAGGTTATAAGTTATGAGGGGAGAATCGCTCATTCAAAACCAACCTCTACATTCAGTCATCAAAATATAAACCTATGAGCAGAGATACAGACAAGTATTGGGTGATTAACAAAATTCTGTTCGCTTGCATAGAAAGCAGCTGATCTAATCAAGGTTCTCTTTGTCAAGTTTACCTCTTTGCTGTCAATACACCTTTCTATCGCGGTAATGATGTTGGACGTGTCAAGCTTGACAAACCATTAACGACAGCACACAGCTAATCCACAAATTTTCAGAGCTACGAACCAACTTGATAGTATCGCTAAGCGTCGATGTTTAAAACATTGTAAGAGTATTCTTATAATCATGACAGAACTGACTGGAAGGGCATATGTCGCCCGTTCATTGAACAAAGAGGTGTACAAATTAAAATTTGAAAAAAGCAGCTCTTTGCGATATTTTGGCCAAATAATTTTCCATTGGTGTGCATACCTTATGTCTGTGTTTGGCCAAGAGCTCTCATTACCGTAATAAAGGGCTTATAGGCTCACTTGTTACTTTCTGACATACAAGGTTTTTTTTTCTGACATATAAGTTGGCCAATACATACATTGGTTCATTGATACTCATAGTTTTGTACGTGTAATTTTTAAGTCTATGTATGTGTGTGGGCTTTTCTTCTGGCATCGAAGCATGATTATCTTTATCATAATTACGAACCATTGAATAGAAATGATAAGATGTGGTTTGAAGAATACGCTTTAGCATTTTTCATGAATACATTGAATTCGATTATGTATATTCATTTGTTTGACTTTGACCTTTTCTTAAATTAAAGTCTTACTTTTAACACAAGGACAAGACGGTGCGGCGTCCGTTAATTGTTAGTAGTTATGTATATTTTAAAATGACTTGACTTTGTTATGAAAAGGTCCCAAGATGTTCGTGAATATCAAAAGCTTTAAAATATATTATTCCGTTAATTAGACTCGTTACATTGCTAAAAGCTAACCCTAGCCTTGGTCATAAGGTCCCCATATTGCTTTGAAAACCAGACACTTGTCCACGTAAACACAACTGAAACTATAGCACAACAATTGTGCTACCCCATAAGACCAGCGGTGTATGTGCATTGCGTATGTTAGTTTTTTTGAAAAAGATGGCGCCGTGTATGAGGCGCCTTGGCCACCGTTCACCTGACAGATGAATAGTGTACCATTAGCTGAAAACAATGCCAGAAAATGATGTTGGTTTAATACCAAGCTGTTACTACACTAACATGATACTGCGGCCATGGGCAGCGTTGATTCGGTCTTACATCAATTGAAAAGCTAAAGTGAAGGTGCATCACTTGTATGCAGTTAAGTTCGACTGTTTTTATTTTATTTTTATTTTTGTTTTATTTACCTCTGTAGAAATCTACTCACAGTGAAACTGCGTGCGCATAGGTTTCAGTAAAGTTTGCGCGAAGGAAAAGGCAACACCTGACGGTAAGTCAAAAAATTATATTCATTTCTTACTGACATCAAGTAATAGTCATAACATCAACCTGAGTCAAAATTCAATCTAAAACTAAATCATTACCATGACATTCTAACAGCAATATTCACGCTGTTGTTAGGGGAAGTAATATTCGTTTATTTTATATTTTATATTTATTTTTCTTCGTTACTTTTTTTTCTTTTTTTTTTTTCTTTTTTATCAAATGCAACATGGCGAAACACTTTTTAAACGGTGCCGATTCCTTGACCTCCTCGAATTCTCTGGTCTTTCACACACTTCTTAAACAAATCAACACACACCAGATGTGGATACACATAAATGTGTATTTTTGGTGATCCAAGCCTCATTGTTTGTTTTTCTTTTGAACATAGAGTTATCAAACTTACCTAACTTTAGCGGAGCAATGGTGTTGAGGGGCTCTTGCTTGCTTTGATAACGACACTGTGAATCTGCCAGAGTGGTCAGTCGCAACAAGCACACATTATATAAGCATCGTTAATATCCATAACAATCGACGTTTCTTCTTTTGAACATAGAGTTATCAAACTTACCTAACTTTAGCGGAGCAATGGTGTTGAGGGGCTCTTGCTTGCTTTGATAACGACACTGTGAATCTGCCAGAGTGGTCAGTCGCAACAAGCACACATTATATAAGCATCGTTAATATCCATAACAATCGACGTAGATGTAAGGTGATTTTGCCGAAACTTATTCATTTCCATCTTCTTGACGCCTTCTTGGCGCTTGCATGATAATCCACATATTAAAATTATGAGTTTCGCAAATCATGTCAAAATATTAATTGGATCTTGACATTCGGGAGGCTTTTAGTGGCGTATTAACTGCTGTTTGTTTTTTATACTTCGTCCTTACTTTTTTAATAGTCAACATTTTTACGTAAACGATTTTATCAGCTGAAGTCCACGTTGATTAAAATCTGGTTCATTGTCGTGAGGACCTCTGGAACCAGTGAAGGTAGAATGGCCCTCGTGTCATAAAAATAAATGACAAAAATATGAACAATTCTTGTCGCAGGGATCATTGATAGGATCATTGGTTTTAACTGAAACTAAAAATGTCTCCCTGGATAGCAGCGCTATCGGCGATAGCTTATAATGATAGCTTCGTTGCTAGCTCAGTTATATCAGTCATACCGAATTCCTTACGGTATCGTGTTGAGACAAAATTTGAAATCTTTGAAAATTGAAGTTTTAAATCAAATTTGAAAAACAAAATATATATATATAATAATATAATAACAACTTTTTAAAGAGGAAAGCTCCGGTCACATTAAGTGATTTTCACGGACGTCCTCACCAAAAATTGAAAAATACAGTACAAAGCACCTACATTATCATAATAACATATTTCTTAATCGTAAAAGATAGAAACGAGCAAGTAAAAACTATTGTGGAAGTGCTCTCAAAGTTGTCTTTTTTTTATTATAAGATTTAAGATTACAACTTAACTTTATGCATTTCCACAGTAGAAACTGGTTATCAGTATATGATCATTTATGGTAATAAGCACAGCCTCTCAATTATTGATAAGAAACACCTCAAACTTGAATGAGAACAGAAAGCCGAATGAAAATAATTTGGCTGATAATTTTTCGATCCAATTCAGGTGTAAGAAAGTACAAAAAATAACTTAGGATTATAGAGGACAGGTTGGACTTTCACAAAAGATCGACTAGGACTGACGTCTGTATATTATTAAGATTATAATGACGATAATACACGTCAATCATTTATTACACCTACACCTTCCAGAACTTTTAACATCCTCGTTCCCAGGCTCTTTTCCCAGGGAATATATTGTCCACTGCTGAGATTCAACAATGTACTATTGGCGAACTTGTTCTTGGTTTTCGACTGTTTGATATTCGTGTAACACAAAATTGATGTGCTGTTTGCGCACATTTCCATTTGATGTGAACATCACTTTTAGCTGATAGAGTGTACACTGACCAACAAAGGATTGATATAGTATGCACCATAAGCCTCGACTCTAAGGGCCGATTTTTTAAACAAGGTTTAGACCGCGGTTAAGAAAGTCCTGGTCTAAACAAGATTAAAGCAATAGCCATGCTTAACGGACAACGGCTAAACGTCGTCTTTACAAACCGACTCCGATCCATGTTCTAAAAATGCAATTTTCCGTTTGGTTAACCCTGTTTTACGGCGTCCGTCTAAACTTCAATTTAGCGATAAACCAGGTCTAAGTTAGGCTTTTTTTTAAAAAAACGACCCTAAATCCATAGCCCATGGATATAGCCCGCCTGTACGTTGAACGTCTCAATTTCTCAGGAGACTCTGATTCGCCCGATGTAGTATCCTACGGGCTTCCATGAATTTTCCCAAAGTACCTGAACAACGCATACAATCGGCGGTGTTTATGTGATATGTGACCAGCTCGAAGAAAAAAATTATTTTTACCTTAGATCTACTTAAAGAGGCTCTCTCAACCACAGTCCTTTGCGCGCCGAAATGAAAGCCCTTTGATTTCAGCTGTTCGAAAGCACATAAAAGAACTCTAAATAAATCAAGAAATGCCTAAGAAAAGAGGCGTCTGAGACTAAATAAGCAGAGCATCACTCATGTTTACGGCGTCCGGTCACAATTAAAAAAATATGAAGAGCCGATGTTTTAAATGCACCGTTAGTCACGTCCTTCGATGGCACACGTATAATAAGATTGTGTCTACAAGACGAGAATAAACGAGAAAGAAAGCAAGTCGTCGCTCAGTCTAAAACTCAATAATCCCGTTTCTCCGAGGAAGCTTTTCGGTGGTTCTAGATTGTGAGCGATTTCACTGTTAAACCGAGACTTCTCGCACGCTTCGCCGCCATGTTTCTTTGTTCCTGTCCTGATTACCCATCATGCATCGAAATTGTGAAAGATGACTCAATTAACCGGGCGGACGTCTAAGGATATTAAAAGAAAAATATCAATCTTTTCTTTTTCCTCACTTAAGTTCTAGTTTATTATTATGTGGTGTAGATTGTTTTCTAGGGCTTATTCATTATTGTTCATTTTCCAATATATCTAAAACGGAATCAAAACAGGAAATTGCTTTTGTTTTTTTTTTTATGAATAACGACTGGCCACCCGGCCAAACCCGGCCATTGAACAGCTATAATGCATTATTTACTTTATGGCTAGAAGGTAATCCAAATGTGACACTTTCCGTGTCCAACACAGATCACCTTGAAAGAAAAATTACATTTCAACGATCCTCAGAAATTGAACGAAGTGTTTTCTGGAAAAAAAACCTTCATGTAAATGAACTGAACACGATTGGTTATACAAAGGAGCGATTTGTCATTCTTCCGGCGATTTGAATTTCCACAAAAAATTACATTGCGCATCCTTTGTCCTAATTATTTCAATGTTAACATAATTTGGAAAACTGCAATACGACGGTGGGCACAGGAGGTTTTAAATGAAACTGCAGAGCAAAGGTGAAGATCGCCGACAAAAAAGAGGTAAAACGAATAGACCCAAGTCTTTGACTTGCAGTAAACTCACGTATCGTTTTGGTCACCCACTTTTAAAGTTGGCTTGGGTTAACTTTGATCGAGTTCAAATTTGCACCCATGGCACCGAGCTCTTTACCCTTCGGCCACCCTACCCAAGTCGAGCTAAGGTATATCGCTATCTGATCTCGCAAGAGTTTTTTTGTTTTGTTTCGTTCTTTTTTTATAATGTAAACGGAGTGGTTTTCTTGCAACCTCACTCGACATGCGAGACCGTTTTACTACCCAAAGCAAGTTCATATTACGAAAGTCTGAATTCAGAGCCTAAAAGTCGAAACAGGCATGTCATGTTAGAGAGCCATGAGCCAGGGGCCGTGAGTGCGTCTGAAAGATATGCCTTAATTGATTTGTCGGACTTGTTGAACTGAGCATCAATCAACAAAAGAAAGCAGCAATAAACTGTTCGATCAAATTCTTAAAACCTGTCCACATGTTTTCCAGTTTCGGCGCGCATACCTTTTTATTCGTTTTTTTTTTTTTTTTCCTTTCACGTTGAAAACGGAGGTTTTCAAAAACTGTTTCCGAAGTAGAGACTTTCGAAAACGGATACGTTTTCAAATGAAAGCGAAGTAGTGAGGACGAGGGACTTGTGTAGACAAGCGAAAACGGATATAGTTGATAATGGATCCAGCACGCTAATTGAAACACAGCACCACTGTGTTTTCGCAGAAACCGAGTAAGAAGGCAGCTCGGTGTTCAAAATTCGATTGGATTCCTGTGCGAGCTGACAAGGGACCTTTGATGCAACGGCCCCATTCAATGTCTAGTATATCAAACTCCCAATTGATCATCTATAAGTTTGACTTTTGCACTAGGGAGACTACAGCTTGGCATTTAAATAGACATTTACAACAAATATATGCATTCGTGTATGCGAGTCTGAAACGATGCCATGTTGAATATTCAAACGTCGGCCAAACCATGGATCTCATTCTTTTTTAAGCTTTGATGCCGTAAATTTGCACTATTTATCAAAAACGGGCTTGTCGTGAAGGCGTATGTATTGCTTGCGAAGTAATTCTGTAAACAATATATGCTTAGTCGACTCTTAAACCTCAGTTTCTCACCAAGAGATGTATCATACAGTTGTGGGAGCACGCTCAGGTGATAGCTGATTGAATTATCAATTCTCACTACATCACTCATATATTTTCTTCGTGAAAGTTTGCGAGAATTTGTAATTTGCTCATTTTATAATTTAAATAATGTACAGTTGAATTTCTCTGAGTAGTCACCAGTGACATGACCATAGTTCGAAGATTCTTTGCTAAACTAATAAATCGCAATAAACCAAAAAATTCTAATAAAATCAAACCTGTAGGTCTGACCACTCAAACGACAACTGCAATTATTTGTTGTTGCAAAAAACTTTTTTTTTTCTCTAAACAAATTTAATGCCGCTATACCAGCAACTTGCTGCAGATAATATCCTGTGGTTTATCATCGCTCGGGGTGAGAATAAGTGCTAAAGTGGCAAAAGCTCATAAAAACAAAATTCTGAACATCTAGTTTCAGTTTTATTAGATTTTTTTTTTCGTCCAAAAGTTCTAAATGATGGTACTGGTGCAAATCTAATGACAAATAATATTGTTTCGTTTTTTTCCTCTGCGGCGCTTGTCGCAGTCATGTAGATAGGCAAACTAATATCCAAAGCCCAAATATTTAATTGAAAAAAAAAATCGACAAGAGATCGACCAACCAACACTAAAACAAGACAGTGTGTATTAATCACATAACATTTTAAAGCATATTGCTCTTTTTGTATCACTTAATAGAAATTTATTGGCGATGGAACATTGTATAATTTGTACAATCGTTGCCGAACAGCGCAAGGGGATGCCGTGAAGTCTACTAAGACAAATGGTCATATACTGCAAAAAAATAAGAAGTCCCTTATCGAAAAACAATTATGACAGACACTTCTTCGTATACCTTCATTTGATCATGTCATATTAGATTTTAGACCCTTTTCTCACGACCCGATTTCATTTGAAAATGGCATGAAATGATGAGTTTTTCCATGAAAGAAAAGGTTGCATCAGCACGAAACGAAAACATAACTTTCATCATGTGAACGGCGCTTCCCGCCATCAATTTGACGACCGCACGATAACGATAACGATAACGAAAGTGGTAAATGTTACACACTGCATTTTTTTTTGGTGGTAACAAAGTCTTCGTAATAAGACCAACAACATATACAAGCTGATGCACATAATATATTACAATTTTTTCTAAAACGGGCAAACTTCTCAGTAGTTGTAAAGCCAGAAAGGTACAAAATACTTTACAAGAAGGAGAGAAAGAATAATAATTATCAAGCTATAGATCTATACCTCGACACGTAGGCACTTGCCGCGACAGATTTTAATGACTGTTTGATACAGAAAACAGTGACAGGTACAAATCAAGGAGATCTTAATTTTAAAAAACCTCGCAAGCGAATAATTTAGGCTGAGACAAATTGAAAATAATTTAGAAATGTGTTGCTGACTTACTTTTAGATTGGTTATAGAATACGTAATTAATAATTTATATAGAATTTTATCCATGCACGGCTCTCTGGAAGAGCATGTACTTTAAATATGAAGAGATTCCGTGTTTTTTCTGTTCTGTTCTGGCTTCCATGCAGGTCTCATAGCGCATCGCCATCATTTAAATTTTCTTTATTTGCCCATTATCGCGAGGAAGCGCGTGTGAAACGAAAGCAAAATACCAAATTTGAAATCTTTTTAAACTATATTGGCAGGTCAGCTAATTTTATTTGCACAATCGGTTGAAACACCTGCATTCGGATCCATGCAAAAGGTGCGACTCTTCCGCCACTTAAGGTCTGGTTTTCTCTGAGTTTTCCAATTTACAAATTCACAGCGCCGTGTTTGCAATCCAAACCACTTTATAAAAGGCACATCGGTGAGTTTGTTCCCATTATACCAACAAGCAGAACATATCTTAAACGGCGTTTCTTAATCTAGGCCCTTGCGTTTGTTTACTTTTCGAAAAGATGAATCACAATTTTTCAAATTCTCTATCTGCTTTCAATTCATCGCTACACCGCTGTTTGCCTTAGAGAATTTAACTATTCGGCCTTGCTAAGTTTGTCGGATTTTTTAGTTCTCAAAGTAAAAGTCAGTGAAAAACGTATAATTTTAACAGCGTAGAAAATTAAAGTGCACTTAGAGTTTGTTTGATCGAAAATGGACACTTTAATAGAAGGTTCAAAAACTGCAAACGTAAGTTAAGTAATAGCCGTCGCTGGTGATTAATCAAATTTTCTATCGCCCTCCTTCTAACATCTCGGCTCCTGGTGACCCTTTCGTCATAATGTAAACTATAAGATAACAGTACAGTGTAAATAACTCTTCTGCTACACATTCATCCCCGAGCTCTGCGAGGGTAATAATCACGACGCTAATGCTGTAGTATCGCGCTATTTTGATACTCCAAGCGAGTCGCCATCTCCAAATCTAATGTTCGTGTGTCAGTCTGGCGTACGACCTTAAGGTCAGGTGACTAAGCTGTACCTTCAGCATCGATTTTGCACAAAAAGATGCAGATATAAGGCCAAGCAGTCCGACGAACGGCTGTAATCGGCCGGGATGTTTTGCCATTGCATGGAAGACAAGCTTGCTATTAGTTAAAATTCATAAAAATTTCAGTGTCGAAGATCGACTTTGCTGACTGTGCAAACCTGATGGAGTCACGATTCTAATTGCGCTTTTCTTGGCTTGCAAGTCTCGGAGTATTCTGTAGTTGCGTGTAGAAGTTGTCTCAGCGAATTATGAAATTTAGCTTGTCCAAGAAAACTTGAAAACGCATTACGGCGCGAAGATCTAACGGCGGATTGGTGACGTCGCTATACAACCATGGTTTGTAAAAACGATTTTAATAATCTCGAAGCGGAAAACAGACAAGAATCCCGCTTCCCGAAAACCCACTACAGGGCGAGGGGATATCTGCGACTAGTATTATTAATATTTTCTTTCCGTTTGAACCGCCAAAACTCCCCTTCCTGTCAAATGACGTCCGTCTATTTTAAACTCGGAAAATTTCAGAGCCGTCTGTATACTACAATAGCCATTGCGCCCCGATGTGATGAAGGCTTTGATCTATTCTTATGCAATTGTCTATGGTGCTTTTTTCGTTTAGCACGTATAAAGGCGAGGTACTTTTTGGAAACACTTCCACCCTCAAATGGCTGTCTGTAAACTGTGGCTTATCTTGCTGTTAACTGGTTCATTCCTCGTGCTGTCTCCGCCCTCGCTTGGGCAGATGCGTTATTCACAGCCAGGCAATGTGACCTTGGGAGTTATCCTTCCACTTCACGTCAAGACGACACAGGACAAGTGCGGGGAGTTCTACACGTTTGGTCTGGGATACGTCGAAGCGATCACCTACATCATCCAGAAAATCAATGACCGGGTCGACCTCCTTCCAAACGTAACCCTCGGCTTTGACATCAGAGATTATTGCGATACACCCGTCTTGGCAATGAAGGCTGCCAGCGACGTAGTCAGTAATAACTACCTTAATGAGCTCTTCAAATACAAGAGAAACATCAGTGGACCACAGAGTCTCATGATGGTCATACAGAACATGACTGCTCCAGTGTCCGCTGTCATAGGAACTGAGGACTCAAGCAGTTCGACTCTGGTGGCCAGTCTCCTGCAGGTATGCTATGGGGATACTCATATACTTCACACTTCATGTCGTTTTGCTTTAATTATCGGTGCTACGTAAATTCCTAATAATGCGGACTTTAACCCTTTCATTCCCAAGCTCAAAATGCAGATTCTCCCAACCTTTTAAGAAGAAACTGTATAAGTGATGTAGTGAGAATTGAAAGTTTAATCAGCTTTTGTTGTTCAATCAGCTGTTGAGCAAGTTATCAAAAGCCAAATTCTCCTTACTGTATGATATATTTCTGGTGAGAAACTGAAGGAGAAAATTAAAGTTGATCACTCTTGGGAGTGAAAGGGTTAAGGGAACATTGTCTGGACAAACTTGCCGATATATATATATTTTTTTGTGAGCTAGAATTCTTAGGAAATATGTTGTTTGAACATCAGAAAAAGTGTCGAGAAGATGATCATTGACAAATTTATTTTCGTGTCTTTCTTCGCAGGTCACGGACATTCCTGTCGTCAGTCCCTTCGCCACCAGTGAAGAGCTCAGCTCCCCTTACTACGGTTCATTCTTTCGCACCATTCCACCGGATGGCGAGCAAGCCAAGGCCATGGTGGACTTGATCGAGTTTTTTAAATGGAAGTACATCGCCGCAGTGGCCGTTGACCATTCTTACGGACGCTATGGTGTGCGTGCGTTGGAAAGAGAGGCTTACGATCGCCAGACATTCTGCATCGCATTTTCTGAATACATCACCCGTTCGGGTTACAAGGGCAAGATAAAGGCCATCGTGACCAAACTAAAGCGTGCAGACCACATTAAAGTGATAATCCTTTGGAGCAGCTACGAGCCCGCCAAAAGGTTTTTGATGGAGGCTTCCGCTCAGGGATTGGCTGGCCGTACGTTTCTCTTCAGTGAAGCTATCGCTACTTTGGGACCTGATATCTTTGATCGCCATGCGTCCGTGTTGGACGGGGCACTAGGAATCACTCCTCACTTATTCCGTGATGAGGACTTTGAATCTCATTTGAAGGCTTTGGCCCCCAACACGACCGGAACGTCAAGTAACCCGTGGTGGGAAGTGATGTGGAGAACGCACTTTAACTGCTCCAGCCAGACAAACAACCTTCACGGCACTGAGCCTTGCAAAGGGGATGTGACGATTGGAAACAGGGCTTATAGGAAACTACACAATGCGTTCATTCCGTATCTAACGGATGCAGTTCTTGCTATTGCACATGCGCTCGATGGGATATACCGCTGTAAGGAACCATACGGACTCCTTGAAAGTGGGAGATGCCCTCAAACGAGCCCAAACGTCATATCGCAAGATACCTTGCTGTACTTGAGGAGCACAAATTTTACTGGTAGGACTGGACACATTAGTTTTCGCGATACTGGAGATCCCGTATCGGCTTCGTACGATATAATAAATTTTCAAAGGGCGAAGCGACGTGATACACACACCAATGTTCTGGT
The DNA here is from genome assembly GCA_964036295.1 of Plumapathes pennacea. Lineage (NCBI taxonomy): Eukaryota > Metazoa > Cnidaria > Anthozoa > Antipatharia > Myriopathidae > Plumapathes > Plumapathes pennacea. The sequence continues at coordinate 747,493 of OZ038473.1, forward strand.
CGGATCATGGCAACAGGGAAATAACCCTAGGCTGTCCATCAACAAACGTTTGATCAAATGGACCAATGGCAGCGCAATGGTTCCAATTTCACGCTGCTCAAAGACATGTCATCCTGGAACCAAGCAAACGGCTCCTGTGGCGTGCTGCTGGGAATGCATTCAATGTAGCGAAGGCTCAGTGAGCTCCATGGCTGGGTCAAGCAGCTGCACAAGGTGTGCAAAAGATGAGAAGTCTAACGAAGCCAGGACAGCGTGCATTCCTTTGCCGATCTCCAACATCGGATGGGACAGCGCCGCATCTGTGCTTTTCTCCGTCTTAACGCTTATTGGTCTGATTTTCACTTCCGCCGTCGCTGTCGTCTTCTTTAAGCACCGCGACACGCCCATAGTGAAAGCGTCGAATCGTGAGCTGAGCTTTCTCTTGTTACTTTCCATCGCGCTTTGCTTCCTCCTGACATTTCTTACTCTAGCTCAACCAACGGACGCCTTATGTCGCGTTGTGCAACCATGGAGGTATCTGACCTGCACCGCTTGTGTTTCAGTTCTGTTTCTCAAGACCAACCGCCTGGTTCGTGCGTTCCAGACCAATCTAATTCCAGCCTGGTTTAAGCGTTATATCTTGGACCGGAAGCGTCAGTTCCTGGTGGTTCTTTTGCTGAACATTGTTGCGGTCTTCCTGACTATTTTATGGTTAACGCTAGACCCACCCTATCGACACAAAAGCACTGTAACCCAGCAATACGTGTTCCTCACCTGTAAATCTTATCGCACAGGCATTGGCTCTGTACTGAGAGCAGTTATTTTCTCGTACTTCATATTCTTGTCCATATTATGTACGTTTTATGCCTTCAAAGCGAGACGTCTACCAGAGAACTTCAGTGAAGCCAAGTACATCGGCTTTGCTATGTATATTCTTTTGCTTTCCTGGATAGCATTTTATCCAGTGGATTCAACTCTTGAAGGTTACTACACAACGATCGTGGGCTGCTCAACAGCTCTTTTCACCTCTTATGGCTTGCTATTCTGCATGTTTGCTCCTAAGTTGTTTGTCATTTTACTTCATCCGGACCAAAACACAACGGAATTTACCAAAGCCGAGATTGGGAATTTCTCAACAGGTCTCGGCCAAGCATTACCAAAAAGGATAACCAGAAACTCAGTCGGACCATCTGGTGGAAGTTCTTGAAAAAATCACAACAGATGGCTATTAAGGCTTTGAAGAAACACGAATGACTCCATCTGATTAAGATCGGGGTCCATCATTCCAAATAATTACTAATAATTACATTAAGTATTCTGATCCCAATGTCTTTTTTACTTAGTTTATCTATTCTGTTATCTATCCTTCTCCTTTATGATTCCCCATATCACTTATTCATCCATATAGGATATGCAATTTATCTACTTCGCATCCAAACCGCAACAAATAAAACTAAATAACCTTGAAGTAATCTGCGGTAATCTATAAGGTGTGTATAAATCATTGCGTTTTCTCAGCCCCTGTTTATCATATCCAAAATATGTGGAACACTTGATGTGCATGTCTTTTCGACGCTCCAAAAATCTGAAAGATTGTGATGAACTTTCACAGGCTCTGTCGGATCGTGAAGAGCTTTACACAACCGACACAGCCAAAACTGATCCTTGACAACCTTGTATTTACTTCTCCAGTGAAAGTACTGGTTATAGGCCGTGTCGTTCTTATCAAGGTATACGAGATAATCTGCAAGAGCTTTGACGGAATCAAAATCAGCTGCGTTGATGAAAGACCCAGGAATTACCAGCTCGGGGTCGTAGGAAGCGCCTCCCAGAACCACGGGTACCAGTCCTCGCTCAAGTGAATTCCTCCAATACTTCTCTGTTATGTAATCTGTACAGAAACTGTTCTCAAATGCAAGATAAAACTTGTAACGCTGAAGTTTTTCGAGGCAACCCTCTTTTAGATTATGACGGCACTTCCAGGTTTGATTGAACAGCTCCGCGCATTTGCCATAGAAATCAATTGAAATGTGCTTCATGAGTGCCCGGATGAATGGAAATCTTAGCGTTTTGAAGTGGTCGCTGGCCCCAAAAACAGCCATCTTATCTTTTCCCTGCGCAAAGTTGAACTCCGTAATACTGTGAGAATCTTGATCTTCCAGTGGGACATAAGAACCGTAAGGGACAAAAAAATCAGAATCTCGCCGATAGGTCGCCGTCCAATTGAACAAACCGTTTAAGGATTTTCTAACATTATTCCAAGTTACTGGACTTTCTTTTCCATAAATCACCCATCTCTGGTGCGGAGGCCTGTTTCTTGTCATCTTTTCTTTACTTGGTTTATTCGGAACAATATGTACCAATACCGCATCACTAATGTTGAGCAAGTTTTTGTCGTAAGTAATCTGACATCTGGATTCCTCGCATGGCGTGCCGTCCCAGTCGGTGAGTTTGTAACCAGGCACCTCTCTCGGGTATGGTACCCAGAACTCATCCCATGGTGTGTACACCAGAATCAGCTTCGCTCGTTCCAGATCTTCTCGGTCCGTCTGTGACGTCACTACCCTGGAACTGGTGTCGACAGGACGCGACAGCTTCAAATCCGTATCATAGGCGATACGGATTTGAAAAAATATGAGTACCGCAGTAGATACAAAGAAAAATAAATACAATGTCTTTTTCTTTATAGCGACTTTTCCTGGGGGCTTCATGCTTGGTGATTTTTAAACTTCGGCGCCGCGATTGTGTTCTAGTTACTTGACTCGTGGCTTTTGGAGCCTGAGAACTACTCGGTGTCAAACTGTTCTGCAAAAAAAATCAGTGGGTATCAGGCAGTTAGCTGACACAAAATCTAAAACGTACAGGCAGAACAGGCTGCTCATATGACCAAAATTCATCCCGTGACTAGGAATTTATCTCCTCGGGGTTTTTGAGTGCCAGAAATGGAAAGAGCATCGAAAAATATGTTAAAATACAAATTTTCAGGTTCATAGCATACATGCATCAAATTTGGCAGGACTTAAAAGTTTAGCAGCATTAGGAAAACGTGTACATGATTGTAAACGTTGCCGGGACGCAAGGCCATTCGCAGTCGGCTCTTTATGTGTCTTTTAGTAGCGCAAAATTTCATTTAAACTACCAGCCATCAACAGACGATTACCACTCAAGGCTTATGTACTCATTGTGTAATGACGTCTTGACATTCTGACATAAATATATTTTGATCACCGGATTGTCTGAAATAAAGCTGGGGCGATACTTGCGATGACAATCGCTTCAATCCCCGGAGTTGTCGATGACTGTGATCCCTATTTGATCGCTTCATTCGCCCCAATCGTCCAAACTCGCCCGTTTTGCGGATGATTCCGTCGATCAAAGCGATCATATGGAAACCAGGTTTAAACAATTCGCCCAGACGTTTTGGTTAAAATTTATGGACAAAACTCGCACGTTTAAGGAATACATCATCTCATTACATCGAAAATGGAACATAGCGTGAAAGTGGCTAAGAACAGGCTAAATTACAAACACAATACTGCCGGTAAACATTATGCATTCTGGACGTCGCTCTCTCTAAATACGTCATACCAACCTTTAGAGCCGATTGTAGTTTTGTGGTCTCCTTCACGTGTATGTTCGAGGTGTTCGTCAGAGCCAGGGTTATACGGTGCCTGGCACCCAAGTTTTCCTTTGAGGGACTGAATACGTGGCAAGCCAGTCAGAAGGCACGTGCAAAAACTAAATTCCTGTATATATAGCACTCCAAATGTAATTTGCAAATTGATCCATCAGATATGTCTTCTCGCGTGTCATTGGTGGAATCGTTACACGTGACCGAACTCGAGAAGCCCCTGCATTTTGTTCTTGCGCCGAATGCGACACAAGGTCTTCGGCTGGAAAGCCTAAAGCGCCTGCGCGTTCCTTTCTACAGTTGCTAAGCTTTGGTGTGCATCAGCATATTAGAATTTAATGGGACTTTAACCTGTACATGCAAGATTAGAGCTGTATTACGAACCACTCTATAATCTACGGTATCAAACTAGCACACGAGCCGTATGTGGAATATTCCCAATTCAAACAAACAAACATTTCTGATCGAGTTGCGGGAAAAATGTCTTGCTGATTGGTCTTCGCTACAAAAACATTTCAAAAGCTACCGCGGTAAATGGCGCAGCAAAATATCTGCATATCAGAGCCAACGTGGTAAGGCACTCTAGCGAAAGTGGATTTATCTCAGTTTTGTCCGATATTGTTTTGGCTTAAAACCCAGTTGAACGGCTCTAAAACCACCAAGAAGTCAAGTATAGAGGATAACGAAAAACTGAAATATATATTGACAGGCAGCCAGTCAGGTTCGTGAAAGTCCCATATACTGCGGAAAATTTGTCGGCAAGTATTATTCGCGAAATACCAACCAGCCAGAATTTTTGGAATCTGCTGAAGTTCCCGACATTACAGAAAGCCCAAGCTCCATAGTATTAAAAGGCCGGGACGGAAATATTCATAAAGAAGCAAAAATACAGTTTTGTAATAATTGGCCACATGGTATTTTCCCTTAGCAACTGTCTTTCTGGTGGGGGAAAGACACTCAGTATTTCCTTTGCAGCGAAAGGCGATAGAGTCTTTCACTTTGAAAGGAAGCAAAGTAATTAGAAAGAGAGATGTCCCAGAAGAGCTTCAAAATTTTCGCGCTTCACGCCACGCCACTCTGTCGCCTTTGGTTGTCAAGAAAAGTCCGAATGGCTTGCTCTCCAGAGAGACGGTTGCTACGGTAAAATACCGCATGTATGACCAAATTGTTCAAAAGGCCTATCGTTTGTTTACCAAGCCGCTCGTATGCAAATCTTTCCCCGCGCCAGCGTTCGACAAAAATTTTGCTCTTCTCGACTCGACGAAGTTCGCAGTGGACAATCTATATGCGAGCGAGTTCTAAATTATTTTTAACAGCTGCTTTGACTTGCTTTAAATGAAAAGGGTCTCCGACGATCGGTTTAACCCTTTCACAGCTCCCAAGCTCAAAATGCAGATTCTCCCAATCTATTAAGAAGAAAATGTATGAGTGATGAAATGAGAATTGAATGTTTAATCTTTTTAACTTTCATCTGGGCAAGGTATCAAAAGCCAAGTTCTCCTTACTCTGTGATGTATTTCTGGTAAGAAACTAGAGGAGAAAATTGGAGTTGTCTATTTTTATTAGTTTACTAATTCTGCCCTCTGTCCTTCTCTTATCACCTATTCATCCATCAGTAGGACATGCAATTTACCTGCTTCGCATACAGACCGCGCAACAAATATAGCAAACTAGCCCTGAAGTAATCTGCGGTAATCTATAAGGTGAGTATAAATCATTGCGTTTTCTCAGCCCCTGTTTATCATATCTAAAATATGTGGAACACTTGATGTGCATGTCTTTTCGACGCTCCAAAAATCTGAAAGATTGTGATGAACTTTCGCAGGCTCTGTCGGATCGTGAAGAGCTTTACACAACCGACACAACCAAAATTGATACTTGACAATCTTGTATTTACTTCTCCACTGGAAATACTGGTTATAGGCCGTGTCGTTCTTATCAAGGTATATGAGATAATCTGCAAGAGCTTTGACGGAATCAAAATCAGCTGCGTTGATGAAAGACCCAGGAATTACCAGCTCGGGGTCGTAGGAAGCGCCTCCCAGAACCACGGGTACCAGTCCTCGCTCAAGTGAATTCCTCCAATACTTCTCTGTTATGTAATCTGTACAGAAACTGTTCTCAAATGCAAGATAAAACTTGTAACGCTGAAGTTCTTCGAGACAACCATCTTTTAGATTATGACGGCACTTCCAGGTTTGATTGAACAGCTCCGCGCATTTGCCATAGAAATCAATTGAAATGTGCTTCATGAGTGCCCGCATAAATGGAAATCTTAGAGTTTTGAAGTGGTTGCTGGCCCCAAAAACAGCCATCTTATCTTTTCCCCGCGCAAAGTTGAAGTCCGTAATGCTGTGAGAACTATCTGCTTTATCATCTTGATCTTCCAGTGGGACATAAGAGCCGTAAGGGACAAAAAAATCAGAATCTCGCCGATAGGTCGCCGTCCAATTGAACAAACCATTCCAGGATTCTTTGACATTATTCCAAGTAGCTGGACTTTCTTTTCCATAAACCACCCATCTTTGTTGCGGAGGCCTGTTTCTTGTCTTCATTTGCAGATTTCTCGGGTTACCCGGAACAATATGTACAAGTACCGCATCACTAATGTTGAGCAAGTTTCTGTCGTAAGTGATTTGACATCTGGATTCCTCGCATGGCGTGCCGTCCCAGTCGGTGAGTTTGTAACCAGGCACCTCTCTTGGGTATGGTGCCCAGGGCTCATCCCATGGTGTGTACACCAGAATCAGCTTCGCTCGTTCCAGATCTTCTCTGTCCGTCTGTGACGTCACAGTCCTTGAACTGGTGTCGACATGAATTACCTGGTTTCTCTGATAAAAGGTACGGATTTCAACGAATGCTAGATACGAAATGCACAAGAAGACAAATAGACGAAAGGTCGGTTTCTTTCTTTTGATTTGAAAAACAGCTGAATTGACCTTCCTCCTCAGTGCCTTCATGTCTGATGTTGTAGCTTCGGCGCTGGTTGTGTTATCAGTAAGCGTACAGCGTTGCTGATTCTGATGCCTGAAGTTTGTGAACTGCCAAACTGTTCTGCAAAGAAAGCACTGGGTATAAGGCTAATGCAGTGTTTTTGGGGACAGAAAATATCATATACACAAATCGAGCTTAGTGATCTTGGTATAGTCAAGTGCTGTCATGTTCGACTGTAGTACTGGACCCACTTGTTCAAAGCTCGATTAGGCTAATCCTGCTTTAGGTCAAAACTTTATGAACATTTTTAAGCCTGAAAATGACAAGCTTCTACTCACAAAGCGACTTCTTTGTATCTCTGAGTTAGATTAATCTTCTTAGTTAGTCTCCTGTCAGAACTCTGCAGTTTGTTGTCCAAAAGCGAGAGCGAAAGAACTAGTGTAATCCTGGGTTAGCTTAATCGAGCACTGAACAACCGGGCCCTGCTGTTTTCTGTAGGCTATGTGGAAACCTAGAGGCAGTCGCCTTTGTACAGCGAGAGAAAATTAAGCGTCATCGTAAACATAGAAAAAATCAGTGAACAACCAAAGAAGACAGAGGTAAAGTTTACATAAACAATTAAAGGACACCGCAGAAAATTTTCCCCCTTTTTTTTTTTTTGCTTTTTCGGTGTTCTCGGTCGTCGTCCTAATTTAAAGTAACTCTATTGAGAACACAAGTTGTTCTACTTACTTCAAGTTAGAGATTTTTGGTGGTCTTCGTATCGCCTGTTTCGTTAGGAGTCACTAAATGATTTGCTAAAATGGTTCGAGGATGCATATTGTCTCTTAGGGACGGTTTTTAAACACAGAACTAAACGTTGATTGTCTTGACACTGGGTATAAAAAAGCTTTTATCAATATAGTTCATTTTCACATTGGGTATAAAAAAGCTTTTATCAATATAGTTCATTTTCACATTGGGTATAAAAAAGCTTTTATCAATATAGTTCATTTTCACAAGGTCACATTTTGTAAGCAATTTTTACTCTAGACCATAGCCAAATCAGCCACGAGGCCATACTACAAGGAAACTACGGGGTTCCATGACTTACAATACGGACCAGGTAAGCGCAATACTAAATTCGCAAATGTCCCCTTGCCCGAGTACAGTGCGGTAAGAAATTTTCGCGGGAGTTTATTTTCGCGAATTTCACGGATTTTCCGACGATTCGCGAAGACTAAATCCCGCGAAAAAAAATCCGCATAAAAGTTACTCTATCTATTTATTTTAGATTATTGAATTTCAATTTAATTGACCGCAAACAATATCACGACCTTATTGCATTTGAAACAAAATGAACAATGTCTGCGGTCTCTGTGTAAATTTATAACTCTAGATGAGACCAGCTACTGAAAAACAAAGCGGTTATGGCTGCGTTACACGAAGACCGTGTGTCGTGGGATACCATTCTCAAGGGCATTGTGACGCCGCCTTTACGCCACCCATTAAGAATGATGGAAGGGTTGCTGTTCAAGTAGATGAAGAAATCGAGCTGCCACTTCGAGGGTTTCTTACACATCAAACGAATCCCCTTACAGTCCATGTTGATGGTTGAACAGCTAACTGTGCCGACTTCTTTTCCACCTCGTGAAATACCGGACAGAAATTTGCCTAAGTTCCGCGAAAATTTGTTCCCAACAGGAAAATCTGAAATCCAAATTCGCAGAAACTTCTTTCTGCGAAACGCAAAAAATCAGCAATCCGCGAAATTAAACTCCGCGAAAGTTTCATGCCACACGGTAGTTCAAACTGTCCTCATGAAGTTAGGCAAAGGTACGGTAATCTGTAAAGCGCAACGAAACACGTCTTGCTTTTGTTAATCGAGGTGGTGTGTGAATTACTTAACAGCTTGCCAAAGCTATTAGCCTATTCCCATACTAGAAAGACTATATTCTATACCCTGTTTCACATCAAAGTGATAAAAATATATACTCTATTTTAGACTAAACTATTTGAAAACGCGGCACATACCTATATGGCTAATATAATGGAATTCCCCCCCCCCCCCCCCCCCAGCCGCCGTCAGACATGCCTACAATACTTCTACTTTACGACCTCTGTGGAGCTGTGAAGCACAACGATCGACAAAGCAGAAATTCAAGGAGCATCTGCTTCTTTTAATCTGATAAGATTGAACTTGGCCCATTCATGCCTCCGCCCAAAAGATAACTCATCAGAAAAGAACTTCCGATATCACAAGGTATACGGTACGATTTAATATCAAAAGGTGGTTCAGGAGGGTAACACTAAAACATGTTCTAATCTTAAGTACTGTATAATAACGGTTGTTTAAAATAAAACAAGAATACATCCAAGCGCGCTAATGGTAGCCGCCGCGATAGATCACTCCGAAGTATCCACGCGGGTATATTTTCACCGCCGGACTACATTTCCCCCACTTTTACATTTTGTAATGAAAAAAATGTTCAGAAGACGCGCGGCGTGTCTGAATCTGAAAAGAGCTTGTCCTTATCAGGAGAGACCATATCACAACATGATACTAAACAAACAAACAAACTTATTCCTGTTATTGGAAAGGAAATTTGAGCTTTCCGATTTGGAGGCGGAACCATGGCTGGAACTATCCAGAAGTAATCAGGGGGCAGTGAGCCAGTCCCTCGAGAAAAGTTTAGAACTCGAGTCGCAACGATGGTTTTCCAGCATTATTAATTTTCAAAAAAACGCGCAAATTTTGACAGCGCTGCGGTTCGTTGGGCGTTGTCCGCGCATGCTTGGCAACGATTGATTTCTCTAATTGGCTTTCCGTGACTGTGACCACCAAATCGGAAATAGTATTTCACAAAATAGTTCTTAATAAGCGTGTTTAAGGCTCTCGCCATCTGTCTTGACTTTCTTCTTGAAAACATAACGCTGGTTCTCCTCATTAATCAAGTTAACCAAAGGGCCGCTTTCAGTGTTTGCTTTTGAATTCCTGTTACCTTTACAAAAACAAGATTAAAGGTGAAGGAAAACAGATAATCATTCTCATTCAGTGGATTATTGCTATTTCCCTCAAGTAGTCCTGCAGGAACGTACAAGACACGTAGCGCGTGCAAATCCAATTTACAAAGCCGAACAGGCGGAAAATATCAACTAACAATTGATTGCAGCTGAGAACTGCCTGTACAGTTCGCACTGCTCTATTATTCCTCTCGGGTAAGCGACCGTAAGAGTTTGTCCCGAATGGAGCTGATGCAGATAGCGGTTTTAACTTTCAAAAAAGACTGTTGATAATAATTCAGCGCGCATTCCCTTGGCTGTCGGGCCGCGGTCATGTGGTCACGCACAAAACAACTCCTTGGAGTCCGGTCCGAAGTTTCTTGTGACCACCTGCCATCTTTTCACGTGGTGATCTCCCTTTCGCTTCTTCTTTAGCCCGAGTTTCTCAAGCTCTTTCTCTCTCTTAAACTTGATCCGCCTGTTCTGGAACCACACCTTCACCTGAGCTTCTGACAGGTTCAAGTCCTTGGAGATCTTTAGCCGCTCGTCGCCGACAATGTAGTGACTCCCATGGAATCGCTTTTCCAGCCTCTTCAGCTGCTCAACCGAGAATGTCGTCCGTGCTCTCTTGCGCTTTTGGGGACACGAGTGCGGGTCTTCGGAGGTGAACAAGCCGTTTACATGGCCATAGTGCAAAGGCTCACCTACAACAGAATTTACGAGCACATTATAGAAAACATCACACTGAGCACTTTGAAGTGCTGCTGCAACAGCTGACGAAGGACCTTTGTCTGCGTTCGGATAAAACGTTTGTTCTTGTCTCAAATGTAAGCGCTACACAAGTTGTGGAAAAGTTTGAACTGAACCAGTCACGTCAAATGCCGATTAATGAGGTCGTGGTTCTGTGGCACCAAACGCGCGACCCGCAGTTGAACGCTCTTTTTTTGGGCCTTTTCTCGTTAATGCCATATCTCGATCGATAAGTATGACAAAGCTAAGAAAAGCTTATTTACCTTTTCGCATTAATAGTAGAATTATACAGTTTTCATTGATTGCGATCTGGATGAGCTGCAGCTTTCATAAAGTAATAGATCATGTCAACTGTGGCGAAGTTGCGATGTTCGTTTTCAGACCTGAAAATAATCTGGCTCCCAGTAATATCGCAAAGCCGCTAGACAAAGTGAAACCGAAGAAAAATAGCGTGGCTTATCTTTGTTTTCCCCATTCAGAAATACCTTACGTTCCGGACCAGTGTGAAACTTGTTTTGACTGTCGTCTGATAAGAGGGAGCAGTGATTCAGTCGTTTTTCAGTTCTAGTGGGCATACTTTCTCACAGGCTAGCTGAATTCGTGAAATGACCATAATTACCCTCTGCATTCGGTTATTAGACTTTCCATAGCCGGCGCTTACATGGTTGAGGGACGTTATCTGATCGATTTTTGATCTGACGTGCTTCATCGAGCAGACATCCGTTTACTGAAGAACTCGCTATCAAGTGGGAAAATCAGCTTCGCAAAAAAGGTGATTATTTCTCTAAACGCCGTTTGAGTGCGGTATTCAGCGACGCGCGCCAGTTAGCTAATTTGCGCTAAGCGTGCCAGCTTTTAACTCAACGTTTCACACCAGCGCCACTTCTCCGCGATCTATAAACAAACATGGTTTAGAGGTAAGCAAACAACACGAAGACTAATAACATAATAAATACAAGTGCAACAACAATTAAGCCACTTCTCTGCGCACTACTTGATAAAAGAAAAACCCAGAATCACAAGGCAGATTGCTGATAATCAAATTATAAGTCACTTTGCTTGAATACCTGAGTAAGGGTGGCCTGAGAAAGCCAAGTTCTGCGGTCTTGGACGCCAAGGCGGCCAGGATGGGAAAGGAAGAGTCCCACGACTGCTTTGAAGTTCAGGGATAAAGCTGGAGTAGCTTCCTTGGTTTGATCTGCAGATCACGGCATCTTGGCGGAACCTCCCAGGCGGAGAATAATTTTGAGTCGACCGTGATAGGCAAACGGATTGGAATGGTGGACCTCGCGATGCGTTTGTATACAGACTGGGACGTTCTAAGCAAGGTGAGACCCATGCTGGGAAGCTAATACCAGCGTTTTGCAGCATGTTTTTTTTTTTTGTCCACTTTCCACACGAATAACAGCCACTCTTTGCACTCGAGGACGTTGGATACACTTTTTATCTCAAGAGTCAGTGGGTCTGGTCAACGATGATTGCGCGCCCAATACGACAAGTTTATTGGCTGACGGCTACCAAACAGTTGACAAAAATGTCAGCGTCTCAGTGTTGATGAAATTGATTGTGCGCCCTTGGAACTCAATTAGCGGATCGTATGTCGTCTCGCAAGTGCTCCAAAGCCAAGCGAGTGATTAAAGGTTTGAGATAAGATAAGAGCAGCAGATTGTTTTCCCTTTCGGTTGACATTGTTTACATTGGCTCACTATGCTTGTTGATGTTTACCTTGCGAGTGGAACCGTTTCGGGGAGGCCAGTGGCAACTTATTCAGTTCTGAAAAGTCTGCGCTGTGTAGATGTTCTAGCACGGGCCAGCTATTAATGCTGCTAAACGGTTTAAAGACGAGAATGTCATGGACCACCAACATTGAACGAAGAGAAAGTGATAGTCACGCGCCACACATGGTGCGGGGGTTTATATGTCAATTGTGAGCGAATTATCTTAACTCAGCCAAAGTCTGTCCCACCCAGCCAAAAGAAGAATAAACTCAAAATATATCAAATCACTATTTTTCGTTGATACTTGGTGATCACGATAGGGTAAGGCTTTTTGTGTCAATACTGCGCGTCTGTTAATAATATTATAAATTATCCGTTTTGATTCCCGCTTATCCCACCCTGCCTCGCCCCCTCTAGGCATTTTACTCACATCATTTACTTCCATCGAGCTCTCTAAACGACTATACAGCTGAAAAATGATTTGTAAAATTAAACATGCAGGGAACTGTTGATGATTGTTCGGCAAGTCATCGGAGGCTTGGGTCGGTGCTAATTGAAGGCTCGGTTTTCCGTTATTACCGAATTCCACAGGCCCTCAAAACTCGGAGGCCTGATTTCAGACCAAGATATATGTGTGTGTTATTTTTGTAATGATCAATTTAAGAATATGTTTTATTGTATATTTGGCCAAATCAGTACCCAATCCTTGGCTCAGTCCCAGATGGCAACAAAAAGACTAATCCTACCCACAATGCATTTCAGGGTGGTTCACGGGTCTTACATGAAGTACTGCCCAACTCGAGTTGCAGGGTCTGCAGGATGTGGAGGGGTGTTCTGGCGTGTTTCTTTGTGTTCTTAACTTTCCATTCTGCGGTCAGCCTTCCTGACTACTGTGGTAAGGACACAGAAAAATATGTTCCACTGCAGCGAGGTCCGAATGGCGAGAAATACGAACTCAAGCAAGCCAACGTTTTGATAAGGTACGTACGGAAACTATCTTAAAAAATAATGTTGTTTTTGCATCGCACACCCCACATTACACTGGAAATACGGTATTCGCAGACATACCCTCGTCTGCCAGTGCTTCACTTAGTTAGGATGAATTCTGGATGGAGCCAACTTCAATTTCAATGTATAAAAATATACATTTATCATTTACTGTACATGTGTTTAAAACCACTGTTTCTTAAACAAATAAAATGTCTGTACTTCAGGCATGGAGACCGTACCAGAGCCAATTACAAGCCGTGTTGGGATAACGACACAGCTGTGTGGGACTGTCTGTTAACATCAGCATCACTAGCAACGATTTCACATGACTTCCATGACATACATGTGGACAGAGTATTCAGGAAAGGTTTGAAATTTGATTTAGTTGGCTTTGACCCACAAATTAATGGGCAGTTGAGTGCTTCAGACTTTTAACCAACTCTCCCTGCATGTTAATTCCTTCATCTGTGTTTTGTCTCTCATTGCTTTTACAAACTCACATTGTACAGTAGCCACCATACAACACTTCAATTTCTCACCAGAGATATAATATATAGTATGGAGAACTTTAGCATGTGATACCTTGCTCTGATAGAGCCGTTTTCGGATGAGTGTCGAAAACCAAAACCAAAGTAATCACACAGGCCAATCAAAGAGACTGAGAGAAAACAGTTCAGCCAATCAGAAGCCAAAGTAATTCATGTTTGGTCTTGCATTTGGTTTTACTTTCCAATCAGCAATGCAAGTACACGCCATCGCTTGCGTGAGAAGTGTTTGGTTTTGGTTTTGGTTTTGTTCCTGATTGGCTGAGCATGCTGACAAACTCGTGTGGACCAATCCGAAAGCGAAGCAAACGCAAAACCAAAGCAATCGCACTATTACTTTCGACAGTCATCCGAAAACAGCTCTAAAATGCTGATTGATACTTGTACAGTATATCAATTCTCATTTCATCACTCACACATTTTTATATTTCATGGTTTGGAGAATTATTTGTATTCTGAACTTTGGTCTAAGACCAAAGGTGTTTGGCAGGTTCCACTATTTTATAGTTGAGTTGTACACAACAGTTGGTGGACTTAATGGAGAATATGTGGCTCTTTTTTCAGCATACCTTGAAGGGAGGCAGGCTCTGAATGGTAACTGTGCCATTGGTCACTTGACCTGGAAAGGCTTTAAGCAGGAGGAGGCAAATGGGGTGTTTCTTCGTGATGCTTATGTGAAGTCTGGGTTTCTCACAGGCAACTATTCCCACCAAGAAGTGTTTATAAGGAGCGATGGTGAGTGGAGATTTTATGTGCTACGTAATTGTATTTTATTTTAGTTTGTTCTGCTCTGCTTTGCTCTGTTCTGCTTTGTCTTTTCTTGTCTACCATGTCCTACTCTGTTGCATTTCGGATGTGTTCTTTCATTAATTTTTCACTGACTTCATTTCAGATATGTCAAGGACAGTGCAGGTGGGTCATATTGAAACCTGTGATTAGGCCCTCCTCCCCCCCCCGCCCCCTGACAATTTACTCACTACCGAGGGGTGGGGAAGGAAAAGGGGGACGTCTTTGCTGTTTGACGATTGGCCCCTTAGTTTGGGTAAATAATTTTTTTCTTTTTTCAAGTTTTGCATGAAATTGTTAGACTGCAAACAGTACCTAATTTTCCCTCTAAGATGGTATTGTTGAAGTCCAGTTGCGAGCGCAGAAGATTATAGTGCACGGAAATGAGCTGCGCCATACGTTAGCGACCCGGCTTCTGCAACACGATCTTGGAGGGAAAAGGAGGATTTGCCATCTTGTTATTTTCTTGTAAATTTGTCTTCTCTCCTCTAGTCGGCCCAGGCCCTCTCCTCTACTCTCTTTCCCCCAAACTTCGTACTTGAGGCATCTGAGGTTGTGGACATTCACACGATGGATCCGTTCTATGACGACATTGAACCAAACCCTATGTAAGCAACCATGTGCACGCGTTTCTCTGTTTGTTTCGTACCGCACTTTTTTACATCGCACTGTACCGTACTATACGACAGCATGACACAGCTCGATTTTACATCGTGTATGATATTTTCTGTCTCTATACTGTAAAATCCCGCTTCGTACTGCTCCGTTTCACTGTACTGTACGATCCTGTTCCGTATCGAAAACGTAACACGTCGCACTATGTAGCGTTCCGTTCCACCTGTACTGTATTGGATTTTTTTCCTCGCAGACTTTGTCCCCGACTGGATGAGTACAACAAAGAATTCTACAACAGTGACGCGTGGAAGAAGCACTACAACGAAACAACGAAGCCTCTCCTGGACGAGATACAGAAAGTCCTTGGCGTCCAGCACACTCTCGGTAAGAAACAAATTGTGGCACAATTAAGCCCCATGCACAAAAGCATGAGTTTTCTGTGACAGATGATTTGCCCGTGCATACGGTTGTATACGGACAGAATTCCCAGCACAGAGGAAGTGACATTCTAAATAAACTTTTTTTCAACAGACATTGATGACCTGAGGAAAATTGGAGACTGCATGGCGGTACACATTTGCCACGGATTCCCTGTTCCTCCCGGTGTGCCTGAACTATACGAACGCGTTCAGAAGGAGTTGAGTGGGATTTCCTACAGCATTTTCAGTTATCCCACCATTCAGCGCTACGCTCGAGTCGGTATTGGGTTCCTCGTCAAAGAAATATGGCAGGTGAGGGCATAGAGATTTAATATTATAAACAATAACCGTCTTGTGAAAGCCGTACTCGTATAAATAGGTCTTTTCACGTCTTATGTAAGCCGCGACTTGTTTTCTCTTGTATAAACGGCCCTATCGTCATTTATATAGAGCCGTTTTCGGATGACTGTCGAAAACCAAAACCAAAGTAATCACACAGGCCAATCACAGAGACTGAGAGAAAACAGTTCAGCCAATCAGAAGCCAAAGTAATTCACGTTTGGTCTTGCGTTTGGTTTTACTTTCCAATCAGCAATGCGAGTACACGCCATCGCTTGCGTGAGAAGTGTTTGGTTTTGGTTTTGGTTTTGTTCCTCATTGGTTGAGAATGCTGCCAAACTTGTGTGGACCAATCGGAAAGCGTAGCAAACGCAAAACCAAAGCAATCACACGATTACTTTCGACAGTCATCCGAAAACAGCTCTAAGCATGTTATGTTTTGTTGCAGGCTATGCAACAGGCAATGAAGGAAGAACCAGTGCAGAAGTTCTTCTTGTATTCCGGCCACGATTCCACCTGTAGGTTTCTGTTTTTTACTTTGTTCTGTTGTCTTTTTCACGCCCACTGGGTTAGCATTACAGTAGAGTAGGACCCCGCATCTCAAACTCTCGGTATTTCTGTGGTTCATCCTGCGATCAGCGTTTTTCAAGACTTTTATAGCGACCATATGAAAAGAACTAAAACAAAAACAAAGCAGAGTACAGTGGGACCTCGCTATCTCGAACAGAATCCGATTTTCCTTGGAGGTTCCCTTGGCAGGACCCCGCTATCTCGAACTGTACGCCATAGCTGTATATAGCTCATTGTTAGCGGTAGAAGGTGCAAGTTGGACCACAAAAATCCTTGTATGCTTGTGAAAGGGGCCTTTCGGCCGCTTTCGGTTGCCAACACGATGAAGAAGAATAAATGGATAAAATAATAGGCGTAACAGGCCGAACAAAACTATTCTTCTTCTCAAACGGGTCGGATGAACATTAATTACGAATTGCCGTCTGCAATTTTCAGGATCGAGAAGTAATTGCGGCGCGCAAAGGATTGTGTTTGAGATGGTAACTGAAGCAGCTCTTTCCTCTATCTCGTCCCCAGTAATGCCATTCCTCCAAGCATTCAACGTCAGCGACGGCCACTGGACTCCCTATGCGTCCTTAATCCAAGTGGAGTTGTACGCTGTGACGTCACAAAACCGCGCCGACTCGGATTTCGCGGTGAGATTTTTGTACCAGGGCCAGGAGCTGAAGCTGCCATTTTGCGACTCGTCACCATGTCCCGCAGCTCAGTTCGAAGAGTACGTCCAAGCGATCACGCCCCAGGACCCTGGGGCTGAATGTAAAGTTACCAACCCCAAGGTTTTGGAAGAGCCTCCCGTGCAATTTTTGCCTTCTCCAAGGATGGGAACTGGGTACTAGAGACAGGTGACGCAGGTGTGCGCATGTCAATGACGTCATCCAACATGGCGTCCCGGAACATTTTTTACAAAAAGTGAATTTCAAAACTAAATAAATTTCATTGAAACACTAAAAAATAAACTTTAAAAGTTTGAAAATGAGCTTAACAAGGGCCTAAATTTTTCCAGTTAATTTAATTAATTGAAGTGCCCGCACTAGATTGGCCAGCGTCTACCTCATGCCCAGGGACTTCATAACGCACAACGTTCGAACGCTATGCCCATAATTCAGCACCAAAGTTGCGAGCTAGAGTGAGAAATGGAAGACCGCTGGTCAGGCAGCGGTGAAAACCTCACTTACATGTCGCGGCTCAGATTTAACATTTTATTCCTCGTCGCCGATTGGTTGTCTATTTTAAGGCCGGTCGCTCTGTTTTTGTGTGTTTTTATTTTTGGTGTGGTTGCATGAAAAAAGAATAATATAAAAAAGCTGCAATTGCGTTTCTTTGTGTTGCCGGATTTGTGTTTATTTTGGTGCGTTATTTGTTTGTTTATGGACATTGGATGGTTTTGCTCTGCTCCCAACACGACACATGAAAAAAAAAAAAAAAAAAACGCGGATGGTTTTCTCGATACTCTGCTTTGAACCACAAATTACCGCACTGCATTTAATTAAATCTATATATAGTTTCTGTGACAACGAGTCCCAAATTAAGACGCAATATAAACTATGATTGTTTCTGTGACAACGAGTACCAAATGAAAAACATAATACAGGCCAGCAATGATGATCGAAGGAAAAGGAAAAAGAAAAACTGCGAAAATGTTCCACAATGAACTGGGCAGTTTGTGTCATTATCTTGCATACGTTGGTAAATAATTCACCGCCGGCTTTATAATCCTGGTGATCAGTACTTTTGTTTTTCGGGCTTCACTAATTAGAGCTACTATGCGACACGTTCAGGAAATGAAAAAGAAAAAAAAAATTGCCGGTGCACAGAATCGATCATGGATCGTTTATTAGCGTGAAAAACCGAAGATTTAGCCTTTATTTACCCAGCCAGCCCAGATGCCAAGGATACTTATGACATTCAATATCCGTCACGAACTCTCCCTTGAGAGCGAGGGCCCCCGCCCCGCATGTATGCGTGCGTAGCAACACGGTCTATTTACGGCGTCCCAAGGGTCTCTCGTCAAAACCCTCGACATATGTTGAAGACACGTGAATGTAGCTCTCCAAAAGCTTCCGAGGTTTGTTAGTCCGGAGCTAAAGAACGTAAAGAATTGGCGTCCGCAAGCCGCAAAGTCGTTTCTCCCAAGCATAAGTTGACCTCGGGATGTTTAACGCAACTTGCGACTTCATGTAGGGAGTTAAACACTGGATTTTTCCGACGCGCTTCGCTTTACAGATGCCCTCCAATAATTTACGGACAAAGAACCGGCCGTCAGGAATCCTCGATGTTCATTCTAACCGGTAAGGCGATATATGTACTGAGAATATGAAGAGAACGTACTCAGCGGCCTCTTCTCGCAAAATTCAACGCTTTCGCAATGGCGGTGCCCAAGTTCCTTGTAATTGCTAGTTGTTTATTGTTTCGGTTTGTTAAGATGGCTCGCGCATTGTTGGGTTGATTTGGCTCTTGATTATTCAACTGTACTGTTGTTGTTTCAGAATCTATGCAGACTATTTTAGGACAGTCGGCACAAGTGTGTCAAAATGTATATTCGTCTTAAAATGTCTTACACTCGTCTCATTCCTTATCATTCTCTGTCGTCAAGGGATTGGAACATTAGTCGGTCATTCTTAATTCAACAAAATATCGACAAAAAATACATAGCGTGTTTAGGGTTTGGTTGCTTCGGAAACAGGGCTCTGTAGCCGACCTTTGCCTTCTCCTTGGTAATTCGAAACGTTCAAGGAACCGATGATCTCTCGGGCTTTCGCAAATATTTCTGTCTCGGATAGCATTCACTGCACTTGGTCATACCGCAAAACCAATGTCTGAACGTCATGTGGTATTTGGAGTTTCTGCAATGGAGGGCAAACTGCTGGGGAGGGGGGGGGGGGGGTGTAGAATTGGAAGGCGTTCTGTCGGAAATCACGAGAAAGTGATTTCAACACTATTTACTGCAATAATTTAGAATTTGTTTTTCGTCTTTTGCTTTTGTTTTTTACTTCTCTTGAACCGATTCGACCGCAATTACCACGGCTTTGTATAAATCCTTACGCCGTTGAGCGATAAATTCCGTTCAAGAGCTTCCTCGTTCTTTGAAGAAAACTGACCTCGAACCAGGCTAGTCGCGGCCGTTGCATTATTTAAAAAAGAGATACATCCAAAATGTGCAAAAGCAACGTTATCTTTTTCTCGGATGGCTTGGGACGGCGGTTCCTAAAATTCAGCCCCGCATTCTTTAATGTGTTTTGGCCGTTGATGATTGCGCCCCCCGGCCTCTGATCTGAAACTAGCGGTTTTTAATAGCCTGGGCTACAGACACCGGGGGACGTGTGTACTGTGCCGCTTTCGATATAAGAATGCAGGGTTGAAAACAGTTCTGATGCGGAGTTGCTGCGCTAAATTCAGCGTGTAAATCGGCCTTTACTGTTCTTCATGTGTTAAAGGGAAGCTACACCAATTAGCATCTGAGCCACACGGACAGTTTATCAATGCGAAGAAAAGTCGCATATCTTTCTTAATAAAGTAGAAAAACTGTAATTCCTGTCATTTTATTAACACGAGTTCGCCTTGTTTGTTCAGGGTTGAAAACTCGTTTTGTAATTGCTTTCCCCGAATTCAAAACTAATAACGTACAGTGCAAAACCGCAGCTTAAAAGCTTTGCTTCATTAACAAGACAAATCATTCACACAACCTATCTTTGCGTGTACTATATTGATTTTTATCCTCTAAGCAGTTCAAATGCGTTTGCACCAGACTTGACCTCAAATCAGACTAACAAACAAGTGCTATCGACTTGACAGCTCTAATCTTAGCTTGGCTTTATCATAACTTCCTTGTGTAAACAGGCAAGGAGCACTTAATGAAATCACAAGGGTGACGCTTCTTGAAAATGATTTCCAGTTATTCTTCTGTCAACACTAGCGACACCGAATTATTTCTTGTGGTGTTTTTGCAAACGTAGTTCGGTTGTTGGAAACGTTCCCAGATCCCATTTGTAGAATGCTACTTGAGATTTTACTGTATCTATAACACTGCCGAACATTAGCAATAACTGACTAATTTCTTCGGTCGTATATTTTTTCCTTCTTGAACATTTGACCGCAATAACACTGATAAATGCGGCTCGTTTGATGAAACCGGCATGCAAACATTTGCAATGTAATTTACTTCCTTGTTGTTCAGAGTTGAAAAAAAAAAAAAGCAGATAACAAATATCTCTCATCACGTGCGTCAGTTGAAAAAATTCTCGGCTTTTTCACAGCAAACTTTTGGCGCACCCAAAAACCTTCCTCGTTCCCAGGCTCCTCTGGCGGGGATGGGTAGGGTGAAAGAAGTACTTTTGTTTTGATTACTGTTCGATTACCGGTAAGCGTTCAAACGAAACAATCGGAAAACCTAATAAAAGCCCCAATTGATACCAGATAGTTCTTTGAACTTGAAAAAAAGTCAGCCAATCACTTTGAAGCTCGATTATCGTGAAGTTAAGATCTTTGGCTGCTTTTCGACTCAAAGATACTACAAAAGCGAAGGTTTGTTAAAAAAAGGCATTCTCAGAGGATTATTCAAGAACCTTTCTTTTTCAGTCCTTTCTATTCTATAAAATATGCGAGTCACATGAGAACGGCTGAAGCGCAAGGCGAAGCGAGTCTTGGATAATAATGGTAATGATAGTAATAATAATAATAATAATAATAATAATAATAATAATAATAATAATAATAATAATAATAATAATAATAATAATAATAATAATGATAATAATAATAACAATAATAATAATAATAATAATAATAATAATAATAATAATAATAACATGATAATAATAGCGATGTTAAGTGGTTTTAAGCGATTCTAAAGTCAGGTCGAGATGAGTTTCTTTTTCAGAGTAGGCCAATAACTAAATAAATGCAGATGACTCTTGTTTTCACGACTGACTGCCTATGACGCGCAATACACTTTGTATTTTTCAATTAGAATGAAAAATGGTGACACATTA
The DNA here is from genome assembly GCA_964036295.1 of Plumapathes pennacea. NCBI lineage: Eukaryota > Metazoa > Cnidaria > Anthozoa > Antipatharia > Myriopathidae > Plumapathes > Plumapathes pennacea. The sequence continues at coordinate 768,739 of OZ038473.1, forward strand.
CCATTTCGAAACAATTACGTACCCATTGTTGGTATGGCTCAGCGCATCAGTGCGTTACACTTGGGGTCGGTGTTTACAACTAAAACAAAAATAGCTACTAACCATGGGAACGTCCGGTTTCACGCTAAAAAATTGTGAGCAGAATCTTTGGTCTCACGGAAACTCGGCGGGCGCGTTAAGGTTATAGAATTCACTTGGAACTCATCAATATTTTTGTTGGTAAGTTCTTTGATGTTTCTGACAAGGAAGATTGATACTTCGAGTAACTTCTTACTGTTTGTATTTGCGTCATAAAAACTTTACTGAAACTAAAGCAGTAACGTTTACTCTTATTAAGATGTCTTCGGTAGCTTGCACAGTTGGTAGAATTCATTTATACGGGTGGGTTGGATGAGACAAGCAAACAGGGCCGGTCAACTTCTTGACAAGTAAGGTTTTCATAAGCTGTTTTGACCTCTGCCTCACGCAAATGTGAGACCACTTCCCGAGTCTACGATGCGAACACTCAAAGTGTCTCTAAATCTTGTGGGTGAGGCTTGATTGCTGCCTGAAAGTGTATTGATTTTCTAATTCATAGTTTCAGTGAGTAGTGGTTTGCTACTTTATTCATGTGATTGAAGTTATTATAAAATTGTCATTTACCCCGCGGGCAACTACATTTCACAAAGTGGCGACGTGTTCAGGAAACTGTCGAATTGTACGGAAGCAGTAGCAAAAGGATTTAACTTGTTCATGGCTTTTCGCTTTGAAGACTTGAAGTCGCCAAGAAGAGTGCTAAAAGTTTATCGGAAGCAGTAGATTAACTTCAGGCTAAAATGACTGGTATGTATGCAACGTATGCCAGAAGCATCATGCCTTGTGGAACCGGAGTGAGGGGGGGGGGGGGGGGGGGGAAGAGTTGGGAGGAGGAGGGAGGAGTGGGGGTGGAGTCTTGTGTCGGCTCGGTTTCGACGCACGCAGCTCATAAACTACAGCTGATGTTTTGTGATGAAGTCAATACCTCTCTCACAGTTAATCGTTAGAGTATTGGTCTAAAGACTAACATTTCCGTTAGTGACTAATACAAGTGACCTTTCTAGAATGCTCCATGGCTATAACCCGTTGGTTCATGAATGTCCTTTTTTCGTACCGTCTGAACGTCTTAATGAACCTTTTCTCGTACCGTCTGCCCGTCTCGAACGTGTTTGATCTACAGCTTAAGTATTAAGGAAACAAACCTTGACATTGCTGGGATTATATGACTAATACAAAGCGGTTTTTCACAGAGACCGACACTCGAATAATAACCAGGGGATTAAAGAAGCGTGGATGGCGTTTCAGCGCTTGCGTCCATTCCCCTCGCAGTCAGCTGGTTCCGCAAAGTCCTGGCCACTACCGCGTCCTACAGGAAGTGAGTACAACGTGTCTTCTTCCGGTATTTCTGTCTTTGTTGCTTTCTTTCTTAATTACACATCCCCACCACCCCCACCCCCACCGGGCGTTTAACTGTTATAAATTGGGAATGATCGCTCTTGTTCACTGGTATATATGAAAGTTTAGTGTACAAATCAGACTTTTTGTTTCATTTTGAGTCATCAGAGGCTCGAGTTATCGGAAATCTTCTGCATCCGGAGTTTGAAATGGCCAGAAAAATATATCCCTCGTAGGAACCTTTTACAGGATTATAACACCCCCCTCCCCCCTCCTTCTTCCCTTCGTCGCGTTGCCGAGTCAGTTTTGTGCGGATTTTCTAGACGTTTCTTTATTCAAAGGCATAAAAAGGGGCCAATTTTTGTTAGAGTTATATAAAAGGGTCACTATTTCGACCCCAGAATGGTATTTTAAACATAAGGGGCTGAAAGCCTGGGCGGGGCCTCCCCGTATAAACCTTTTTCAACTCTCCCCGTGAGGTTTGAGTGTCGAAATTTTGCCGACCATTCCTTTCACGATCATGTGATTAGTTTCCAGGGATTTGCAACGTAGAGCGGCATCTACAGCTGAGCCTCGACCTCGAACGCTGCCACCGATTGATACGAAACTCCGACCGGGAAACAGGAAGGCTCCAAACACGGCTAGAAAAAAACCAGCTGAAACTTCCTGGGCGAAAAAATGGGCGACACACCGATCTCGGCACTCGGTAATATGTGACAAAGTGAGTTTCCCGAGATCTGCCAGTTCGTCTGTCCCATCGCAAGTTCCGTATTCTGGCATCCCGCCCCCTCGACGGAAAAAAGAAATCGTGAATCCAAGCGAACAAGACGTTGCACTGTATAAGAGATTGCAAGCAGTTTACGGCAACACGAAAGATCGGGTGTCCCGTGCGGAGAAATTGAGAGACTCTTTGGGCAAAATGCAAAAAAGGATTCTGCACTCTGAGATTAACGCAAGTTTACGAAGTTTTACCAAGAAAGTCGAAGAGGATAAGAAAAATCGGACAGAGCTCAAGCGAGTTAGAGATAGATACAGCAGAGACAAGGAACGGCGGAATAGGTATTCGTTTGTGAGTCTGAATGCATTGGAGACTCCCCAGGTTCCAAGAAAAGCTTACGGTTTACCAGATGAGGGGAAGGAGCTGGATCTTTCAGGTGTGACAAAAAAGACGCAGAATGAGCTTAAAAACATTTGGCAGAAATCCATGCGACGGGTTGCCCTTGTGCAAGGATTTGTGAAGGTGGCGACTCAGAAAAATGGTTTGCGAAAACTGGACTTTAAACCGCCAGCAAGACGAAAACGAAGCCGGGAAGGTGAGGCCTGGGTACTACGCACTGCGGTCACCTTGTTTTTGAGTCAGCGGTCATTGCATAAAACTGTGGATTCAAGTTCAATATGTAACGCTCGTAAAACCTTAAGAATTAGCCAGAAAAATCAACACAAGGACTCGATACTCAACTATAAGTTAGTTCAATGCATTTTCTATCACATAAGCTGCGTACAAAAAGGGCTTGCACACGAGAATTTTTCCTCAAGTTATGCAGAATCACATAGTATTGACTACGACCGCTAATCAACGGAAGTGACTGACAAAGACATAAAGGTATACAGAGAACGGAATAGAATTATCATCAATGATTAACAATATATGAATACTTAGATAAAGGTACAGAAATGCGAATAAGTTGAAACTTCACTGTGTTTATCTTGCTTTTTATTTTCTTTTTTAAGAAAGTGGAGAGGCGATTAGACAAGACTCCTCGGAAATTGGAGAGGACAAAGTAAACCTCTCGGAACCTGTTCGTGATAACCTTCAAGTTGTCATGGGTGAAATCGACGCCATCTGCACTGGTAGGTCTTACATGACAGAATACGACCATTCCCGTACCTTGTTTTCCGAGTGTTAGCCAGGGGCGATAATTTGTTGCTGTTGTTTTTTTGCTTAAAGCCTGTCGTTTTCCTTGCAGAAATCTCTGATTTTGAGGATGATCTCTCAGATATTGCAGAGGAATGACTGTAGGAATATAATCCACAGAATACAGACAGTGCTGAATATCTACGCTTTATAACAAAGGGCTAGACAGATATACGGATTATTTACTGAGAATTTTCTAGAGAACTGACAGATATACAGGTTATTTACTGAGAATTTTCTAGAGGACTGACAGATACGGGTTATTTACTGAGAATTTTCAGGGGATTGAGAGAGGTTTACTTCGTCAGTGCCCTATGACTGCTTCTCAATTGACTAAGTTGTTTCTTCTCTAGGAAGAACACTTTTACAATGATAATGATGATCAAACAATAATGCTGTCAGTTTTTTATCACCTAAACGCAGTACATATATTACTTTGCGAAAGGCACATCCTCGTGTGCAAGTTATTTAAGATATATTTATTAAGTCGCGAACAAAATAGGTTTAAAATAAAAACTTATGTTCAAAATAAAGAGTTCCAGTAAGTGATGTCTCTTTGTTTTCATTGAAGAAACAAATCACGCACATAAGTGAATCAGATTACAGGAAAATTTCCCGCTTTTCCTATAAGTTTCAAACATGGACATCGACACTAGAAATGGTAATTATTTAATATTGAATCTTTTTTTGAAATAGTAAGCATGGAAGTGACTCCGATTCAGTGAGGTGTTATGCAAAAACGTGAAGATGCAAACCGCTACACAGCATGAGCCACGAAGTTGGAAAGATCGACTCGATGACAAGAGCATGAACCGTGAGTAGTTACTTAATTCAACCGCTTAAAAAATTGTTTTAACTTTAGTCGTTTTCCCTTAAATGTACCATTAATTATGTTGAATTTATTGTATGTAATAGTACATTCGTCAGGGATATCAAATTACGACTTTCCAAAGAAAGTTTCACCGGCATTAAATATTACTTTTGTGTTACAAGTTATTGCTGTGATTCAGTAGAGCTTTAAATCGTTCTTTACACTGCATGATATATGGAGAATAATACATCTCTGGCTAGAAAATGAAAGAGAAATTGAAGGAGCTATGAACAAGGAATTTGTTTTATTATAAACAGTTTTATTCGCAAACTTGTAACCAGAGTCTCTTCACTTTAACGTCTTACTGAATTTTTCACTTTAGCGTCATCATTATGTTTTTTTATGAAAACAGTTGAAGCATAGCATAGCTTTGCAAAAGATATCTTAATTCCGTGGTCAATTTTAGCGCTTTTACTTTGGGGTCAGCTGACTATCCTTGAAATAGGACCAAGGTTCGTCCCACTACATACATCCGGTTAGTGTTCGACCAACTGTTTGAACTAGCTAGAAGCCAATTTAAGCGATCCGGACGTGCGTATGAAAGAATATAGTTACTCAGCCATGTTATAACGTAATTTGCAAAACCCTTTGTAAACTAACAATTATTTATTTGATCAAAGCGGCCACCATGTGCTTGCCGAACCGGAAGAGGCGTTAGAAATACAAACAAAAGCCACTTAGCACACTTTTCTATTCAACAGATATATAATGGAAAAATAACGCACAAAAGAAAGCCAAAATGTTTCGCAAAGCCGACATATACACGCATACTTATGTTTACTACAGCATGCTTATTTGATATGATCAAATCTCTGTTGCTATATAAATGAAGAAACATTGCCGTTTATAGTGGCCGCGACAGCACAATAGATCGGATCACTATTTATATCCTAAAATTATAATGGAGCAATCTTGTAATCATACAGTATTTACGTTTTAATTGGTATTTATCTTAAAATAGTAACTTTGCCTCGGGGGAAGGCGTTCTCTTGTCTAATTTCTTAAAAGAACGCGAAGTGAATATGACAGTAGTTGTGTTAGCACGTGAATTTAGTCCTATGCTAAGTGGCTCAATAGATAGCTTTAACTATTTTGAGATATTTTTAATAACTAAGCCAAATAGGTTTTTTTGCCACGATATAGTGCGTTCGTTTGGGAATCAAAAGGAGAAACTAATACATCACTCATTAACTTTTCATTGTGTTTTTTGGAAACACCCTTATTCTGCGTATATCCGCACTGGACTGAAAGAGTGAAAGCTGCTTTCATAGAAAAACAGATGACGGTGTTCGTCAGTGAATGATGTGAAAGATTAACTGGGGGCGGCCCATTTCTAAAGAAGGAGCGCTGAGAAACGCGTGAGGGGGCGCCTTTTATATCTCTTCCAAACCTTGGGACCAATTTTGTTGGAGAAAATCAGTGTTTTGATCTAATTTTCATAAAATACCACAAACTAGGACGCAAGAAAAAATATTGAAACCTCGATTATTGACTGAAACGCGAGAAAGAAATTTTTCTAAACAAGCATGTTGAAACATAGAGACACGTGATGGTGATGGTGATGATGATGATGATGACGATAATGATGACGTAATGATGACGATGATGATGATGACGATGATGGTGATGATGATGATGATGATGATGATGATGATGATGATGATGATGATGATGATGATGATGATGATGATGATGATGATGATGATGATGATGATGATGATGATGATGATGATGATGATGATGATGATGACGATCATGATGACGTGATGATGACGATCATGATGATGATGATGATGGTGATGATGATGATGATGATGATGGTGATGGTGATGGTGATGGTGATGGTGATGGTGATGGTGATGGTGATGGTGATGGTGATGGTGATGGTGATGGTGATGGTGATGATGATGATGATGATGATGATGATGATGATGATGATGATGATGATGATGATGATGATGATGATGATGATGATGATGATGATGATGATGATGATGATGATGATGATGATGATGATGATGATGATGATGATGATGATGATGATGATGATGATGATGATGATGATGACTAATAAATGACTAATAACGTTAAGCGTGCGGTCGGGACTGCTTCTGGTCAATGAGACTGCTTAGTTCCTGGATGTATTATTCCATTTAGACCGGCAAAGCTTTTGTTTCGCGAGAAAAAAGAGCTATTTAATATTATATATAATATCATGATGCTTATTCGATGACTGAAGTCTTTCGTAAACTGAGACTGCCGGTTAAACTGGTGAAGCCAACACAATATTGTTACGTTTTATTATAATCTTTATGGATAAGGTACTAAGAAGTTTCTCAAGTGGACATTGGATTATAAACCTTCGCGCGAGTTACTAATATAATGGACTTACATCGTCAGACAGACGCCGTCATCCGCTCTTGATACATGTATCTATATATTTTGGGGGAGCGAGTCTATATAAATACGTATATAAAAATGGAGATCGACCTGAATATATATAGGTACAGACAGAGGAACACCGATATTTCGTCTATTTGCCGGTCTTTGCCCGCCAGGTCCGCCCGCTTGCTTATCGCATACAAATACCACAATACATAAGTCGAACATCACGTTGCAAATATACTTGCATATAGACAGGCCATGACCACAAAACAAACAATAGTAAACTGTTAATGTGTTCGGAATGAAAGACGAGAAAGGCCTTTATGTAAAAATAGGTCCTTATCGTTTAAGATTAGGGCGTATTTCCGTTTGTGTTTTGCGCGGCTTTCAAGCCCCAGATGACTGCTTCCCAGTGGAGCAAGTTTTCTTGATACAAGAACAGTAGGCGTTCTTTTGTAGCGGCACATTTTACACTGAATGACAAAAGAACACAAAGGAGGAGACATTTTTTTATAATTTAACGGAGACCCGGCCACCTCCGACACAAAAGAAAACTGAACAAAACAATGATTTGGTTGTTGAGTCGAGAACAATACTGGCCGTTGGACCCTCCAACACAAAACACGTGCTACTTCTTAATTGTCCATTGTTCAGTGGATAATTGCTCAGTCTTTGCTAACACAGATAGATTTTCTGGCACACTTGTAAGATATTGAATAAAACTATTGATATTTTGTATCTCACATACTGTGGCTCTTTGAAAGTTTCCGAAAAGACCTTTATATATCTTAGCTTATTAGCAGTGGAGACGCCGGGAAGTGATTATATCTAGGCTTTGACTTCCAGTAATTAAAAACCCTTTTTTCTAATAACGTAAATGAAAAGAACGTTGAAAATTTTCGCTGCTCTTTACGCGGAGTAAGTGCAAATTAAATTTGGATGCAAAGCCAACAATGAGGAACACGCTTAAATTTGGTTGGCGTCGCTGCACTGTACTTAAGTCATTTAGACAACAAAGAAAGGATTTGACCGATAACAGGATGAGGGTTTGCCGACTCCCCATGCTGACAACAATACGGGTGGGAAGTTTATGACAATATGTAATTTTGTCTCTTCGTCAAGTCAATGTCTTTAATTCGTCGGCTTTGGGCCGATACGAGATGAAAGGAATCAACCTGCTGAAAATTATAAACCTAAAATAACTGAAAGTAGTCCCTTTATTCTTTCTAATTAAGAATGTAAAGATACCAAGTCATTGACGAAATTCCACATTATGTCACAATATTAAGATTTAAGAATATTTGTTTCAAGCATGCTGCCCATAATAATAGACGTGCTTTTTGAGCAAGGAAGGTCTTTCTGAAAGTCAAGAAAACGAAAGAACTAAGAATTTATATGCAATTTTCGGAACGTTTTCCTTGTAATCTAAATGCTTCTCTGTTCTGAACACTGAGCCTTCGAAAACAAAGAATGAAAGATCATCAATACGCTGTCACAGACAGGAAAAAGGGCTCACCCGATACTCAATTTAATTTTCGTTTCAACATATTTTCATCAACTTACTGTTTTTTTTTTCACTCAGAATACTTTCAATGGTCAGTTTTGGTGTTCAAATATATTGGAAATGTCGTGAAAAATTGTCCCTCGCCGTTCGTGATATAATTAGCGTTTCCTCAAGCAAACTTTCGCCAGGATAGCTCTATACACCGGTCTAGGCAATAACACAAAGAACTTTAGGTTAAAGATTGCAGAGTCTAATCAATTATGTGCGGTCTTTTTCTCACGGGAACGCAAAGAGAAAGAGTACAAATTGAAAATAAAAACACGACCATTCTTTTTCGACTATTAAACATGGATGATTAAAATAGTCCATTTGTCTCTTTTTGCGCATGACCACACCTGATACAAATTTGTACAAAAGAAATAATCGTAGATTAATGAGGCAGGAAGCTTTAACGAGCGCACAAAATAAATTAGCTGTGAGGAAGTACATAGACCAAAATAAACGACTAATTTGAATTCATCCCATCATGAATTTCATTTTAAATTTTGGGTCCAGTTGGGAGACATTTATTTCAAACAAAGTTTCGTCGAAATTTTTCGTCTAACTTTACGATTGCTTTTTTTACCAATACTGGTTTGTTCGCCAACATATCGAGTGAAAACGAAAACTAGAGTTAGCACCAGGTTAATTTAAATGAGTTTAACTTGTCGAAGTAGATTAACACGACAGGAGCTACTTTTTTGGCGAAGTTTTACTTCATTTCATTAGTAGCTTTAACAATATTTTTGTTCCGCTTCTCATTCCCTGGTTCTACACTCCAAAAAGCGCACGACTTCCGGCAAAACTACCTGTAGCTGATCAAACGCGGCATGCAGATCATAACACGGCAGGAGGTCTGTTACCATGGGGATTTCAGCAAACTAGCCCCTTAACTCTTTCGCCGCCAACAGCGAATTTAGCTCAAACTAGGAAACTTTCAGCTCCTAAGTGGAGTGACAACTGAACGTTCTCAATGAGTACATTCTAACAGCAATGACTTCATCTTGTTTTTGAACGGAGTTCAACTCATCATGTTACTGTGTTATATTGAGTCGTTAAATTGAATTTCAGCAGAGAATCATGGCGCGCGGTGAAAATGTTAAAGATCTATTTTGGCTTGTGTTATTGTTTGACAAAGAAAAATATGAGTATAATGTCCCCTTAGGCGCAGTCCAAAAACCCACTGGAAACGGATAAAAAAGAGAAATTAAAGAGACTCGGGGGTGGAACGAAGACTCAGTTTGAAAATAGCTTAGTAAACCTTTCAATCCCAAGAGTGACCAATTCCATTTTTCTCACCAGAAATATATCAGTAACAAGGAATATCCAGTGAGGAGAACTTGATTCTTGATACTTTTGATACCTTATTCTGATAAAAACTGGTTAGGCTATTAATTTTCGCTAGATTACTCATACAACTTCTTCGTAAAAGTTTGAGGGAATCTGTTTAAGCTTGGAAGTGAAACGGTTAAACCTAGCACGAGAGAAACAAATCCAGTTTTGCTGACAAAGCATTTTGCTTCACACCTGGCTGAGTACTTGTTCTTTTCCAGTCTTATTTCATAAATTAACATCAACATGTCCTGATGATTCACTTGTGGGAAGGAAGTACTTCGCGGACTTCAAACCTGCAATAGCAGCCGTAAAAGTCTTCATATTAAAATGTTGCCAACGTCGTATGAATTTTATGAAATGGATATTTATTGACCAACTGTCGCAATGATATTTTGCTATGAAGCTGTAATCCAAACTTTAGATACCGTATTTCTGTCCAGTTAGTTACAAACGTAGACTTATATTGCCATTAGGAGACTCGATGCACCTTAAAGGAATAAAAAATACGTCCAATTAACCGAGCTAAGCTTAAAATACGATTATAACAAATTTGCGATCGACAGTCCTCAATGCAGGGGGAACAGCCATTTCTGAAATGTCAGATTACGAATTTCTCCCCACGTCTGTTGCTGCTAAAATGTCGTCTGTCTACTACAGCCAGTACTCACGCATATGCATGTGTACATCGATCCATTTTGCGTTTTACTTTTTTTAAGGATTTTTTTCTGTAAGCCCAATCTTGTATCCCGTTAGGTTCTGAAAACCGATACACCTACAAAATCGATCAAAAATTAATGTAAAAAACAATTTGATGTATATTCTGCGCATACAACCGCGGCGCAGTAATGCGATTCAATCATGAGCCACAAGCCAGGGTGAAGATGTAAAATGTGACACTTTTTTGACAAGTTTAATGAAAACGCTAGGAAGCGGGCTGACTGCTAGAAACTTACATTTATGATCCTTTAATTCTTTCTTTTCGCTTTTTCTTAATTGATCAGGCCTAAGCATGCAAATGAATAAATTAGTTTAGGTGTTAGGCATCGACAGCGGTTGTAAACGACTTGCAGTCCCACGCTTCTGCTAATGGAGAACCCTTATTTTAGGGATACGAAGAAACGTTTACAATGCAAGTTGATTTAAACTCATAGTAATCGTGACTGCAAAGTCGGTTTGGTGATCATGCTTCTTTGGCTCTCATCTTGTTGTGAATTCACGATCACAAGAAGTTGCATCGAGTTATTTTGTTTCAGTGAAGCTCGGAGTTTCTTTTTTCTTTCGTTTACCGACATGAATTTTTAATTAACTCACGCATTAGCTCAGTTTTGCCTACCATTGTGCCGAGGTGAAAAGCGTAAACGCTACTAAAGTCCTACATAAAGAAACTTAAGTAGCAGAATTGTTATGGGGCTAAATCTTGTGTTATTCTGGATAAAACAAGGATTTTCACCTCTACCTTCAGTTGTACTCTAACTTACCTACGCAAGCCTGACCGCAACACACTTGCGCAGTGCAACGCCCAAAACACATATAAATGGACAAAAGACTACAGCTAGAGAGACCTTAAAACGAGTTTGGTGCCATAAAAAGCTAGAGATCATGAACTACAGAAAAGAAAGAAACAGATATGCAGAAATAATTCTCCTTTTTAGCGTTGATACGATTTCGGATACAAACAAACGCATCAACAGCAGGTGTTGCACACTAATTTACAGGTATTTTTTGCGTGAGATTTTCCTGCTTTACGGGATCTCAGAGATGTGTGTCCTTAATACTGGAATAGAGAACCAGGAATAATTGATTTGTTGTTTTTTTGTAATTCGATTTAAGTGTCGCGAATTGCGATCACATCGAGAACTAGCTTATTGAGCTAATCAGGTTGACACTGCAGAGAAATTGGCGTCGCTCTCCATAGAGAAAATGAAAAATATAGGGAGCGAGAGAATGAAGAAAGAGTATTGCCGAAAGTGGTCGCAATAAATGTTTCAGTTCAACTTAAAAATTTCGTTGTTAAGTAAAAGTTTAATTACTTAGGGACAAGTCACCGAGTTTCATTTGGGCAACACAACTCAGTATTTTTATTAATATGTCTTTATCATTAATATCTAGTTGTTACAGCTGAGATAATTCAGTGGAACTCGCTAGTTAAAGTAAGTGATACAAACATTATTCAACTTCTCCGCCGACTACTAGTAAAAGTTATGTGCAATTTGAGTTTACAAACTTTATTTACAGATTTTTGATCGTACTGATGTCGTTTCATCCTTGCTTATCAAAGACCGCGGCGAAACAAAAGGAAAAGCATTTCACAAATAATACATGGAAAACACTGTGGCGAAGAATATATACATGGGAATGCCTATCTACCGAAAAAAAAAATGCATTTGTAGCTCTTCCCCATAGTCTAAAAGGCAACGGTGAGTATATGCCAAGTACTAGTTAAGTACGTGGTGACTTCAGCTACTTCATAGCGGTCCTTATCGATTTCTATCGATATAAATTTCTTCACAGTCGTCTCGGCGTTCTCTTGTTGAACACGTGCACGGTGTTGTCGGTGCGATATCAGAACGTTTATCAGTTAACAATCATTTTCATCCTTCTGAACGAGGCCTGACCCGACTGTGTGGCATTCGTTGACATTCATATTTGAGTCATTTTGAGTTCCATGTGCCTTCTCTTCAGCCTGTTGTCGTTTCCACTTGGTCCTTCTGTTCTGAAACCAGACCTTGATTTGCGTCTCCGAAAGGTTTAAGAAGGACGCTAGCTGCTTTCTTTCCGTTCCCACGATGTAGTGATTCTTTTCAAAGGCGTTTTCCAGATGGAGAAGTTGAGTAGGCGTGAACGCCGTTCGTATCCTTTTTGGTCTGCGACAGGCAACAAAACCTGTGGCAAAATGAAGAAAAAAAGATCTTAAAAAGATTTTCTTTGGTTTTAATACTACAAATATACACTTGTAAGTTAGCAAGAATCAAAGTACCTACTTATTATACACGTTGGAGACGAAAAAGAAAGGAAAACTCGATTAATTGTTCCTCAACAAACTTGAGTGTGTAGTTTAACATGGAAAAATGAGATGATAAGGTTTATATTCGTGTGATGATTTCTGATGGCTCGAGTGATTTAAGGTATTTGAATTACTATTTGAAAGAAATTAAGAAAGGAAAGAGGGATTGTTCGAGTCACTGAGCGTAGGCCGCAACGTAACGGAAGAAAAGGCAAAACCTAAGAGTTTCTGCAAATCGAAGGCTGATCATAAAAAACTGAGTATAAAGAATGACTATTAGATTACTTTCCCAGCTTACCATTATGAAGAGAACCATTGTAACCACAGTTCAAATCGTGAACCGCATAGCGGTGACTTGAAGCACATGGTGGGTAAAATGAGAAAGAGCTAGAGCTGTAGGGCGAAAGACCGTGGAGAGGGTGCGAGTCGAATCGAACGGCCATGGGATACTCCGCCTGGGGTGACTTGAAGCCGAAGCTCTGCGGCTGGTTGGAAGTTAAGCTGGAGTTGGGTCTGTACATCGAATTGAGGAATGACGATTGTGAACCTTCATAAGCATGCATCTCTCCTGCCCGTTTTTTGACACTAGTTTGTCAGTGGTCTCTGGCCTGTACCAAACTGAACGACTTCCCTTCAAACCAATCCAATTATATAGCTTACAATTTAATTATTATTACTACAATACATTGTCCTTTCATTTTCAATTAATGACTTCAAACTAATTAAAACTATAGGCTTTGGGATGGCGCAGCCCTGCCGGATGCTTCTTTATATAATCAAGCTGTAAAATTTGGAAATGAATCGAAGCTAAGAACTTTCACAGAGAATTGTAAAGTCGGTGGTTAATTTGCACCAGAACAAACAGTGCTCATTGATCAACTGGTTATATGGACAATTCATTCGCAATTTCTGAGTTATTGACATGTTTCCTCTATTAGGTCAGTGATACTCTGAAACAGCTGATGAATTTTTCAAATAGGAAAATGTTTTTAATAAAAATGTAAACAAAACACCAGCTTTCTGATTGCACTTCACGCGAAAGGATCCGATTAATGGCTGAACTGGCAGTAGCTAGACGGCTCATCATAATTTAGGCAAATTAAGTCGGCGATAAGATCCGCATGAATAAAGGTATCATTAAGAACTTGGGTGCTTTCATGTCGTATCGCCTGATAACTCTCGATATCGTCGTTGGAAAAAAAAAAAAAAAAAAGAAAAAGAAAACCAAGCTGTATAGAGAAGCGGCGAAAACCCATTGAATATGATCATTGTTGAGCGGAAATAGAAAATAGTTTGATAGAGACCACCACATGGCGGACGGAAAATAACTCCATTACATTTTAATCATCTCCCGCTGAAAAGGATTGGGAAAGCTTACTAAATAATGAATTTCATTTAAACGCTGAAGTTTAGTGAATTAACGAAAATATCATACCACTTAAATTAGAGTGCAATTCAAGGAAGATTCGGGAAGAATCGTTTTCATTTTCATGCCGATGTGCGTTTTGCAGGTCAGTTCTGTTAACACGCTCAAATAAAAGAGTCTGTTTGTTTGCAGAAAAAGGAAACGCGCGCTTCATAAACGTGCCTATTCCGGGTTTGTATTTGATTATTTAAGCAAAGTAAATTTCAATTAAAGCATATCCGGTGCCTTTTTGATACAATTCTCGCAGGTTGGCGCAAAATGAAGTTTAAATGGCGTTTCTTTTATCTTTTATCTTTCTCTTTTTTTTTTCTTCATCTCTTCCTTTTTCTTTCTCTCTGTCCTTCCTTTTCAAGTGCTGTTTAGGAGTTCTCTTGCTGTATTTGGAAGTTGGCTATTATCGGCTTAGCTTAATTTTTCTACCGTATTCCTAAAACAAATAATTTCTACATGTCACTTTAAATATACGGGAGAAGAAAAAATGAAAGCGAAAATCGTCGAACCTGTTTTCCTCCCACGATGATTTTGAGATCATTCAAGGCTAAAAGAATTAGCACCTTGTTGAATTTCTTCGCACTTAGTTTTGCATTTATTTCTTTTCAAAATTTAATGAATCTCTTAAATTTCACTAAAGCAACCAGAGTGAGATATCAAATACTTTTGACAGACTTTTTATTTGGATTTGAATCAGTTCAAGAAGCCCTCACCGAATTCAAAAAAACACTTGGGAAAGGCTGAAGATGTTTTTTAAAGCAGTTTGTTTTGAATTTTTCCATTCCACTGCTTTTAGTTTCAGACGAAACAGCGAAACGTATTTGGAACTTTTCCTGATAAATAACTTAGATTAATGCGGTGGCAATGGTCGCTTATTTTACCATCTTCCAAATGAAACAAGAATTACTCGTAAGAGGTGGGTTTACCAAAGAATTACATCGTAAAAGTTCTTTTAAATTAGATAACATGACTAACCGTGGAGCCATTCGCAAATTTAGATTCTCTCCGCACTAATGGAGCGCAAGTAAATTTACAGCGGGTGGTATTTGACAAACCCCCAGTTTAAAGAGTTTCGTCGTCCGCAGGGACTTTGTGTCTTCGAGTAAGCGAAAAAACTCAAAAACTGAGAATCTAAATACTTCTTTCCGTGAACTTTGGTATCACTTGACGCAATCTCGCAAACGTTTTGGCGATAAAATTTGTATCGAGTGTGCATGTATACGTAGTCGGTACAGTTTATCTATGTATGTATATGGATAGTGTATATTTGTGATGTATTCATGCATGTTTGTATGAATCTGTGTGTATGTCTGTGCGCAGGTGATATCAAATTTTATCTCGCAACCAATCAGAGCTCGAACGTACGAGTTTATTTTCTTTACCGAAGTGAGCGCAATTATATTTCTTTTTCGAAGCGCTTAAAAGTACCAACAATTTAGAATAAAAGATTTATGACATAATCGCACGTTTTCCGCGTCAAAAGTTTTTGTGGTCGCTACTTTATGTCTTGGGAAAGTGTCAGCTGGTGTGAGATGTTATACAAACAACACAGTACATTTTCCATCAACTTGTTTATATTTTAGGTAAACAGCCTTTCGCCTACACAATTTGACTCGTCCAGTATGAGACTTTCACGGACCAAATTAACCGCAGCATTTCAAAACTTCTCCAAATAAGAGGGAGAAGAATTTATATTCTTACGACCTCAGCGTTGTTTTGATATCATGCTGAATATCATTGATGTCTATATAGCTTGATTTTCAGATCATTTCAAGAACAAGGATAAAGTAATGATCGATGTTTTGCTAAGACATAAGAGATCATAAAAAAGCTTGAATATTAGACTTTCACCGCAGCTGCGGTAAATTGGTTACAGACAGTGTTATACAATATTCCTTAATCAATTAAGTTATTTCAAAGATACATTTGTAGTTCGTTTGTGAATAATTTTTGGATAACACCATTTTTTTGTCCTCAAACTTCCGCAATTTCTCAGCTCAGTGTGCGAGTTTTATTTCAAATTTCCTTACCTTACTCTCTGAAAGTGTGTATGTTGTGTTTCAGTTGAAAGTAAAAAGCTACCATTATAGGTTAATTCATCACGGTACATGTGCAAGTCATGTCAAAAAGTCGCATTAACTCGCAACGTTCGTTCAATAGACACTGTAGCTTTTCTTCCTAAGACATTGTTTTCTCGCCATATCCACAAATATACTCAAGATTTAAAAGACTAGCTAAGCGAGAAATACAAAGCTTTTTGAGTCAAGCCACCAGCTAGTTTAATTTTCTCCAAAGACAACCTCATCTTGAAGTCATTTTCATATAAAGTATTGGTGCAACATCGCGGCAATTGGGTTGGAAGTCTCAACGAATTTTCTCCCGCCTTTTTGTGCGAAAAGAATACTATTCAGATAGTGCGGTAACAGAAGGCGCAAGGCAAGTATAACAATTTTATGATAACTTTGCTAACAGTGGTTGATAATAAATAATTTGAAACAGTTCACATTTCTTTTTATAACGATGAACACGCAGGTAAATATACCTTAATTCAGTTCAAAGATTTAAAATTGTAGACTTCAACTTGTTCTCCTCAAGTCATTCCATAAGTTCGATATCTTCATCGTTTAACTTTCTTTTATTTAATAATGAATCTATTTAATCCTTTTGAGGGTTTCTGGTCATTTCGAAGACTCTAGTCCGTTCGCTTTCGCTTAGTCCACCACAATAAAATGGTTCATACTTTTAGTGAAGACAAAGATAAATCCATTTTTATAGCCGTTCACATTTTATTGGTTTGCATTTCCCTTATTCGTTTTTATAAATTCGCTTTTCCTGTATTTTATTTTCATATTTTCTTATTTTATCTTTTATTTTCTTGTTGATGTAGTGTATATACATAAGCCAGCAAATTTTGAATTCTAACTTTGCTTGCATTATAAGAAGTGTATTTTCTTCCATATTCGAAAAAGGGGACTTCCGCCAAAAACGGAGTCAAATCAAATAGTTTGTGGCCGTGTTTGGCGAGGCAACGCATTTTTGCTTAAATTTCTCGAATGAAATCTCCGACGGGCGGCTACTAAGTACTAAAACTGACTTAAGCTATCGAATAAGATGGACTCACTCTCAGTGACAAGACATTCACTGAGCCGTTCGTGACAATACAGCCTGTTTCAATTATAAAACTAGTTTCCCCTAATGCACAATTTGTACTTTTTTTCATGGAGCTTTTTGTTGGAAAAATGTGTTTCGAGACTGCCGTTTGTCGGTTACATTGGATATAAAACATGACACAACATCATTCAATACATAAATATTTTATTCATGTTAATTTTCAGTACTTCCTCAGTGTTAACAAGTTTGGCTGTTCCCAAAATTATTCAACTGTTCAGTTATTCATACTATCTGATACTATTCATACTAACTCAACTATCTGAAAGCACCTTACACTCTTTTGCGCGAAGCTCACTATCTTTCGTACAACTTATAGTCTCCGCAAGTCAAACATCAGCTGTCAACTATGCGCGATCTAAAATGCCTCGTTGGGTTTTTTGTCGCGATTTTTGGGACTCTGTAAAAGTCACGCCGAGATCTCATTGATAATTGCTACTCACAAAGTTCCAAACATCTATTCGGACTGGCTTGTAACAGAATGTATATTTTAACCCATTAGAGTCTTCGTTGCTTTCACAAGAGTTCATAAAAGAGTAGTATTTATCTGAATTATTCAGATAGCTTTTAAGATCCTATTGCGTTTTAATGTTGAAAGTGCCCCCAAGTACCAAGTTAATGTACGCGCGCCACACGAATGATCAATTAGGCTTACCCGTGTAAAAGCTTCGAAAATTGCTATCGTGGGTCACGAATGACTATTCACAATACAAAACGGAAAGCTTTGTTTGAAACACAGAGCTTTGTTACCAAAGGTCGGCCTAATGAGCCGAACAGCCTTGCACTTCTTGTGTCAAAAGGCGGCTTTGTATAACTGCTTGATTAAGCCCTGTCTATAAGCTTGATGCTTCAAATCGGTTGAAATAAAGTTCGTAAAGAGGCATACGCAGAAACGGGCTCATTACAAAACAAGTTTTCACCTCAGAAAAAGCGGGCGCACCCGGCTTTTGTCACTTTGTGCAAACGCCAAATTATCGAGTGCACATTTGGGTTTGTTAAAGTGTAATGTTTATATAAATGAAAAACAATGTAACATTTGGTAATGTTGAATATTTTATTGTTTCGGCCCACCAGTACGCCCACGAAACTCCCACGGGAAACGTTGAACTCCATGCGAGAAGAAGGCGGAGAGTTTTTTTGTCAAAAACAATTAACCTTCCATTTGAAGATATACCCTTTTCTAAGTTCCTTAGCTTTCAGTATCTTTTTAACTGTTTTGTAAAACTCTTTGAGGCTGATTCAAATAACCCGAGACTCCGATTTAGCTAGCACGATATTTTATGAACAAGAATACAAATGCTGTGTAAAATTAATGTAAATCCTATACCGCCGTCTTTCTGCAAGTTGGGAAACAAACTTTCGGCCATGCTGACAATTAAACTAAATAAACGACTATTGATCTTAGGAGTTGATAATTCTACTCTGAAACCGGAGGTCTCGGCATACCACGAAAAAAAAAATCAACCTGCATTTATGAGAGGTGAACATTTGATAACCTGACTGAATTCGATAAATTTGCGATTTTCGACCGTTTTCAGACCAAATATCAAAATCTCCGACCCTATTCCAGACCAAAGGCTTAAAATCGATGTTTTATTTCAGACTAAAATGCTGAAAATGATACCCTTTGGGACGGCAAATACCTATATGGCTCATGCATGGGAGTACCCCCCACCTTCCCCCCGGGATCCTGTGGTGTACCCCGTTTGTAGGTCGTGCATATTCACTTCATATTTGGTTTGCTTCCGATTCTCTGGTTTGATGCGGTTAATTTTCTCCATACTGGCTACAAGAATCACAGTTAAATATTTTGATTAAAATTTGCCAGCACATTGTACAGATTATGCGCAATAATGACCAAACTACCAGGTGTTTAGATAAATAACCATATAAAATAAAGTTCAGTAAATGACCAAGCGTCCCTTCGATAGATAACCACCTCCTAATATATATGTTATCGCGGACCTGTTGTGGGAAATATCAAAAATTGCATATCAAGACCGCCGTTATACTCCCAGGAACGTCCTGTAAGTTTCCTGTGTTTTGGATGAGTTAGCCCAAAAGTGAGCATTTTCTAAAAAATTGCAAAGGCTATAACCAATGCTCCTTTTTTAAATATAAAATGGCCGATTTTTTTTACCAAAAATTGAAAACAGCTCTCGAACATTTCAAAAAACCATCCAATAGCGAGATTTTTCGCAATACATTTTTCTTCAGTCGTTGACGAGATACAGCAAGAAAACAACGTCTAGTTTTAGGCCCCTATATTGTGCAGAAATTGCCATGAGACTATAACGAGACTTTTTGCCGAAGTCGTCTACTAGAGTTAACGGCCATTTTTTAGCAAAAGCATAGGCTATAACCTTTGCATATTTCAAAACTACGCTCATTCTTGGCCTAATTTATGAATCGCATGAAACTTTCAGGGAACTATCCACCAACACTTCACAGGCTTTTCAAACACTCAGAAGGTTCAACCTATGCATTGTTTTCTTGCTTTATCTCCATAAATATGCATTTATTACCTTTAAAATGCCATTCTGTAGTCGAAATATAGTGACTCTTTCGTATACTCATAGCAAACATTTGCCGTTTTTATGCCTTTGATCAAGGAAACGTCAAGAAAAGCCCCATACAACTGGCTCGGTGAATGTCTCATTTGAGGGCCGAGTTTTTAGAAACCCTATAGTACGAATTTCCTTTGCCAGCCGTTTTACGAAATTATAAAATACCAAAAAGCTTCGCTTTTCTATACTCTTTTCTATGCCTTTCGGACGAAGCGTCCCCATATAGCCGATCATAAGAACTGTTTAAAAATCAAATCAGGTCAGAAATTGTTAAAGTGCGTGATTGCACATTTCTTAAACTTTTAGCAAATCTTTGCAGAGCTACAAAAGCGGCCACTGAAGCCTGTATCAAACGTCGAATTTCACATGCGTCGAATACAATGTTAATTGAGCTACAACAATAGCTTTTGCTCATTTAATTTTCATTCGACGCATGTGAAGTTCGACGTTTGAAACAGGCCTGAGTTCCAGAACGCTCTCGTTTTACCCGACTTGCACCCTGGTCGTCGAATGACCGCTGGCCACTAAGTATAGCACACTCGGCTTCCAAAATAGACAACATGGCGGCGCAAGGATCACCCAAAGAGGCCGAACTTCGCGCGGCCATGTGTGGTAAGGAAAGCTGTAAACTCTTTCTAACGTGTTGCGACAATGTTCACCCATTATTCCCTTTTCCTTGCAGAAATTTTGAAGTCGAGCGAGCTTACACAGCTGACTTCTCGGATTGTTCGATCTCAACTTGAAGAGAAATTCAAAGTAGACCTTCGACCGAGGTTAGTCTTAACCAGTTTTGTTTTCGCGGCTGTAGGTTCAAAATTACGCGTTTGTTTTAGACGTTTCTTTGATCTGTGAGATCTTGCAACAACGTTCACAGTTTATATTTTGCCACGCGCGCGCACAACAAGAATTTGCTCAAAGCACGCATACAAAAGATGTATTTTAGCGATCCAGAATCAGAGGCACAATTGACTCACAGAAACACCCAACATTCCTGATCTGTGCCCGTCAACCCGTATGAGATTTTATGCACCTATCAATGTTAAACCCGAGGGGGGGGGGGGGGGGGGGGGGTTAGAAATGCTCCACCCAGGAATGGTGCGAGTTTAGGTTCCAGTCCTCTACATGAAAAATTAAAACATCCCCACCCTGGGGCCGAAACTCAAGGTCAAATTCCCGAGGGTGGTGACCACGAGAATGATTAAATCCCCCACACACTGCATGGTATTTATATCTCTGGTGAGAAACTGAAGGAGAAAATTGAAGTTGATCATTCGTGATTTGAGTCTAATTTTATTTTGCTATCATTAATAGAAAAAAAGAACTTGATAGCATGCTGATGGAAATGATTGAAGAGGAACAAGTAACGCGTGAGGATAATAAAGACGATGATGAAAAGATTGCAAAGGAGAGTGAAGACGATGTAGGGGAACAAGATACAAGTAGCATCAATACTAAAGAAGAAGAAGAAGAAGAAGAGGAAGAAGAAGACAGCGAGGAAGAGGTTAGAAAATGTCTTCACAACATGAAATATTGGAATGGGGACTGGGTTGAATGGTTAGGCTGTTTGCATCAGGCTAGTCACATGACCAAAATCAACCATGTGTGACTGAAAATTCACCACCTGAGGCTTTTCAAGTGCCAGAAATAAAAAGAGCATGAAATATGTAGAAGTGCAACATTTAAGGCTTATAGTGTTTATCGAATGATCAAATTTGGCAACATTATTAAATTTTAAAAGAAGATTTGTATAGGAAAAGTTGTTGGGGTGCAAGCCCTTGAAAATCTAAACTAACTGCATTGATCCACTTTGTCTATAATTTCTGTAGACCGAGGAAGTGGAGGAGCCTTCCCCAAAGAAACAGGTTAGGCTTGTTTAAACTTGGCAAGCTGAGTTAGAATGTGTTGATGTACTGTAAGGTTGGTGTGGATGTGCTAAACACCATGAGGATTGTGTCAGTTTGTGGTTAGCCCTTTGTCGCTTCACTCTGACAAAGGGCTATGATTGATTTGACATGTTATTCATCTTTGACTTGCAGCATGTAAATGACGAAGAACTTGCATGGAAGCTACAAACGAATGAACGAGGCCTCAGAAGAAGACAAGCTGCAAAGAAAGCACCGGTGGGTATGGTGTAGGTTTGTTTGTGGTCTTAAGATGTGAGAGGAAAAAGACATGGGAGGCTTATATATTTTGCATGTGTACATGTGTGGGGATGGGGTTATTTACATTTACAGAAGTTTACGGTAGTTTGAATGAGCAATGTCACAAAATTCCTCGTCTTTGCAGGAAAGGAAAGTACCAAAATCAAAAAAGAGTGCTGGGGAGAATAAAGGGGAGCGCAAAGGGACAGGTAGAGTATCTAGGATAGAATATTCTCCTAACCTACCTTGAGCAACTGACTACATGACATAATATGAGTTCTAACTGCAGTAGTGTTGCAAGAATTGCTTGATTGATTAACAATGTCACATACACTGAAAACCTCCCAACTCTTGAACTGTAAAATTTGGGATATGATAAATTAGACACCCCAGGTGAAACAAAATAATGTGGCTTTTAGGTGGAATGCCAGCCTGAGTAAAGTCGCAGCTGGAAGAGTTGGAAAACATTTACGTTTAGATGAACCTGGGTTGATATTAGTTTGCCTGTCAATTATGGCCCTGGTCAGCGAATACCTTTGTTTGTATGGGAGTGACTGTGTTTTGATTGGATTTCACTTTCATGTTTGTTTCTCTACTGTTGATCTTTCTTTATGTGTGGGACTAGGGTTCAGTAAACCCATGGTCTTGTCAGAGCAACTGGCAGCAGTAGTTGGTGTAAATAGGGTAAGTTTACTCTCCTTCATTTGTATGACATAAAAGAGCAAGAAATTTAGACATCAATCAGTTTTTCGGCAACTGTGGGCTCCAAGGAACAGATAATGTCTGAGGACAATAACATCTGCACATATTTCCGAAGCCAAAAGTAGTTTACTGTTTTACAATCAATCATGCCATTTTGTAAAACAACATAACAGTTTCATGTTATTTAAGTGAAAACATATTGTAAAGTTTTTGTGACTGAATGTGTTTGTTATGAAAGTTATGGGCTAGTAACATCCACTCATTCAAGAGGAAATATTTGATGAGTCATAATGTTCAATATTCCTTACAATTTTCTCTCCAGATGTCCAGATCTGACGTAGTGAAGAAAATGTGGGCAATAATTAAAGAGCGTAAGCTTGAGGTGAGAAACCAGTGATCAATATTTGATGTGTGCTGATTTTTGTTGCATGGTTCCAATTCTTGGCCTGGGGGAGGGGGACAGGAGGGCATGTTTGTACAGTTGGTAACTGTAACAGCTAACCATGAGTGGAATGATTGCATGTTCTTGCTACTGATGAATATAATGCTTGCACAGGATCCAAAGAATAAGAGATTTACGATATGTGATGAGGAATTAACAGTACTTTTTGGTGAGTCAACAAATCTTTAGGTCCAGTGTAATATTTTATTTGAAATATGATGTGATAAAGAACAATATAACAGGATGTGATGAAACTATTGTTTTATAAACCACCATGGTCCTATCTACCCCTCTGAACATGAATCAGTTGTATTTTGCAGGTGTATAATGTGTAAATGTCCTCTTCTTGTTGCCTTGGCAGGAAGGAAAAGAATACAGACATTTGGGATGATGAAATACCTGAAGAGGCATATTAAGGATCCAGCACTTATTGTGGGAGATGCCTGAATGTCAATATATGTGTATGTCTGCTGATAGGCCAGAGTCAAGTTTGTGTAGAGATTTTCTTTTTTACTTTGCAAGTGCACCATCATACTCACCAACCCCTAAAAATTATGGTCCACTAAAAACACTTTTGACATGTTACCCTTACAGAAACAGGTCTAAATTTTGTTGTAAAAAATTGTGCCACCATACCACTGAGCCTTTGCATACATGTATTTATTTTGGTCTGTTGCTAAAATAAAATGTACAATCTAGGAAACAGCATGGTTCAGTATAAAGTTCTCTCTTAGTGAGTTGCGATCAAGAGCAGTTCAGAATTTAGTTTTGAGAATTTCTTTTGTGGGGTACCAAATTCAGCCTTGAATCTTTTGTTTTGTTTTTTTTTTTTTTTTTTTTACACATTTCTGGATGTAACTCCAAAAACATTGAATTGCTGAGAGTAATAATTATTTCAGCAAGCAACAGTATTATTACAGAAGTGGGCTTCCTACAATATTTCAATATCGGTTATTTCCGACTACTTTAATTGATACATTGTGCTGTAGTTCGTAAGATGAGCATATTACGAGCTTCACCATAAAAACTTGCCCTTTGTATGTTGCAAACATCTTCAGCATGCTATAATGTTAACTAGGCATTGCCAGTAATAATATTATTGACTACGTTATTTTTTGTCCAGTGACACAGATGCAAAAATTGTTTGGCTATCAAGCTCTTAGTGCATTGTTTTATAGAGAAAGTCTGTAATACCGGTAGTATTAATAAAATAATAGTAAAGACATTATTTAACATGGAAAACATGTAAATAACACTGATAATCTTGTCCTTCAAACTGCAGTTGTATACTAAAAAAATAAAAAAATAAAAAATAAATGAATAATGTAAACTGTCACTCGCCTGGGGTCCAATGGTTCTGTTGTCTTGCAAATATACTGGTATTTGTATATTTCTTGCAAAAGGGGTCAGTTCTATATGTATGCATGATAAACCAGGCAAATGTTACACCCCCAAAAACAACAACAACAACAACAACATAAACATATTAAACATAAACAAAAAGTGGAAAGAAAAATATTCACAAGAAATTGAATCGTCAAACACTTTACTATTTCTCAAGTTCAGCGGAAATAATTTATAAAATGCTGTTTAGGTACACTTTTGTTTAAAAATACACATTATTTACAGATCACTAAAAATACCAACATGGACATAATGAATTTACATTAATGGTAAAATGTACACAAATGTCACTGCAACCTACAGCATATTCAGTGAGCATAAATAATTATTTATAATATATTAGATTTCTACCACTACTGAGGACTTGTTGTCTACCAGAAAGGATTTACATTATTTTTTGCCTTATTGTACAATTTAAAGATGAAGTCCACTACCATGAAGAATTTGTTTTTGACTTAATAATTGTTATCCCAAAGTAATTGCTCTGAAGTGCTACCATAAGCTAGAGTCAAACTACATGGATTTTTCGTTGGTATTCACGTGCTGAAACAAAATACTGTTACCTCTTGATTACTGACTGGCAAACCATCTGCCCATTTCTCAATTTTTACTGCCCTAAGCTTTCTAAACCACACTTTGCTCCTGCTAGTCCTCTGGAACTAAAATCCATTTCTTTGTGTGATGCTCTCTAAAAATGACTATGTACCTCAAAGTACTGATACAGTACTTGCAGGATAGATTATCTTTGTACAGTGTGTCAGTGAATGACATAAAAGCTAGCTAACCCCACAGCAGCCTTGCAGTGTTTGTACCATTGAGTAGCAGTATGACTGTCTTTTGCTCTTACTCCTGTAAAGCATATGATAACAGCCTCTTGATCGCCACAATTCAATCAGCATTGCCCAAACAAGGCAACAGATGCCATGTTTTCCCTGACTACGTAAATTGTGACTGAAGGATATGGCCTAGCAGCTAGAAGTCATGTGGTACAACTGCCCCTAAAATAATGACCAGTAATATGAACATAAAGGGTCAAAAACTTGTGTCGCTTGGAGCATTTTCAAATAATGTAACCTGACACCTCTTTCCGTGCCCATCAATCAAAACATGTAGTCACATGTGAGTTGCAAAAAAAGTTATGGGCACCTGACACCCCACAGCAACTAAACAACTAGCAATGATATGCTGTCATTAGCATTTGCACTGGAAATTGCAGGAAAATTTGTCGCATGTGCAGTAACTTGCATGCACCAAAATTTTTAAAGGTAATAACACTGCTGGTCGGCACAGTAGTTCACATGACCTCTAGCTGCAAGTATTTTTGGGAGAAACTTGACCTCAATTGTATGCAGGAGTGTGAGCTTTTACTATGCCCAGATTAGCTTGAATATACCATTAGATGATAACTTTAACTATGCAGACCAGTGCAATCAGACAACGTAACATCCTTTTAACACAAAATG
The DNA here is from genome assembly GCA_964036295.1 of Plumapathes pennacea. Lineage (NCBI taxonomy): Eukaryota > Metazoa > Cnidaria > Anthozoa > Antipatharia > Myriopathidae > Plumapathes > Plumapathes pennacea. Next base: position 794,506 of record OZ038473.1, read on the forward strand.
CAGGTGAAAACTGCGATGTGTTATGAATTAAACATGATTGTCACATTTCACCACATGCATGTATAACTTAATTAAATTTCTTTGGTTTTAAACTTTTTCTATATATTTTATGTGCACCCGGAGCAAAGTGTTTGCTGTTAGATCTATGGTATCTATAATATTTGATTGACATAATTCTGTCCCATTATATCACAGTTCCTTATTCTTATTTTGTTAATTAACACGATGAATTTGTTGGTTCTTGCACATCTCAACCATTTTTTTTTTATCCTTTGAATAAAACCAAATCAATTCCAAATGTCCTAGCAGAACCATGAAAGTGCAGTTGAACTGTAAGTGATGTATAAATCTAAGATTTTCTGCCAAACAAATTTACCGTAAATACGAGCCCAAGACATTTACCCTGATGCAAAATTGGACAAAACTAAAACAGTTTAGGAGTAGGCATACATGATCTAACTAGATGACATTTTGAACCCTTTAAGCCCCAAGATCCCCCAACCTTGCCCAGAACAAAATGAACCAACGTAACCATTGGAATTATGAGACTTCCAATATTTTCCGACTAGCTTCAACTCTGAAGCAACATATCATGTTCTCCATAGTAGACCATAATAATCACAACATACAAAATGAGGAATTTCTTGGGGCTTAAAAGGTTGAAAATGAACTTGTCTAAACTTAACCTCTGCATCTAAACTAAACCTCTTCTAGACTTAGCTGTGAGTCCACCATCACTTCCACCGCTACTTCCTGTGCTGCAGGAATCTTCTGAGCCACTGCTGCAGCTGGTGTAACCCATTTCTTCGTCATGGTCATTTTCAACGTCAATGTCCACATCGACGTCCTCGCTGCTAGTGGAGTCCCCTTCCGAGGACCTGGGTCTTTTCTTGCCAGATGGTTGGAGTCTCTTTAGTCTCTCCTTAAGGAAGTTCCTCTGCTGTGACAGTTTCTTCTTTGTCTCTAAAGCTTCCCTCTCAGTAATCTGAAGAACCTGAAGAGGATGAAATACAAGCATTATAGATGACTTGTTTTACTTGAGATAATGTGACTTTGATGACGGCAATATAAGGAAGCAATAAGATATGGTCTATACCAGGTATGTGTCACAGATGGGTTTAGTTCTGATGCGCATACAGAAATAAATCTGCCACACCTGTATACCCAAGCAATACAATATTTCTACGCATGAAGAAATATGTAGGGTTTACATTATCTGAATATTTGAGCAGTGAAGGAACCTGTAGCCACTGGTATGTAGGTTAACATCCTTACTCATAAAACATGGTTTTTAGTCTGAAATTTAACAGTTGTCTCAAAACCTGTTGATTAATAATTGACTTTTCAAGTGTGAATTTTTGAAAGTGAAATTTTTATACAAGTGCAATGACCAATACTGCATTTAACTTGTTTGATCAGAAATAAATTCAAAATAAGGAGAAAAAACTACAATATTATACAAAATCCTAGAAGATTCCCCATCAAAATTACTGCTGCAGCCTCTTTGAATGTACCACAAATGCCACATTAATTGCCACACCTACTGAAAGGACCCTAGTTCAAATTGACACATCATCATTAGGAGCTTGTATCAGTTGCATCCTGGAAGTCATTTTGTTGAAATAAAACATTACTCCCGCATTATACTATTCCCATAAAAATTCTAATGAGTCAAATTTAAAAGTCTGAGTTGTCTCAACTCGCTGGGAGGCTTCGTAGGCATGCTCCAACATCAAATAATCAACGCCTATTTTCATTTATTAGTCCTCTGTATCAGTGCTATCTAAAGTTTCCATCTTTTACAAATTGGGCTGGAACATAACTGAATCAGTGGTTAACTATATGCCTTATTATTATTTTTTTTCCAGCTAAAAACATAAAACTCAGTCTTGCCAGAAATGGCTGAGATACTGGAACTGGGTATATGAAAATTGTGATAAAAAATGTGTCACTTAGAAACTAAGACTTCACAGAGGTCTTTGTTTCACCTGCAATATTAATCTGCATCACAAAACAGAATCATTACTATTCAAAGGAGGCACCTGTGGTATTTTACAGATTGACAATAGAGTGTCAAATCCATGCTGGGCAGTACAATACTTCTCTAGATCTAAGCATGTTATCCCACAGAGACCAAGCTAGATTACAGAACACAGGCTGTACTTCACAAATGTTACGATTTCTGCCATAAGGCATTGTACTGACAGGAAAATCAATCTGACTATATTAAGAGTGAAGCATCCCCCATGAAGGCAGAACCCTCTTAAGACATAACCTGCTGTGCGATTATTAATACTGTATTTAGACCCCAAACCTGAAATTAAGCCCACATTCTCACTGATAAACCACAAAAATTCTATTATGACTGCTTCTGTTTAACTTGAAAACCTGTGCTGCCATAAGGAAAAAAAAAAAAAAAAAAAAAAGCTGTGCTTCTAAACATCTCCCAAGCCCATGTCTGAAAAATAGTCCCATGCTGTTTGCATGGATTAATCTAAGAAAACACTCTTGATATTTATACTGCTTTATCAGAAATAAGGTTGAATCTATTAGCAATGCGTACAATAAGAATTCGACATTTTCGTAAATATGCCTCAACAACCCCTGCCTACCAAAAAAAGAAAAAAATTATTAATTCTTTCACATCCCGCTCTTATTTCCTTCCGTTTGAACAAGTAAAACTGTAGAAGAATAGAAGGTTCGGGACAACACGAAACATCTCGCACCACAGGACTAATTTGCATTCTCATTTGGTTTATTGGGTTTTCCCGGCAGGGCAAAACATCTGCTACAGCTATCGCGGAAAGTCGAGCTCTGCCTCGACACACACAGTTTCAACCCGCGTTCTTCGTCTCGCTGGCATTTAATTCGAGCAGTCAAGGGAACAGTTTGTGGTATCCTCCGCAAACCCGGTCGAAATTTCGTGTCACATACATATGCAAATTTGACGCGCCCCTTTCACTTGGGTCGATTGTTTTGAACGCCACGGTTCATCAGCTAGAAAACGACGCAAACAGATCGTTGACAGTTACCTTGATATATTGTTCTGCACTCTGCAAAAGAGCCAGCGTTGTCGCTTTCTGGTGGTCGGGGGGCGAGGGAACGAGCTCTTTTAGAAGTTCGAGGCAGTCCCTCAAATGCGCTCGCCTGCAACGAAAAGAGATACAAGCAATTAAAAACACTCAATCCACTCTTCGCTTTTATTGTATTTCAGCAATATTTCGCCACAAAATTGATTTGCCCCCCAGGATCGAAGCGCGTGCCAAATCTGAATTCAAGCGAAGCTTGCGTTTTTGTTTTCATGTGCAAATGACGCGCATTTGAAAGGAAAAACAATGGGCTATCGAAAAGACTTTGCTCCGCCACACGAAAGACACGACAACCGGAATCCTCGACACTCCTAAGTAGTTCTTTTCTATCATCTCTCCCCGAAGTAGGACAGTGAATTATCTCGACAGGTACCAGTTCGGCAATTTCTTGGCCCGTGAGCGGTCTCTCAAAACAGTTATCTAATCCGAGGGCTGCGCAAAAATATGACAGTTGGAAATATAAGCGGCCCAGCTCACTCCCCACGCACTCTCTCGTAAAAGCAATACATGCAAAAACTTAACGATTTAAATGCGGCAAAACACAGAAACTGCAATTGGATGCGCGTGTATTCAACTCGCCATAAAGATTGCACGTGCGTTTTGTTGTTTTGGTCAGCCACGTGGCACGGAGAAATTTGCGCTATTACAGAAATATTCATGGTCGACACGGTATCTTTTGCAAAGCTCCCTGCACTAAAATACACCTCACATTGGTTTGCTGGCTGGCCGTCGCCTATCCTAAACACGTCTAGACACTTACCGGTTCTTCTCCAGTTGGTTGTGTGTTGTCCGACTGAATTGGTGACAGCAGGAATATGAATGTGGGAAGAAACAGACAAGGACAACCGATTAATAAAAGCCGAGAACACTGGAAAATTCAAAACTCTACTTCTTGCTCGAAGAGATAAATCATCTTCCAAATTTCACCCGGGAGTGTAACCATCCTTCTGGCAAGCCATGACGAAAATACTGCCTGTCCTGACTGATTGTTTATAAAACATAAGAATTGACAAGAAGAAAGCGAAGTCGGAGCGCTTACCACATATTCACGGGAAAATACTTCACGAAACATGTTAATCGTTTTCAGCTTATAGCAATTAAAAAGAACACTCGCAGGACGTTTTGAGAAAAAAAGTCAGTCGGGCATTGGCTGTGGAGGAGAAATGTCCTAAGAGTGGACAACGAAAATGCTTACTCCAGCACGTCAATTCCGACAATTTTTTTTACCACTGAAATCGACAAGCCTTCTATCCAAAGACCTGAAACACGACCAAAATACTCTAGGATGTTCCTCAAACGTCGTACCATTAAAGTAAAATCACGAACGCAGTTTGCATGCTCTGTGTACACAAGTACACAGAACAACACGACGCCATCATGTGAAGGTTGGGTTCTTCAATGCATCGCATGCGACGTGGCAAAGAACGGTTTAAAACGACTTTAAGCTATGAAATCAACCCACAGCATTGAGAAAATGCGAGGGAAAGTAGTACCTGTAACTTGGTGATCGCTTGGATATCTTTTTTTCCCGTTTGAGAGACCCATGAGCTGGTTTCTTCGCTGTCGTTGGGGCGGAAAGAGGACATTAGCGGGCGTGAGAACGACATGTCACAACCTTACACTGCGCTACGGAACAAAACATACCTTTTTCCCTCTCCTCAAGGAGTTTGGCAGCTTCAAGAAGTTTTTCGATATTCATGGCACGTGTACAGCGTGAAAAATGTCAAGCGAAAGCCGAAATAAAAGGCACAGAAATTTCCTACATGTGCACAACTCCGTTGGCAAATAGCATTATGAAAATGAAAACAAGACGGTGTCACGCGCCCAAACGTCATGGAAATCGCACGGGGGAATCTGATATGTGATTGGACGTTAGACAATCAAGCAAGTCACGAGGGACCACAAGGTTAACATTCGACCAATCACAATCGACTAAAACTCAGCGTGTGAATTCACATGGTTTCGCTTCTCCACGTGGGCAATGGCAGACAAGGCGCTCGATATAGAAAATTATTAACTCTCGATCTACTCTTTTACTCTGCAATATCAACTGCAGAGTAACTCCGTTAGATTGTTATTTTTTTTTGCACTGAAATTTTCAATCGAAATTTTTTTTAATCTTTTGACAACTTCAGAGACCGTTGTTCAAGTGTCAACGATCGCGACGATAGCCTATAATGAATCTGACATCTATCAGCAGGCACGCGGGCTATAAAAAACGCACTCGTGATAACAAAGGACAATTTACGCTGAGTTGCGTTCCTCCGTAACATGTCCGAACACGTAAGTGATTTGGTGGTTTCCCGAAACCCAGCCCATCTTTCTAGACGACTGACAAAAACAATCATCTGGCGGAAAACTTTCAGATTAACGTTTTGTTTAAACAGAGCCCAAACATTCCCCTGGGTATTGTACAAATTAAACAAAACCGGTAAAATGAAGAAACAGGGCGCCAAATGCAACGGAAAACCGTTTCAAAGCGACATCAGTTTATACTGCCCGACTAAAATATTCCGTGAGGCCATTTATAGCAACAACAGTATGTTTTGATGTCAGTTGCTTAGAAATGTCCCGCACAGTTCGTGCACAAAAATTTAACGTACACAGCTCACTGTTCGCTCTGGTATATGAAGTTTCTTTTATTAAAAATTTCTGAAATTTCGAGACAGGTTTGTTAAAACGCTCTCTGTGCATCCAAGTGACTCCCCCATAGTAATGACCTCACTCACCGAGCCGGGCAAGCTCAAACAAGGGGATTATGGCAATATCGTTATTTCGCGTAGGCAGAAAGCGCAAAGTGCAAATATTTCGACGTTCGGCGCTCAAAATGAAACACTCTTTGCACCCTAAACTGCGGCACGTGCCAATGACCTGACTGGAAGCTAGGGCCCCACGGGAGTCAGTTTCTGGGTGTCAAACGAAAGCCTTGTTTTTGTTTTTGTTTTGCTTGAGTAAGCACGCGCATTTATGTGCACACGGATGCGATTTCAGTTTGATTCGATGCGTTTTCATCACCCGTCTGCACAAAAATGATCAATTATTCGGGGATAGAAACGCATTGATCGGAAAACACAGCCAAAAGTGTATCGGTTTTCAAAACACTCCGGTTTCACTGACTTTTTAGTGTAAGCAGCGTAGACTGGAGCTTTGAAGCGCTTTCCGTGTATCAAACCGTCGGAGCAATCTATTGACTTTGTGATACAGACACTGGAACACTGGCATTAAAAAAAATATATCATAATACAAGTATGCCATACTTTGCGGCAAAGTGTGTTTGAATAAAACCATGTCCTTGCGGCCGCTCATTGCTTCGGCGCCAGCGTTTGGCGTGCAAGGAGAACGGGTCCTAATACTGTCGGTTAAATGCTCCAGGCGACGAGCTGAGACGCTCAATTCGAAGCATTAACCTCGACCGTTTCAGCCGCACGTGTCTGAACTTGTTCGTCGCCGCGCCACAGGGAACATGACTCATGGTCACGCGAAGGACAGGTCACCGAGCGGGCTTCAGCATCTGTCGGACCCAAGGTGGACACGGACCGGGAATGAGAGAGGAACTGCGACACCAAATACTGCTTTTCCGAATAAATATTTGTGTCTTGATAAAAAGGAAAGAGACAGAGACAGAGACAGAGTCAGAAACTCTAAGATTATAAATATTTACAGAAACAGAGAGACAATAGTTGGGGACACAACAGCATCAGTGACGAACCCAGCCAAAAAAAAATCATAAAAGGCATTCAGCAGACATTTGACTGAGTTCAGTACATTAAAGGCGTTGAGACATTTTATATTTACATTTTATTTTGGTGCAGCTACTTTGTCGGCTCTGTCACGGACATAGAGACTTGTGGTTTATACGCCCCTGCACTGCGACTTGGGCATGTCACATTCCGTACACCGCTCTTGCCCCGCTCACCGGAACTCGATATTCCGGCTTAGGGGAAAGAAGAAACAAAACAAACCCATAGCAAAGAAAAAAAAAAAAAAAAAAATCTGTAACAAGATAAAAAACTGATTTACCATTTGTTGCTATCTTCCAGTAACCCGGTAGCACGTAACTTTAACGACATTAATATCATCATTTGAAGTGCATACAGCACTTGTCACCAGAAATATATGTCAGCAAGTTGCTACCAAACATTGAAGAAGCCGTCGTATTGCTCTCGATGCTGAGTTATTATCGACCAGTTTTCCTGGTGCGAGCGGACCCTCACGGCTCTGTCGTTAAGTGGTCGCTTGAACCGCTTCTGTGTGTACTTGGGGTAATACTCTTACTGCATAATCGACATGATAAACCGGTGCAGACGTGCCGGTATTACGTGTACGCTGCCACCCTCTTCATCGTTTCCTTTGCGTCAGGTTTGGAGTTATGACCGGAGGATGACAGACCGTCCGTTGACTTTATACCCGGAATGAACCTTTTCCGGAGGTCACGATTTCAGTCGCCTAACTTCTGTGCCAGGTCAATAGAAGATTAACAAGCGAACCATTGGCTAACGTATTATACATCAGATATAACTATAATGAATAAGGGCCATTACACAAACAAACAGCTTAAAATTTAGAACAATTTCTTTGCGATATGGCCGGACCATCCAGCGTTGATCCAAACGTCCTATAGCCCACGAGTGAATTGAACTTTCACAGTTTGCGGACGCCTCTCACTCACACCACACTGCACCACAACTGGTATAAAAACTTCGCCTTTTGGTATTTTAAAGGGTCAGTGAGAAAAGGCTGTGCAATACTGTAAAGTCTGAAGAGGCCCCCTCTCCCACTCCGCCTCCCCCAGCCCAGTTAGTCGGCGAAGACCTGCCTATTCTGCCTTAATGGACACTCAGATCGAAAAAACTATGGCCTAAGGAACTCACCACGCACGTGTTCAAAGCAAAATTTATACAACATACAAAACTGAACTTAAACTCTGTGTGTTGACTCCACGGAAACGTGAGTTGGACATGCGCATTTTTCGTAAATTCGTGTAGTTACTTGAGGAGTGTTGACGTCTTTTCAGTCTTTCACTGCTCACGTGTCACACCCGAACGCTTTTACATTCGCTAAAAGTCGGGCCAGTGGCCGTGATGACATTTACCCTTCAGACCGAAATTCTTGAGTTCAAACGAAGAGCCTTTGATTGTGACTGTGTCTCTGACGTCATATAATCAATGACGCATGTACCTGTATTGTTATACTAAGTGTGCACGTCCAACTGTTAGTCCTCGTCCTTTGTTCTTGGTCTCTGAAAGCTTTGACATTTATTTATCAGAATCCTTGCTCACACGGAAAACGGAGCTTTAAAAAAAATGTCCTTTTTTTGTGTGTGTGTGACTGCGAGATCGAAAGAGAGAGAAACTGTTTGAGTTTCATCAATTTACAATAATTGCTTTGAAAGCCGAGTCAAAAAGTATATATCTACAAGTTATTACTTGAAAATGGACCTATCTTACAATCATATCTCTTACTAATAAAACCATTGTTTCAATGGGGTTAAAATATTTTTAATAGCCTATGAGGATAAGCTAGAGCTAGACAGACAGAAGCGGCAGAGAGAGCGAGAAACGTGACTTGAATAACGATCTCGTCTGAACACATCGAGGTTGGACATAACGCATTGTCGCTGAGTGCCGTGTGGGCAGTCATCGCAGGTCAGGTTCAAGGAGCGTGGGTGGTAGGGGCTTTCCCCTGAGAATAGTCATACCCATATCACTCTTGTTCCCAGGGCCTGTGTGAATAAAGTTATCGATGACGAATGCGGATACTAATTTTTTTCCTGCCTGAGATTAGCCCGCGCAATGCTGCCGCGTTAGTGGAAATAATAGTTGTGTTAATCGATCTATAATGCGGAGAAAGCCCTTTGAATCAATTCTTGAACTATGCTGACGGCGCACCGATAGGTGACGTAATTTCTATTCTGACTACAAGAAACTGATATTAGACCGATTTTCAAAAAATTCTTTAATTCAAAAAAAAAAGAAAAGAAAAGAAAAAAGAAAACCCATTTTCACCTACCCATATATGACGTAAATGCATAATACATTCTTCAAAATTTTCGTCAACAAACTGACTGACGACTAACAGAGACAAAGACGCTTTATTAAACTACACGAACTAGAAAATTATACTGCAATTGTACAAAACAAACCCCGTCGATCAAATGATTGCCACATTCAGTTTCTCAAGTATTTTGGTTTCCACCAAAACTGTAAGTTTAGTCGGTTTCCCGGAAACTCACTCAGTCCTTTGTAGGGCTTACACGGAAACTTAGATGAACCTATAAGAAATCCGGCAGAATGACAACAAGCGATAAAGAGTCAAATTAGCAATAAAAAGTATTGTAGTTTAATTTTTTAACCGTGATATGGCTATAGAAGTCTGGCTAACATAAAGGTAGTTTTGATGCATCCTTTTGAGTACTTACAGAAATCGTGGTACGCACTAAAAGGGATGCACCAAAACGACCTCAACATACACGATTTGCATAGCTAAGATTGTTGAACCTATAAGAAGTCCAGCAGAATGACAACTGTATATAAGCAATAGAGAGTCACATTAGCGATAATTAAGTATTGCAGTTTAATTTTTTAACCGTGATATCGCTATAGAAGTCTAGCTAACATACAAGTCGTTTTGATGCATCCCTTCGAGTATTTACAGAAATCGTGGTATGCACTAGAAGGGATGCACGAAAACGACCTCATTTAGTATACGATTTTTATAGCTAAGATTCAACGGCTTCGCGGAAGTACCAGTAGCTGTTGCGAGAAAACTCAGATCTTTCATGCGCCAATGATGGACAAGTTACTCACTTTGCGTCGATCTTCATGAGTCAAACTTATGTAATGCAAAAGTGAATAGAAAACGGCTTGTTTGGCTCCTATTTTCACCATCGAGCTCCCCTCATAATTTTGGGATTCCTGGTTTTGAAAACCCTTGCTATATTTCAAACCAAATTATGCGAGTTTGGACCGTATTTCAGACCTGTGTACCAAAACATGCACCCTGTTCCTGCAGACCAAAGGCTCAAAACCGATACCTTATTTTAGAATAAAGTAGTGAAAACGATACCCGTTCAAGCGACACATACTTATGGGGCTTACACATGGGAGTAGCTGACCCATGTGAAGCGCGACGAACTTGAGTATAAGTGGCAGTGGCAGAAATTGAAATCAAATTTGACTAAATAGAATAAAATAAATGCGAAGTCAAGTCCTAACGACCAGTCCCTGTAACTGGGCGTCCACTTCCTGAGCCCGCACAGATCACAACCAGCGTCTACACAAGGGAATAACCACATTATAATAAGGTTACACCAAGTACTAACTGAACAATAATTAAGCTAAGATGGCGGACAGAGCGAGCGTTTCATCCGATGGGTATCCGCCCTTCTCGTTGGGTAGGTCCCGATTTGACCAGGTAAGCTAGCGTTTTGAAATTCACAGCTTGATTCAGTCGGGGAAATCCATTGTGATTTTTCGTTGTCCCATCATGTACAGGGCAGTTACTGGGGGCGATATTTGCGATGTCTTGACGTGACCGATCCACGGACCCTTTTCACAAGTGAGGTCAGTTTGCACAGAAAAGAGAGAATGCAGTGTATGATGCACTATTCTAAATATGGGTTATTATTTAGAACATGACCATAACCCCAGCACATATTATATTACATGTTATGGCGGCCAACATTGGGACTGGCACTTTCAGATCATCATGGAGAGAACCATATTTACATTATTAAGATAATTTAAACATGTAGACATCTATGTGAATCCTTTTGTGGGTTTAACTGCAGAATACCTTTCCTTAATTTGACTGAAATAAATTATTTACGTTACTGGTGAGAGATAAGAAGAAAATGATAAGAGACACGTTTGGTTGGGGGGGGGGGGTGGGGGAGGAGGACGGGGGAGGGGGAGGGGGGAGGGGAAGGGCATTGGGGGTGGATGGGGTAATAAAAACCAGCTAATATTTGCAGCAAGTGCATGTTTACTAGCTGGTCTGGATGATCAGTGAAGAAACTGGGGACAATATTCAAATAGGCCGACCCATATTGCCCCAAATCTATCTGCTCCTGGAAACAACTCAGTCTCTCTCATTTTTAGGAAAAATTGAATGCAGCAGTTAAACTGCTGAAGGATTTTGAAAATGGCAATCTGCACAAAGGTGTCACTGATAAACAGGTGAGATATATTATAATACATTCTCTCAACCATTCAAGAAGAAAATATATGAGTGATGTAGTGAGAATTGATAGTTTAATCTCCTTTTTTACCACAACACGCTAGTTTCTCGCTCTCTGATTGGTCGAATTTACCGTGGTAAAGAAGAGTCCAGACAACGATGCTGACGCCAGCTGACGCCAGCATGTCACATTTTGCAGCGAAATACAATGAAAGTTTCCTGTATATTTCTAAATGTTGTGGTAAAAAAAAAATTTTTCCTAATCAAATTTATTAATCATATGAATGAAATCTGAAGTGGCAATCTCTCCATATAATATCATGAACATCTGGTGATAGACTGAAGGAGAATAAACTTCTTATTTCATTTTATTTCCTATTTAGTTGTGGGAAGCAAGGAAAATAAAAGAGGTTTGTAAATGTGAGACTGCTATGTTGTGGTAAAACATATAGTAATTGACTTGCCTTTAGTTTGTAAGTTTTGGAGTAAAACTTTATTAACTGAAATACAGTAATGTCCTTTTTACAGGCAATCATTCATCCTGACACGGGCAAGAAAGTCTTAATGCCTTTTAGAATGTCAGGTGAGATATCCATTTTTATTACACGACTTCACATTTTTGAGTGCAAATACGGGCCAAAACGAGTGCAAAGATGGGAGCATATTGCACTCGTCAGGAACCAGATCAACTGGTTTATTAGCTTATGTGATCGGTTTTCGCAAGCAGTTTACGGACGCACCATTTTTTTGTTCCATTTTGCGCACAATTTATTACGTGAAAAGTCGTGCAATACGGCTGTATTTTTACTTGTCAGTTTTATTTTTTCTCGCCTGAAGCAGGCTCGAAAAAATAAGACCGACTCGTAAAAATACTTCGCCGTATTGCACTCCTTCCTGTGTAATAACCTCTTTGTACTCCTAGATCTTGCATGATTATGAAAGTCAAATAACTGCAAGAATGTAGTTTTTAAAACAACATTTTGCTGATTACTTGTCTAACCACTGTTGGGATAGTATAGACTCACTTTGCCAGGATGTCGCGACAGTTGAATGTCCTGGAATGACCATGTAGTTTAATTTAAGTGTTAATTTAGTTCTAATTTTCCTGTAGGGTATGTACCTTTTGGAACCATCACTGTAAGTAACTAATAACACTTACATTTCTGCAGATTTATGTACTACTTTTTAAGAACTAAGCAAACCTTTCTAACACATCTGCTCAGTAACTCATCATAAATCAAAGATGAATTCCACCAGACATGTGGACTCTCTTGTATCCATTTCTCAGTATGAATCTGTCACCTGAAGATTTGATGAGGTTTCCATCTTTGAACATATTTTCTTTACTTTGTTAGGTTGTGGGAATGATGCTGCCTGCACCAAACCTAAGCACTGTCATATTTTGGCAGGTGAGATCAGCTAACTTTTTACTTACTGTTAAGGGGGATCAACTTCAGCCAACTTCATTATTATTCTACCTTATTACATGAAATTTTTGCAACACGTCGTTCATATAGCAATTTGGGGGAGGGGGGGGGGGGGGGGGGCGGGGTACACTTTAATTTCATGATTTAAAAAAAAAAGTATATTCCAGGTCACTTTAATTTCAAATTTTTAAATTTCTCGGCATGCTAATTTCATGATTTTTTTCACAGTCGCAAACTTTTCCATGATACCATGATGTACTAATGGTATACAGCATTGGGTTGATAAATTTTAAGTTTTTAAAATTAAAATAAACTACTATTCTAATAAACTACAATTTTTTCTTGGATTGTTTGGGAATTTATGATTAATATAGTCATGAATACCTTTTTAGTGGATGAACCAAAGCCATAATGCAGCTGTAAACTTCTCAAACCGAAATGCAAGCAAGGTAAGGCTTGTCCATGTAATAATTAATAGAAGAAGTCTTGCAGAAAGTTTTTGTCAGCATCTGCAAAACACTAATACTAGATTTAGGAAATTATTATTTAAGAAATATATAACACATTCCCGTGTAACAAAGCTTCATCTAAACACGCGGCCACGAGGCTGCTGAGCCAGCCACTAGATTGTTCTCCCAACTTCCATGAAATAATAAGTCAATAAAATACATCTCGTAGCATGTCAGTGTGTAATATATTCTCATCTTACACTGTTATTTAGCCAATCAGAATGTGCGTAGTATCAGTTATTTAATAAACGCTATTATGTTTACTTCTCCAGCCCACACCAACCAGTAGATTCATCATGAGCTACTTTGGAGCTGTAACAAGTGCTGTCACAGTAGCTGTAGGTTCCAGATGACTTTCTGTTTTCATGTAGACTTATTCTCCCACATGAGCACCTCATCTCCCCCTCCGTCATGACGATCCTGCATGTGAATCTGAAATCTCCTGCTTCTCACAATTAAGAACATATTTTGGTGAATCTTCTAGTTTATTTGACAGAGCAGATGTACACTAAATGTGTGCTAACAGGCATAATTTTGACCCACCCTGTGGGCTAAAGTTCTTCAGCTCTGCAGGGGACTTAGTTCCCATCTCCCCTACCCCCTCGCTTACCCCCTCCCCCACCCTTGGTCCACAGCCTTTGACCAAGTGTGCCCAAGACCCCCTCTATGCTACTGACCAATGTTTAGTCCAGGACTCTGCAGTATGTCGTCATGTAAGCCTTGGACTTATTGATTAAAATGCAGGTTGGACTGAGTACTTTGGTACAAAGAGCAAAATATTCAAACCCAGCAACAAGGGTGCTTATGCAAAGGCTAGTAGCCTATCCAGCAACTGGTAAGCGATTCAGGAGTAGAGATGTTATTTGTTTTATAACCCTCTTCAAAGCTTAGACAGGTGGACAGAACCGAGGCAGGGAAACATAGAGAGACAGAGGAAGAGAAATAAGAGAAGATAAATACAAAGGTATTAACCTTTCGCTCCTAAGTTCAAAATATAGATTCTCCCAACCTTTCAAGGAGAAAATGTATGGGTGGTGTGGAGAGAATTTATAGTTTAATCAGCTTTTATCCAGAGCAAGGTATCAAAAGCCAAGTTCTCCTTACTGTATGATGCATTTCTTGTTAGAAAACTGAAGAAGGTTGAAGTTGATCACTCTTGGGAGTGAAAGGTGTAAAGCTCCTTGTGTGTAATGGAGGAGGGAGGGAAGACAAGATTTACTTCGGCAAGTCCTTTCATAAATTTTGTGAAATTTAATGTCAAAGAAGTACTCTCAGACTGCACTTTTCAATTGCTTAACCCTTCCACTCCCAAGAGTGATCAACTTCAATTTTCTCCTTTAGTTTCTCATCCAGAAATATATTGTACAGTAAGGAGAACTTAACTTTTGATGCTTTGGATTAAAGCTGATTAAGCTATCAATTCTCACTACATCACTCATTTACTAAATCTTCTTTAAGGGTTTGGAGAATCTGTTTTTTGAGTTTGTCCTTGTTCTCTGCTCCTTTTAGCCGCTGCCAATGTTTTTAACGTTGTTCTGATGAGAAATCACGAAATGTACACTGGAATTGAAGTGAAAGATAAAGATGGCAATGTGGTTGGCACATCCAAGATTGCAGCTAAAAAGGTTTGTTTCGCCGAGTGACACTTGTGTTTACGTACCGACCACGTACCGATAAGGTAGCGACCGTGTCCGACACGTCCCGATCACTTTCCGATCTAATTAACGACCACGTTACTGAGGTAGTTCTTTTTCCCTTTTTCTTGGATGGATTTTCCTGAACTGCCAGTGTCTTATTGTCTTGTTGTTGTTGTTGTTGTTGTTGTTGTTGTTGTTGTCATTGTTGTCCTAAGGCTGTTTTGGAGACAACAATCACGCGTGTTCTTCTTCCTCTTCCGGCCCTGATTTTTCCACCATTTGCAATCCAGTTTTTAGAGAGGTAAGCTCCACTTATCCGTGTTCAAAGGTCGCATGTAAGACGCATCTTATTTTCTCTCGTATAGACTCCACGGCAGACTCCAAAGGGATCGCACTTTTACTAACTGAAAAGCGATTGCACATAATTTCCATTACCAGGTGTACAGTAGGAGAGACCGTAAGGTCGTACCAACTTGTAGCTTGTTGATTTACTGAGATTTATTGAAACCTCTTCGTTCTGCAGGACGAAGTTTCTAAAGGCTCGACCCAGACTCCAACTGCCAGTCTCGGCCTTGATTTGCGTCGCAGCTTTTGGTTTCGGTCTGCCATTGGCCATTGCTCTCTTTCCACAAATTTCACAGGTAAGAAAATAATGGCGACTAGTTTGCTGGAAAAGTTTTCGAGAAAATATGTCGCTAGCTTTTTATATAAATCATATGGTTGCGCGCGAATTCATTGTGCACGGAACGTTTCGAAAAGTTGAAGAATGTTAGACTTTCTCTGCAACTTGTCTCATAAGTTTTAATTGAGAGGCAAGTTGCAACGTTGCAACGTTGTGCAACGGCAAAATGCGACAAGCTGCCGAGAAAATTGTACAGTGCAACAGGGCTTTTAGCTGAGACGTGCTGTTTTTCAAACAGGTGTCACCGTCTCAACTTGAGCCAGAAATTCAAGCGAACACGAAGGAGACGGTGCTTTACTACAACAAAGGGTTGTGAGCGAACCATATGGTCTGGCTAAGAACTATAGCAAACATTACAGTAGGCTACGGCAATTGGTATATCTTCACATTGTTTTATCAGAGAGACGTTCACAGTCAGAGTTGGCAATGAAAAACTAGAAAACTATACATGTCTAATGTTTTAGGAAAAGAGGAAGCACAATTTTGCCAATAACTGTTGTGGCCTGTGGTGCCCGCAGCAAAACAAAATTGCAATGAAATGTTTTATTTTCTGTTTCAGTTATTTTTGTTCACATAATTATACCAGTTCTGTGAATACCAAATAATGGGTAACTTGATCTAGTTGCTGGAAATGGTTACAACAACGAGTCTTCGGTCTTATGTGCGCCTTCTTTGGACAGTTAAATCGTTATTCCGGCTTTCCAAATCGTCCGTTGTTCAAAGTCAATTATTTATAGCCCAACGAATACCAACTAAGGATCACTGAGACCCGAACAGCTTTTGAATCGCAGTTGCCCAAAAAATACAGAAAACTAAATGGCAACCTCAAGTCTCTCTAATCAGTGTCTTCGTGCTTAAAACATGGCAATTATAAACTCTCGACAAACCAAACGGCGAAGAATGCGTCGTACACAAGGGTCTGGCCCGCGTGACACCTTCAGGGACCTGGAGGATAGCCGAACATGTTCATGTTAGGCAGAGGAAACATGGACACGATAGAGGACCTAGGGTGTCTGTTCAGTCTCGGGCCCTGTGTGTGGCGCTCTCCGTGGGCTCCTTCCTTCTGGTCCCCATGATTATGGTCCCCTCGATTTGTTTCCTGAAAGAAAAAAATGCTGGGTCCGTAAAGGGATTATACATGTTTAACCCTTTCACTCCCAAGAGTGACCAACTTAAATTTTCTCCTTCAGTTTCTCACCAGAAATATATCATGCAGAAAGGAGAACTTGGCTTTTGGTAGCTTGCTCTGATGAAAGCTGATTGAAATATCAATTCACGGTCTTGAATGGGGCTATTGTTTGTAGGCATCAACGGCTTGAGCGTTTATAATACCACGAACAACCAAAACCGCACTTGAATACTTTGCTGTCGTTTCCACCGTTTTGCGCGGTGACCGCTGACTCAAAAATTTGGTGATATTCCCCTTGTACTCTCATTACCGTATCATCCTCGTCCAGCGAGTAGTCAGTGCTTACATCCAAGTCATCGGACTGTGTATCTTCCCACTCTGTGAGCCACTCGTCTTGTGATGTCTCGGTGTCCTCGGTTTTTTCTTGACCCTGTTTTTCCGCGCAGTCGTCCTCCTTTTTTTCGTCTTCTTCGGTTTGAGTCTGTGTCGCTTGAACTTCTTTCGGCTTTTTCTTTCCGCTTGTCCTTGGTCTACTTTCGAGTTGGGGGTAACCTGGAGGAATGGGAGGTCCCTATACAAAAATAGGCGGTTGTAGAAAACATATAGGCACGTTCTGTGTATACAAGAAGCCATTTGCTATTGGGGTTAAAAGTCCCGCGAGATCGAGCCGAAAGAATCTCTTTGCCACTCTACCCCCCCCCCCCCCCCCCCCCCCCAGTCAGTAGCGTTTAACTGACCAGAAAATTGTACCTAGAGGGGGGATCTTTTTTCTTCAATTGTGTTGCATGCCCCAAAATACGGTCGGCACATGAAGAATGGGTGTGGTTCTGCTCGCAGGGTAGGGTCTCGCGAAACCGCAAAAATAATCTTAGTGTGTTAAAATAGGAGCATAATTATTGTTCAAAGCACGATTTGTTAATTCTGGATTAGGTCTAAACTTCGTTGAAATGATATCGATCACAAAACGATTTGCTGTTTAAAATATCTTGAGCTTGAACAAACGTTTTAGTTGGTTTGCATTATTTTGGCCAAGAAATTGAGTGAAAGAACTTGGTTTATCCCGGGTTAATTGGCTTAATCGAGTTTTGGCGCCGAACAATCGGGCCCAGATGCTGGTGAACTGATTAGGAAATCACTTTACTGCCCTGGCCAAACGGACTCGCAAGTCAACGCAACTTTACAAAATCAGAATATTACTTTTAAAGCCCTGTATATAGGCGGGAGGGGAAAAAAGCAAGTTTACGTACGGGCTAGGGATGGGTCGGTTTGCCGAAGCAAATTTGAGCTGCATCAAAGCCAACGCAAGTCGAGCTGGCTAAACGAAATTTCCGTGGACTTGCCGGAGTTTGCCAGGGCTGTACTGTATGGTTAACGTCCCATTTGTGACGGTATAGTGAAAGAATTGGGCAGCAAGCGTAGTGTTAGACGACTTACCGTGTTTGTTCCCGGGAGGCTGAATTCCCCGTTGTACGTTTGGTGAAAATAGTGTGTTCCGTCCGGAGCGATAGTAAAGTTTACAACGCTGTTATACACGACTCCAGGCTGGCTACTGCAGTTCTCCGTTTGTTCCCATGTTGGATTGTAGTAATAACAACCATGACGATAACCGTTAGGATACATTACGCTCATGCAACTTCGAGCGGAGAAAAATTCACGCGCTCTCTCCTCAATGTTTTTGACCTCGGAACTGTTTCTTGGACCGTTAATTTTAAACGAAGTTTAACGGCACGGTCAGCGCGCGCATGCAGTCGACATCACAATTGAAGAGCGCGCGCGCGCGCTCTGTTCAGATCGTTACGAATTTTGACGTTAACAAAGAAGAGCTGCATGGGACTTGGAGGCGCTTCTCCTCAACTCATGCTTTCAAAGCCGTAAGTATACTGCCAGTCACAGAGGCTGTAAGAAACACTTTCAACCACCATAAGTCAAAGTAATGTGCCTGGAGGTTTACACGTCCTTTTCCACGTTTTCACTCCTATGTAACGCTATCCACTGGAAACCTCAACGCCGAATTTCAGGTAAGAACACCTCTAAGATGCTTAATGAATGATAAGCAGTTTGGCAGCTAAGAATTGAACGAGAAACGAACTATTCGCTATTTTCGTTTTTGAGCAAAGAAAATTTTCACTCTTTTTGGCACTCTCAGTTGCCGAGCAATTTCACACTTCACTCTTCTTTACCAAAGCTTATCAATGGTATTCTTCAATGAAAGTCTGCGTTCTTGAGGTTACTTGTGTTAGGCCACCGTAATAACCAGCTACAACTTAGTAACAAGAGAAACGAAACGAATAGTCATAAATACGTTTTTATTTTCCTACCGTGTTTTACCTACAAAATTTTAAATTCATCAGCAATATTATATATCCAAGATCTGTTTTACCATAGCCTCTTTTTTAGAATGTATAAAACTGTTGAAAAGAACAGAACAAGCCCGAAGAAGATGAGCAGGCGATCCGTAACTTCTCGTCTGTTGTATTTGTTGAGCAGTTTTTTGCTCATTTGTATTACTCCCGACAATCCTTTGTATTCTTCATGTGTGTCTTTCACCATCGCCGACGATCCGGCTGAAAAATAAAATAAAATATAAAAAAGATCATACTATTTAGCTCTACAATGTTGGCCACCACTGATTGAACGATCAAATCTCAAATCATCACTGATGTACTTTCTTCTTTCATGGTTGGGAGAATCTGCACTATGAACGACTTACCAAGTGTCTGCACATCTTCGTTGCTCTGTTTTACTTGACTTTCCATCATTCTTGCACAGTTCATTAGGTCTTGAGTTATACTGCTGGCTGTCTTAGCCAAATTCTCTTTGTTGTAGTTCCTGTGGGAGGTCACCAAGCAAGGTTTAGTTGTGAATTTCCTGTTAAATAACCTGAGGGAGGGGAGGGAGGGGGAAACCAAAACTTGTAATAGTATTGGGATGGTTATGTTGACTTAAAGACCAAAGCACTCGAGAATTTGAAATATGAAACCTATAGAAGTGTCCTTTCAGATCCCTGCATTTTTCTTTTACTTGACATAGGGACAAAACAGTTCTAAGCAGCAGCTCTTAGAGACTGACATAAGTTCCAGGCGTGGACTCCAGACCGGTTTACAGAGATTAGTCATGTTTTTGAAACGGCACTTTGGGCTCAAACTTTTCCACGGGAGCATGCCCTCGGACCCCCAGAAGTACCTTTTTCTGATGTTAGCACCTTCCCCTCCAAGTAACTCCTCTTTGTCCATCTTGTCAATCACACTTTTTGATTCAAGGTTGGCCTTCCTTGTTGAGGCTTGTATACTAATGATAGAAAGAAAACCAACAGAAATATGGGATATTACATTCATACGATACAAATTTTATCTTCACATGTTAATGACATCTCTCACAAGTGAACACAGTGAAGGAGTGAGAGATATTATCAACACAAGAAGATAACATATTTTGTATCTCCAAGTGGCCATGTAATGTTCTGTTTATGATATGTTATTATATATCAATAAAGTATCCAGAACAAAGACATATCTCACAGCCTTTATTTCCTGTCAGAATTTGTTGTTTATAAATAAGTTCAATGATGATATTAAACTAATAATAATAGTAATGTATTAAATAAGGTTGTTTGGTTCAATCATTGTCAATTTTTTTTCTTCTATGAATGTTTTCAGCATTTGTTTGAATTTTCTGTCAGAATGACATATTGCCCAGAGACTATAAAGTCATCTGACCTTGCTAGTTCTTTCTTGTGATACTCCTTTAGAGCTTTGACTGCTGCAACATCAGACTCCTTATCCTGTTCATCTGCTATTTGGTCCAGACTCTGCCAGTAGTCAGAATATAGTGGGAGAGCAATAAAGTCAATTTAAATGACGGATCAAGTAACTTTTACGTTACCCCTGTCCCTGTATCCAAGGCAAGAACTTAGGATATGATACACGAAATACTAATAGATATAGCATCATGTTTTCAATGTTTTCAATTTCGTACATACTTCAACTTTCACTCTCAGGGAAACCATTTTCTTTTTCATTCGGAAGTTCAAGCTGTCTAGAGAGGATAGAGGTCCTTTACAATTTCGTATCTCTTGGACGAGGTTCTGAATTTCAAACTCTATTTTAACGATCTCTTGAACCAGAATTTTGGCTTGAACTGGAACAACGTTTCCGTCCGCCATTTTGAAAAATAAGTCCACTTTGCATTATGGGTAGTCTTTTGTGTCGAGAGACGGATTTCTTTGAGGGTGGGGGTGGGGGGTAAATTGGTATAGCATCTTTTGCCGAAAACTGACAAGTGAGAATCCAAAAAGCTAGCCCATAAAAGGGGGATTTATATCAGTTCGCGGACGATTACATTGACCTGGGTCCGTGGGTCTTTTAACTAATCGGAAGTTGTCGTTTGTTCGGAATTGACTCGGTAGTTCTCGTAATTTAAATTTTCGGAGAGCCCTTCGGAGACCGCCAAATTCTGAATCATGTGAGACGCGAGCCAATCAGAGGAAAGAACTCGTTATGATCATCCGGTGAGGTTTTGGCAAAGTCAACTGCACGCTGTCTGTAGGTTTTTACTGTTTTAATCTTATATATCATCTACATTCGAGCATCTACACCGCTCTGAATGGAAGCGAACGAGCCCAAGGAGGAGGCTTGTTCATTAGAAGTCACGGAGAGTCCTCCATCGAAGGATTTGAAAGGCAGTTCTTCAAGCCTGTCTCAAAATGGATCGTGGCTCGTTGGCGACATAGTTTGGTCGAAAATACCAGGTCATCCTTGGTGGCCTTCGATGGTTTCTTATGAACCGATTAATGCAGTGTATTTCAGGGTCCGAGGCAGGGCGAAGTATTACCATGTTCAATTCTTTGGCCAAGAACCCGTTCGAGGTTGGGTTGCGGAGAAAGCTATCGTGCGATTTGAAGGTAAGTTGTTCGAAGATAATACTGAGATCAAGTAAAGAGAGTGACTGGCTTGTTTGTTTTTAAATCTTAAGTTAAAGAACGAGCCATTTTAGAACGAGGAACTTTAATTTACGGGTTCAAATGCCAGGCTTTTTAGAGTTTCCTCGCTCTAATTCTTTGGTAATGAACTACGAAGCCATTCTCTTTTTTCAAGTTTAATTTTGAGCCGGGAGGCAGAATTGTTAGCATGAAAATAAATATTTTGCGTTGCTGTTTTTTTTAGAGCTATCGTGGCACTTTCTGCAAGTCTAACTAATCCACTTTTGGAAATTGCCCCGCCATGTTTTGTCTGAGGCGCACTGAATAAAATTCGCTGTGCTGAGAACTTTATTATTGCATTCGTCGATCTTAAACTTTCCACCTATACTATCGTTCGCGAACCGCTGGATGTTCTGTGAGAAATAAAGCTTTTCGGCGAAAGCCGTCGCTGCCAAGCAAGTTCAGAGCAACTGTTATTTCAGATGCGAAGAAAATTGAAAGTCTGCACTTACGATCAAATTTACGCCTTTTTCCCATTTAGTTTTGTTTTTGTTGCATGAAAACCCAATCACTGAATGTATAAAAATATCTTTCCTCATGATCGGCGTTGAAATTTAATAAAATGCACAGAGTGTACGAGTGACACGGTCTTGTTATTGTAGCTTTTCATACCTCATAAACAATGGATTTTTACCAAACAGGTGTTATAAAAATTTGGTACCATATTTCTTATACGATACGCCCTTTGCGCAGGACCAGGCCTTCTGTATCAGATATTAAGTGATTGGAATGTGGAATTTTCCAATTCTGGGATGTTCTTTATCACAACAACGATCCTTCAACTAGACCACAAATACAATTATGGGGAAACTGAAATGGCAATATTGCAGGTCCGATATTACAACTACACAAGTTGTTCTTCTGGACGAAATAAGAAGTTGTCAAATAGTTTATTTAAAGTGTTTCGTTTACGAAATAATTGAGGGAGGATGTGGGAAGCCAGTGAAGGCACCTTGACAGGTCAGGGCTTGAGGGCTTTTTCTTGCCTTACTACAGCCATGCGCTGGCAGGTAACACAAGTATGGTTTAGTAGTCCAGATTCAGAGAACTCTAGCCCTTATCATTGTCATCATCAGCTGTTCATCCCAGTCTTTAGACCTATCATCTTCTCTGGAAATTAATTTGTCAAACTGCTGACAAGCTGACACATAAATAAGAAAATTCACATTCTTGATATTCGTGCATAGAGGGTCAAGCACTCTGAAACATCCTTACAAAGAATGCGGAAAAATGATAATCTAGTGTAAAATTTGTTAGCAGATTTGTCTAACCATGAACCCTTTCACTCTCAAATTCCTATAGTAATGCAGATTCTTTCAACCCAAGTACAACTAATGTAAGGAGAATTAACAGCTTGGTCAGCTTTCATCTCGGAAAGTGATGAAAAGCCAAGTTCTCCTTACTGTATGGTACTACACGTACCATAAAATTCCGAAAATAAGCCCCGGGGCCTATATTTTTCAAAGGTCATTTTTGGGGGGGCTTATAGTGGGAGGAGCTAATTTCGGAGGGGCTTATATTCAGAGGGAACGTTGCGTTTCAAAATCTGCTGGGCTTATAATTGGAGGGAAATTTGTGTCCACAATTTTTCCATGTGCAAATGATAATTTTGGGGCATTAACTAGAAATTCGTGACAACTTAAATTTTTCTGAACACTTCAAACACAACGGCAACTAACTTTATTGAGAATGGGATTTCGTACATAAATGTCATACCGTATTAAGTATATAATTCATATGGTACACGGTAGTTCAAAGTTCATAGAAATCTAACGTGTGAATCCGAGACGAGAGTGAGGAGTGCACTACGTAAATGACAAGCTTGATAAAAAAAGCTTAACCGTAATGGTACCGGTATGTGTAATTTGCTTTGGTATATTTTGTATTTGAGGGTAAATGCCAAATATAATCCCAGAGGGGCTTATTATAGGAGGGCTTTTTTTGCTTCGAATTTGAGGGGCTTATATTTGGAGGGGCTTATTTTTGGAATTTTACGGTATGTTTCTGGTGAGACAAAAGAATTGACCAAGTTGACCCAGGTTTTCTGCACCAGTGTATCTAATGTATCTCTATTTAGAGGCTAAAAATAAGTTTTCATTAAATTACTTAGTGTTTACCCTATTACACACATAGTGACTGTATCTTAGTTAATTTAATTTTTTATACCTTAGGGAGAGAGCATTTTGAAAGCACAGTACATGGGAAGCATCTGAAAGTTGGTGTAAGACGACTTCAGCCTTGGGAAAATGCAATAAAATTTGCAGAGAGAGCACTTCCCATGAACAGGCACCAGCGACTGCTCTGCTTCACATTTAAATACTATGACAAAAGAGGAGCGAAAAAAGAGGCGTCTCCCAAAGTAGGAAAGCACATGAATGGTTTAAGCAAGGGAGGTCTTGAACCCACAGACATTAGACCAGACAGCAGTGCATTGTCACAACGTCTTGAGAATGACTTAGTTTGCACTGATCAAAACAATGACCAAGCTAGTCGGACTTCACATGATCAGCACCCTAAAAGAGTTAGGAAGAGAAATAGAGGTGCTGCTTTATCCCCAATGCAATCAGAGACCCCCGAGTTGGACAAAGACTTCAAAACGGAACCTGTACCAAAGAGGCGCAAACAGAAGGGTAGTCCTGTTGTCCCCTCAGCAGATGCTGCAGCAGAGAATAATCTTGTAATGCCCATCATAAAGGAAATTGCCAAAGACTTGAATGATCAAGCACCAAATGCTGTGAATGGCATTGTTACTCCTCCAAGATTGAACGGTGACTATCAGATGTTCCCTGTGAATGGTGAGTTATCACCAAACTCTGCTCTCAAACTAAAGATCAGAAAGGTGCGGCAAGGTGAATCACCGGGAAAGGGAAAGAGAGGGCGTCCTCAAAAGGTACGGGAGACATTTGTTATAGTAAATCCACCAGAAGAAGAGAAAGAGCAAGAGTTACATTCAACTCCAGTGGGTGAAAATGAGCCAGCTTCTTTGGGCAAGGAGGAAACCCCTGTGAGCGTTGCTTGCCCGAATAGCAGTTCTGCTCATCCACAAGTAGTTCAGCCAGTCAAGAAGAAGCGAGGACGTCCAAAGAAGATAGCTGTTGTACCTGCCAAGGTAAAGAAACCAGAAAGCAAAACAGTGAAAAGTGAAGAGGTGGTTAAAGTACCGGAAAGTGTTCCCAATGGTCTGGTAGTAGCTAAAGTGGCATCTTTGGACAAGGAAGGCAGCATTGCATCCAGCAATGATGACGAAACAGCGAGCTCTAAGACCGCACCACGGCGAGATAAAGATACTGTTTGCGTGGTTTGCGAACAACTAGACAATCTCATCTTTTGTGATGGCATTTGTGGGAGTGCATATCACGCAGACTGTATTGGGCTGTCATCGCTTCACAAAGAGAAGTTCATTTGTGATGAGTGTACGTCAGGAAACCACTCCTGCTTCTCCTGTAAACAGACTGGGAGTGTCCAACAGTGTAGTCAACCGAACTGTACCAAGTTTTACCACGAAAGCTGCCTGAAACCGCTCAAAACAGCCCGGTTTGATGGAGAACGCTTCTTCTGCCCCCTCCACAGCTGCACCACCTGTGCAATGAAAAACAAAACGGTGGCAAAGGGAAAATTGACGCGGTGTGTACGTTGTCCAACGGCGTACCACATGGCAGGCTGCCTCGTGGCTGGTTGTATTCCAATATCACCTCAGCTTATGACATGCGCCAAGCATTTTATGCCAGAGAAAAGTAAGGCACATCATTCACATGTCAACGTGAACTGGTGCTTTGTGTGTTCCATCGGTGGAACTTTGATATGTTGTGAAAGCTGCCCAGCTGCATTTCATCCAGAGTGCATCAGCTATGAGGGGATTCCCGAGGGCCATTTCTTCTGCAAGGATTGTATAGAGGGCAAGCAGCAGCTATATGGCGATATTGTATGGGTGAAGCTAGGCATGTACAGGTAAATATTTGTTTTTGGTGCTGTACCCTATTCATTGCTCGACATTAACGGTTGCTCCCTATGCCCAGGGCAACCAAAATTTTGGTCGGGCAGGTAAATTCAGGGCTGGGCAACCAGAAATTGTGAAACTTTTTATTGCTTGAAGTCATTCTACAGTCTGAAGTGCAACCAACCTAAAACCTTGATGTCGAGCACTGCTGTTGTTAGAACATTTGTTTATTTTTGAGTTTGTCCCAACTCTATGTGGATCTGGTCAGTAACTCATGCAAATTTCGTGCCAGGTTAGCCTCGCTTTGAATCCAAGATGGCCTCACCATGCAATGAGTAAATACAGGGTGTCTGCTTAATACAAAAAGTATATATATATTACAGGTTTGACTGTATTTTAACCCTTTCACTCCCAAGAGTGATCAAGTTCAATTTTCTCCTTCCATTTTGGCAGCACAAATATATCATACAGTAAGGAGAACTTGGCTTTTGATACCTTGCTCAGATGATAGTTGATTAAACTATCAATTCTCACTACATCTCTCATATAATTTCCTTATAAAAGGTTGGGAGAATCTGCATTTTGAACTTGGAAATGAAAGGGTTAATTCGTGTGTGAATGTCTTGTTGTTAGGTGGTGGCCTGCACAGATCTGCAACCCAAAAGAAGTGCCAACGAATATTCAGAACATGCGTCACCAACCTGGAGAATTCCCGGTCATGTTTCTGGGATCACATGACTACTACTGGATACACAAGGGACGGGTATTCAGCTACCAGGAAGGTGACAAAGGATCTTCGGACTCTGGCACCAAAGTTCTGGCCAAGCTGTTTAGGGCTGGTGAGTGTGTTTTGAGTGGCTTGAAAAAGGCATGGGCTAGTAGGAAATGCAAGTTCAGGGAACTCTTGCTGTGAACATGAAACACATAATTTGCCATATTTCTTCCACACATAAATACTCATGGTTTTCTACAGGTATTGCGAAGAGAAGTTAGTGATTTAGGGCGTGTGGTTACTAGACTAAGTTTTCCAAACAACTTTCTCAAAGAGCTACCTGGGCTCTTCAATCATGGCTAGAATAGTATTCATTTCTCTCATAATTATTTAGCTCTTCTGGAGGCCAAGGAGAAATATGCAGAGTGGAAGAAAGACCAGGAGAACCGAGAGGAACAAGACATGCAGAAAATGTTCAAGAAACCAGCAGCTTATAAGCACCTCAAGGTATGGCAATGTAACAAACAAGTGAAAATATCACAAGCCTTGTATTTTCCCAATGCTCTTTCTGTTTTGAGTAACCAAAAATCCTCGAGCCTTTAATTTTAGGGCAAGACAAAGCTGTTGTTTGATAAGCAATAATATAAGCCACTTTCACAATCATGCACAGCTGCAAAGCACAGATTTTCTGGCAGGCCAACTGACAAAAAAACTTGACAGGCAGAGTGTATAACTTATTCTGTGGTTGTGATGCAATTATGTAGGCACAAAACCAAGCTTAGCAGAGAGATTTGCTTGACAGATACTTGTATATGTGGGCGGTAAAAAGTGCTATTAGCTACAGTACTGCACAGGATTGTGAAGGTGGCTTATTGAGAGTCCAGAGAATTATTACTTTTGACCGGCATTTGCAGCACTTGAGTTAATCTTAACAGTTAATTTAGTTCACTATATTGTCAGACTTCCTCCTGTGAACCATTCCCTGCATCTGCTGTTGCAGTGGTATGCAACCTCGGGAGGGACAACAACAACCAATGGATGTGTCATCTTGTCAGGGTTCAGATGTACACCTTTGATCGCTTTACCGACTCTCATCCATTTCCTTCTGTCCATATCAGTCATACATACCACCATCTTTATTCATACGTATCAGATAACTCCCACAAAGGTGCTGCTCTGAATCTGATGACACATTTGTACATTTATTTAGAATGCAGTACTTTATTTTGGGTTGTACCTAGTCTATTCCAAACCAAAGGCTCAAAATCTATGGTCGGTTTTATAAATAATTAATATTTAATATTTGAACAACTGCATCATTTTATGGAGATTGGGTGCGCAGGCCCATGACGAGAAGTGCCACTCCCATGGCTGGCAATCCAGCCATGAGTCCCCACAACGGCCCAGGCACCACCACACTGAATAAATCAGTGGAAATAAGAGAACAGCGGAAGGGGGAACAAAACACACAGTATATGAACCCTGTATGGAGTATCTCAACATTTTGTCCAAGATCCTGGTGTCTCCCTGCCAATCCCTCCTGTCTGTTTATAACTATTGGGAAGAGAGAATACAGTGAAATCCCTCGTAACAGACACCTCTCTAAGATGGACACTGTCCTTCTTTATTCATGTACTCTAACTGTACTGATTGACACCTGCCTGAAACAGACAGTTGGAATTGGCCCCCAAGGTGTCCATCTTACAGAAAGTTGGGTGTATTGGCCTTGAACAGCACTGTGACTATGATTCTTTGCAGGTGAATAAACACACAACCGCCCAGCGATATTGCATAATTCCTTCTGAGTGGCCGGTATGCGAGTGTTCCCCTCTCTCTGAGGGGCCATGTGGTCCAGACTCAAACTGCTTGAACCGTATGCTTCAGTTTGAGTGCAACCCCAACAGATGTCCAGCTAAGGAAAAGTGCCAGAACCAGCGCTTTCAGAAGAGGCAGTATGCAGACTGTGAAGCATTCAGAGCATTGCACCGTGGTTGGGGCCTGCGCACAAAGAAAGGTGATTTTTTTTTTTAATTTTTGGGTACAATTGCCCAAGAGCATGATGTGGTCATCATGGGGACTGTTGTGTTATTTTTAAACTCAAGCCCTTAGTAAGGCTTGCAGTTGTGTATTTTAATGGCATGTTCTGTACTTTGTGATATAATATTGATCTGACTCTTACTTTTTTGTGGCCTTCATGCAGCGCTCAAAAAGGGTGACTTTGCCATAGAATACGTGGGAGAACTAATCGATGAAGCATCTTGCCGAGAACGGATTCGCAAAGGTGATGACAACACAAATTATTACATGTTGACGATCGACAAGGACTACATCATCGACGCAGGACCAATGGGAAACCTGGCCCGCTTCATGAATCACTGCTGTGACCCAAACTGTGAGACGCAGAAGTGGAATGTGAACGGGGACATCAAAGTGGGACTATTTGCGTCGCGTAACATCAAAGAAGGGGAAGAACTTACCTTTGATTATCAACTAGATTGTCTGGGTAAGTGTGCAAGTCCTATATAAAGTCGTTACCCTAAGGTTTACGTTGCTAAACTGGAAAGTGTCAGTCAGCAGTTGTCGTGTACAGCCAGGCATGCCCTGGGGGCTTGTTTTTCTTGCTCAGCTTTAGTGTGGTTGTTGTTAGTGATGATTGTAACATGTTTGCAAGATTGCCACATATTTTTCCCCTCCTACCTGTTCCCCATGGAAAGTTCTGTTACACTAAATCTCCACATGGATATCTCCTTGGTCCCTTATATACTGTGCTTTGACACCTGGGAAACTACTCCCAACCTCGTGCTTGGCCATGAGAATCATGAATAATTCCCCAAAACATACTTGTAGCAATACAAACCTTGGCATTGTGAACCCTTGTCTAAATAGTCAGAGCATTCACCACACATTTTTACACATTTATACATACTCTAAAGGCAATGAAAAGAAGAAGTGTTACTGTGGGGCCAAGAACTGTAGCGGCTTCCTTGGTGTTCGTCCAAAAACTCAAAGTGCGATGCGGAGTGAGGACCTGGCCAAAAAAGCCGCAGAGAAGAAAAAGAAGAAACGAAGACGACCCAAAAAGATTGTTGTCAAGGAAGGTAAATCAACACATAGCTGCACTATGAAAAATTGGTTAGGAGAGGTAGTCATAGAATGGTAAAGTGTGACATGAAACCTTACTACATTGCACATAATACATCTACAGTACACAGCTTGTATTTAACCCTTTCGCTCCCAAGGTTAAAATGCAGATTACCTGAGTCCTAAATAATCAGGACCGTAATTATCACCAGTTTCACTTCTGTTATTTCACTGAGTCATAAACATTCAGGATCTTAGACAAGTGGTCGCTTGAGAGTGGTTTTGATGGGAGATTGGAAAGTACAAGATGGTTCAGTTTTCCAGCCTTGAATGGTCAAACTTTCTTCTTTACTTCCTGATAAAATCAGTTAAACTAAGCAAGTGTTTTTCCTAAACATGACAGTTTCAGATGTCCCTCGGGCTGTTGCGGTACCCCGCCGACGCCCTCCTCCTAAACGGCCTGTTTTACCAAGCCCTGAGATAACCGAGAATAACCTACCATGCAACACTACTGAACAGCCAGTAAAACTTACCGGCACCTCCCCCCTCAACAGCGTGTTGCCTTGGAATTATAGTCCTCCACAAGATTTTCCTACACCATAAATAGACAAGGTGCGAAATCAACTGTAGATATAACCAAAAGTTGAAATAAAGCAATAATACTAAATCCACTTTTTGAACTTATCACGACTAGATTGTTTTACTCGTGTTAAAATGTCTAATTTTTCAACCAACAGTCTTGTTTAATGATGGGTCCAAAAACTACCTAGGAAAAGGGAACTAGGCTGAAAGTTTGATCCCATTCTTCATGGCTTGTCATGATTAATATTTGTGTGTAACTTATTGCTGTCTCTTTGTTTTTGTTTTTTTTTTATCAAACCTTCCATTCACCAACTCGTGATTCAAATTCTCCCAAATGTCCAAGAATAAAGTGTAGTGAGAATTGAGCTTTCATCTGATCAAGGCATTAAATTCCAAATATGATCTACACTGCTTCATATACCTGGTGAGAGAAAATTGAATGTGATCACCAATATCTAACAAAGCTCTCAATAATAAAATGTTAACTGCCTGAAGGACACTAAACAATAATGCATAAACTAAACAGGCTAATCGGTATTTAAATGTAAACCAAAGTTGCCACCATTTCAAATGTAAATCCGGTGAAAGGTTAGAAACTGTTGTTGTTGTTGTTGTTGTTGTTACTACTACTACTCCAAGTTACATGTAATTTGTGTTTCTTGTTTGTTTGCTTCTGTAGTTCACGAAGACGAATGCTTCTTGTGCGGAGATGGAGGGGAGCTAATCATGTGCGACAAAAGTGGTTGCGCCAAGTGCTATCATGTAAACTGCCTCAAACTCGAGGACAGGCCGCGGGGAAAATGGATATGCCCATGGCACTTCTGCGATAATTGCGGCAAACGAGCGGTGGTGCTATGCGCTGATTGTCCAAACTCTTTCTGCAAGAAGGATTCAGATGGTCAGATCACATGTGTTGGAGATAACATGTTCATATGTAATGATCACATACTGACACGAAACAAGAACCCAAGCAAGACTGCTGACACAAGTGAAGAAAAACCAGACTTTGTTGAACAATGTCAAGAACAACAGCAAGTGTCAAGCACAATAGAAGCTGAGTTGTAACACTGTTGGTATTTATTAGTATTAGTATTAGCATCAGTATTATTACATTAGTTGTTGTACGTAACTTATAGATAAGTGTGTTTAGCGTGTGACGTAGCAAGTATCCTGCTCTACAGCTTGGAATAATAGTTGCTCTTGAGTCCACATTTTTTTAGCCAAGTTTTAAGATATTTTCTCGCTACATTTTAAATAGATCTTCTCATTAATCAGGTACTGTATTGCCAGGCTGGTATTTTTTACGCATCAAAAATCCGATTACTGAATGCAATCCATTTTCTTCTATTAGTATTAGCACAGATACTACTGCTGTAGCAAATACATCAACAGTGCAGGGAACATTGCTTTGCTCTAACCTTGTGCATTCCGAGGTCATAATGAGGTCTACACCCTAATAGATTGCTTCTGAGATGCCTGTTGCCTTGGTTTCAAAGCGAGGTCTAGTGCAAAACCTTTCTTTTGGAAATCAGTTTGATTTGCCAATTTTCATAAAGTTTCACACCAAGCCTTGCTTTCAAACAGAGGCAACAGGCATCTCGGAAATGGCCTATTCTCCTAAAGTAACTCATTTTACAGTAGAGAAAACACATGGATGGCAGCAGGAGAATTGATAGTGTCTGATCAGTTTGAATCCAAGCAAGATATCTTCAGTAACACTCAACTATATTATGTAGTTGACTAAGTAACAGATGGAAGGTCTGATCACTGGTAGGGCTTACAATGGCTTAACCCTTTGAATGCAAACACTGTGTGGCACCAGCAGCCTCACTGCATGTTTTTTACCTTTTTTTTTTTTTTTTTTTTTTTTTTTCAAACAACCAAGGTGAAACTTGTAGAATGACAGAGAGAAAAGAAAACAAGAGTTGATGGAGGATGTATATTATAATCATCCTCGGTTGTTTGGTAACATGTTTAAAGACATTCTCACTACATTGCTCAGATGAACGCTGATTAAACTATCAATTCTCACTACATTGCTCATATAGTTCCTCTTAAAAGGTTAGGAGAATCAGTATTTTGAGCTTGGGAATGAACGGGTTAAAACCTCAAGAAGGTGCTCTGAAGAAGGCAGTATTTACTATCCACTTCTTGACAATATTTGAATGGGGGAAAGTTATGATGCAAAGAGATAACTTGAAAATATTTATTTCGTCAAGGATAGTGTTGTTTTTGTCAGGAATCAAGCCCACATCTCATCAATAACCCTTCCTACCACAGCCTATACATGCTTATCTGCCACTGCCAGACATTTTTGATCAACCCACTTTAATTCATCTCCCATCATTCTTCATTCATGGTAACTTTTTGCCACACCACACCCCCTCTCTCCCTGACAAAAACATCACTACCACCCATTATTGCCTTCTTCAAACAGGTGGGAGAATTTATACAGACTCTGTAGTTGAAATCTGATTGAATTTCATACATGTTCTTCTTGAATGTTGGAAAACTTATATCTTAATATCGGGAAATAAAATTTGATTGAACTGTCAATACTGAAAGAATGAAGGTTTTTGTTCTTGCCATGACAGGTGAGATGAAGGAAGATATGTCCCAGCAAGTTATCATGTTCCACTCAATGAAACTGGGTGAAATTTTTGGGAAACCTCCATATTGTCATCGTTGCAAAGCTGTTGGGTGCAGTTTTTAATAGTTTTCTTGCCAAGAGGGTCATCTACTATTACACTACGAGCTTGATTAGCAATAAATATTTGAACCAAGATTTCACTATGAAATACTGGTTGATGGGTTAGCAAAATAATGTTTTTGTCTGTAATGAATAACTTTGTAGATAAAGTATACTGAACAAGTCACTACTCTTACTGACGCTATAACTTTATTAAATAAGATACACCATAGTACCGTATACATTCATTTTGTCTATGTAATCTATTATTTTATTATATACATACTGAGACATACTCACGAAAAAGCCATATCGTAAAATTTCGTACGCAAATGAGTTCTAGCCAATGAGAGGCCGCGAATGACGCTTTTCACACGAAAAAAAATCGTTCGTCCAATCACAAGCTGCGAACGACGATTTTTCACTACTTTTAAAGGGTTTCCCGGTCCCATCATAAATGTCTCAGTATGTATATAATAAACAGAAAACATCATGGAAAGTGCTTTGTACAGTTTTTATTCACTCGTTGTTTCGTATCATAAAACTCACTCGCTCGCAAAGCCTCGCTCGTTCGTTTTATGATACTTCACAACTCGTGAATAAAAACCGTACGCGCGCACTTTCCATGAAGTAATCTCTATTTATTCTACAAGTTTCCCTACTTTCTATTTCTGCAACAGGCAACATGCAGGAGGTCTGTACAGTACGCATACAGTGCCACTGTTCTTTTCTACTGTCTGGACAGTAACATGGTATCAATAAGTAGTATCCTGGGCCCAGTTTTTCGAAAGCCGATTAAGCAAATCCAGGATTAACCAACTTTTTTCTTTCAACCTTTCTGCCGATAAACCGCAACATTTTGTCCTACGATTGATTGAAATGCTTGTTCTTGCTCAAAACGCATTAAGGAAGTCGTGCTGCAGAGGACACTTTAGCCCCTTCAGGTTTAAAAATGACAAGAAAGTTCAGACCTAATCCAGGAATAGCCTAATCGTGCTTTGAAAAACCAGGCCCTGGTGTTTAACCATTTCACCCTGAGCTCATAATACAAATTCCTAACTATTCATTATGACGTCAGTTGGCTTGATCTTGAGCAGTCACGAGTGTTGGCCATTTTCAAGAACTGATCATTACGATATCATATATTGGTGACTGAAACCATCCTTCATGACTGCAGATTCTACTTTGTTGCACCTAGCAGCTGCGCGTACCTGCCCAACGCAATTGCCACTTTTTCGCTGAAGACAAGTCGTTTCTAATACATCAAGGCTGTGAAAGGTATTTTCATCTGTGCAAGAGCATTCTTGACTAATATAAGTGACTAATATAACCAGCATACAATGTGCACATCAAGCCAACTAACATCAAAGAATAAGGCCTATTGGATAGTTGACTCAAATTAACTGAACAAACTATCAAAATAATACATGTACCAAGGTCTGTAGTTTTGGCAAGAAAGTGAAAAGGGGAGAGAGTTCCTTTATGCTTTGGCCATCTTCACAGCAACTGCAGCTACAAGGGCTGCCCCTTTACCGGATCCATCTTCTGACAGCATTAACGTGATGTTGCTTTCTGGTAGAAGTTCACTGAGTGCTGCTTCCATGTAACCTTTGAATCGTGGGTGCTTCTTGAACAGGGTGCCGTCCACGGCAACCGTACTATCAAAGTTGTTAGTTTTCTATCGAGAAAAGAAGGAATATCGTTTTACTATACTGCATTGTACCATACTGTATAGAGAAATTAATAATTAATAGGCCCTTTGCAGGACTGGTCACACAACCCATTGTTATGGTAAGTCTCACCTTGATAATAGTGGCAAGACCAGCGGCAGCCAATCGAGCTGCCCGTTTGGACACCTCCTTACACACACGCTGGACGATACCACAGTCTTTCTCAGTCCCCTCGACTTCCAACACCTTCATGACTTCAAGATACTTTTCCTTGTCACCTCTGTTGTTGCAAAACAAAGAAAATCAACATCTAAATAAAGCAAACCAAGATGATAAACCAATGTATGATTTTCACAGACATTTTTCAAAAAACTTTAGTTAAAAATGATGACAATATAAATGGTATTTATGACAAAGGTAGTACTTTCGCACCAGGCATCATTTCAAACAAAAGTAGCAGGAGGCATCTTGAATATAGCCTATTATATTAGGTGCACTATACTTTTTGGGCCTATTCTCGAATAGGAATAGCTTAACTGGGCTAAAGGTTTAAAAAGCATGCATTTATCTCATCTGAACATATCTAAGGATTAATCATAATAATCATTATAAAATAACTATGATACTACGCGTGCCCTGATTGGCTAAATAACTGTGTTAGATGAGAGTATATTACATGCTGACGCAATACGCGATGCTTTTTACTTGACTAAAAATAATTATTATTTTATAAATATACTCCGCAGCCTTGTGGTTTCCTTACGCTACTCTCGTGTTCTTCCAACTTCCCGCATGTTTAGATGAGGCTATATTACACGGTGATGCGTTATATATTTCTTAAATCTAACTTACGTTTCAATTTCAGAGACGAACAAGGTCAGGAAGCTGCCTTTGGTCCTGATTTTTTCTGATCCAACTCCACCAAACAGAAGGCCTTTATTGATCAAGTCTACACATACCAATCGAGCAATCTCACCCAAGTACATGCCAGAAATCATTTTCTCAAACCTGGAAAGTAAGTCAAAAATTGACTGAACACCAACACAAATTTTAGAGTCAATCCTGTATCAAGTGGTCTTGTGTTAACCCTTTCACTCCCAAGATCAAACTGAATATTCTCCCAACCTTTTAAGAGGAAAATGTATGAATGATATAGTGAGAGTTGATAGTTCAATCTGCTGTAATATGAGCAAGGTATCAAAAGCAAATTTCTCCTTACTCTAAGATATATTTCTGGTGAAAAACAGAAGCAGAAAACTGAAGTTGGTCACTTTACAAGAGCACTTCACAATTGCTCATGGATATCTGCTTAACACAGGTTTAACTGCAGTATATGTTAACCAGCTGGACAGGATAATCAGCAAAGAATCTGGAAACAGTCAATCCAAGAAATTTGTGAGGTGGAGTCGTACAGTCCCTGACTTTATACTTACAGCTGCTGTCTAGGATTCAGGGACTGCTGGTCCACAGTTTCATCATAATCCAGTCTAAATGCTGCCAGCGAGCCATTGTCACCAAATGCGCCCCACTCTGTGTTGATGATCACTTGCCGAGGCTCATCTTGGTCTCCAGTCCATTTCTCCACGCTGTCAAAGCTTTCCATGTAGCAAGCATTGGTTCCTGTTCCCAGGATTATTCCAGCACAGACCCTGGGGTTTTTGAATGCGCATGACATCATGGTTCCCGTTGTATCATTCACGAGCGCAACTACATCAACATAATGGTCCTGCATAAATGAAAAGGGGTGATTATTTTTTATGTGAATGTCCTGAAGGGGTTGTGAAGGCTTGTAATTTAATACTATACTTTACCATACTGTATTTTGATTCCACAAAGTTAATCCAAGTTTAAGTAAAGTTTATGTAATGTAATAAAAATATGTCTGTCTGTCTGTCTGTCTGTCTGTCTGTCTGTCTGTCTGTCTGTCTGTCTGTCTGTCTGTCTGTCTGTCTGTCTGTCTGTCTGTCTGTCTGTATGTATGTATGTATGTATGTATGTATGTATGTATGTATGTATGTATGTATGTATGTATGTATGTATGTATGTGTAAGAGATTTTTTGTCATGTACAAGAAACCTACCCTTTTTTTGTCCATAGCATTCTTTAATAGTTTCACCACATCCTCCCCTTCAGTGCCCGTGGCACTGAAACCTTTGGTCCAACGAATAAGGAGTCCAGAAGTCAGACTTAACTGATCCACAGGAAATGAAAAAGTAAAGCCCAAGGGTAAAATGTGGTCCTGAATTCCTCTCTTCTTTGTGAAAATTTCAATGCAATTTGCGATATAATCAAACAATGTGTCTGCGTCACTTGTCATGAGTTCTTGGCTGAGCCGGTAGACGTCACTTTCGATGTGAACTTCACCGCTGTGAATTTGAATTAGCAAGACACGGAAGTTTGTGCCCCCCAGATCTAATGCCAGGAAATCTCCCTCTTCCATTCCATCGGGTAATGCACGCACATAGGTTGGTAACATCTTGATGGGGCTAGCTTGTCTTTTGGTAGGGTCGGCAGACAGACCATTGTCGAAGTCCTGCCGCAAAAGTTGCATTACTTCTTGAAGTCTATTGACTGGAAGATTAAGTTTCTCAAGGACCTCCTCAACCTGTTGCAAAATAAATGTCTTTGTTACAAACTACATGGTCAAAAAATGTTAGGTTTGAGAATTACAGTGGTTCTTGATACTTGAGCAGTATCATTATTTTAATACCTTATACAAGCCATTTTTTTTTAAGTATTAAACTGTTAAGGTTCACATGGTAAAGCAAGCACAAGTGCAAGAGAAATATGGAACTGTTTACATTCTGCGCTTGCTTCATAAAATTTCACCGGTTGTTTGAACTGGTCACTTGTGCTTGCCGTTATGTTTGTGCTTGCTTTACTCGTGCAATCCAGCCTTTACTATTTCATTTACTGTTTTCATTAATAATTCAATTTAAATTTTCATTTTATTGTGCCACATCCAACTAAGTCCTGTGATTGACTAACAGCTGGCTTTTTCATGTCTATTCTACAGTAGTTAATAGTCGATCAAACAAAATGGCTAAGCTGGGGGTTTATGCTGGTCATACAAACAATATTCTACTAGCTAACAGATATAAAAATATAAAAATATATTGTACAATGTGCAGAATACAATATAAATTATACTGGGAGTTAATTATTCTTATTACCTCATCATTGCTTTTGAGTCTGTCCTGCACAGAACTAGCAAAAACTTTGACCAGAGGAAAAAATGAAAACATTTTTTAAACCTGAAATAACAACAAAAGAAAACAAAATTAGTAGGACAGTAGAAGCTTAACCATGATCAATCAGTAGCCTACTCTATGGGGTACCCAGTGCAGAAGAGGCACACTAAACTAATTGAGCTTTGGTCTCGCAAATTTCAAACGTTGTGCTTTTGTTGTGATTTGTTATAATATTGTCACAAATGCGTACTTCGTTTATAACTTCAACACAATTGTGTTGAAGTTATAGACGAAGTACGCATTTGTGACAATATTATAATAGCCTCACAACAAAAGCACAACTTTTGCATATACATGGATAGCCATGTTTTCATCAGGATTGCGGTATTGTTCTCGCCGTTTCGCTGAACTGGGGAATTTAAGGAATTGCACCAGGTTTTATCTGAACAATAAGCTGAAGCCGTCTGTCCGTGCATAGTGCAATCGATGATCTGCCGATACAATTAAGTCATCCACATAACCCGTGGCGAACAAAAGCTTAGATTTCGGTCTGGGTTGAATCCTTGCTTTCGATCGTCCAGAAAGTGGAAACTATTATTAGAGTAGATGGAAAATTCACCGCTCAATTCCGGCCAGCTAACTTCCCGATCGCGTATAACCTGTACCTCAGAATACTTCCAGGGTCTTCAAACAACACACTTATACGTATTGGGCAACTTGTAAACAAATACGATCAGATATTTACGCAATTACGAATGACATACCTTTGCGACCTTTGAAACACGGATGCTTTCCTGTTTTCTCGACACACCCGACTGAAACCCGATTATCTTCGGGGTGTGTCGGTTCAACTCGTTGATCACGAACTTTCCGGAAGTCGAGCGATCAACTCGTTGCTCACGAACTTTCCGGAAGTCGTCCGTCTCGCCTTGTGACGGGCCGGTCAGCGGTTTTCGTCTGAGTTAAAAATGGCGGACAGTTAGTCACGAAGACTGGCGTCTTCATTCTTGTCAAAATATGAGTGCAGGCAGTGTCAGAGGGAAGAGTAAAACTCAAGAGGACGTTTCTTCGACTGTTAACAACTTCTTGATGAAGAGAAAATACACGGAAAGTGACACCAGCGTCCCAGCAAAGGACACGAACGTGGAGAAGATTGAAGAAATGACATTGAGCACTCTGATTTCTAACGAAACGGGGCTTGAAAACGTCTTTTCATTCGCAGCGAACAACAATTCTAACC
Source organism: Plumapathes pennacea (assembly GCA_964036295.1). Classification (NCBI taxonomy): domain Eukaryota; kingdom Metazoa; phylum Cnidaria; class Anthozoa; order Antipatharia; family Myriopathidae; genus Plumapathes; species Plumapathes pennacea. The sequence continues at coordinate 833,237 of OZ038473.1, forward strand.
CTTCGTTGTACGATGAGCAGTATTCTAACCTGAAATCCTTCATTACCGGAGCAAATCAAGTATATCGCCTGGAGCTGTCGAATGTATTGTTTCCCATGTTTGCGAACATTTACCTTGAACTTGTGGCCAAGTCTTACTCAAACGCGGCTGGGAATTTTTTCTCCAAACACAGCAGCGAATTTATGACAGAGCACAAGGAAGAAGTGCAGCATCTACAAGGCATAACGGGCATCGAACGTGTAAAAACAAGCGACGTCGCGAATGCGTTCCGCAGAAGTAGGTTCGTACTGAAAATGAGCAAAAAAGTATTTTCGTATTTCCTGCAGTACCTCCAGAGTGGGAACCACGCGTTACTGCTTCAGATCCTGAACAGGAATTTCTGTATTGAGATATCCCACAGTAAGCCTGGTCAAAAACACCCGACAGATGACCAGGAAGAAAGTCGTGTTATCAGCACCACTGCTCCTACGGCCCACAAGGCTGGAGGGTGTAAACATTCTACTGGTCCAGAGAAAGAAGATGAGGGTTTAGCTGCACTTACAAAGAGCATTGAACAGATCAGAAACGGCCCTGCTTGTGTGCCGTCAGTTTCATTTTACACCTGCAGAAATACATACAAAGGGTAAGTTGCTTTATGTACGACTCATACAGCGCTTTTTGGATGACTGTTAAAAACCAAAACCAAAGCAGTCACAAAGCCAATCAATGAGGCCAGCAAAAACATGTCCGACCAATTAGAAGTACTACCAAAACCAAAGTTGAAACCAAGTAATTGCAATTGGTTTTACTGACCAATCAGCTGTGCGAGAACACACTATCACCACTTGCTTTCTTGCATGAGAGTTTTGCAACCAGGTTTTGCTTTTGCTCTTGATTGGCCAAGAATGTTGCTAAACTTATTAGGACCAATCGGAAAGCATAACAAACACAAAGCAAAGCAAACAAAACTTTCGACAGTCATGAGAAAATAGTAACTTACTTTACTTTAGCTTTTGTGTGTATTACTTTGCTGTCACAGGGAGTTCTACTTGCTGTACTCACTCTTTCCCCAAAATGCCTCTACTAACATTCACATTTGAGAACATACCACCCCTGCCCCAGCCCCCTTAATGACAATTAAATATTAACCCTTTCACTCCCAAGCTCAAAATGCAGATTCTCCCAACCTTTTAAGAAGAAAATGTATGAGTGATGTAAAGAGAGCTGATAGTTTGATCAGTTGTCATCTGAGGAAGTTATCAAAAGCCAAGTTCTCCTTACTGTATGATATATATTGCTACCAAAACTGAAGGAGAAAATTGAACTTGATCACTCTTGGTAGTGGAAGGGTTGAGCAGGCAATTGGTGAATATGTCAACAGCCCTTGAGAGGAGCATACAAATTAGGCAATATCCAATGTTTACCAAAACTAATTTCGGCCTGGACATGTGATCTTTACAATGCAGGTTAAGCTCAGCTGCAATATCAACAGATGGGAAATTTCTCTGTGGTGGATTTGAAGACTCCTCTGTTCGACTTTGGAGCTTAAATCCGAAGAAACTCTTCAAACCAAAATTTGAACCTGACATCTCTAAGCTGAGACTTGCATCAGGTAATGTTACAAAAACAAAGAACATATAAAGTTTTAATCTTAGAGAAAATGATGATCAAAGTTGGAGTGAGTTAGGGTTAGACCCAGGCTTTTAGGGTTAAATTAAACCAAAATTATCTGGTGTCTAAATCCAATTCGAACACTGAAAATAGGCACTTGAAGTAGTAATTGATAGAAATCTGCCCTTTGATTTTAAGAATGTGTTTTAATCTTGGAGAAATTGACGGTCAAAGTTGGAGTTAGTTAGGGTTTTAGTCCCAGGCTCTGAGGGTAAGATTAAACCAAAAATTTTCTGGTCTCTGAATCCAACTCAAACACAGAAAATGGCACTGAAGGTGTAGCAATTTGAAAGATATATCTTCATGGCTGTATAGAAATAAACGTGTAGGATTTATAAATAATGACAACCTGTAGTCTTAATCTCAATCTCAATCTGTTTTCAGACCTTTGTTCTGATCAGCATGCAGCAGAAAGTGTGGCCACAGAGTCCTTGGTTTTGAGAGGTCACTCTGGTCCTGTCTACAGCACTTGTTTTTCCCCAGACAGCTCACTTCTCTTGTCTGCATCAGAGGATACTTCAGGTAAATTTTACTCCTTAAAGTTAATAAAGACAAACTCTCCATTTATTCAGAAAGAAAATGCATAAGGGATTTATGGATAATTGATAATCCGATTTTGATAGTCTGATCTCAACTTTTGTGTTCATTTGTCTTGTCTACATCAGGATACTTCAGGTAAGTTTTAAACCTTTCTCTTTGGAGTTCATAAAGACAAATTCTTCCAACCATTCAGAAAGAAAACGTATGATGGACTAGGGAGAATAAATTCATTGATCAGCTTTGTTAACCCCAGCTATCAATCACCAAAGTCTCCTTAGTTACTGTTAAGTTTGATTTCAGGTTTTATTAGCTACGTCTATGTGTCCAAACACAGCACAGATATTACAGGTGGATAACTTGAACCTCCAATATAAACAAAAATTGGTTTGAGGTATCGAGAGCTCAAATTATTGAGGGTTAAATTCTATTACAACTTTAACAACATCCACCTCTCAACAACGACCATCTCCCCACACTGACAACCTCTAATTGGTGACCACGTCCCATAACGACCACCTCACAATGACAACCAGCTCCCTAAAGTGACCACCACTCAATGGTCACCACTTTTCCACGATGACTACCTCTTAACGACAACCAGCTCCCTAAAGCGACCACCACTCAATGGTCACCACTTTTCCACAATGACTACCTCTCAACGACAACCACTTCCCTACAGCAACCACCTCTCGACAACGACCACCTCACAACGACCATTTTACAAAGAAGACCTTCCTCCCTACAAGGACAACCTCTCAACGACCGTTTTACAATGACGACCACCTCTCTTCAACAACCACCTCTCGAGGACGACCATCTCCCCACAACGACCACCTCTCGAGGACGACCATCTACCCACAACGACCACCTCACAAAGACAATTTCTCAACAATGACCACCTCCCCACAGCGGCCACCTCTCACGTTGCCACAACAACCATCTTTCAAACAAGGCGACCACCTTTTAAAGGAGACCAGTGAAATAACCCCTAGCTGGCCATTGTGGAGACATTCAGCTGCATGATAAAGCTCATAGATAGTGCTTTGATTCTTTGCAGTGCGTCTCTGGAGCATGCACTCGTACACAAACATGGTGTTGTACAAAGGACACTCATACCCCGTGTGGGGACTGGACATTAGCCCTCAATGTCTTTACTTTGCCAGTTGTTCACAGGACCGCTCGGTCAGACTCTGGAGTTTTGAAAACACTTACCCGGTGAGGATCTTTGCTGGGCATCTGCAGGACGTGGATGTAAGTAGCACATATGTGTCTGATGTGATGAAATACGTTATGTATGAACTGTGGAAAGAGAATGGAGCAACATCTTAAAAGCAGTTGGCAGGATAGGCTATTTTTTTTCTGGATATTCTCGCAACTACATTCAAAGCTCTCTGGGCGGACACTCTCGTAAGCGGACAGCTCTAGCTACGGATGCCTCTGCAAAACCCCGTTTAAATTCTAGTTCAGTCAAACTCTGTATTTATGGTAACTTATTATTAATAATATTTTTGTCAACAGTTGTAACTGTCCCTGACGCAGTGACACCCCAACAGGCAGCTAGTGGACAGACTGACAGACACTTCCAGTTACGGACACATTTTCTGCTTTCCAATGGTGTCCGCTCACGGGAGTTTTAACTGTCCTTAACTTGCTTCATAAGTGTAAAGATCACTTTTACTGTCAGATACATCGAGAATACAGTTGAAACTCCCCGTAAGTGGACGCCACTGAGAAGCAGAAACATTGTCCGTAACTGGAACTGTCCGCTTAAGAGAATGTGTAAATACAGAGTTTGATTGAACTAGAGTTCAACCGGGGTTTTGTAAAGGCGTTTGTAGATAGAGCTGTCCGCTTACGAGTGTCCGCCCAGAGGGCTTCAACTGTGATTGACTCTGCAGCTTTCTTTTAGATCTCTTTTACTTTTTTTCTTTCATGAGGAGATATCTGAATTGATACATGGCAGTTTGTCTGTTAGTTTTTCTGTGTTTCATCTGTTCTGTGTGTTTCTTTGGTTTGTAGTGCGTCACTTTCCACCCGAACTCCAGCTACTTGGCCTCGGGTTCTGCGGATCGCACGTGCAGGCTGTGGGATGTACAATCGGGCAACTGTGTGCGTCTGTTTACTGGTCACAAAGTAAGTCACTCGAGTTGTGTTAATACACAGAATTGTAATGTCGAGATTTCACTTCCCGAAGTTACATGACGAATCACAAAGGTGGATCTTGCCACCGTTTTATCCGAATCGCTCTATATCACAATCACTCACTAAAAGTTTCGTCGTACACACAATGCTAAGGTCACTCATTTGTCACTCACACGTCACTCATACGTCACTCACACGTCACTCATACGTCACTCACGCGTCACCCACGTGTCATTCACGTGTCACTGACATTGCAGGGTTCCGTACTGGCGGTGAGCATTTCCCCTGATGGCTTGTACTTAGTCTCCGCCGGAGATGACAGGAGCATACGAGTGTGGGACTTGTCTGCTGGCAGCCTACTAAAGGAGCTTCACGGGCACACGGACACCGTGTACAGCCTCGCTTTCAGTTCCGACGGGACGTTGCTGGTGTCTGGGGGCCTGGACAACAACGTGCGCGTGTGGGACTTCGGGAAGGCACTGAAGTCTTCGGACAGCGGTAGTTCAACAACAGCGGCTGTCTCTGCGGAGCTCATGGCGTCGTTTCCAACAAATGAGGCGTCCGTTTATTCTGTGCAGTTTAACACGTGCAATCTCGTGCTTGCCGTCGGAACTGTCGCTCCATAGCTAAGCCGCCAGTCCCTCTCGTTCCTGCCGAAGGAGAGGGTTCTGAGAGCTAGGCTTTAGAAGCCCCAGTGCGTCTTCTTACTTGAAGAGAGGTCAGGAAAGCACTGCATTCTAAAGATTGTTCTGGCATACAGCCGTTTGGTTTCCCATCGAGCATGCGCAAGATTACGTCATTGCAGACACAGAAGCTATGGTCCGACTTTTGGCGGTGGCGCTGACATCCACATAACAAACATATGGCGGGCTCAAGCACAAACTCCAACGTAAGGCTCGGACATTCGTACATGCTGCCGTCTGGATATCGTTACGGTCAGACGGAAACCAAAAGACTGTTGGCTGGATCGTATAAATTCAAACCAGATTAAGTGGAAGTGTTCTACCAGCCAAAGTTGTCAATGTCTGAACTTTGAATCAAAGGTCGACAATAGAAAAGAATCAGCCCTGTGGAAATATCCTTTACTTTAAATTTAACCTGCGTAGGAAGAGTTTCTCCTCGACGAAGTCCAGCGTGGGAACGCTTTGACCGCCAGTAAAGTTTCACAATTCTTATCCATCGAACTCCTTTGATTAACTATTTTTTCACTAAAAACTACGATCTACCTACTTTGCCATATAATGTTTACCTTGTTTCGTGATTGGACTGATTTGACAATTAATTCTCACTACATCACTTATATGTTTTACAAGGTTGGGAGAAACTGTATTTTGATCTTGGAAGTGAAAGGGTTGAAGAAGTCGACTGGTGACAAGTCAGTAAAACTTTGATCACTTTTGGCTTGAAGGTCCAGGAAGCATGACCAGATAATACAAAGAGAAACTGCAAGTTTTTTGTGTTTCCTGTTGTTTTTAGTAGACATCTCACAGCAGTATACATTTAACGGAAATATTAACAAAGCCGACAAAGGACACTCGTAAAAAGACACCCTTCAATACGTTGATGAGACAGTAAGCTGCTGTGAAACAAAGGAATACAGTCTCGTTCGTTTTAGGAGAAACACGAGAACCGCAAAGGCTGTCAAATCATTTCTGTGAATCTTTTGGTATATCCCAGCACTAGTGGCTTAATACAAAGCAACATCTTGTCTTAATTTATAATTATAGTAATGATAATGATAATAAATATCTATTTCTGTTACTATGGAACGTTATTTGAACCAGCCAGAGCGTGCGTTTTATAGTGTTTGTGTATTTTATTTTACATGATTGGTATTGTGTTAGTGTTATGTATAGTGTTAGTGTTAGTGTTAGTGTGCTAGTGAAAAATCCTGTCCTGTCTTCCTTTATCAACAGTACCACAGGGAATTTGGTGTAAAAGCTTGATCCGGTTTGGGCAACTTTCCAAACAAATGCTTACAAAAGCTTGACCTCCGACGCCCTACGCATATCACAATACCAGAATATGGACGGTAACAAACCGCGAGGCGCTGCTCGGAGCAGAAGTTGCTTTCTCCAACTGGCTGTTTCACTTCACATAGCTCTAACTGTTCTTTCTATCGGCTACTTAGCGTACAGGGTCCACTTTCTGGAGGAAAGAGTCGTTCATCTTGAGAGTGAACGACGTGTTGGTTGGCCTGAGTTGCAGCCTTCCCCGCCGCATAGAAGCAGGAGATCGGCAAGTTCCTCCAACGCCTCTGCCTGCGAGGAGTGTCGGGAAGCCTGCGTGAAGCTCTTAGGCCCTGGAACTCTAAAGGTAAATTCGTAACTCTGGAGACTCATTGTAGTTTTTGGTGGGAGTGTGTTGCACGGTTCTTAAAACGCTTGCCCTATTTCAAACCACAATACGGTATTTCAAAGCTGTATCTCAAAATGTGCACGCTATTTTTACATCCTTTTCCCCAGTTTTGTACCCTATTTCGAACCAGCGTAATTCCTATCCTTTTCAAGCGATTTTTGCTCGCTTCAATTGCCCTGCGTTTTACGTCAAGGGCCAACTTGCATTCTAAGTGTGCTTAAGCAGCGGGCAGACCAAAACAAACAAATCCATACCCTATTCTGTACCAAAAAAACAAACATAGAGGCAATGGTCGACTCACGGATGGTTTTTCAACACACATCTTTGGGTCTTTATTGTCTGGTTACTTATTAGATTAGGGCAAAGATCACGGGAAACTGCACGGACATAAAATAACTCCACTTAAATATGGATATTTTGTTACAAGACTCCCCGATATTCGTAGCATTTGTGTGTCGTTTCATATCACGCAGTTATCCTGGACCAAAGAACAAATCCAAACGAGACAACCCCCCCCCCCCCCAACTATTTTTTCCTTTTGGCCGGGGGAGGGGAGAGGTGGACATATCTCTATGTGAGTTTACAGTCATTTTACATTGCACATCAAATCAGTGGAAACTTTTGACACTCGTCATACTCATGTGATCCGTGTTCAATCTTGCAGGGTATCGGATCAGCAGGCGGATCAGCATGTCCTAGAGGTATCTACATGTTTATCTTTGACTTCCTTCCCGGGATCAAACTGCATGGTTCTAGAAACCCTCACCCCATTTTGGACCACACTTTTCATATTGTTTTCGTTCCCTTTCCAGGACCTGTCCCCAAAACTCGTAACCAAACCGATGCTTTTTTGAATTAAGACTTTAAGGCTAAGCTTTAATAAGTTTAACAAGAACCAAAGTCTCCAATGACTTGAAAAGTTATGCCTGAGCATGAATTTAAAATCCTTTTAATAACACAAGGACCAACCCTGTAGTTCTTTTCCCCTTCTCTGCGTGACAGGGCCTCCTGGCGAAAGGGGTCGCAGAGGTCGCAAGGGCAGTGCCGGGCCTCAGGGAAAGCCTGGAATAAGGGGCCTACCAGGTGCTCGGGGACGAAGAGGGCCCCCGGGGCCTCCTGGGAAAGCTTTCTCACGAAATGCGTCTGCTATCATGGAGAAGTTCGGTAAGGAACAACATTTATTACAGCGCTGTTATTTATAGAAAACACCACATAGAATTATTATGCTGACATAGAACAAGTCCAAATCTGTGTCGGTTTGCGAGTCCGTTTGGCCTGGTCTTTATAAACTATATTTCTTTCTTCGAACAGAGATTCCAAGAATTGTCGCCAGACCCCCATCAGTTCTCGTTGCCATGGAGAATCACAACGTGACGGTGCCATGCAACATTTCTGGATTTCCAAAACCGGACGTGACGTGGTACAAAACAGGAATTCCAATGTCGAACGAAAGTTACAGCTCTGAGACCGGGGCACTCAAACTGTGGAAAGTTCAGTACAGCGACAGAGGCTTGTACAAATGCCACGGAAAGAACTTCCTGGGACACACGAGTTTCACTGTGAAAGTTGTTGTCCATGGTAAGAAACATTCTTCTCAGAAAAAAGGATAAACAGTGATTTAAAAACTGAGATCAGAAAGATTGATGGGCAAGGTTGTGTTAACAATTTGTCCACTTTCTGATCGCAGTTATCCCGAGGTTTACCACAATGCCAACAACTTATCTGACTGGATATAAGACATGGGACACGACCTTTTCGTGCGATATTTTTGGTTTCCCGGCTCCAAATATTGACTGGAAGAGACCGTTGCTTCCAATGCCTCCTGCACGCACGGTGCATGCCGGGAAACATCTTGTCATCAAACAGGTAATTTCTTCGCGCAATTTGTTAATCTATTGTTACCCTGCAGTAGCTTGCTGCGTTTATGTCCCCATAATCGCAAAAACAGTAGGAGTATATGAAAAAAATTGATGTTAGTAGTAACGATAGTGATAAAGTAATGATGAAAAGAAAATGATGATAAAAATAGATACATAAACCACCTGTATTACGTTGAGCAGGGGAAAACCGTTTGAGTTACCCTCCTTCCTACTACTGCTGGCCATAGAAATTGAACCCACAATCTCCACCATCAATGGTGGCTACGATGATGACATATGATGATAAATGATGTTGTCTTGTAATTATTAGACCGATACAGCAGACAGAGGACCTTACCAATGCATAGGAACAAATCCACTGGGCTCTGTGTTTTCCATCATCGTCTTGGACGTTGCTTCTGTGTGTAAGTACATATATCTTACCTGTATATATCTCTTTACGATTTGAACAAACGAGTAAAAATAACAGCAGCTGCCGTACTAAACAAATCCAAGTCCCCTGGTAACGTGCAAATACCTTCACTGTTTGGCGTCCGTCGAGTTTGCCTTAATAGCAAGGAAATATATCTCAGTTTATGAGATGTATGTATTTGAAATTGCATTTCACGCACAATCCTGCGTCCATATATACCAGACTGCACTGCAAAAATGCAATATTTATGCGTGTGTGTGTGTGTGTGTGTGCGTGTAGAAATATATGGGTGAATGAGTAAACGTATGATTGTATACTCATGTATGTCTACTGCGTATGTACATTGTGTCTATACGTATTATGATCTAGTTTCTATGTGGCTATCTTTGTGTATGTATGGACATCTGAAATATATGTACTGCAAGCCAGTCCATTCTAATTTTCCATTAGAGTAAGAAATCATGACTTGTAGGCGCTTTGGGACGCAGGTGTGTAGACAAGTCCACCATTCAACTTTAACTCTTTATTTTGTGTCATAACAGCACCTCCCATTGTAACTGTTGCTCTGCCACGCGTTGTTCCCGTGCATCCGCTGGACAGCGTTCGATTGACGTGTGCCGCATGTGGCTCGCCAACTCCGAGTGTGGAGTGGTTTAAGAACGGAAAACGTTTGAGTTTGAATCAAGTTCGAGAGGGCAAGGAGGGTAAAAGCGAGCTGGTGTTTGAGAAGTTTCAGCCCAGCGATCAGGGAACGTACAAGTGCTTCTTCAAGAACTACGAGAATGGAACCGCGGAAACAAGTAGCAAAGTCGGTGAGTAAAAAAGTCGAACAGTATTTTAACAAGGAACAAGACGTAAAATACGGAATGTCTCAGTATGGAATTTCGTCATGTACTTAACTATCTCGAAGATAGCCTGGAGCCAATTCAATAAAACTTTACAAGAGTATTTTACGAATTGGACGAAATTTTTATGTACGTTAAAACGCCCATTATTTCAACACACAATGGCTAAATGTTGTTGCAAACCTATAGACGTAACATTTTACAAATTTTCATCCAGGTAATGTCCGTTTACGGTGATAAACTCGCCGTCACTAGCTTTAACAGCTAAAGTTTAGTGTTTAGTGCTGTACGTCCAAGGGTGGGCGACCCCCTCCCCTCCCCTCCCCGAGTTCGACAGGGAGAGTTAACTTTTTTTTTTTTGCCTCAGAACTTATTGGTTGTGGGGACCCAGGTGCTCCTGACGATGGGTACAGGATTGGAAACGAGTTCTGGTCGGGTAAAGTGGTGATGTTTGCCTGTGACCCAGGCTTCCACCTCGATGGGCCGTCAATGCGACTGTGTCTGGCCGAGGGGAATTGGAGCAACGTCATGCCTACGTGTAAGTTCCGTTTACCAAAAAGAAAAACATATCCTTCACGCATGAAGAGACAGTGTTTTTGACATAGAGAGTACATAGTTCGGTGTACGAATGTGGATCGGGGCTGACATTCTTTTGTCTTACCGCAGATAAGAAACTTTTTCGATACAGCAGTATTCTCCGTTTCTTTAAAACATTTTCTCGCCAGGCCATCGCTTGTGTGATGAGTTACAGCCTCCTGAACACGGCATCATCATTGGTGAAAAGTTCTGGGCGGGAAATATTGTGACGTATCAGTGTAAGAAAGGCTATTGGCTGCGTGGTCCGCGCACGCGTGTTTGTGAAGATACTGGCAAATGGGCCAAAGAGCAACCTCACTGTGAAGGTATTTGTTATCACCCTTGCTATCGTACTTAAATGGTCGTTTATTACCAGAAGTTTCAATTTAAAATAGGAACTTGGCTGAGGACCATTCTGAATCTGAACGTTGGTTAGGTGGTTCCACTATAGTTATTATAGTTAGAAAAGCACAAACAGCAAGACCTACACATTAGTGAAAAATATTTTTCTTTCCAACACTACGGCTCTTGAGGACCCGTGAAAGTGAATTATCGATCCGTATGATTCTTGAATTGTAAACTGTGTTCTCGATCCGTCGTATGGATCGCATAATGAATTTACTTGTCGACCCATGAATCTTGCTAAGGTAGCGGAACGACAAATACGCAGTTATATCTTTTAGTGCAACAATACAGTAAATGCATTATTTTTTGCTTGTGCTTTTGCGCGATGTCTTCAATTTCTACTTGGATACACATTGTTCTTTATATGATCCATATGGATCGACAATAGACTTAAAGTGTCCAAACCTGTCTTTTTTTATAGTAATTCTCCCAACCAACGAGGAAGAAAATGTAAGAGTAATGTAGTGAAAATGATTTGTTCAATCAGCTTTCACCTGAGCAAACTACCAACTGTAAGAGATTGAAATGATAAAAAGTTTGAGTTTTCTTACAGGTAGTCACAAGTTTGAATACTCCAGGATAACGAAGAACAAGAAGGAATACGTGGAGCTGTTGCATGAATGGCTGTCGTCTGTTGTGGCGGTACCGTCTGGATGGAAGCTTTGTTACAGAGCCTCCTCTCACGGATGGAGTTCAGGAACCTTCCACTCCAAATGTGACAGCAGCGGTCCTACCATCACCTTCATCAGAGTTGGGGAATATATCTTTGGTGGATTCACGGACAAGAACTGGCGTAAGTACACTTAAAGGAAGTGAGCATTGCCATTTTTACCACAACACACCAGTTTCTCGCTCTCTGATTGGTCGGTTTACCGTGGTAAATAAGAGTCCAGACAACGATGCTGACGCCAGCATGTCACGCTTTGCAGCAAAATACAACGAAACTTTCCTGTATATTTCTAAAAATTGTAGTAAAAAATAAATTTCCACTGGTTTGCCGTGGTGTGGACTCTTATTTACCACGATTTACGTCATCACATGGTCAAAGCGCCTCGTGAGTCCACAAAATTTTGACCATGTGATGACGTAAATTGTGGTAAATAAGAGTCCACACCACGGCAAACCAGTGGAAATTTATTAAAACACCATAGGGATATACTTTTACTAACACAAATAGAAAGAAGAAACAAAATATTCACTCAAGACAACAGGTGGGCTTGGAACTGATTCTGAAAAGACCACCAAAGACAACCAGGTCTACAGTATTCTATTCAAAGAGTAAACATGTAGTGGTGTTAGTGTGCAATAGGGTTGTAGTAAATGTAATGTTTGGTGTATTGTAAAAATAGGTGAAATACACTAAAAAAGAAAGGAGATGTTTTTTTTTTACTACAACTGTATGAGGAGAGGATACGTGAAAACTAATATGGAGGTAAAATGTAAGGAAAATGCGAAAATGGATAATCAATTGGTTGGAGGAGAGTGCAAATAAAGAAGTATAGAGTAGATATACCGATAATCAAAGGGGCGTATAAAAATAGGAACCAAAAGTTATGGGGTTTTAGAGAGCGCGGTAAACGTAGAGAGTAGCATTAAAAAGTTCAAAAAGAGTGTGGGTCTTCAGGGCCAAATTACAGTCGAGCAGCAATGTTTTCAACCTGGTACCAGGTCAATGTCCTGCGTTGAATTCTCGCGGAAACCGGACACATTACGGGGTATCATATTTTCCTAATAAGTTAATGTTAAGCACGTTATTAGAAAATTTATTCCACGGAACTGCCTCACTGTAGGAGAAAATTTACAGTGTTTCACGTTTACGTTCAGACAAGTTTCATTGAAACTTCTACAGTAAGTGTATTGACTTGTACGGTCGTTGTACATAGAAGCCCAAGTGTCTTTAGGTGTCGGCACACTAGGGGTCGTGTAGCAGGGACAAAATCGGGTTCCGTTCATACGCAGTGTCATATAGCTGGAACATGTCGCGGAGACATGTAGCAGCGACGATATCGGGTTTTGTTCAAACACAGAGTTTTGTAGCAGGGACATGTAGCGACGACATGTAGCAGGGACAAAATCACAAAATGTATGCATCTTTAGGTTATTTGCGTGCGCAGTTTTGGTAGAACCTTTAGAATAATAGTCCAACGTGTAAAATACACTTGTAAATGTTTATTGAATTGGCCCTGATGACGTCAGTAACGTCCTCTTACTTTGCTGCCGCAGAATCTGGCGGATCATGGAGCACTTCCACCAACTCGTTCATCTTCTCCTTCAAAAACCGTGACGGACTGGGTCCGTTTATGCTCAAGGTCAAGAATCAAAAAGCTGCCATATATGGATACAGTATCTGTGGTCCGACTTTTGGCGGTGGCTTTGACATCCGCATAGCAAACGACGCGGGCTCAAACACAAAGTCCTACACAAACCTCGGTAATTCGTACGTGCTGCCGTCTGGATATCGTGCCGGTCAGACGGAAACCGGAAGACTGTTGGCTGGATCGTATAATTTCCAACCAGATGAAGTGGAAGTGTTCTACCAGACAAAGTTGTCAAATGTCTGAACTTTGAATCAAAGGTCCACATCAGAAAAGAATCGGCCCTGTGGAAATATCCTTTTGCTTTATAAATTTAACCTGCGTAGGAAACGTTTCCCCTCAACCACATCTCCGAATTTCGGCCGCACGTAATTGGGGCGAGCGCAAATATTGGGACGAGGGGGGAGGGGGGAAGGAGACGTAAACTCCTCCCCCCTCGACGTCTTTTTCCGCTTTTCACAATTTTCGCGCGGTCAAAATTCGAAAAATGTCTTTGTAGCTGAAAGCTACGGAAACGCTTTCTACGCAGGTTGCTTTAAATGTTTTACTGTTATCTCAAGCATAGTCCAGCGCGGGAACGATTTGTCCGGCAGTAAAGTTTGACAATTATTCTCCATCGAACTCCTATAATTAACATAGTTTTTTTAGAGACTATAGAGTATAGATAGTTGAGCTGATTTGATAGTTTGCTGAGATGAAAGCTGATTGATCAATTAATTCTCACAACATCACTTATTTTATATGGTCAGGAAAAAATGTATTTTGATCTTGGGAGTGAAAGGGTTTAAAAAGTCGACTTGTGACAAGTCAGTAAAACTTTGATCACTTTTGGCCAGAGCGTGCGTTTTATTTTATTTTTTTTTATTTATTTATTTATTTATTTTTTACAAGACTGGTATTGTGTTAGTGTTATGCTTTTTCCTGTTCAGTCTTCCTTTATCAACAGCACCACAGGAACTCGGTGTGAAAGCTTAATCCGGTTCGCGCAAGTTGACCTCCTACACCCTACGCATATCACAATACCAGAATATGGACGGTAACAAGCCGCGAGGCGCTGCTCGGAGCAGAAGTTGCTTTCTTCAACTGGCTGTTTCACTTCACATAGCTCTAACTGTTCTTTCTATCGGCTACTTAGCGTACAGGGTCCACTTTCTGGAGGAAAGAGTCGTTCATCTTGAGAGTGAACGACGTGTTGGTTGGCCTGAGTTGCAGCCTTCCCCGCCGCATAGAAGCAGGAGATCGGCAAGCTCCTTCAATGCGTCTGCCTGCGAGGAGTGTCGGGAAACCTGCGTGAAGCTCTTCGGCGCTGGAACTCTAAAGGTAAATTCGTACTCTAGGGACGAATGGTGCTCATTGTAGTTTTTGTATTTGTTGCTGTATCATTTATCCAGCATTTATTGTACCATTATTTGCGCTTTATAAACTGAATCGAGGAACAAATATTACCTAGTATCTTGTGCACATCAGAGAATGGGAATCAGGAGGCGGAACCAGGTTAAAATCTGATCTGTTTCTAGATGTACAAAATGCGAACTTCTTGTGAGGTGGGGCCATGCTCTCCCAGAAGAAATAAAAATGAGAAATTTGCCTCCCTTAAAAAAACTTCTTGCAATTTCAGAAAGCTGAGAACTAATCTGTAACATTTTCCACACCTGGGAATTGAAGTGAGTCTTTGTAGTCTGATCGATTTGATAATTTTATCTGATGCTTTTTTGATTCACCGATATGCGGTAACATCTGAGAGTCGCTTGCGTATAGTAACTGTCGCTCACTTTTTTTTTTTGGGGGGGGGGGGGGGGGGGAGGGTTGTTTCCTCACGGCTGGCAGCCAACTAAATATTTTGAATATTTAGTTGGCTCAAGGTTAAGGTCAAGGTTGCCTCAAAGGGGTTTTAATTGAAATTTTTGTTGTAGCTGTTCACCCGGGGCTCTTAATCACACTAAAAGCAGATTCAAGCATTCTCGACTGTAAATGATATTACAATTAACATGCCAAGGGGGTTAGTGATGTGACCTTTGCTAGAGAATAAGAATCTGCTCGCGGATTGACAAATAGGATGATGGAAACTGCTCCTAACTTGAGGGAGGGACCTTCTTAGCTTCCTCTGATCCTATTTCAGAGCCCTGTACGTGGAGACCAAAATTTGTGATACCTTCAGACCAACTCCTCGAAATTCGTAGCACACGTGTGTTGTTTCATATCACACACTTATTCTGGACCAAAAGGGACAAATCCAAAACGAGACACCAACCCTCCCCCCCCCCCCCCCCCCACCCCACCCACTATTTTCTTTTTTTTTTTTTTTGCCAGTGGAGGATGGACATATCTCTATGAGTTTACAGTCATTTTACATTGCACATCAAATCAGTGGAAACTTCGACACTCGTCATACTCATGTGATCCATGTTCAATCTTGCAGGGCATCGGATCAGCAGGCGGGTCAGCGTGTCCTAGAGGTATCTACATGTTTATTTTTGACTTTATTCCCGGGGTCAAATTGTGCTGCACGGTTCTCAAATCCCTAACCCTATTTTTGGCCAAACTTTTTATATTGTTTTCGTACCCTTTCCAGGACCTGTCCCCAAGACTCGTAACCAAACCGATGCTGTTTTGAATTAAGACTTAGGTCTCTATTTACAAACATACTTTCGTTCACAGCAGTTCTATTTTAACAAAAACTTTAATAATACTGCATACAATCAGTGCTGGTAGGGCATAGTAGCATAAATAATACTAACTTTGAAGGAAACAAGATTGTGACTTGCCAGTTTTTACACAGCGCTAAATTATGGTTAACTTAGCTAAACTTTAATAAATTTGCCAAGAACCAAAGTCTCCAATGACTTAAAAAGTTATGCCTGAGCATGAATTTAAAATCCTTTAATAACACAAGGACCAACTCTGTAGTTTTTTTCCCTTCTGTGCGTGACAGGGCCTCCTGGCGAAAGGGGTCGCAAAGGTCGCAAGGGCAATGCCGGGCCTCAGGGAAAGCCTGGAAAAAGGGGCCTGCCAGGTGCTCAGGGACGAAGAGGGCCCCCGGGGCCTCCTGGGAAAGCTTTCTCACGAAATGCGTCTGCTATCATGGAGAAGTTTGGTAAGGGACAGGATATTTTACAGTGCTGTTATCTATAGAAAACACCACATCGAATTGTTATGCTGACATAATGAGATGGAGAGTAGTTAAAATCTGTGACATAAACGGACAAAAAGACGGACATAGATTAGATAAGAATAATAATAGAGAGAGTGAAAGTGACTTTTGTAGGTAAACTCCCTAAAAGGGGACACCACTGTAAAGTGGACACTCCTAATGGCGTCAGAAGACGAAATAACAAAATATTTTGGTTAAAAAAGTTAGGAAATATTTGGTTGAATAATACACTTGATCTGCACTCACAAAGCTTCATAGTCCTTTGGGTGGCCAAGCGGTAAAATATGTGTCTACATTTTTTGAAGTCACCTCAGATTAGACCCAAGTGGATGGCCAAAACGAAACGTTAGTTGAACAAGTCCAAATCTGTGTCGAATTGCGAGTCCGTTTGGCCTGGTCTTTATAAACTATATTTTTTTCTCTGAACAGAGATTCCAAGAATAGTTGCCAGACCCCCATCGGTCCTCGTTGCCATGGAGAATCACAACGTGACGGTGCCTTGCAACATTTCTGGATTTCCAAAACCGGACGTGACGTGGTACAAAACAGGAAGTCCGATGCCGAAAGAAAGTTACAGCTCTGAGACCGGGAAACTCAAGCTGTGGAAAGTTCAGTACACAGACAGAGGCTGGTACAAATGCCACGGAAAGAACTTCCTGGGACACACGAGTTTCACTGTAAAAGTTGTTGTTCATGGTAAGAAACATTCTTCTCAGAAAAAAAAGATAAACAGTGATTTAAAAACTGAGATCAGAAAGATTGATGGGCAAGGTTGTGTTAACAATTTGTCCCTTTCTGATCGCAGTTATCCCGAGGTTTATCACAATGCCAACAACTTATCTGACTGGGTATAAAACATGGGACACGACCTTTTCATGCGATATTTTTGGTTTCCCGGCTCCAAAGATTGACTGGAAGAGACCGTTGCTTCCAATGCCTCCTGGACGTACGGTGCAAGCCGGGAAACATCTTGTCATCAAACAGGTAATTTCTTCGCGCAATTTGTTAATCTATTGTTACCCTGCAGTAGCTTGCTGCGTTTATGTCCCCATAATCGCAAAAACAGTAGGAGTATATGAAAAAATGTGATGTTAGTAGTAACGACAGTGATAAAGTAATGATGAAAAGAAAATGATGATAAAAATAGATACATAAATCGCCTTTATTACGTTGAGCAAGGGAAAACCGTTTGAGTTACCCTCCTCCCTAGTACTGCCGGCCATAGAAATTGAACCCACGATCTCCACCATCAATGGTGGCTACGATGATGATATGGGAAGATAAATGATGGCAAATGGTTTGAACCCAGGAGTCTCTGGTTGTAGAAGTGATTGGTCCGTTATGTCGGTCTATGGTTGGTCGAGTCGGCTTGGTTGTGTTTCGTTATTGATCAGTTGATGTTCTTTTGTCCTGTTGATTAGTCTATTGTTCGTTCGGTTGCGTTTGATGTCATCTATCAGTCGTTTGTAAGGTGCCGGTAGTTGTTGGAGTGGTTTCCGTTCTAAGTTTGTGTACCAGCTTTCCAGTGTAAGTCGTTGGTAGTAGTTGGTACTGTGGCTGATGCATTCAGCAGAGTCCCAGTTGATGTCGTGTTTAGTCTGTCGGTGGTGTTCAGAAATGTGATTTCTGATGTCGCCGTTTCTGGTAGCTCGTTTGTGTTCAGTAAGTCTCGTGTGCAGGTTTCTGCCAGTTGACGTTGACATTCAACGTTACTACCGACTGAGATCTTCGGTGCCACAGTCACCGAAACTCTACGGACTACCCACACTGCACAAACCTAACATACCGATGCGACCCATAGTCTCGTTCTGTGGGTCCCCGACGTACGAACTCTCGAAGTACTTAACGACCATACTGAAACCGCTGACAAACAATTCTAAACACAAACTACAGTCTACTGAGAACTTCATCGACGCGATCAAGACTATACAGATACCTAACGACTACAAACTCGTGTCCTTTGATGTGAAATCACTGTTCACCAGTATTCCACTTCAGTTGGCACTACAGTGTACTGAAACTGCTATCGAACGCCACACTACCAAACTACCCTTACCGACTAAAGACGTCATGGAGTTACTAACTCTATGCTTGACTTCCACGTACTTCCAGTATAACGGAAAACACTACCGACAACTACACGGAACAGCAATGGGTTCACCGGTCTCTGTTATTGTAGCAGAAATTGTGATGCAACACATCGAAGAACGCGCCCTTGCAACCTACGAACAAACGCTGCCTCTCTGGCTACGATACGTTGACGATACGTTTACTGCTGTACACAAAGACGACATTGACTCCTTCCACAAACACCTGAACGACCAAAACCCTGACATACAGTTCACTAAGGAAATCGAAGACAACGGAAAACTTCCGTTCTTAGATTGCCTCGTGAGCCACGACAACGACAGGCTACGAACTACAGTCTACAGAAAACCAACGCACACTGACAGACTACTTGACCAGACTTCTTACAACCCTACTTCACACAAGGCTACGATCAGAACGCTGACGAAACGAGCGCAACTACTTTGTGACTCTCCCGACGACTTACTTAACGAGACCCGACACCTGGAACGCGTTTTCCAGAAGAACGACTACGACCCTAACTTTGTCAAACGCAACACTCACAAGAACACCGCACCCAACGAGACTACCGACAACGAAACCACTAACGACACAACTCCATTGACCTTGGCCACACTACCGTATATCAGAGGCACCTCTGAGACGATAGCACGTATTCTACGACCCTACAACATCCGGGTAGCCCACAAACCCATCACGACTCTACGCGACTTACTGACCAACGTAAAGGACAAAGACGAACCCATCAACAGACAGGGAACAGTATACAGAATATCTTGTACTGACTGCAAAGCCACCTACATCGGTGAAACTGACCAATAACGAAACACAACCAAGCCGACTCGACCAACCATAGACCGACATAACGGACCAATCACTTCTACAACCAGAGACATATATACCGCCATCTGACGAATACTTTTTCACTTGACTCTGAAGATGACTTCCGCTCAGGTACTCGAAACGTCAGTCACCAACAACAGTCTTTCTGGAGACTACTCTAACCCGGACGATCACAACCAACCTACTAAGATAAATGATGTTGTCTTGTAATTATTAGACCGATACAGCAGACAGAGGACCTTACCAATGCAGAGGAACAAATCCACTGGGCTCTGTTTTTTCCATCATCGTCTTATTAGACGTTGTTTCTGTGTGTAAGTACCTAATATATCTTACCTGTATATATATTTTTTTACGATTCGAGCAAACAAGTAGAAACAACAGCCGTACTAAACAAATCCTAGTCTATAGTAGTAACGTGCAAGTACTTTTGTTTGCCGCCCTTGGAGCTTGGGCCATATAAAAGCAAAAAATATACCTCAGTTTATGAGATGTATCTATCAGAAATTGCATTTCACACAAAATTCTGCGTCCATATTTACTAGACTGCACTGCAAAAATGCAATATTTATGTGTGTGTGTGTGTGTGTGTGTGTGTGTGTAGAAATATATGGGTGGATGAGTAAACGTATGTACACTCATGTATGTCTACTGCGTATGTACATGTGTCTATACGTATTATGATCTAGTGTCTATGTGTCTATCTTTGTGTATGTATGGACATCTGAAATATATGTACTGCAAGCCAGTCCATTCTAATTTTCAATTACAGTAAGAAATCAGGACTACTAGGCGCTTTGGGACGCAGGTGTCTAGACAGGTCTACCATTCAACTTTTTTTATCTTGTGTCACAACAGCACCTCCCATAGTAACTGTTGCTCTGCCACGCGCTGTTCGCGTGCATCCGCTGGACAGCGTTCGATTGACGTGTGCCGCACGTGGCTCGCCGACTCCGAGTGTGGAGTGGTTTAAGAACGGAAAACTTTTGAGTCTAAATCAAATTCAAGAGAGCAAGGAAGGTAAAAGCGAGCTGGTGTTTGAGAAGTTTCAACCCAGCGATCAGGGAACGTACAAGTGCTTCTTCAAGAACTACGAGAATGGAACCGCGGAAACAACTAGCAAAGTCGGTGGGTAAAAATGTCGAACAGTATTTTAACAAGGAACAAGACGTAAAATACGGAATGTCTCAGTATGGAATTTCGTCATGTACTTAACTATCTCGAAGATAGCCTGGAGCCAATTCAATAAAACTTTACAAGAGTATTTTACGAATTGGACGAAATTTTTATGTACGTTAAAACGCCCATTATTTCAACACACAATGGCTAAATGTTGTTGCAAACCTATAGACGTAACATTTTACAAATTTTCATCCAGGTAATGTCCGTTTACGGTGATAAACTCGCCGTCACTAGCTTTAACAGCTAAAGTTTAGTGTTTAGTGCTGTACGTCCAAGGGTGGGCGACCCCCTCCCCTCCCCTCACCGAGTTCGACAAGGAGAGTTAACTTTTTTTTTTTTTGCCTCAGAACTTATTGCTTGTGGGGACCCAGGTGCTCCTGACAACGGCTATAGGATTGGAAACGAGTTCTGGTCGGGTAAGGTTGTGATGTTTGCCTGTGACCCAGGCTTCCACCTCGATGGGCCGTCAGTGCGACTGTGTCTGGCCGAAGGGAATTGGAGCAACGTCATGCCTACGTGTAAGTTCAGTTCACTAGAAATCTATATTATGCACGAAGAGGCAGTAAACGCCAGTCTAGTAAACTAAACTCCAGTCTTTGTTAGAGCAACGTTCTTGGGATACTCTCCAAATTAGACGATACATTCACAAGCTTTCGATTTTTTACGAGATAACAAACAGTCTCGTAGCTGGTTATCTCTTATCACTTTACCTTTACCTGAGCGAACTATCAAATGCCAAATTCTCCGTACTGCAAGATATATCAGTTACGATGAGAGACTGAGCGAGAAAAAACTGAAGTTGATTGAGTGTCCAAACCTGTCTTATTTTATAGTAATTCTCCTGACCGTTGAGGATTGACATCTTGTTGAATCAGCTTTCACTTGAGAAAACTACCAACTGAAAGAGATTAAAGTTCAAGTTGAATTTCCTTACAGGTCGTCACCTGCTTGATTACTCCAAGATATTGAAGAACAACAGGCATTACGTGGACCTGTTGCATGAATGGCTGTTGTCTGCTGGGTCGGTACCGTCTGAATGGAAGCTTTGTTACAGAGCCTCTTCTCACGGATGGTATGCAGGAACCTTCCACTCCAAATGTGACAGCCGCGGTCCTACCATCACCTTCATCAGAGTTGGGGAATATATCTTTGGTGCATTCACAGACAAGGACTGGCGTAAGTACACTTAAAGGAAGTGAGCATTGTCACATTACACCATAGGGGTATACTTTTACTAACACAAATAGAAAGAAGAAACAACATATTCACTCAAGACAACGGGTGGGCTTGGAACTGATTCTAAAAAGACCACCCCAAAGACAACCAGGTCTACAGTATTCTATTCAAAGAGTAAACATGTAGTGGTGTTAGTGTACAATAGTGTTGTAGTAAATGTAATGTTTGGTGTATTGTAAAAATAGGTGAAATACACTAAAAAAGAAAGGAGATGTTTTTTTACTACAACTGTATGAGGAGAGGATAGGTAAAAACTAATATGGAGGTAAAATGTGAGAAAAATGTGAAAATGGATAATCAATTGTGTGCACATAAAGAAGTATCGAGTAGATATACCGATAATCAAAGAGGCGTATAAAAATAGGAACGAAAAGGTAAGGGGTTTTAGAGAGCGCGGTAAACGTATATTGAAGCATTTAAAAAGTTCAAAAAGAGTGTGAGTCTTCAGGGGCAAATCATAGTCGAGCAGCAATGTTTTCAACCTTGTACCAGGTCAATGTCCTGCTGTCCTGAATTCTCGCGGAAACCGGACATAACACGGGGTATTAGATTTTCCTAACGAGTTAGTGTTACGAAAGTTATTAGAAATTTATTCCACGGAACTGCTTCACTGTAGGAGAAAATTTACAGTGTTTCACGTTTACGTTTAGACAAGTTTCATTGAAGTTTTTACAGTTAAGTGTAACGTGATTAAATAAGGTACAGTAAGTAGTGACTTGTACGGTCGTTGTACTTAAAAGCCCAAGTGTCTTGAGGTGTCGGCACACTAGGGGTCGTGTAGCAGGGACAAAATCGGGTTCCGTTCACACGCAGCGTCATATAGCTGGAACATGTCGCGGAGACATGTAGCATGGACGATATCGGGTTTTGTTCACACACAGGGTTTTGTAGCAGGGACATGTAGCGACGACATGTAGCAGGGACAAAATCACAAAATGTATGCATCTTTAGGTTATGTGCGTGCGCAGTTTTGGTAGAACCTTTAGAATAATAGTCCAACGTGTAAAATAAACTTGTAAATGTTTATTGAATTGGGCCCTGATGACGTCAGTAACGTCCTCTTACTTTGCTGCCGCAGATTCTAGCCCAGCTTACAGCACTTCCACCAACTCCTTCATCTTCTCCTTCAAGAACCGTGACGGACTGGGTCCGTTTATGCTCAAGGTCAAGATCGAAAAATATGCCATATATGGACAAAGTAACTATGGTCCGAGTTTTGGCCATGGCCATGACATTTACATAGGAAACAACACGGGCTCAAGCATACACTCCTACACAGACCTCGGTCGTGCATACATGCTGCCGTCTGGATATCGTTACGGTCAGACGGAAACCAAAAGACTGTTGGCTGGATCGTTTCGTTTCCAACCAGATGAAGTGGAAGTGCTCTACCAGACAAAGTTGTCAAATGTCTGAACTTTGAATCAAAGGTCCACAACAGAAAAGAATGAGCCCTTTGAAAATATCCTTTGCTTTAAATTTAACCTGCGTAGGAAGCGTTTCTCTCGACCAAGTCCAGCGCGGGAACGTCTTGACCGCCAGTAAAGTTTGACAATTCTGATCCATCGAACTCCTTTAATTAACTCTTTTTTCACTAAAAACTACGATCTACCTACTTTGCCATATAATGTTTACCTTGTTTCGTGATTGGACTGATTTGACAATCAATTCTCACTACATCCCTTATATGCTTTATAAGATTGGGAGAAACTGTATTTTGATCTTGGGAGTGAAAGGGTTGAAGAAATCAACTTGTGACAAGTCAGTAAAACTTTGATTACTTTTGGCTTGAAGGTCCAGGAAGCATGACTAGCTTCTAAAACCTAAACGCGATAATATTAACCAAAACTGCAAGTTTTTGTGTTCCGTGTTTCAGGAGACATCTCACTGTAGTATAAGTTTAGCGGAAATATTAACAAAGCCGACAAAGGACACTCGTACAAAGACACCCTTCAGTACGTTGATGAGACAATAAGCTGCTGTGAAACAAAGGAATACAGTCTCGTTCGTTTTAGGAGAAACATGAGAACCGCAAAGGCTGTCAAATCATTTCTGTGAATCTGTTGGTATATCCTTGCACTAGTGGCTTAATACAAACCAAATCTTGTCTAAATTTATAATAATAGTAATGATAATGATAATAAATATCTATTTCCGTTACTTATAAAACGTTATTTTAACCAGCCAGAGCGTGCGTTTTATAGTGTTTCTGTATTTTATTTTCCCCGAACGAAGTGAGGGAAATAATCACGACGCTAATGCAGCAAAATCGTATCATTTGAAGACTCCAAGCGTGTCGCCATCTCGAAATTTAATGTTCGTGTGTGTGTGGGGTACGACTCGTCCCCAGGGCCATCCGCGTCGAGCGACCACTGCGAGGTTACATCGGCAGCTTAACTGTAAACCGCCATTTTCTTAGTGACATGCGGTGCTGTAAGAGTACGAACGGAAGTGATTTTGTACAATAAGATGCAGATACAAGGCCAAGCAGTTCGACGGACGGCTGTAATTTGCCCGGATATTTTGCCGGTGTATGGGAGGCAACAAGCTTACTAGCCGTGAAACGGATTCTTAAAGGCACAACTGGTCGACCTGAACACAATCCCAGACGCCAGTACTGTGTTAAAACGCAGACACTTCTTCAGAAAGAAATAGCAAAATACAGTTGGTGGAAATCGAACAATCATCGTGGCAAATTTCACCTTTTACAATAACAGGAATGTAGTTTTCAGAATCCAAGTTTGACAAGATGACGACACACAATACAATGGAAAGTGGAATTTTCGTACTGTATAAGGACTGCTCTATACAGTGTACTTTGAAATCATTGAAGACGTAAACAATGGTGTTTTGGGTTTTGTTTCCTTTGCTGGAAAAGAGCTAAAGCTATGGCTTTCAGGAACCGGTGAGTTTTGAAAATTTACATCAATTAACGTACAACGCTTTTGTTAAATGACGGTCGTGTTATCATTATGGTATTTCAACAATTGCCGTATATTTTGTCGTTTGATGCCCCGGGAACTGTGATGAAGGTCAAGTAGGATTATACTGTGATCTTTTCGCTAGTTTTCAAAGCTATTTCAGAGTGCCTTCGTGCAAGATTGTGTCATCCGATTCCTGACATATTTGCATAATTTCACTGACAGTCTGACACATGCTGTGAAGTTTTGTCGCCGCGTTTGTTGGCACACTGTATTCAAGGATAAAATGTAACCGGGTTAAAATGCTTTTGCTTTTTGAAGGCTATTAAAGTAGAAAATATCCGGCCACTGCTTTCCAAATTAAACAATTACAGTCTATTGTATATTATTGTCTACTAGCGGGACCCCGTAAGATACTCGCTCAACACAATCGAACTTTGTATTATTTAGTGACCGGGTTTGCTCGCTCAATACAATCGGACCTTGTATTATTTAGTGACTTGATTTCTTTTTTCTGTCAAAGATTTTAAAATCGTCAAACGCAGTTTGAAAAGTTGTTGTGTTCAAAATTGAATACCAAAATTCACACGGTCCCGAGACTTCGAAAGCGTGTAAACAAGCGACTCGCTTTGACGGCTCTAAATTTTGTCACACTCGAAGAAGCGTATTAAACTTATAAAGTAAAAAAAAAAAAAAAAAAAAAAAAAAGGTGTCCAAGATCGACTTTGCTTGGCTTTCAAGCCTCGGGAGTATTCTGTAGTTGCGTGTAAATGTTGTCTCAGCGAATTTTGAAGTTCAGCTTAGTGTCTACGAAAATTGCAGACTGTGCACGTTGTCTGAACTAAACCAGACTGCCGTGCGAAAAAGATTTTTTTAGCGGCCGACTGGTGACGTCGCTACACAGCCGTGGTTTGCAAAAAAATTTTTAAATAATCTCCGAACCGAAAATAAACAAGAATCCCGCTTTCCGAAAACCCACTACTGATCGAGGGGATATCTGCGATTATCGTATTTCTAGTACATGATTGGTGTTGTGTTAGTGTTATGCTTTTGCCTTTCCTGTTTTCCTTTATCAACAGCACCACAGGAATTTGGTGTAAAAGCTTGATCCGGTTCGGGCAAGTTTCCAAACGAATGCTTACAAAAGCTTGACCTCCGACGCCTACCCATATCACAATACCAGAATATGGACGCGAACAAGGCGCGAGGCGCTGCTCGGAGCAGAAGTTGCTTTCTTCAAGTGGCTGTTTCACTTCACATAGCTCTAACTGTTCTTTCTATCGGCTACTTGGCGTACAGGGTCCACTTTCTGGAGGAAAGAGTCGTTCATCTTGAGAGTGAACGACATGTTGGTTGGCCTGAGTTGCAGCCTTCCCCGCCGCATAGAAGCAGGAGATCGGCAAGTTCCACCAACGCGTCTGCCTGCGAGGAGTGTCGAGAAGCCTGCGTGAAGCTCTTCGGCGCTGGAACTCTAAAGGTAAATTCGTACTCTAGGGACGAATGGTGCTCATTATAGTTTTTGTATTTGTTGCTGTATCATGTATTACGTCAAGGGCCAACTTGCATTCTAAGTGTGCTTAAGCAGCGGGCAGACCAAAACAAACAAATCCATACCCTATTCTGTACCAAAAAAAAAAACAAACATAGAGGCAATGGTCGACTCACGGATGGTTTTTCAACACACATCTTTGGGTCTTTATTGTCTGGTTACTTATTAGATTAGGGCAAAGATCACGGGAAACTGCACGGACATAAAATAACTCCACTTAAATATGGATATTTTGTTACAAGACTCCCCGATATTCGTAGCATTTGTGTGTCGTTTCATATCACGCAGTTATCCTGGACCAAAGAACAAATCCAAACGAGACAACCCCCCCCCCCCCCCCCAGCTATTTTTTCCTTTTGTCCGGGGGAGGAGAGGGGTGGACATATCTCTATGTGAGTTTACAATCATTTTACGTCGCACATCAAATCAGTGGAAACTTCGACACTCGTCATACTCATGTGATCCGTGTTCAATCTTGCAGAGTATCGGATCAGCAGGCGGATCAGCATGTCCTAGAGGTATCTACATGTTTATCTTTGACTTCCTTCCCGGGATCAAACTGCATGGTTCTAAAAACCCTCACCCCATTTTGGAGCACACTTTTCATATTGTTTTCGTTCCCTTTCCAGGACCTGTCCCCAAAACTCGTAACCAAACCGATGCTTTTTTGAATTAAGACTTTAAGGCTAAGCTTTGATAAGTTTAACAAGAACCAAAGTCTCCAGTGACTTGAAAAGTTATGCCTGAGCATGAATTTAAAATCCTTTAATAACACAAGGACCAACTCTGTAGTCTTTTTCCCTTCGGTGCGTGACAGGGCCTCCTGGCGAAAGGGGTCGCAAAGGTCGCAAGGGCAGTGCCGGGCCTCAGGGAAAGCCTGGAAAAAGGGGCCTGCCAGGTGCTCAGGGACGAAGAGGGCCCCCGGGGCCTCCTGGGAAAGCTTTCTCACGAAATGCGTCTGCTATCATGGAGAAGTTCGGTAAGGAACAACATTTATTACAGCGCTGTTATTTATAGAAAACACCGCATAGAATTATTATGCTGACATAGAACAAGTCCAAATCTGTGTCGGTTTTCGAGTCCGTTTGGCCTGGTCTTTATAAACTATATTTCTTTCTTCGAACAGAGATTCCAAGAATAGTCGCCAGACCCCCATCGGTTCTCGTTGCCATGGAGAATCACAACGTGACGGTGCCATGCAACATTTCCGGATTTCCAAAACCGGACGTGACGTGGTACAAAACAGGAATTCCAATGTCGAACGAAAGTTACAGCTCTGAGACCGGGGCACTCAAACTGTGGAAAGTTCAGTACAGCGACAGAGGCTTGTACAAATGCCACGGAAAGAACTTCCTGGGACACACGAGTTTCACTGTGAAAGTTGTTGTCCATGGTAAGAAACATTCTTCTCAGAAAAAAGGATAAACAGTGATTTAAAAACTGAGATCAGAAAGATTGATGGGCAAGGTTGTGTTAACAATTTGTCCACTTTCTGATCGCAGTTATCCCGAGGTTTACCACAATGCCAACAACTTATCTGACTGGATATAAGACATGGGGCACGACCTTTTCATGCGATATTTTTGGTTTCCCGGCTCCAAAGATTGACTGGAAGAGACCGTTGCTTCCAATGCCTCCTGGACGCACGGTGCATGCCGGGAAACATCTTGTCATCAAACAGGTAATTTCTTCGCGCAATTTGTTAATCTATTGTTACCCTGCAGTAGCTTGCTGCGTTTATGTCCCCATAATCGCAAAAACAGTAGGAGTATATGAAAAAAATTGATGTTAGTAGTAACGATAGTGATAAAGTAATGATGAAAAGAAAATGATGATAAAAATAGATACATAAACCACCTGTATTACGTTGAGCAGGGGAAAACCGTTTGAGTTACCCTCCTTCCTACTACTGCTGGCCATAGAAATTGAACCCACAATCTCCACCATCAATGGTGGCTACGATGATGACATATGATGATAAATGATGTTGTCTTGTAATTATTAGACCGATACAGCAGACAGAGGACCTTACCAATGCATAGGAACAAATCCACTGGGCTCTGTGTTTTCCATCATCGTCTTGGACGTTGCTTCTGTGTGTAAGTACATATATCTTACCTGTATATATCTCTTTACGATTTGAACAAACGAGTAAAAATAACAGCAGCTGCCGTACTAAACAAATCCAAGTCCCCTGGTAACGTGCAAATACCTTCACTCTTTGGCGTCCTTCGAGTTTGGGCCATATAATAGCAAGGAAATATATCTCAGTTTATGAGATGTATGTATTTGAAATTGCATTTCACGCACAATCCTGCGTCCATATATACCAGACTGCACTGCAAAAATGCAATATTTATGCGTGTGTGTGTGTGTGTGTGTGTGCGTGTAGAAATATATGGGTGAATGAGTAAACGTATGATTGTATACTCATGTATGTCTACTGCGTATGTACATTGTGTCTATACGTATTATGATCTAGTTTCTATGTGGCTATCTTTGTGTATGTGTGGACATCTGAAATATATGTACTGCAAGCCAGTCCATTCTAATTTTCCATTAGAGTAAGAAATCATGACTTGTAGGCGCTTTGGGACGCAGGTGTGTAGACAAGTCCACCATTCAACTTTAACTCTTTATTTTGTGTCATAACAGCACCTCCCATTGTAACTGTTGCTCTGCCACGCGTTGTTCCCGTGCATCCGCTGGACAGCGTTCGATTGACGTGTGCCGCACGTGGCTCGCCGACTCCGAGTGTGGAGTGGTTTAAGAACGGAAAACGTTTGAGTCTGAATCAAGTTCGAGAGGGCAAGGAAGGTAAAAGCGAGCTGGTGTTTGAGAAGTTTCAGCCCAGTGATCAGGGAACGTACAAGTGCTTCTTCAAGAACTACGAGAATGGAACCGCGGAAACAAGTAGCAAAGTCGGTGAGTAAAAAAGTCGAACAGTATTTTAACAAGGAACAAGACGTAAAATACGGAATGTCTCAGTATAGAATTTCATGATGTACTATCTCGAAGATAGCCTAGAGCCAATTCAATAAAACTTTACAAGTGTATTTTACGAATTGGACGAAATTTTCATGTACGTTAAAACGCCCATTATTTCAACACAATAGCTAAATATTGTTGCAGACCTATAGACGTAACATTTTACAAACTTCATCCAGGTAATGTCCGTTTACGGTAATAAACTCGCCGTCACTAGCTTTAACAGCTAAAGTTTAGTGTTTAGTGCTGTACGTCCAAGGGTGGGCGACCCCCTCCCCTTCCCTCCCCTCCCCGAGTTCAACAAGGAGGGTTAACTTATTTCTTTTTGCCTCAGAACTTATTGGTTGTGGGGACCCAGGTGCTCCTGACAATGGGTACAGGATTGGAAACGAGTTCTGGTCGGGTAAGGTTGTGATGTTTGCCTGTGACCCAGGCTTCCACCTCGATGGGCCGTCAGTGCGACTGTGTCTGGCCGAGGGGAATTGGAGCAACGTCATGCCTACGTGTAAGTTGAGTTCATAAAAAGTCCTTACCTTTACCTGACATTTTTTGCCTTTTTTCACAAATAAAAAACTTTGTCCGTGCAGCAGTATCCTCCGTTTCTTAAACATGTTTTCTCGCCAGGCCA
Source organism: Plumapathes pennacea (assembly GCA_964036295.1). Lineage (NCBI taxonomy): Eukaryota > Metazoa > Cnidaria > Anthozoa > Antipatharia > Myriopathidae > Plumapathes > Plumapathes pennacea. The sequence goes on from OZ038473.1 coordinate 862,946, forward strand.
TCGCTTTTGCGATAAGTTACACCCTCCACAGAACGGCATCATCATTGGTGAAAAGTTCTGGGCGGGAAATATTGTGACGTATCAGTGTAAGAAAGGCTATTGGCTGCGTGGTCCGCGCATGCGTGTTTGTGAAGATAATGGCAAATGGGCCAAAGAGCAACCTCACTGTGAAGGTATTTGTTATCACCCTTGCTATCGTACTTAAATGGTCGTTTATTACCAGAAGTTTCAATTTAAAATAGGAACTTGGCTGAGGACCATTCTGAATCTGAACGTTGGTTAGGTGGTTCCACTATAGTTAGAAAAACACAAACAGCAAGATTTACACATTAGTGAAAAATATTTTTCTTTCCAACACTACGGCTCTTGAGGACCCGTGAAAGTGAATTGTCGATCCGTATGATTCTTGAATTGTAAACTGTGTTCTCGATCCGTCGTATGGATCGCATAATGAATTTACTTGTCGACCCATGAATCTTGCTAAGGTAGCGGAACGACAAATACGCAGTTATATCTTTTAGTGCAACAATACAGTAAATGCATTATTTTTTGCTTGTGCTTTTGCGCGATGTCTTTAATTTCTACTTGGATACACATTGTTCTTTATATGATCCATATGGATCGACAATAGACTTAAAGTGTCCAAACCTGTCTTTTTTTATAGTAATTCTCCCAACCAACGAGGAAGAAAATGTAAGAGTAATGTAGTGAAAATGATTTGTTCAATCAGCTTTCACCTGAGCAAACTACCAACTGTAAGAGATTGAAATGATAAAAAGTTTGAGTTTTCTTACAGGTAGTCACAAGTTTGAATACTCCAGGATAACGAAGAACAAGAAGGAATACGTGGAGCTGTTGCATGAATGGCTGTCGTCTGTTGTGGCGGTACCGTCTGGATGGAAGCTTTGTTATAGAGCCTCCTCTCACGGATGGAGTTCAGGAACCTTCCACTCCAAATGTGACAGCAGCGGTCCTACCATCACCTTCATCAGAGTTGGGGAATATATCTTTGGTGGATTCACGGACAAGAACTGGCGTAAGTACACTTAAAGGAAGTGAGCATTGCCATTTTTACCACAACACACCAGTTTCTCGCTCTCTGATTGGTCGGTTTACCGTGGTAAATAAGAGTCCAGACAACGATGCTGACGCCAGCATGTCACGCTTTGCAGCAAAATACAACGAAACTTTCCTGTATATTTCTAAAAATTGTAGTAAAAAACAAATTTCCACTGGTTTGCCGTGGTGTGGACTCTTATTTACCACGATTTACGTCATCACATGGTCAAAGCGCCTCGTGAGTCCACAAAATTTTGACCATGTGATGACGTAAATTGTGGTAAATAAGAGTCCACACCACGGCAAACCAGTGGAAATTTATTAAAACACCATAGGGATATACTTTTACTAACACAAATAGAAAGAAGAAACAAAATATTCACTCAAGACAACAGGTGGGCTTGGAACTGATTCTGAAAAGACCACCAAAGACAACCAGGTCTACAGTATTCTATTCAAAGAGTAAACATGTAGTGGTGTTAGTGTGCAATAGGGTTGTAGTAAATGTAATGTTTGGTGTATTGTAAAAATAGGTGAAATACACTAAAAAAGAAAGGAGATGTTTTTTTTTTTACTACAACTGTATGAGGAGAGGATACGGGAAAACTAATATGGAGGTAAAATGTAAGGAAAATGCGAAAATGGATAATCAATTGGTTGGAGGAGAGTGCAAATAAAGAAGTATAGAGTAGATATACCGATAATCAAAGAGGCGTATAAAAATAGGAACCAAAAGTTATGGGGTTTTAGAGAGCGCGGTAAACGTAGAGAGTAGCATTAAAAAGTTCAAAAAGAGTGTGGGTCTTCAGGGCCAAATTACAGTCGAGCAGCAATGTTTTCAACCTGGTACCAGGTCAATGTCCTGCGTTGAATTCTCGCGGAAACCGGACACATTACGGGGTATCATATTTTCCTAATAAGTTAATGTTAAGCACGTTATTAGAAAATTTATTCCACGGAACTGCCTCACTGTAGGAGAAAATTTACAGTGTTTCACGTTTACGTTCAGACAAGTTTCATTGAAACTTCTACAGTAAGTGTATTGACTTGTACGGTCGTTGTACATAGAAGCCCAAGTGTCTTTAGGTGTCGGCACACTAGGGGTCGTGTAGCAGGGACAAAATCGGGTTCCGTCCACACGCAGCGTCATATAGCTGGAACATGTCGCGGAGACATGTAGCAGCGACGATATCGGGTTTCGTTCAAACACAGGGTTTTGTAGCAGGGACATGTAGCGACGACATGTAGCAGGGACAAAATCACAACATATGTGCATCTTTAGGTTATTTGCGTGCGCAGTTTTGGTAGAACCTTTAGAATAATAGTCCAACGTGTAAAATACACTTGTAAATGTTTATTGAATTGGCCCTGATGACGTCAGTAACGTCCTCTTACTTTGCTGCCGCAGAATCTGGCGGATCATGGAGCACTTCCACCAACTCGTTCATCTTCTCCTTCAAGAACCGTGACGGACTGGGTCCGTTTATGCTCAAGGTCAAGAATCAAAGAGCTGCCATATATGGATACAGTATGTGTGGTCCGACTTTTGGCGGTGGCCATGACATCCGCATAGCAAACGACGCGGGCTCAAACACAAAGTCCTACACAAACCTCGGTAATTCATACGTGCTGCCGTCTGGATATCGTGCCGGTCAGACGGAAACCGGAAGACTGTTGGCTGGATCGTATAATTTCCAACCAGATGAAGTGGAAGTGTTCTACCAGACAAAGTTGTCAAATGTCTGAACTTTGAATCAAAGGTCCACATCAGAAAAGAATCGGCCCTGTGGAAATATCCTTTTGCTTTATAAATTTAACCTGCGTAGGAAACGTTTCCCCTCAACCACATCTCCGAATTTCGGCCGCACGTAATTGGGGCGAGCGCAAATATTGGGACGAGGGGGGAGGGGGGAAGGAGACGGAAACTCCTCCCCCCTCGACGTCTTTTTCCGCTTTTCACAATTTTCGCGCGGTCAAAATTCGAAAAATGTCTTTGTAGCTGAAAGCTACGGAAACGCTTTCTACGCAGGTTGCTTTAAATGTTTTACTGTTATCTCAAGCATAGTCCAGCGCGGGAACGATTTGTCCGGCAGTAAAGTTTGACAATTATTCTCCATCGAACTCCTATAATTAACATAGTTTTTTTAGAGACTATAGAGTATAGATAGTTGAGCTGATTTGATAGTTTGCTGAGATGAAAGCTGATTGGTCAATTAATTCTCACAACATCACTCATTTTATCTGGTCAGGAAAAAATGTATTTCGATCTTGGGAGTGAAAGGGTTTAAAAAGTCGACTTGTGACAAGTCAGTAAAACTTTGATCACTTTTGGCCAGAGCGTGCGTTTTATTCTGTTTTTGTTTTTGTTTTGTTTTGTTTTTTTTTTTTTTTTTTTTTTTTTTACAAGACTGGTATTGTGTTAGTGTTATGCTTTTTCCTGTCCTGTCTTCCTTTATCAACAGCACCACAGGAACTCGGTGTGAAAGCTTAATCCGGTTCGCGCAAGTTGACCTCCTACGTCCTACGCATAATACCAAGACATGGACGCGAAGAAGCCGCGAGGCGCTGCTCGGAGCAGTAGTTGCTTTCTTCAACTGGCTGTTTCACTTCACATAGCTCTAACTGTTCTTTCTATTGGCTACTTAGCCTACAGAGTCCACTTTCTGGAGGAAAGAGTCGTTCATCTTGAGAGTGAACTACGTGTTGGTTGGCCTGAGTTGCAGCCTTCCCCGCCGCATAGAAGCAGGAGATCGGCAAGTTCCTCCAACGCGTCTGCCTGCGAGGAGTGTCGGGAAGCCTGCGTGAAGCTCTTCGGCGCTGGAACTCTAAAGGTAAACTCTTAACTCTGGGGACTCATTGTAGTTTTTGGTGGGAGTGTGTTGCACGGTTCTCAAAACCCTTGCCCTATTTCAAACCAGAATATGATATTTCAAAGCTGTACCTCAAAATGTGCACGTCATTTTTACACCCTTTTCCCCAGTTTTGTACCCTATTTCGAACCAGCATAATTCCTATCCTTTTCAAGCGATTGTTGCCGTGCGTATTACGTCAAGAACCATCTTGCATTATAAGAGTGCTTAAGCAGCGGGCAGACCAAAACAAACAAGTCCATACCCTATTATATACCAAAAAATCAAACATAGAGGCAATGGTCGACTCACGGATGGCTTTTCAACACACATCTTTGGGTCTTTTATTAGATTAGGGCAAAGATCACGGGAAACTGCACGGACATAAAATAACTCCACTTAAATATGAATATTTTGTTACAAGACTCCCCGATATTCGTAGCGTTTGTGTGTCGTTTCATATCACGCGGTTATTCTGCCCAAAGAATAAATCCAAACGAGACAACCCCCACCCCACCCCCCCCCCCCCAAATATTTTCCTTTTTGGCCGGAGGAGGGTGGGGACGGATGGACATATCTCTATGTGAGTTTACCGACACTTTACATCGCACATCAAATCAGTGGAAACTTCGACACTAATCATACTCATGTGAACCGTGTTCAATCTTGTAGGGTATCGGATCAGCAGGCGGATCAGCGTGTCCTAGAGGTATCTACTTGTTTATCTTTCACTTGCTTCCCGGGATAAAACTGCACGGTTCTCAAATCCCTAACCCTATTTTGGACCACACGTTTCATATTGTTTTCGTTCCCTTTCCAGGACCTGTCCCCAAAACTCGTAACCAAACCGATGCTTTTTTTGAATTAAGACTTAGCTCTCTATTAACAAACATTCTTTCGTTCACAGCAGTTTTGTTTTACCAAAAACTTTCATGTTATTGCATACAATCAGTGCTGGTAGGGCATGGTAGCATAAACGGTACTTTGGAGGAAACAAGATTGTGACTTGCCAGTTTTACACAGCCCAAAATTATGGTTAACTTAGCTAAGTTCTATTTTTATTTATTTTCATTTGGATCGACGATAATCGACTTAAACCGTCCAAACCTGTCTCTTTTTACAATAATTCTCCCAACCAGAAAATGTAAGAGTGAAGTTGTGAGAATTATTTGTTCAATCAGCTTTCACTTGAGCAAAGTACCAACTGAAAAGATTAAAGTTGATCAAAATGTTTGAGTTTCCTTACAGGTAGTCACAAGTTTGAAAACTCCAGGATAATGAAGAACAAGGACTACGTGGAGCTGCTGCATGAATGGCTGGCGTCTGTTGTGACAGCACCGTCTGGATGGAAGCTTTGTTACAGAGCCACCTCTCACGGATGGAGCGGAGGAACCTTCCACTCCAAATGTGACAACCGCGGTCCTACCATAACATTCATCAGAGTTGGAGAATACATATTTGGTGGATTCACAGACAAGGACTGGCGTAAGTACACTTAAGTGAAATTAAAAAATTAAAAAATAGGAACGGAAAGGTAAAGGGCTTTAGAGACCGCTATAAACGTATAGGTGTTGGAAACTAGACTGATCGAGTGTGTAAACATTTCATTCCAAAAGACTTCCGCCGGATATAATTAACCTTTTCATACAATCACGTGCGCAGTGCGTGAGGTCTGGAAAATGTCAATTTCATAGGGTGTGTGTTTGTGTTGTAATGAGTGTTGTGTGATGCGATCAGGTTTTTGTAGCGAGAGAACTGAGCGAATACAACATTAAAGAGCGTGAGTGACTGTGACTGTTTTGGAAGTAATCATCGCGGAGGCTATTTCCAAAATAGGGAAGCATTTAAAAAGTTCAAATTGACTGTCAGTCTTCAGGGGCAAAGCACAGTCGAGCAAGGATGTTTGTGACCTGATACCAGGTCAATGCCCTATGTCGAATTCTCGCGGAAACCGGACACATTACGGGGTATTATATTTTCCTAACAACGAGTTGATGTTACGCACGTTATTAGAACATTTATTCCACGGAACTGCTTCACTGTAGGAGAAAATTTTCAGTGTTTTACGTTTACGTTTAGACAAGTTTCATTGAAGCTTCTACAGTTAAGTGTAACGTGGTTAAAAAAATTATAGTAAGTATTGCATGACTTGTACGGTTGTTGTACGTAGAAGCCCAAGTGTCTTTAGGTGTTGGCACACTAGGGGTCGTGTAGCTGGGACATGTAGCAGCGACAAAATCGGGTTCCGTTCATACGCAGGGTCATATAGCCGGGACATGTAGGGTCATATAGCGGGAACATGTCACGCAGACATGTAGTAGGGACGATATCGGGTTTTGTTCATACACGCAGTTTTGTAGAGGCGACATGAAGCAGGGACAAAATCACAACATGTACATACACAGGAAATAGATGGGACATGAGGCGGCGACCTGTTTCCTCGTCTGAACATGTGCCGGCATCTTTAGTTTATAATGTATGCATCTTTAGGTTATGTGCGTGCGCAGTTTTGGTAGAACCGTTAGAATAATAGTCCAACGTGTAAAATACACTTGTAAATGTTTATTGAATTGGTCCCTGATGACGTCAGTAACATCCTCTTAATTTGCTGCCGCAGAATCTAGCGGATACATCACTTCCACCAACTCCTTCATCTTCTCCTTCAAGAACCGTGATGGACTGGGCCCGTTTATGCTTAAGGTCAAGAAGAAACAGTATGCCATATATGGAGCCATTAGCTATGGTCCGGTTTTTGGCATTGGCTTTGACATCTACATAGCAAACAACGCGGGCTCAAACACACACTCCTACACAAACCTCGGTGATTCGTACATGCTGCCGTCTGGATATCGTTACGGTCAGACGGAAACCCGGAACCTGTTGGCTGGATCGTATTATTTCCAACCAGATGAAGTGGAAGTGTTCTACCAGACAAAGTTGTCAAATGTCTGAACTTTGAATCAAAGGTCGACAACAGAAAAGAATCAGCCCTGTGGAAATATCCTTTTCTTTAATTCTAGTTTGCGTAGGAAGCGTTTCCTCTCAACGAAGTCCAGCGCGGGAACGTTTTGACCGCCAGTAAAATTTGACAATTCTGATCCATCGAACTCCTTTGATTAACTCTTTTTTCACTAAAAACTACTATTTACCTATTTTGCGATATAATGTTCACGTTGTTTCGTAATTGGACTGATTTGACAATCAATTCTCACTACATCACTTATATGTTTTATAGGGTTGGGAGAAACTGTATTTTGATCTTGGGAATGAAAGGGTTTCAGAAGTCGACTGGTGACAAGTCAGTAAAACGTAAAACTTTGATCACTTTTGGCTTGAAGGTCCAGGAAGCATGACCAGCTTCTAAAACCTAAACGCGATAATACAAACAGAAACTGTAAGTTTTTGTGTTCCATGTTGTTTTTAGTAGACATCTCACAGCAGTATAAGTTTAGCGGAAGTATTAACAAAGCCGACAAAGGGCACTCGTACAAAGACACCCTTCAATACGTTGATGAGACAATAAGCTGCTGTGAAACAAAGGAATACAGTCTCGTTCGTTTTAGGAGAAACATGAGAACCGCAAAGGCTGTCAAATCATTTCTGTGAATCTGTTGGTATGTCCCTGCACTAGTGGCTTAATACAAACCAAATCTTGTCTAAATTTATAATAATAGTAATGATAATGATAATAAATATCTATTTCTGTTACTTATAGAACGTTATTTTAATCAGCCAGAGCGTGCGTTTTATAGTGTTTCTGTATTTTATTTTACAAGACTGGTATTGTGTTAGTGTTATGCTTTTTTCCTGTCCTGTCTTCCTTTATCAACAGCACCACAGGAATTTGGTGTAAAAGCTTGATCCGGTTCGGGCAACTTTCCAAACGAATGCTTACAAAAGCTTGACCTCCGACGCCCTACGCATATCACAAAACCAGAATATGGACGCGAAGAAGCCGCGAGGCGCTGCTCGGAGCAGAAGTTGCTTTCTTCAACTGGCTGTTTCACTTCACATAGCTCTAACTGTTCTTTCTATCGGCTACCTAGCGTACAGGGTCCACTTTCTGGAGGAAAGAGTGGTTCATCTTGAGAGTGAACGACATGTTGGTTGGCCTGAGTTGCAGCCTTCCCCGCCGCATAGAAGCAGGAGATCGGCAAGTTCCTCCAACGCGTCTGCCTGCGAGGAGTGTCGGGAAGCCTGCGTGAAGCTCTTCGGCGCTGGAACTCTAAAGGTAAATTCGTAACTCTGGAGACTCATTGTAGTTTTTGGTGGGAGTGTGTTGCACGGTTCTTAAAACGCTTGCCCTATTTCAAACCACAATACGGTATTTCAAAGCTGTATCTCAAAATATGCACGCTATTTTTACATCCTTTTCCCCAGTTTTGTACCCTATTTCGAACCAGCATAATTCCTATCCTTTCAAGCGATTTTTGCTCGCTTCAATTGCCGTGCGTATTACGTCAAGGGCCAAGTTGCATTCTAAGTGTGCTTAAGCAGCGGGCAGACCAAAACAAAGAAATCCATACCCTATTCTGTACCAAAAAAAAAAACAAACATAGAGGCAATGGTCGACTCACGGATGGTTTTTCAACACACATCTTTGGGTCTTTATTGTCTGGTTACTTATTAGATTAGGGCAAAGATCACGGGAAACTGCACGGACATAAAATAACTCCATTTAAATATGGATATTTTGTTACAAGACTCCCCGATATTCGTAGCATTTGTGTGTCGTTTCATATCACGCAGTTATCCTGGACCAAAGAACAAATCCAAACGAGACAACCCCCCCCCCCCCCAACTATTTTTTCCTTTTGTCCGGGGGAGGGGAGAGGTGGACATATCTCTATGTGAATTTACAGTCATTTTACATCGCACATCAACTCGTCATATTCATGTGATCCGTGTTCAATCTTGCAGGGTATCGGATCAGCAGGCGGATCAGCATGTCCTAGAGGTATCTACATGTTTATCTTTGACTTCCTTCCCGGGATCAAACTGCATGGTTCTAAAAACCCTCACCCCATTTTGGACCACACTTTTCATATTGTTTTCGTACCCTTTCCAGGACCTGTCCCCAAAACTCGTAACCAAACCGATGCTTTTTTGAATTAAGACTTTAAGGCTAAGCTTTAATAAGTTTAACAAGAACCAAAGTCTCCAGTGACTTGAAAAGTTATACCTTAGCATGAATTTAAATTCCTTTAATAACACAAAGTCCGACTCTGTAATTCTTTTTCCCTTCTGTGCGTGACAGGGCCTCCTGGCGAAAGGGGTCGCAGAGGTCGCAAGGGCAGTGCCGGGCCTCAGGGAAAGCCTGGAAAAAGGGGTCTGCCAGGTGCTCAGGGACGAAGAGGGCCCCAGGGGCCTCCTGGGAAAGCTTTCTCACGAAATGCGTCTGCTATCATGGAGAAGTTCGGTAAGGAACAACATTTATTACAGCGCTGTTGTTTACAGAAAACACCGCATAGAATTATTATGCTGACATAATGAGATGGATATAATAGTTGAAATCTGTGACAGAAAACGGACAAAAAGACGGACATAGATTAGATGAGAAGATTAATAGTGAGAATCAAAGTGACTTTTGCAGGTAAACTCTCTAAACGGGGACACCACTGTAAAGTGGACACTCCTATTGCGGTCAGAAGACGAAATGGCAAAATATTTGGTTAAAAAAATTAAAAAAATATTTGGTTGAATAATACACTTGATCTGCACTCACAAAGCTTCATAGTCCTTTGGGTGACCAAACGGGAAAACATTTGTCTACATTTTTTGAAGTCATCTCAAGGCAGACCCAAGTGGATGGCCAAAACGATACGCTACTTGAACAAGTCCAAATCTTTGTCGATTTGCGAGTCCGTTTGGCATGATATTTATAAATTATTTCTTTCTTCGAACAGAGATTCCAAGAATAGTGGCCAGACCCCCATCGGTCCTCGTTGCCATGGAGAATCACAACGTGATGGTGCCATGTAACGTTTCCGGATTTCCATAACCGGACGTGACGTGGTACAAAACAGGAATTCCGATGCCGAAAGAAAATTACAGCTCTGAGACCGGGATACTCAAGCTGTGGAAAGTTCAGTACAGCGACAGAGGCTTGTACAAATGCCACGGAAAGAACTTCCTGGGACAAACGAGTTTCACTGTGAAAGTCGTTGTCCATGGTAAGAAATATACTCGGAAAAAAAGTGATATAGCGATTCTTAAATCTGAAATCAGAAAGATCGGTAATTGTACGTAAGCAAGGATGAGTTAACAATTTGTCCACTTTCTGATCGCAGTTATCCCGAGGTTTATCACAATGCCAACAACTTATCTGACTGGATATAAGACATGGGACACGACCTTTTCGTGCGATATTTTTGGTTTCCCGGCTCCAAAGATTGACTGGAAGAGACCGTTGCTTCCAATGCCCCCTGGACGTACGGTGCAAGCCGGGAAGCATCTTGTCATAAAACAGGTAATTTCTTTGCGCAATTTGTTAATCTATTGTTACCCTGCAGTAGCTTGCTGCGTTTATGTCCCCATAATTACAAAAACAGTAAGAGTATATGAAAAATGTGATGTTAGTAGTAACGATAGTTATAAAGTAATGAAAAGGAAAATGATGATAAAAATAGATACTTAAACCACATTTATTACGTTGAGCAGGGGAAAACCGTTTGAGTTACCCTCCTTCCTACTACTGCCGGCCATAGAAATTGAACCCACGATCTCCACCAACAATGGTGGCTAGGATGATGATAAATGATGTTGTCTTGTAATTATTAGACCAATACAGCAGACAGAGGACCTTACCAATGCAGAGGAACAAATCCACTGGGCTCTGTTTTTTCCATCATCGTCTTATTAGACGTTGTTTCTGTGTGTAAGTACCTAATATATCTTACCTGTATATATATTTGTTAACGATTCGAGCAAACAAGTAGAAACAACAGCCGTACTAAACAAATCCAAGTCCCCTAGTAACGTACAAATACCTTCCACTGTTTGGCGCCCTTCGAGCTAGGGCTATATAAAAGTAAGGAAATATATATATATATCTCAGTTTATGAGATGTATGTATCAGAAATTGCATCAGTGTGTGTAGAAATATATGGGTGGATGAGTAAACGTATGTATACTCATGTATGTCTACTGCGTATGTATATTGTGTCTTTACGTATTATTATATAGTTTCTATGTGTCTATCTTTGTGTATGTATGGACGCCTGTAATATATGTACTGCAAGCCAGTCATTCTAATTTTCCATTAGAGTAAGAAATCATGACTGCTAGGCGGTTTCGGACTCAGGTGTGTAGACAATTCTACCATTTAACTTTAACTCTTTATTTTGTGTCATAACAGCACTTCCCATCGTAACTGTTGCTCTGCCACGCGTTGTTCGCGTGCATCCGCTGGACAGGGTTCGATTGACGTGTGCCGCACGTGGCTCGCCGACTCCGAGTGTGGAGTGGTTTAAGAACGGAAAACCTCTGAGTCTGAATCAAGTTCAAGAGGGCAAGGAAGGTAAAAGCGAGCTGGTGTTTGAAAAGTTTCAACCCAGCGATCAGGGAACATACAAGTGCTTCTTCAAGAACTACGAGAATGGAACCGCGGAAACAACTAGCAAAGTCGGTGAGTAAAAATGTCAAACAGTATTTTAACAAGGAATAAGACGTAAAATACGGAATGTCTCAGTATGGAATTTCGTCATGTACTTAACTATCTCGAAGATAGCCTGGAGCCAATTCAATAAAAGTTTACAAGAGTATTTTACGAATTGGACCACGTTAAAACGTCCATTATTTCAACACAATGGCTAAGTGTTGTTGCAGACCTATAGACGTAACATTTTACAAACTATCATCCGGATAATGTCCGTTTACGGTGATAAACTCGCCGTCACTAGCTTTAACAGCTAAAGTTTACTGTTTAGTGCTGTACGTCCAAGGGTCCAAGGGTCAGAGAAGGCGGTGGATGGGCGACCCCCTCCCCTTCCCTCCCCAAGTACGACAAGGAGCGTTAACATATTTCCTTTTGCTTCAGAACTTATTGGTTGTGGGGACCCAGGTGCTCCTGACAACGGCTATAGGATTGGAAACGAGTTCTGGTCGGGTAAGGTGGTGATGTTTGCCTGTGACCCAGGCTTCCACCTTGATGGGCCGTCAATGCGATTGTGTCTGGCCGAGGGGAATTGGAGCAACGTCATGCCTACGTGTAAGTTGAGTTCACTAGAAATCTATACTATGCACGAAGAGGCAGTAAACGCTAGTCAAGTCAGTAAACTAAACGCCAGTCTTTGTTAGAGGAACTTTCTTGGATACTCTCCAAATTAGACGATACACTCACAAGCTTTCGATTTTTTACAAGATGACGAACAATCTAATACCTGATTATCTCATATCGGTTTTACCTTTATCAGTTTCACTTATTAGTTGTTCGACATCTGGATTCCAATCCTCGTTTTTTCCTTCTATCATTTCCGCATGGAATTCCTCTTCTCTAAATAATTTCAAGACAAAAGTCCACAGTTTGCTGTTAAGGAGAAAGAGTTCTAAACTCTTTGAAGTTGAAGCTAGATACGCCTCTGTTCTACGTACGAGATTACGTTTAGATAGTAGCAGTCTAAACTACGATCTCTTCCTTCATAACTGCATTCCTTCTCCGGCTTACGCGTGTGGATACTACCGTGAGACATCCAAACACTATTTGTTGTTTTGTCCGCGTTTGACGTCCATCGTGCCCGTCTACTGAACTTGACTACAGAGTGTCTTCTTTATCACTGGACCATCGCCAGTGACCTTGAGAAACTTAAGTTTCTATTATGTACACGTTTGTAACAAAGTGGACTTAACTTCTAACCTTAATCTAGTTTCAGCCGTTCAAAATTTCTTAATTAACCCTACACGTTTTTCTGCTACTCAATGATTGTCCAGTGTTCGTGTTCTAAAAACAAACAAACAAACAAACAAACCTGTATGTGCATTTACATTGTACAAATTTCGTGTAACTGTCTCCTTCATTACCTTATTTGTATATCTTCTTGTCAATAGAACAAGAGCTCCCATTAATAAGAAAAAGGGGCGGTGTGTTTGACTGTCGGGGCTGACCTATTTTGTTTTAACGTAGATAAGGAACTTTGTCGATGCAGCAGTATCAAGTATTTCTTAAACACATTTTCTCGTCAGGTCATCGTTTGTGTGATGATTTACAACCTCCTGAGAATGGCATCATCATTGGCGAAAAATTCTGGGCGAGAAATAATGTGACGTATCTGTGTAACAGAAACTATTGGCTGCGTGGTCCGCGCATGCGTGTTTGTGAAGATACTGGCAAATGGGCCAAAGAGCAACCTCACTGTGAAGGTATTTTTCCTCTTGTTGCTTATGACTAGAAGTTTGATTTTAAATTAGGGGCTTGGCTGAGGACCATCCTGAATCTAAATTTTGGTTAGGTGGTCTCACTAAAGTTAGGAAAACACAAACAGCAAGACCTTAATATGAGTGAACATTTATTTGTGTTTCCAATACTGCGGCTCGTAAGGACCCGTGAAAGTGAATTGTCGAGCCGTACGATTCACGAATTGTAAACTGCGTTCTCGGCGCTGCGCCTCGTTGGTTATTTATCATTCCATATTAGGCAAGCCCGAGTAAAATAATTGTTAAATATCAGTATAACAGGTAATGCATTCTTGTCTTTTTGCGCGGTGTCTTTGGTTTCTCCTAGGAATGCGCATTATTCTTAAATGATCCATATGGATCGACGATACACTTAAATTACGGGTCGTTACAAGCCGTAGTATCAGACATTTTCGTGTATTGGTGATAAACGCCTGAACCTGTGTTTTAGGAAAAAATGTATGAGTGATGCAGTGAGAATTATATCTTCAATCAGTTTTCGCCTGAGCAAACTATCAAATACCAAATTCTCCGCACTGCAAGATATGTCAGCTATGATGAGAGACTAAGCGAGAGAAAAATGAAGTTGATTGAGTGTCCAAACCTGTCTTATTTTATAGTAATTCCCCCGACCATTGAGGATTGACATCTTGTTGAATCAGCTTTCACTTGAGCAAACTACCAACTGAAAGAGATTGAAGTTGATCAAAATGTTTGAATTTTATTACAGGTCGTCGTCACCTGCTTGAATACTCCAAGATATTGAAGAACAACAGGGATTACGGGGAGCTGTTGCATAAATGGCTGTCGTTTGTTGTGGCGGTACCGTCCGGATGGAAGCTTTGTTACAGAGCCTCCTCTCATGGATGGAGTTCAGGAACCTTCCACTCCAAATGTGACAGCCGGGGTCCTACCATCACCTTCATCAGAGTTGGGGAATATATCTTTGGTGGATTCACAGACAAGGACTGGCGTAAGTACACTTAAAGGAAATGAACATTGTCATATACACCATAGGGATATACTTTTACTAACACAAATAGAAAGAAGAAACAACATATTCACTCAAGACAATGGGTGGGCTTGGAACTGATTCTAAAAAGACCACCAAAGACAGCCAGGTCTGCAGTATTCTATTCAAAGAGTAAACATGTAGTGGTGTGGTGCAATAGTGTTGTAGTAAATGTAATGTTTGGTGTATTGTAAAAATAGGTGAAATACACTAAAAAAGAAAGGAGATGTTTTTTTACTACAACTGTATGAGAAGAGGATAGGTAAAAACTAATATGGAGGTAAAATGTAAGGAAAATGTGAAAATTTATAATCGATTGGTTGGAGGAGAGTGCACATAAAGAAGTATCGAGTAGATATACCGATGATCAAAGAGGCGTATAAAAATAGAAACGAAAAGGTAAGGGGTTTTAGAGAGCGCGGTAAACGTAGAGTAGCATTTAAAAAGTTCAAAAAGAGTGTGAGTCTTCAGGGGCAAATCACAGTCGAGCAGCAATGTTTTCAACCTTGTACCAGATCAATGTCCTGCGTTTAATTCTCGCGGAAACCGAACACACTACGGGGTATTAGATTTTCCTAACGAGTTAATGTTACGCAAGTTGTTAGAAAAGTTATTCCACGGAACTGCCTCACTGTGGGAGAAACTTTACAGTGTTTCACGTTTACGTCTAGACAAGTTTCATTGAAGCTTTTACAGTAAATGTATCGTGGTTAAATAAAGTGCAGTAAGTATTGACTTGCACGGTTGTACGTAGAAGCCCAAGTGTCTTTAGGTGTCGGCACACTAGGGGTCATGTAGCAGGGACAAAATCGGGTTTCCTTCACACGCAGTGTCATATAGCTGGAACATGTCGCGGAGACATGTAATAGGGACGATATCGGGTTTTGTTCACACACAGGGTTTTGTAGCAGGGACATATAGCGACGACATGTAGCAGGGACAAAATCACAACATGTATGCATCTTTAGGTTATGTGCGTGCGCAGTTTTGGTAGAACCTTTAGAATAATAGTCCAACGTGTAAAATACACTTGTAAATGTTTATTGAATTGGCCCCTGATGACGTCAGTAACGTCCTCTCACTTTGCTGCCGCAGAATCTGGAAGTGGATCATACAGCACTTCCACCAACTCCTTCATCTTCTCCTTCAAGAACCGTGACGGACTGGGTCCGTTTATGCTCAAGGTCAAGGAGGGACAATATGCCATATATGGACGCAGTAACTATGGTCCGACTTTTGGCGGTGGTCATGACATCCACATAGCAAACAACGCGGGCTCAAACACAAACTCCTACACATACCTCGGTCATTCGTACATGCTGCCGTCTGGATATCGTGCCGGTCAGACGGAAACCAAAAGACTGTTGGCTGGATCGTATACTTTCCAACCCGATGAAGTGGAAGTGTTCTACCAGACAAAGTTGTCAAATGTCTGAACTTTGAATCAAAGGTCGACAACAGAAAAGAATGAGCCCTGTGGAAATATCCTTTTGCTTTAAATTTAACCTGCGTAGGAAGCGTTTCCCCTCAACCACATTTTCGAATTTCGGCCGCGCGAAAATTGGGGCGAGCGCAAATATTGGGACGAGGGGGGAAGGGGGAGGGGGAAAGGAGACGAAAACTCCTCACACTCCTCCCTCCTCGACGTCTTTTTTGCGCTCGCCCCAATTTTCGCGCGGTCAAAATTCGAAATTGTCTTTGTTGCAGAAAACGTTTGCGGAAACGCTTGCTACGCATAGTCCAGCGCCGGAACGTTTTGTCCGCCAGTAAAGTTTGATAATTTTTCTCCATCGAACTCCTTTGATTAACATAATTTTTTAGAGACTATAGAGTATAGATAGTTGAGCTGATTTGACAGTTTGCTGAGATGAAAGCTGATTGGTCAATTAATTTTCACTACATCACTTATATGTTTTACACAGGGTTGGGAGAAATTGTATTTTGATCTTGGAAGTGAAAGGGTTGAAGAAGTCTACTGGTGACAAGTCAGTAAAACTTTGATCACTTTTGGCTTGAAGGTCCAGGAAGCATGACCAGCTTCTAAAACCTAAACGCGATAATACAAAGAGAAACTGCAAGTTTTTGTGTTCCATGTTGTTTTTAGTAGACATCTCACAGCAGTATAAGTTTAACGGAAATATTAACAAAGCCGACAAAGGACACTCGTAAAAAGACACCCTTCAATACGTTGATGACACAATGAGCTGCTGTGAAACAAAGGAATACAGTCTCGTTCGTTTTAGGAGGAACATGAGAACCGCAAAGGCTGTCAAATCATTTCTGTGAATCTGTTGGTATATCCCAGCACTAGTGGCTTAATACAAAGCAACATCTTGTCTTAATTCATAATAGTAATAATAATAGTAATGATAATGATAATAAATATTCGTTTCCGTTACTTATAGAACGTTATTTGAACCAGCCAGAGAGTGCGTTTTATAGTGTTTCTGTATTTTCTTTTACATGATTGGTATTGTGTTAGTGTTATGGTTTTTCCTGTCCTTTTTTCCTTTATCAACAGCACCACAGGAACTCAGTGTGAAAGCTTGATCCGGTTCGGGCAAGTTTCCAAACGAATGCTTACAAGAGCTTGACCTCGGATGCCCTACGCATATCACAAATCCAGAATATGGACGCGAAGAAGCCGCTAGGCGCTGCTCGGAGCAGAAGTTGCTTTCTTCAAGTGGCTGTTTCACTTCACATAGCTCTAACTGTTCTTTCTATCGGCTACTTAGCCTACAGGGTCCACTTTCTGGAGGAAAGAGTCGTTCATCTTGAGAGTGAACTACGTGTGGGTGGGCCTGAGTTGCAGCCTTCCCCACCGCATAGAAGCAGGAGATCTGTAAGCCGTTCCTCCAACGCGTCTGCCTGCGAGGAGTGTCGGGAAGCCTGTGTGAAGCTCTTCAGCGCTGGAACTCTGAAGGTAAATTCGTACTCTAGGGACTCATTGTAGTTTTTGGTGAGAGTGTGTTGCACGGTTCTCAAAACCCATGCCCTATTTCAAACCACAATTTGATATTTCCGAGCTGTATCTCAAAATGTGCGCGCTATTTGTACACCCTTTCCCCAGTTTTGTACCCTATTTCGAACCAGCATAATTAGTACTACCCTTTTCAAGCGGTTCTTACTCTTTGCAACTGCCATGCGTATTACGTCAAGCTCAAACTTGCATTCTAAGTGTGCTTAAGCAGCGGGCAGGCCAAAACGAAAAACAAAATTTATTCCCTATTCTACACCAAAAAGACAAAAACTAAGCCTTATTTCAGACTAACAAGCTTGAAAACGACACCATTTGGGGCGGTGGCTGTCATGTGAAGGCGCGAGAAAAATGAACCTCTGGAAGCTGTGTCATTTTTTCGGCATTTCTTGCACCATTACTTGCGCTTTATGATCTAATCGATGAACAAATATTACCTGGTATACTGTGCACATCAGAGAATGGGAATCAGGGGGCGGAACTAGGTAAAAATCTGATCGGTTTCGAAACGTACAAAATGCAAACTTTTGGGGAGTTGGGGGCCATGCTCCCTGAAAAAAGAATATGAGAAATTTGTCTCAGCAAAATAGGACTTTCTGCCATTTCAGGAGGCTGAGAACTAAATTTTAACATTTTTCGGGCCTGGGAATTGAAGTGAGTCTTTGTAGTCTGATTGACTTGGTAATTTTATCTGATGCTTTTTTTGACTCACCGATAACATGTTGGAGTCATTTGCGTCTACTACCTGTCGTGAATTTACTTTATGAGTTTGTATGCTCACGGCTGGCAGCCAACTAAGTATTTTAAATATTTAGTTGGCCCAAGGTTATACTCTGTTTTGCCTGTGCCGCCAACTTTAATAGCGCATCGAGGGATTTTAATTGAAATTTTGGCTGTAACTGTTCACCCGGGGCTCTTAATCACACTAAAAGCAGATTCAAGCTTTCTCGACTGTAAATGATATTATACAACTAACATGCCAAGGGGATTTAATGATGTGACCTTTGCTAGAGAATAAGAATCTGTTCGCGGATGGACAAATAGGATGATGGAAACTGCTCCTAACTTGATGGAGGGACCTTCTTGCTCCCTCTGATCCTATTTCAAAGCCCCGTACGTAGAGACCAAAATTTGTGATACCTTCAGACCAACTCCTTGAAATTCGTAGCACACGTGTGTTGTTTCATATCACACACTTATTCTGGACCAAAGGGACAAATTCAAAACGAGACACCAACCCCTCCCCCCCACCCACCAGGGGAGCTAGGGTGGACATATATCTATGTGAGTTTACAGACACTTTACATCGCACATCAAATCAGTGGAAACTTCGATACTCGTCTGATCCGTGTTCAATCTTGCAGGGCATTGGATCAGCAGGCGGGTCAGCGTGTCCTAGAGGTATGTACATGCTTATTTTTGAATTTATTCCTGGGGTCGAAATGTGCTGCACGGTTCTCAAATCCCTGACCCTATTTTGGACCAAACTTTTTATTTTGTTTCCGTACCCTTTCCAGGACCTGTCCGCAGAACTTGTAACCCAACCGATGCTTTTTTGAATTAAGACTCAGCTCTCTATTTGCAAACATACTTTCGTTCACAGCAGTTTTGTTTTACCAAAGAATTTTATAATACTGCATACAATCAGTGCTGGATGGGTATGGTAACATAAATAATACTAACTTTGAAGGAAACAAGATTGTGACTTGCCAGTTTTTACACAGCGCTAAATTATGGTTAACTTAGCTAAACTTTGATAAATTTACCAAGAATCAAAGTCTCCAGTGACTTGAAAACTTATACCTGAGTCAATAACACAAGATCTGACTCTCTAGTTCTTTTCCCCTTCCGTGCGTGACAGGGCCTCCTGGCGAAAGGGGTCGCAAAGGTCGCAAGGGCAATGCCGGGCCTCAGGGAAAGCCTGGAAGAAGGGGCCTGCCAGGTGCTCAGGGACGAAGAGGGCCCCCGGGGCCTCCTGGGAAAGCTTTCTCACGAAATGCGTCTGCTATCATGGAGAAGTTTGGTAAGGGACAGGATATTTTACAGTGCTGTTATCTATAGAAAACACCGCATCGAATTGTTATGCTGACATAATGAGATGGAGAGTAGTTAAAATCTGTGACATAAACGGACAAAAAGACGGACATAGATTAGATAAGAATAATAATAGAGAGAGTGAAAGTGACTTTTGTAGGTAAACTCCCTAAAAGGGGACACCACTGTAAAGTGGACACTCCTAATGGCGTCAGAAGACGAAATAACAAAATATTTTGGTTAAAAAAGTTAGGAAATATTTGGTTGAATAATACACTTGATCTGCACTCACAAGGCTTCATAGTCCTTTGGGTGACCAAACGGGAAATAATTTGTCTACATTTTTTGAAGTCACCTCAGATTAGACCCAAGTGGATGGCCAAAACGATACGCTAGTTGAACAAGTCCAAAATCTGTGTCGGTTTGCGAGTCCGTTTGGCCTGATATTTATAAATTATATTTCTTTCTTTGAACAGAGATTCCAAGAATAGTCGCCAGACTCCCATCGGTCCTCGTTGCCATGGAGAATCACAACGTGACGGTGCCTTGCAACATTTCCGGATTTCCAAAACCGGACGTGACGTGGTACAAAACAGGAAGTCCGATGCCGAAAGAAAATTACAACTCTGAGACCGGGATACTCAAGCTGTGGAAAGTTCAGTACACAGACAGAGGCTTGTACAAATGCCACGGAAAGAACTTCCTGGGACAAACGAGTTTCACTGTAAAAGTTGTTGTTCATGGTAAGAAACATTCTTCTCAGAAAAAAAGGATAAACAGTGATTTAAAAACTGAGATCAGAAAGATTGATGGGCAAGGATGTGTTAACAATTTGTCCACTTTCTGATCGCAGTTATCCCGAGGTTTACCACAATGCCAACAACTTATCTGACTGGATATAAGACATGGGACACGACCTTTTCGTGCGATATTTTTGGTTTCCCGGCTCCAAAGATTGACTGGAAGAGACCGTTGCTTCCAATGCCCCCTGGACGTACGGTGCAAGCCGGGAAACATCTTGTCATCAAACAGGTAATTGCTTCGCGCAATTTGTTAATCTATTGTTACCCTGCAGTAGCTTGCCGCGTTTATGTCCCCATAATCGCAAAAACAGTAGGAGTATATGAAAAAAATTGATGTTAGTAGTAACGATAGTGATAAAGTAATAATAGAAAGATAATAATGATAAAGATAGATACATAAATCACCTTAGTTTATATACAGGGTAGGTAATATTTAGCTCTCAATGAACTCTTGGGGTCGTTTAGTGGAAGGCTTGTAGAAAGTGAATAGGTTCGGAAGGGGGAAGCCGTTGGAGTTGCTTCCCCGGATGAAAACTCTCCCTACTACTGCAAGCCATAGGATATGAACCTATGACCTACTGCAAAAACAGTAATCACAAAAACAGTAAGAGCATATGAAAAAATGATGTTAGTAGTAACGATAGTGATAAAGTAATAATAAAAAGAAAATGATGATAAAAATAGATACATAAACCGCCTTTATTACGTTGAGCAGGGGAAAACCGTTTGAGTTACCCTCCTTCCTACTACTGCCGGCCATAGAAATTGAAACCACGATCTCCACCACCAATGGTTTGATTTATGATGATAAATGATGTTGTCTTGTAATTATTAGACCACTACAGCAGACAGAGGACCTTACCAATGCAGAGGAACAAATCCATTGGGATCTGTTTTTTCCATCATCGTCTTATTAGACGTTGTATCTGTGTGTAAGTACATATATCTTATCTGTATATATCTCTTTACAATTTGAACAAACGAGTAAAAATAACAGCTGCCGTACTAAACAAATCCAAATCCTAGTAACGTGCAAGTACCTTCACTGTTTGGCGTCCTTCGAGCTAGGGCTATATAAAAGTAAGGAAATATATATATCTCAGTTTACGAGATGTATGTATCAGAAATTGCATTTCACGCACAATTATGCGTCCATATAGACCAGAGTGCACTGCCCAAATGCAATATTTATGTGTGTGTGTGTGTGTGTGTGTGTGTGTGTGTGTGTGTGCGTGTAGAAATATATGGGTGAATGAGTAATTTATGTATACTCATGTATGTCTATTGCGTATGTACATGTGTCTATACGTATTATGATCTAGTGTCTATGTGTCTATCTTTGTGTATGTATGGACATCTGAAATATATGTACTGCAAGCCAGTCCATTCTAATTTTCAATTACAGTAAGAAATCAGGACTTCTAGGCGGTCTGGGACGCAGGTGTGTAGACAAGTCCACCATTCAACTTTAACTCTTTATTTTGTGTCATAACAGCACCTCCCATAGTAACTGTTGCTCTGCCACGCGTTGTTCGCGTGCATCCGCTGGACAGCGTTCGATTGACGTGTGCCGCACGTGGCTCGCCGACTCCGAGTGTGGAGTGGTTTAAGAACGGAAAACCTCTGAGTCTGAATCAAATTCAAGAGGGCAAGGAAGGTAAAAGCGAGCTGGTATTTGAAAAGTTTCAACCCAGCGATCAGGGAACATACAAGTGCTTCTTCAAGAACTACGAGAATGGAACCGCGGAAACAACTAGCAAAGTCGGTGAGTAAAAATGTCGAACAGTATTTTAATAAGGAATAAGACGTAAAATACGGAATGTCTCAGTATGGAATTTCATCATGTATTTAATTATCTTGAAGATAGTCTGGAGCCAATTCAATAAAACTTTACAAGAGTATTTGACAAATTGGACCAAATTTTCCTGTACGTTAAAACGCCCTTTATTTCAACACAATGGGTAAATGTTGTTGCAGATCTGTACTCGTAACATTTTACAAACTTTCATCTAGGTAATGTCCGTTTACAGTGATAAACTCGCCGTCACTAGCTTTAACAGCTAAAGTTTAGTGTTTAGTGCTACACGTCCAAGGGGCGACCCCCCCCCCCCTCCCCTCCCCTCCCCTCCCCTCCCCAAGTACGACAAGGAGAGTTAGCTTATTTCTTTTTCCCTCAGAACTTATTGGTTGTGGGGACCCAGGTGTTCCTGACAACGGCTATAGGATTGGGAACGAGTTCCGGTCGGGTAAGGTGGTGATGTTTGCCTGTGACCCAGGCTTCCACCTCGATGGGCCGTCAATGCGACTGTGTCTGGCCGAGGGGAATTGGAGCAACGTCATACCTACGTGTAAGTTGAGTTCACTAGAAATCTATATTATGCACGAAGAGGCAGTAAACGCCAGTCTAGTAAACTAAACTCCAGTCTTTGTTAGAGAAACGTTCTTGGGATACTCTCCAAATTAGACGATACATTCACAAGCTTTCGATTTTTTACGAGATAACAGTCTCGTAGCTGATTATCTCTTATCACTTTACCTTTATCTGAGCGAACTATCAAATGCCAAATTCTCCGCACTGCAAGATATATCAGTTATGATGACAGACTGAGCGAGAAAAAATTGAAGTTGATTGAGTGTCCAAACCTGTCTTATTTTATAGTAATTCTCCCGACCATTGAGGATTGACATCTTGTTGAATCAACTTTCACTTGAGCAAACTACCAATTGAAAGAGATTGAAGTTGATCAAAATGTTTGAATTTTATTACAGGTCGTCGTCACCTGCTTGATTACTCCAGGATATTGAAGAACAACAGGGATTACGTGGAGCTGTTGCATAAATGGCTGTCGTCTGTTGTGGCGGTACCGTCCGGATGGAAGCTTTATTACAGAGCCACCTCTCACGGATGGAGTGCAGGAACCTTCCACTCCAGATGTGACAACATTGGTCCCACCATCACCTTCATCAGAGTTGGGGAATATATCTTTGGTGGATTCACGGACAAGGACTGGTGTAAGTACACTTAAAGGAAGTGAGCATTGTCATATACACCATAGGGATATACTTTTACTAACACAAGTAGAAAATGAAACAACAGATTCGCTCGCGGCAATGGGTGATTGGCATTTGATGTGAGGTGGGCTTGGCACTGGGTCGAAGTCTAAGACCACCAAAGACAGCCAGGTCGACAGTATTCTTGAAGGGACTGTCAAAGGGTAAACATGTAGTGCGGGCGTGTGATAGTAATTGTAGTGTTGAAGTAATGTAATGGTGTTTGGTGTATTGAAAAAGGGGTGAAATACATTAAAATAGAAAGGAAATATATTTTTTACTACTACTGTATGAGAGGATACTAGGTGAAAGCTAATATGCAGTTAAACTGTAAAGAAATGTGAAAATGAAAATCAATTGGTTGTAGGAGAATACACACAAAGAACTAACGAGGAAATACAACAATAAAGAAAGAGGCGTAAAAATATAGGAACGGTAAGGTAAGGGGTTTTAGAGAGCGCGGTAAACGTACAGAGTAGCAGCTAAAAAGTTCAAATTGACTGTGCGTCTTCAGGGGCAAAGAACAGTCGAGCAGAGATGTTTGTAGCCTCAGGTACCAGGTCAGTGCCCCACGTCGAATTCTCGCGGAAACCGGACACAAAGTGGGAAATTATATTCTCCTAATGAGTTGATGTTACACATTTAATTCCACGGAACTGCCTCACTGTAGGAGAAATGTTTCATTGTTTCACGTTTACGTTCAGACAAGTTTCATTGAAGCTTTAACAGTAAGTGTATCGTGGCTAAATAAAGTATAGTAAGTAGTGACTTGTACGGTCGTTGTACGTAGAAGCCCAAGTGTCTTTAGGTGTTGGCACACTAGGGGTCGTGTAGCAGGAACATGTAGCAGCGACAAAATTGGGTTCCGTTCATACGCAGGGTTATATAGCAGGAACATGTCGCAGAGACATGTAGCAATGACGATATCGGGTTTTGTTCACACACAGGGTTTTGTAGCAGGAACATGTAGCGGCGACATGTAGCAGGGACAAAATCACAACATGTACATAGACAAGAAAATGTAGATGGAACATGAGGCGTCGACCTGTTTCCTCGTCTGAACATGTGCCGGCATCTTTAGGTTATGTGCGTGTATTTGGGTAGTTTTGCTAAAACCGTTAGAATAATAGCCCAATGTGTAAAATATACCTGTAAATGTTAATTGAATTGGTCCCTGATGACGTCAGCGTCCTCTTACTTTGCTGCCGCAGATTCTGTCGGATCATCCACCAGTTCCACCAACTCCTTCATCTTCTCCTTCAAGAACCGTGACGGACTAAGTCCGTTTATGCTCAAGATCAAGAGGGCACAATATGCCATATATGGAGACAGTAGCCTTGGCCCGACTTTTGGCTATGGCTGGGACATTTACATAGCAAACAACGCGGGCTCAAACACAAACTCCTACACAAACCTCGGTCATTCGTACATGCTGCCGTCTGGATATCGTTACGGTCAGACGGAAACCAAAAGACTGTTGGCTGGATCGTATAAATTCCAACCAGATGAAGTTGAAGTATTCTACCAGACAAAGTTGTCAAATGTTTGACCTTTGAATTGAAGGTCGACAATAGAAAAGAATCAGCCCTGTGAAAATTTCCTTTGCTTTAAATCTAGTCTGCGTTGTAAGCGTTTCCCCTCGACGGCTTTTTCCGTTTTCGGTCGCACAAAAATTGGGGCGAGGGGGGAGGGGGAGGAGGAGGAGAAGTAAACTCCTCCCCCTCCCCCTCCCCCCTCGACGTCCTTTTTGTGCTCCCCCATTTTTCACGCGGTCAAAATTTGAAAACGTCTTTCTCGCAGAAAGCTACGCAGGATAAGTCTTTTATTGTTATCTCAAGCATAGTCCAGCGCAGGAATGTTTTGACCGTCAGTAAAGTTTGACAATTTTTATCCATGCAACCACAAGCGACCCAAGCTGATTGACTGTGTGACGTCACGGTTGATTTTTATAAGCAAATATATGGGAGATTTTAGTCGATCGATCACTCAAAAAATATTGCGAGAATAAAGCTTAGACTTGCTAACCTTGTTGTTGTGGTAGTTTTCTTGCTGCTCTAGCGATTTCAGCGTGTTTCGCTGAATTTGTCCTCTCTATCAGAAATTCTTCACCAACGTAAGAACCGGTGGTTTGAAGCTTGACGAAGTAACAAACAAAATCTGGCATATGCGTATGAATGATAAAAAAAAAAGAAAAAAAAACGAACAGAGCCGAGACGTGAACCTGGACTCTCCGCCGTAGGAGTTGAACTTCTTACCAACTGAGCTGTTGCTTCATTATGATTTAAAATGTTCAAATTTATATATTTATACAAATAGCGAGTCTAGTGCATAAGCAGGAACACTTACCAATAGTTCGTTTCTCACTCAATTCTGTGCCGCCAAACTGTTTGTCATTCATTAAGCGTCTTATAAGTGTCATTTCCTGAAAGTCTGCGTTCTTGTGGTTTCCTGTGGGCGACGCTACATAGTAGAGAAAACGTAGACTTTAACAAACTCTTACGCCTCGGGAACGCATAAAATTAACTCATTAACGCACTAAAGTCCGTGTTCCCTTCTATGCAGGGTCGCCCACAAGTAACCTCAAGAACGCAGACTTTGATGGAAGAATACTACTGATATGCTAAATGAATGACAGAGGTTTTACGTCTGTTGCTTGCGTACAAGAAGAGCAAAGCGCAAAATTGCTCTAACTACTCAATTGAGAGCGTCCAAAACATTGGAAATTTTTATTGCTCAAACACGAAAATTGCGAATAGTTCGTTTCTCACTTAATTCTTTGCCGCCAAACTGTTTGTCATTCATTAAGCGTCTTATAAGTGTCCTTTCCTGAAAGTCTGCGTTCTTGTGGTTTCCTGTGGGTGACGCTACATAGTAGTGAAAACGTAGACTTTAACAAACTCTTACGCCTCAGGAACGCATAAAATCAGCTCATTAACGCACTAAAGTCCGTGTTCCCTTCTATGCAGGGTCGCCCACAAGTAACCTCAAGAACGCAGACTTTGATGGAAGAATACTACTGATATGCTAAATGAATGACAGAGGTTTTACGTCTGTTGCTTCCGTACAAGAAGAGCAAAGCGCAAAATTGCGTGTTTGAGCAATAAAAATTTCCAATGTTTTGGACGCTCTCAATTGGGTAGTTAGAGCAATTTTGCGCTTGGCTCTTCTTGTACGCAAGCAACAGACGTAAAACCTCTGTCATTCATTTCGCATATCAGTAGTATTCTTCCATCAAAGTCTGCGTTCTTGAGGTTACTTGTGAGCGACGCTGCATAGAGGTGCAGCACGGACTTTGGCGCGTTAATGAGCTGATTTTATGCGTTTCTGAGCTATAAGAGCTTAGAGTGGAGGGGAATACAAATTTGGTTATAATTTGGCCAAAACGTAACCGATTTAATTGCGGATTCTTTCCTCGCACGTCTCTATAGCTTGCCCAACGGTTTGTAAAATCTCTTGGAAAAAATAATTTTGAGGGATACAAGTAATTTTGAAAATTAAAAAGTACCAAAATTTTTGACCCTCCAGCTACCTTATTATCGAATTCCTATTGTTTGAATAAACAATCGTTGTTTCTGAAGCTCTCAGTGCGTCTCATGCAAAGTGCTTTACAGGAAAGATGTATCTATCAACTATGAACACAAGGAAAGAAACCACGATTAAAAAGGTCAAGTTTCCGCCGAGATATAATCAATCTACTTTCGCTCCATAGTAAGCTCTTATAACTCACATTTACATAATATTACGCAAGTTTCTATTAAGTGTACGTTTTCTCTACTATGTAGCGCCACTCACAGGAAACCACAAGAGCGCAGACTTTCAGGAAAGAACACCTATAAGACGCTTAATGAATGACAATCAGTTTGTCGGCAAAGAATTGAGCGAGAAACGAACTATTCGCTATTTTCGTCTATTAGCAAAGAAAAAGTTCAATGTTTCGGGCGCTCTCAATTGGGTAGTTAGAACAATTTTGCGCACTACTCTTCTTGTACAGAAGCAACAGACGTAAAACGTCTGTCATTCACTTAGAATATCAATAGTATTCTTCCATCAAAGTCTGCGTTCTTGAGGTTACTTGTGAGCGACGCGGCATAGAGGTGCAGCACGGACTTTGGCGCGTTAATGAGCTGATTTTATGCGTTCCTGAGCTATAAGAGCTTAGAGTGGAGGGGAATACAAATTTGGTTATAATTTGGCCGAAACGTAACCGATTTAATTGCGGATTGTTTCCTCGCACGTCTCTATAGCTTGCCCAACGTTTTGTAAAATCTCTTGGAAAAAATAATTTTGAGGGATACAAGAAATTTTGAAAATTAAAAAGTACCAAAATTTTTGACCCTCCAGCTACCTTATTATCGAATTCCTATTGTTTGAATAAACAATCGTTGTTTCTGAAGCTCTCAGTGCGTCTCATGCAAAGTGCTTTACAGGAAAGATGTATCTCTCAACGATGTACACAAGGAAAGAAACCACGATTAAAAAGGTCAAGTTTCCGCCGAGATATAATCAATCTACTTTCGCTCCATAGTAAGCTCTTATAGCTCACATTTACATAAT
Source organism: Plumapathes pennacea (assembly GCA_964036295.1). NCBI lineage: Eukaryota > Metazoa > Cnidaria > Anthozoa > Antipatharia > Myriopathidae > Plumapathes > Plumapathes pennacea. Next base: position 890,675 of record OZ038473.1, read on the forward strand.
ATTACGCAAGTTTCATTTAAGTGTACGTTTTCTCTACTATGTAGCGCCACTCACAGGAAACCACAAGAGCGCAGACTTTCAGGAAAGAACACCTATAAGACGCTTAATGAATGACCATCAGTTTGTCGGCAAAGAATTGAGCGAGAAACGAACTGTTCGTTATTTTCGTCTATTAGCAAAGAAAAAGTTCAATGTTTCGGGCGCTCTCAATTGGGTAGTTAGAACAATTTTGCGCACTACTCTTCTTGTACAGAAGCAACAGACGTAAAACGTCTGTCATTCACTTAGAATATCAATAGTATTCTTCTATGAAAGTCTGCATTCTTGAGGTTACTTGACTTCTGTACAAGAAGAGTAGTGCGCAAAATTGTTCTAACTACCCAATTGAGAGCGACAGACGTAAAACGTCTGTCATTCACTTAGAATATCAATAGTATTCTTCTATGAAAGTCTGCATTCTTGAGGTTACTTGACTTCTGTACAAGAAGAGTACTGCGCAAAATTGTTCTAACTACCCAATTGAGAGCGCCCGAAACATTGAACTTTTTCTTTGCTAATAGACGAAAATGACGAACAGTTCGTTTCTCGTTCAATTCTTTGCCGACAAACTGATGGTCATTCATTAAGCGTCTTATAGGTGTTCTTTCCTGAAAGTATGCGCTCTTGTGGTTTCCTGTGAGTGGCGCTACATAGTAGAGAAAACGTACACTTAAATGAAACTTGCGTAATATTATGTAAATGTGAGCTATAAGAGCTTACTATGGAGCGAAAGTAGATTGATTATATCTCGGCGGAAACTTGACCTTTTTAATCGTGGTTTCTTTCCTTGTGTACATCGTTGAGAGATACATCTTTCCTGTAAAGCACTTTGCATGAGACGCACTGAGAGCTTCAGAAACAACGATTGTTTATTCAAACAATAGGAATTCGATAATAAGGTAGCTGGAGGGTCAAAAATTTTGGTACTTTTTAATTTTCAAAATTTCTTGTATCCCTCAAAATTATTTTTTCCAAGAGATTTTACAAAACGTTGGGCAAGCTAAAGAGACGTGCGAGGAAACAATCCGCAATTAAATCGGTTACGTTTCGGCCAAATTATAACCAAATTTGTATTCCCCTCCACTCTAAGCTCTTATAGCTCAGGAACGCATAAAATCAGCTCATTAACGCGCCAAAGTCCGTGCTGCACCTCTATGCCGCGTCGCTCACAAGTAACCTCAAGAACGCAGACTTTGATGGAAGAATACTATTGATATTCTAAGTGAATGACAGACGTTTTACGTCTGTTGCTTCTGTACAAGAAGAGTAGTGCGCAAAATTGTTCTAACTACCCAATTGAGAGCGCCCGAAACATTGAACTTTTTCTTTGCTAATAAACGAAAATAGCGAATAGTTCGTTTCTCGCTCAATTCTTTGCCGACAAACTGATTGTCATTCATTAAGCGTCTTATAGGTGTTCTTTCCTGAAAGTCTGCGCTCTTGTGGTTTCCTGTGAGTGGCGCTACATAGTAGAGAAAACGTACACTTAATAGAAACTTGCGTAATATTATGTAAATGTGAGTTATAAGAGCTTACTATGGAGCGAAAGTAGATTGATTATATCTCGGCGGAAACTTGACCTTTTTAATCGTGGTTTCTTTCCTTGTGTTCATAGTTGATAGATACATCTTTCCTGTAAAGCACTTTGCATGAGACGCACTGAGAGCTTCAGAAACAACGATTGTTTATTCAAACAATAGGAATTCGATAATAAGGTAGCTGGAGGGTCAAAAATTTTGGTACTTTTTAATTTTCAAAATTACTTGTATCCCTCAAAATTATTTTTTCCAAGAGATTTTACAAACCGTTGGGCAAGCTATAGAGACGTGCGAGGAAACAATCCGCGATTAAATCGGTCACGTTTCGGCCAAATTATAACCAAATTTGTATTCCCCTCCACTCTAAGCTCTTATAGCTCAGAAACGCATAAAATCAGCTCATTAACGCGCCAAAGTCCGCGCTGCACCTCTATGCAGCGTCGCTCACAAGTAACCTCAAGAACGCAGACTTTGATGGAAGAATACTACTGATATGCTAAATGATTGACAGAGGTTTTACGTCTGTTGCTTGCGTACAAGAAGAGCCAAGCGCAAAATTGCTCTAACTACCCAATTGAGAGCGCCCAAAACATTGGAAATTTTTATTGCTCAAACACGAAAATTGCGAATAGTTCGTTTCTCACTCAATTCTTTGCCGCCAAACTGTTTGTCATTCATTAAGCGTCTTATGCGTGTCCTTTCCTGAAAGTCTGCGTTCTTGTGGTGTCCTGTGGGCGACGCTACATAGTAGTGAAAACGTGGACTTTAACAAACTCTTACGCCTCAGGAACGCATAAAATCAGCTCATTAACGCACTAAAGTCCGTGTTCCCTTCTATGCAGGGTCGCCCACAAGTAACCTCAAGAACGCATACTTTGATGGAAGAATACTACTGATATGCTAAATGAATGACAGAGGTTTTACGTCTGTTGCTTGCGTACAAGAAGAGCAAAGCTCAAAATTGCTCTAACTACTCAATTGAGAGCGTCCAAAACATTGGAAATTTTTATTGCTCAAACACAAAAATTGCGAATAGTTCGTTTCTCACTTAATTCTTTGCCGCCAAACTGTTTGTCATTCATTAAGCGTCTTATGCGTGTCCTTTCCTGAAAGTCTGCGTTCTTGTGGTGTCCTGTGGGCGACGCTACATAGTTGTGAAAACGTGGACTTTAACAAACTCTTACGCCTCAGGAACGCATAAAATCAGCTCATTAACGCACTAAAGTCCGTGTTCCCTTCTATGCAGGGTCGCCCACAAGTAACCTCAAGAACGCAGACTTTGATGGAAGAATACTACTGATATGCTAAATGAATGACAGAGGTTTTACGTCTGTTGCTTGCGTACAAGAAGAGCAAAGCTCAAAATTGCTCTAACTACTCAATTGAGAGCGTCCAAAACATTGGAAATTTTTATTGCTCAAACACAAAAATTGCGAATAGTTCGTTTCTCACTTAATTCTTTGCCGCCAAACTGTTTGTCATTCATTAAGCGTCTTATGCGTGTCCTTTCCTGAAAGTCTGCGTTCTTGTGGTGTCCTGTGGGCGACGCTACATAGTTGTGAAAACGTGGACTTTAACAAACTCTTACGCCTCAGGAACGCATAAAATCAGCTCATTAACGCACTAAAGTCCGTGTTCCCTTCTATGCAGGGTCGCCCACAAGTAACCTCAAGAACGCAGACTTTGATGGAAGAATACTACTGATATGCTAAATGAATGACAGAGGTTTTACGTCTGTTGCTTGCGTACAAGAAGAGCAAAGCGCAAAATTGCTCTAACTACTCAATTGAGAGCGTCCAAAACATTGGAAATTTTTATTGCTCAAACACGAAAATTGCGAATAGTTCGTTTCTCACTTAATTCTTTGCCGCCAAACTGTTTGTCATTCATTAAGCGTCTTATGCGTGTCCTTTCCTGAAAGTCTGCGCTCTTGTGGTGTCCTGTGGGCGACGCTACATAGTAGTGAAAACGTAGACTTTAACAAACTCTTACGCCTCAGGAACGCATAAAATCAGCTCATTAACGCACTAAAGTCCGTGTTCCCTTCTATGCAGGGTCGCCCACAAGTAACCTCAAGAACGCAGACTTTGATGGAAGAATACTATTGATATTCTAAGTGAATGACAGACGTTTTACGTCTGTTGCTTCTGTACAAGAAGAGTAGTGCGCAAAATTGCTCTAACTACCCAATTGAGAGCGCCCGAAACATTGAACTTTTTCTTTGCTAATAGACGAAAATAGCGAATAGTTCGTTTCTCGCTCAATTCTTTGCCGACAAACTGATTGTCATTCATTAAGCGTCTTATAGGTGTTCTTTCCTGAAAGTCTGCGCTCTTGTGGTTTCCTGTGAGTGGCGCTACATAGTAGAGAAAACGTACACTTAATAGAAACTTGCGAAATATTATGTAAATGTGAGTTATAAGAGCTTACTATGGAGCGAAAGTAGATTGATTATATCTCGGCGGAAACTTGACCTTTTTAATCGTGGTTTCTTTCCTTGTGTTCATAGTTGATAGATACATCTTTCCTGTAAAGCACTTTGCATGAGACGCACTGAGAGCTTCAGAAACAACGATTGTTTATTCAAACAATAGGAATTCGATAATAAGGTAGCTGGAGGGTCAAAAATTTTGGTACTTTTTAATTTTCAAAATTACTTGTATCCCTCAAAATTATTTTTTCCAAGAGATTTTACAAACCGTTGGGCAAGCTATAGAGACGTGCGAGGAAACAATCCGCGATTAAATCGGTCACGTTTTGGCCAAATTATAGCCAAATTTGTATTCCCCTCCACTCTAAGCTCTTATAGCTCAGAAACGCATAAAATCAGCTCATTAACGCGCCAAAGTCCGTGCTGCACCTCTATGCAGCGTCGCTCACAAGTAACCTCAAGAACGCAGACTTTGATGGAAGAATACTACTGATATGCTAAATGAATGACAGAGGTTTTACGTCTGTTGCTTGCGTACAAGAAGAGCAAAGCGCAAAATTGCTCTAACTACCCAATTGAGAGCGTCCAAAACATTGGAAATTTTTATTGCTCAAACACGAAAATTGCGAATAGTTCGTTTCTCACTCAATTCTTTGCCGCCAAACTGTTTGCCATTCATTAAGCGTCTTATAAGTGTCCTTTCCTGAAAGTCTGCGTTCTTGTGGTACCCTGTGGGCGCGCTACATAGTAGTGAAAACGTAGACTTTAACAAACTCTTACGCCTCAGGAACGCATAAAATCAGCTCATTAACGCACCAAAGTCCGTGTTCCCTTCTATGCAGGGTCGCCCACAAGTAACCTCAAGAACGCAGACTTTGATGGAAGAATACTACTGATATGCAAAATGAATGACAGAGGTTTTACGTCTGTTGCTTGCGTACAAGAAGAGCAAAGCGCAAAATTGCTCTAACTACCCAATTGAGAGCGTCCAAAACATTGAAAATTTTTATTGCTCAAACACGAAAATTGCGAATAGTTCGTTTCTCAATCAATTCTGTGCCGCCAAACTGTTTGTCATTCATTAAGCGTCTTATGCGTGTCCTTTCCTGAAAGTCTGCGTTTTTGTGGTTTCCTGTGGGTGGCGCTACATAGTAGTGAAAACGTAGATTTTAACGTCAAACTCTTACGCCTCAGGAGCGCATAAAATAAGCTCATTAACGCGCCAAAGTCCGCGTTCTCCCTATCTGCAGCGTCGGCCACAAGCAGCCTCAAGAAGGCAGACTTTGATGGAAGAATACTACTGATATGCTAAATGACTGACAGAGGTTTTACGTATGTTGCTTGCGTACAAGAAGAGATCCTTTTCCATATAACATCAAATCTGAAGTTGCTAATTGTCAAAGTGATGCAATGGCGCAGTCGGTAGAACGCCCAGAAACTAAGGCAGAGGTTAGTGGTTCGAACCTTGGTCCTACCTTTTTTCGTTTTTCTCCCACTCATAGGCATGCGCAGTACTCTTTTTATGACGTCATCGATAGTCCAACATGTGAAAGGCGAGCGCTGGCGATAAGGGTAGAATTTGTTCGCTTCTGTGCCAAACTTCAAACCACCGGTTTTTACGCTGAGAGCATGGTGATGAAAATTTATACCTGGGGTGGCGAAGCTGTCTTTGTGGCATATTCTTTCGCGGCTTTGTGACTACGCACATGCTTTATTATTGCTGTTTAGTGTTCTATTTTCCAGTTTTGTAAGCACTCAAAGATGGACCAAGATCCTCAAGCTCAAGATTCAGGAATTCAAGACCCTGCCACCTCTTCTGATGAAGCCCAAGTGTCAAATACAATTTGCTTCAGTCCAGCTCTTCTTACGGACCATTTAAATTACCAAAAACCTTTAAATTGTTCTTTTTTTTTGTACCTGAGCGTTGTAAACTTAGAGAAACGTACCTTCTCCTAGTTCAAATCCCCTTCCACCATGTTTTTCCAGTTCTGTGATATTTTTTCAGTTCTGTGAACTTTATATGGGAGAGTTTTTAGGACAGATTTTTCCGGCTCCTGTTTTCCGGTTTTCCGTGAGTTTTCTTTGGTAGTAGTACAACAAATACAATACTGTTGCTGTGAATTCCTCGCGCTTTCTTTACAGTAAAAAACAAAACCATGCATACTTTCTGCATTTGGCGATGTGATTGAGTAGAAGGAGAAATATAGACTTGTTTTTGTTTCGTTTGTTTTGTTTTTTTTTTTAATGGCGTTTTCTTTTCCGACTTTCCTGGACTTCTTGCCTGTGCATTTCATTTCGGTGACCGTTTATTGTTGGTCGAATCTTGAAAACATCCGCCTGATGTTTTCAAGTTTGAAATCAAAGATGGCGTCCATAACGGCGGTAGATCTGCCGTTATCTGCAATCGCTCGCCGCCGTTGTGGACGCCCTCTTAGGGTGCGTTTCTTTAATGGATTCAAGATCCAAAGTATCCAGTTTTGGATATGATCCAGTGAATCCGTCCTAAGTGTGGATCACAAGGATTCATTATCTGGATTTGGATTTCAGTAAAGGAACAGATAATCTGTTTTTGGATTTGTGATCCGGATTTGGATTTCAAAAAAGAAACACACCCTTTGGATTCACTTGGTACCACCCGGCGATTTTTTTCAAGATTCGACCAAACGCGCGCGCATGCGCACCTCATGACACTGCCTCTTTAAGCTCCCTATCAGGTAATAAGGCGTTGACGACAGCAACGGACATCGGTCAGTCTTAAATGAAGGAAAGGTTACCCCACGACACGATTAAACGAAATGGTGTTCCTGCATGTTCGAAACAGTATACACAAAAAATGCAAACTGGCAAAGAGTTATCGAACGATTATTTTTATAGCAAAAGCAAAAACACCGAGATATTTACAACGTCTGGAGTTTACGTATCCAGATACAGTCAGTGTCATTTCTGGAGCGACTATTTACTTTATTTAGAAATAAATTATAGAAATAATTGACTATATATACCTTACACTATCTTCCACACACTATCTATAAGTTATCCTACTAACTAAAACTAAATAGTAAAAACCCAATTCACCTAACGCTTTTCATCAATTCAGAAACTGTATCCTCGCGAATGATCATTACTCACTTTGTCTCAAAATAGGCTTGGTTTGGTTAAATTTTCAGGGGCTCGGGAAATGGTGAACGCTAATTGGTTGGTGCACTCGTGACCAGCACGTGATCAGCTCATGATTAGATTTTTGTACCTGGCTTATTCTTTATAAACTGTAAGTTTAAAATCTTAGGCAGAGCCCCAGGAAATAGAAACAAAGGAATATTTTACTGGAGTGGGTTCCCGGTATGATCACAATAGTGCTTGATGAAACTATTTGGTCTGTAATCAAACGGCAATACCATACGAACAGAAAAACCGACCAACAGCAATACACCAACGCCATCAGATAAAAAGCAACCACACCCACCAACATATAAACCACATTAGCATCGACAAACACAACACACCAGCGGACAAGTCATAGCCACATCACCAACATACAACACACAACACACAACAACCAACATCTTGTATTCACTTACAGCAATCCACACCAAACACAACAACTGCAAAAACATAACCAGCATCCACATCAGCAGACAAAACAACCTGGCACCAACAAACATCTACACCAACAGACAAAATACCAACACTGAAACCAGACAACTGCAGAACACCCAACACTTGAAGGAACCATACCTAACTAGTTTTTATCAAAAGGTACTTGAAAAGCATTAGCTGAATTAGATTTTTTTTTCGTCGGAGAGATATTTTGCTCCGACATTCATTTAAGTGGAAAAATACCTTATATAAATGTCAACAAAAATAGTGACAACTACAGTAATGACAAATTTGAAATTGCTATAGAATTGAATGTAAGAAAAGCGGTGAATGCAGCTTACAGTAATATTATGTCTAGAAAAGCATGCGATTACAGCTCCCAATAGAGAAACGCCAAGAGCGAGAACAACTTCACTTAGGCCTGTTTCAAACGTCGAACTTCACATGCGTCGAATATAATGCAAATCAGCTGAAACAACAGCTTTGTTCATTTGCATTGTGTTCGACTCCTGTGAAGTTCGACGTTTTAAACAGCCCTTATTGTAAACCTATTCTAGAAATAATTGTTGAATCACTTGTCATTTAGATTATTTTTATGCTTCGTTTCAGGGTATAGTCATTTGAATTTGGGAACATGTGTCCCTATATTATTGTTCAAAGAATACAAAAACAAAAATGTAAAAAAAACAGCCAAATTTTATGAAACAAATGCATCCTAGCACTGTCCAACAGGAAGTTGCAAACACCGCGGGAAAATACGTCACTTCCTGTGGTCACCTTTCGTCGCCATTACTAAGTAACTCGATCTAACTCGAGGTAAAATTTCACCTCGTGAGTAAGCCCCGACTTTCTTGTGCACAACTAGAAAATGCATTGAACTAACTAATAGTTGTATATCGAGGTCTAGTGTATTGCGCTTCTGGCTTGGGTAAGGTTTCAAGGACGTTACACTCAAGTACAAAGTCTGCATTTGAAACCACATTTTTGTGCAATGACCGCTGACTTAAAATAATGTGACCGCACGGTCGAAAAACGTATTTCCGCTGTGTACACGTAACACAGCGCGGGTCGTCGACGTGAACATTCTCCTACAATTTGTGACTATGTCTTAAGGTGAACTTTGCGTCGAAATTCAAATATAGTTTTTCTGTAAAAAGAAAACCAAATAAACATTTTTCAAAGTACATCTCTCATTTGTTCTATGTGCAAAGCCAATATCGTACAGACCTTGATATCCGATATTCTGACTTTCACTGCCGACACGAGTTGCCTCTTTCCAACCGAAGTAACGTCGAATACACGAAACAGTTCACTCCCAAGAGTGATCAACTTCAATTTTCTCCTTCAGTTTCTCACCAGAAATTTCTCATATAGAAAGGAGAACTTGGCTTTTGATATCTTGCTCAGATGATTGAACAATCAATCTGTTTTCAATTCTTACTACATTATCCATACATCTTTCTTAGAAGTTGAGAGAATCTGTGTGTTAAGCTTGGGAGTGGAAGGGTTAATGCTTTAATGGTGAGGTAGAGCCCATGGAAATCATAACGGTGACTCAGAGACCCAACACTGATCCTACATTAAGTACTACAACAGGGTCCTACATTAGGTACTATATTAGGTCCTACATTAAGTACTACAACAGGGCTACACTAGGTACTATATTAGGTCCTACATTAAGTACCACAACAGGGCTACATTAGGTACTATATTAGGTCCTACATTAAGTACTATGACAGGGTCCTACATTAGATACTATATTAGGTTCTACATTAAGTACTACATGTAATACGCTACTTTGCTATTGCTAATACTGACTCGAGAACTGTGGCATGACTGTGAAAGTGGCTCAATAAATGGGACTATGCTATGTACTTATAGTATTGAGCCCCTACAGTGATAACTGGCCGGTGACTACAAATTTGACTAAAGGTAGACACAAGTTAATAGAAGCAGTGGCCCTGAGAAGTTAAGGTCCTGTCACACGAGGGGACATGTCTCCGCGACAGGTTGCCTCGTGTGACACGTGTCGTTTTTACCTCAGTTGTTCTAGTTTTCAGAAGGTTCTACTTCCGTGTGCGTGCCCCGGTGAACATCTAAGCGTGGAGCTGTAGAAACAGGTACGTCGTACTCGCCATCCTCTGCAGGTTTTTCGTGGGTTTCATGGACATGCAAACTATGGCGCCTCAAATCGCCTGAAACGTTCAAGAGTATTAACTTATTAAAACCCTAAAATACATGACTATTAAAAAGAACCGCTCCTCTTAAACCATGAATTTCCGTGAATCCACGAGAAAAAGCCCCCTCGAATTAGTGCCCTTACCGCTTCGAGTAAACGCCCCCTCGACCAAGTCCCCTTCTCTTTTGTTTGTTTTTGCACAAATAGTAAATCGACGAGACGTTTTGTAAACAAGTTGTATGCGTTTGGCAAATTAACTAAACAAAAATTATTACGAACTGTGTCGCAATTAGAACTAAACGAACGGCTTACGTTGTGTTCGAGATGGCCGCCTTAACTCAAATAAGGGCACAACATGAAGCAACCTACATCGAGGACGCGTACAGTCCACCGTGAAAGAAACTTGAAAGTTGAGGGAGAGTCGCAATTAGAACTAAACGAACGGCTTACGTTATAATCGAGATGGCCGCCTTAACTCAAATAAGGGCACAACACGAAGCATCTACATCAAGAACGAGTACAGACCACCGTGAAAGAAACTTGAAAGTTGAGGGAGAGTCTTGGCCCGTCAATGCGCGCGCCGCCTTAAGAAACTGGTATTAGTATTGTCGAATTTCCTTACCTGATCTGTTGAACGCCTTGGGACAACGATCACAGGAAAACGGCCTCTGCTCAGAGTGGGTGACAATGTGTCTGCCAAGCTTACTGGAAGTTGCAAAGGTCTTTGGGCAATGTGGACACTTGTGGGGCTTCTCTCCAGTGTGTATATAGGTGTGTGTCTTCAGGGAGATTGTTGTCGCAAACGTCTTTTGGCAATGCTTACATCGGTAAGGCCTTTCACCTGTACACAAGAAAAGCGATATTGTTACTTGGTGGTAAGTCATTCTTTTGAAATTGAAGTTTCTGCTGCTAACCAACTTGTGACGTACTTCCCTATCGCATTCATTATTGATGAACTAATTTGTAAGCTAAGAATCAAACCTAGGCTTAACTGGGCAGACCGGTGTGCCAATCAATCAGCCATCAAAGAACCGACATGTACTAGCCAGAACTCAGATATGATACAGCAGATAACCAACAACAGACAAAACATGGATCAAACTAAGCGTCAACACAATACTTGAGAATTTGAACGGCAAATTTATAACTGAGAGTCTTTTGGCAAAAAGAAAACTGTTTGTTATCTCAGCACCTGTCAATCCTATTTTAAGATTGGAGCTGAAATATTTCCGATAACGTAGACATACATTTTTGTATAGGGGAGGGGTGGGTGTGTAGAACTTTGCCTAACTCACCAGAATGTATCCGACTGTGCCGTCGAAGATCATTTGAACTGTAAAATGCCTTGGGGCATTCAGGGCATTTGTGTGGCCTTTCCCCTGTGTGCGTATAGATGTGCTGCTGGAGACCAAAGGGGTGTCGAAACGCCTTGTCGCATCTGTTACACTTCCATTTGCGGCAACTCATGTCAGGACATACCCTTTTGATGTGCCGTGCCAGGTAACTCAAGGAGGTGAAAATCTTCCCACATTTGCCACAGGTGTAGCCTTCTGTAAACAACAGAAAAAGTTAAATAATACCTTGTCAACTCCCCAGCTCTCTCCTGCAAACTCTTCTCAATCTCCAGGCGTTACTGTTCGTTCCGGGCAAATTTTTGTTCAGGAGTAAGAACGGAGCGATGCAAAAGCTACGGAGGGGGAAAAGAGAGGGAACTTCATCTCTCTCCCCCACAGTAGCTTTGCCTCGCCTTATTCCCACTCCGTAACAAAAAACAACGGGAACCCGTCTGAAACAAACGGAAAGCCTGGCTACTCAATCTCGTGTATCTGCGCCTTATCCCCTACAAACTCATGTCGATATCCCACTTTAAAACGCTACCGGTAGAACATTTTTCTTTGATAAATGGGAGCATTTTCAAAGCATCACATTGCCACCCGGCAACTTCTGCCCGTATAAATATCGTTCAGATTTGAATTGCGATCAACTGATTTTGATATCCTCGAACTTAGCCTTTCTACTTAATTTCCCCGCTTTTGCCATAAGTGAAATAAGTCAAGGTGACCGACATACTACATGACTGATGCATAGGCCGATTTCCACGGTTGGCTTTCAGCTGACGACTGTCGCAAGCGCACAGTTCTCTTTTGACACGAATCGCATCACGTAAATCAACCCGCGATTTGGTTACGACGTCAAAAAGTCGTGCGATTGTCGCATGGTTTTAAAATCCTGCAACTTTTTGGTGTCGCAGGCGACACACTATACGCTATTAAGTCTGACAGCTGCTTTAAACGTACGACGCAAGGATAAGCATAAGCGCAAGGATAAGCATAGCACAAGCTAGCGACGGTGGAGACATAAACATAAGCATCAAATATGTCCGTTCTTTATGCTTATGTCGCCACTGTCGCTCTCTTGTGCTATGCTTATGCTTGGATCGTACGTGTAAACCAACCTTTAGGGTTGACTAACACAATGCGATTCGTGTCGTAAAAACATCGCATGCGACAGTCGTAGGCAAAAACTGCACCGTGTAAATCGACCTTATCAGAGAAAACAGGCCCAACTAAATTTAAGAAATATATAACGCGTCACCGTGTAATATAGCCTCATCTAAACACGCGGGAAGTTGGGAGAACACGCTAGTAGCGTAAGGAAACCACGAGGCCGCCTAGTGGTTTCCGGCGCTACTCGAGTGTTCTCCCAACTTCCCGCGTGTTTAGATGAGGCTATATTACACGGGAACACGTTATATATTTCTTTTATAAAATAATAAGTCAAGTGAAAAACATCGCGTATCGCGTCAGCGTGTAATATACTCTCATCTAACACGGTTATTTAGCCAATCAGGGCGCGCGTAGTATCATAGTTATTTTATAAACAATATCTCCATGGCAACTGACCTCTTCCTATACTGTTGTACTGAGGATCAACATCAACATCTCCAACTCGAAACATCCCCTTGCTCGTGTAAATCACCTCTTCTTCAGGCTCCTCGGGTGACTCGTCTCCATCCGCCACTTCGGCTCCCTCTGGTACAGCTATACTAAGTAACGTTGTTGCCGCCTGTTGCAGATTGAAGTCAGAGCTCTTGGGAGAGCTTTGCTGCTGTGCAATGGAGTTGCCGCTCATGTTCAACACAGGTGGGGCATTCCCCGATGCTTCTACCTTGTAGGACTGCTTTGCTTCATCCAAGCTGCCAAGGTTACCAACACTACCCTCTTTACGCAGCTCTGCCGATCTTGTCCGTTCACGGACAAATTTTTTGACAGCTTGCTTGGCAGTCAGATGCGCAGTTGAAGACGCCCTGCTTGTGCTCAAGGAGCTGGTCGACTGCGTGGGTAAACTGAGGGAGGGGATATTTGAGTTCCGTAACAGGCCTGAACTTCCTTGTTGATTCTGCACATTACCAGCCAAGCCACTTGTATCACCCGCTACCTTTAATGCAGCACTTGAAGGCACTACTTGAGTTGCTCCTGTAACATGCTCTCTCGGCAAGATGGGCCTTTGGACGCTGGTTGATGTAGTTGCAGCCAGCATCATCCTCGGACCTTTATCAGATGAGTCTGTATTATGGTGGCCAGGAGGAAGCCCCCCTTGCAGTGAATCACACTCATTCCCAGCCGGTATCCCCTGGAAATTCTGGCTTACTCCTGGCACAAGATTCCTAGGAACCCCTCCAAGGGTTTGTGGGCTCGCAAGGTACACAATAGGAGATGGCTTCACATTCCATAACATAGAGGGGCTGCTGGCCCCAACATTACCAATGAGCTCCTCCATTCCTTTCAAGGGCAGTGGCTGGGTAGTGGGCAAGCTGCTGCTTTGAGAGACGAATGTCTTGGCAGGCGTCACTCCAGATGATGAAACAGGCATCGGAGGAAAGCTCAGCAACGGTGGATGACCACCAAACAGCAACGTTTGCACAGGCATTGCGGTAGCTCTTGATGCTACTGTGTTTGCAGCAGTTGCGCCGGCATTGGATGTTGCAGTCAAAAGCAAGGGATTGCAGTTTGTTTGAGGAAAGAGTTGACCCAGAGACGTAAAACTATTTGGAGCCATAGCAAACTGTGGAAGAGCACCCATCAGCGGGGGTAGAGGCATCTGCGGGAACAGGTGGGGCTGTTGCAACCCGAGGCTAGGCAGAGGTGACAATGGGGTGCTGTTCTGTAAAGTTTCAGTTGGTGCCATGGCTTGCAAGCCTGGCCCTTGCATCACAAACGGAGTTGGCTCAACAAGTTGAAGGGCGGTATCTTGCTCAGTGGACTTTGTAACGTTTTCTTCGCCTTTTGGTTGTTCGTCTGTTGTTCCAGAACCTGGATCGTTCGCATCTTGTCTTGACGCTGGGCTCCCTTTGATGCTTACAAGGGTTTCGGCAGCCTCTGAAAGGTTCATTTCTCCAGAAAGCCTGTTGGATCTCCTCTCCTGTGGCAACTGCAAAGCACGGGTCTGAACAGGATGTACCACATCACTCTCTCCTGCCCTTTGACCGCTTCCATCCTCGACAAGTCGACCTTCTGTTGAGCCCATCTGCCTCTCCCATAAAGCTTCCTCTGCATTATTAAGTCCATCGTTTTGGCTTCTCTCACTCCTACTCCTTATAATTGGAGATATGTGTTCCACATCTAGTCCCAAGAAAAAAGTAGCGGCACTTTGAAGAGTGGTTTTACCGTGGTTTGGGCACTTTTTCAGTATCTCAAACAGGTGGTCAAAAACCTTGATCTTTGTCCTTGAAATGTCATCTAAAGTTAGTGACAAGGTCTTTTTGTGTGTCTTCCTTCTCTCATCCTGTGCCGAAATCCTGGTGTCCAAGACTGACGTTTCTTGACTGCCTCTCAACGATAAAGTTTCAACTTTGAGTTTTGCTTTTCTTCTTGAATTTGAGGGCTGCTGAGCATTTCCTAAAGTATGCGGTACTTGCTCAATTCCCGACTTGGTAGAAGTCTGTTTTCTGGAGTTGACACTTTTCTTCCCACCACTATTCTGACTTGAATCATCTTGAACAACTTTTTTCTTGCTTAGCCTCTTCTTTTTCGCTTTGCTTTCATTATCTACTGATTCAGTTTCAGTGCTGTTCTCACTAACACCCTCCTTCTGCTTCGTGTTCTTCCCTTTTTTATAAGTTATGTTCTTATCCAGTCTGTTCTTTGGTTTCATATTTGAATTCTCTTCCTTGTCACCTAGACTCTTCTCCACCCTCTTGCTATCTGCGTCCTTTGAGATGGCAGAGCTTTGCTTTGAGCTAGAGGATTTGGATTTTGAGGCATAATTCTGAAGGTTCTTGGCTATTCTGGTAGATCGTCTATCTGAAATGGTCTTGACTTTGCTCTTACGCATTCTTTCTGCTTCCTGCTCAGATTCTTTGTGTCCTTGTTTAGAGGGCTTTGTACTCTTCGAAGCCCTATCACATGACCTTGCTACTTTCTTCTTAGCAGGCTGCAGACCAGTATCACATGACCCACTGACGTCAGCTGAGCAATTTTCTGCATCCTTCGAGTTCTCCTGTAGCTCTACATTTGCAGTTTGTGAGTGAACTTTTTCACTGTTGCTCCAATTGTTATTCTCATCTTCTACTTCTGCTGCAGGTTTCTTACTTCTAAAAGCAAAGAGAGCAAACAGCAAATCAAATATTTTTAGTACTATCACCTGAATAGTCCAGGGGGGGGGGGGGGGGGTACTCCCATATATTTCCTATATAGGGACGTTCCGCCAGATAGGGTATCATTTTTAGGGTCTTCTGTCTTAAACAGGGTATCAAATTTTACATTTTCGTGTCTTAAACAGGGTTATTTTCCGAAGATTTTTTCCTCTTCCCCTCCCTCCTCAACCACATTTTTGCTCTCGCCATTTTCGCGCGATTTCTTCGTATGTTCCAGTGGAAACGCATGCAACGCAGGCTAACTTATCTAAACTTAGTCTTGAACAGGGTATCAAATTAGAGCACTTTGTCTTAGACAGGGTAGCAAAATTTCCATTTTTGTGTCTTAAATAGGGTCAGGGTTTTATAGAGTCGGCGGAACCCCCCTACCCAAATTCCTATTGAGTACCCCCCTCCCCCCCCCCCCCGGGACTATCACCTGAATAGTCCACTGAGAACTAAACTTCTTTAGTAGAATAACAAACTTCACTTCTTCTCTAAGGCATTTCAACACCCCACCCCACCTGACCTTATTATCAACAAATTCAATTTTGCATGGCACTGAAATGGGAACCTTCAAATTTTAATCATTTCAAATCATCACAATCATCCACTGTTGCAATCTCTTGACCAGAGTAAGAATTGCATCCTTGTATGTTGGCTGGCCGAAAAAAAAAAGTGATTTGTTGTTTATCTTATACCATCAGTGCTCGACATTAAGGTGATTCCATCGAAAATGAAGTTGCAGTGATTTTCTTTTGAAACTTTGCACAATTATTAATTAGCTATAGTACTTGGATAAAATAAAATAAAAAAGGGGGGTTACGGTACTTGTTTCCGCGCTACATGGCTGTGGTTTAGGCCTACTTTGCTATGTGAGAACAATATGGAAAAAATATGAAAAAAGTGCCAGAAGAGAGAATGTAGTATTGTTATTGTGATAACACAACATCAGTACTGTGAAACGCCTAAAGTAGCAAAAAATGAAAAATAAAAAGTTAAAAAATATATCAAGCTAATGATATAATAGGCAATTTGTTCATTTTCACGCTTCCTGTGAAACACCTAGCAACACATCGTAACAGTGATTCAATGGGAATATTTCAAAATTGAGCAGTGAAAATTTATTCAAATTCGGATATGTAATGGAGAGTCTTATTTTCTTAAAATATATTAAATAAAAAAGGGGGGTCACCGCACTCGTTATAACGGCAGCGCTTGCAGATTAGTCTCTACTGGTGTACTAGTGCCCAGGCCCCTCATTGATATGATGGCAACAAAACAGCGTTTCTATCGTTTTCAAAAAGGTTTTCAAGTTCGATTATGTACTAGAAAGCCTTAGGTGTATTTTCATGTCTCCTCTCTGCATTCAGTGTGAACAATTTATGAATTATTGCTTGTTTTGTATCATACGACCAGATTTTCAAAATGGTGGACATTG
Source organism: Plumapathes pennacea (assembly GCA_964036295.1). Taxonomy (NCBI): domain Eukaryota; kingdom Metazoa; phylum Cnidaria; class Anthozoa; order Antipatharia; family Myriopathidae; genus Plumapathes; species Plumapathes pennacea. The sequence goes on from OZ038473.1 coordinate 907,535, forward strand.
CTGACGCGAGCCATAACGCATGAACTAAAACCTCCTGCAAACTCAATCTGAGTTGTAAAAAATGATGAAAAATAAAACATATTTGCATAAAAAATGAAGGAAATTTTGTTCTTGAAAATTTAGTGGTCCTCAATGTCCACTGTCTCGAAAGTGTTATGCGCAGTAAAGATGCGCAATGCAAAACCAGGGAATCACCTTAAGGTTTTAGGTTGGTTGCCCTTCAGACTGTAGATTGACTTCAAGCAATAGAAAGTTTCATAATTTCTAGTTGCCCAGCCCTGAATTTACCTGCCCGACCAAAAGTTTTGGTTCCCCGGGCAAGCGGGCAACCGTTAATGTCGAGTGCTGATCATGTACTGCCCGTCGATTTGGCACTTCTTTAAACTAAAGGTTTTTAAACCAAATCACAGAAGTCACTGTTATTCTAGCCCAAATTAAATATATTTCTTATGTATGACTGAGGCTTTTTGTGCTGTCACAAATATAATATGAAAGTGAGGACATTGGATAGCATAAGATGCTTGCTTACAATTTTTGTGGTGATGCCCTTGCTCAATACAAATTCAAAAGTGTGTTAATTTCACTTTTCATTTTACACAATTGAGCTATTGCACGCAAACAAGGACTTCAAGATAAAACAGAAGCCCACAAATTTTGAAATCATTCCCAAATGTCACAGGATTTTCAAGCAATTCTTTCCCATGGCAATTCATCACTGAATGATTACAGCATAAATTAAGGCTACGCCAGTCAGAGCAATAACTTGTCAAAACTAATAGATGTAGAAAGCCAGACCACATTGGGGTCAATGTATGAAAACTAGATGTTGCTAAGAATTCTGAGCTGATCTTTCAAACATTAGGCCTTCATTGAAGCAAGTCAAAGTTAGCAGAGTCTGTATGTTTACTCAACAAAACTCAATGCTCTGACCTTGCACTTGGCAAAACTTTTCTATACAAGGTGTAGCTGATTGAGTGCAGAATATGTCCTGGGTGTCACCTATTATTGCTTTGGGTTCAAGATGGTCAGCTGACAAGCAATTCTCCCAACAATACTCATACAGTTTGCTCAGAGAGGTTCGGAGAATTGCTCCCCAGATATTCAGGGATAGAGAGTTTATTTGGACTAAGAAATAGTGAAAAGGCTGAACTTACTTCCGTCTTTTCTTGGTAACAGTCTGGGGCTTGCTGTTCACTTCACCCTCCTGTATCAAACACACAAACAAAGTTCACTGTTAATATTACGTCTCATTAGACAATCTTGCTTTGGTCCATCATCTGTGGGCTTTATAAACTGAGTTTTAAATATTCTTCCCAGTCTACAAACTGAGGAGGCCAGCTTTGATCAGGTTTACCTGGGACAATATTTTTCCATATAAATGCTCAGTAAAGCTGTCTCAGGTGAAAGAGTTATCTTGGGTACCCAGGACAATTTTTCTCCATATAAATGGGGCCAAGTTGATAAGTCAGAACAAAGTGTTTGACTGAGCAACTTGCAGTTCCCATCTAGGGAACATAAAATCGAAAGATTAACCACATGTGTGTGTAGCCCAGGGTGTGTTCGATGGATAACTAGCTATCTATAATATATAATCCCCTGATTACCAGGACGACAGCGCAACATTTATCCACAACGCCAAGCGAATCATCCAATACGGTGTACAGTGAACATTCATTTGCAGGATGACATTAAAGTATACAAGTAAAACCAAGAAAATAGATTTCTCAGCAATATTACGTCCACATTACAAGGAAAGAAATCGCGCTGTTGGTTCATTCTTTTGTATCAGTATTGTGTCGTGGCTCAGTGAATCGAGCACGCGATTTTTAAATGCTTCCACAGCACAACAATGAAGATAAGTCAGCTGTTGCTGAACTCGCGATCGATCGGTAAAGAAGGCAGTAAACCAGATCCGATAAATATTTCTCAAGCCTAAAATCAAATTCGGTCTGCAAAGTCAAGTCCATCAACAGAAACGATCTACGAAGTCGGAAGCTGACACACGCCTAGAGAATTTCTCTCCGGACGTAATAGCTCGCACTCGAAATTTGACTTCAGAAGGGCTAGCAATATGCACTGTGCTAAAAGGAAACAGTCAAGTAAAAATAACAACATAAATAAGAGGGAGGAAAAAGGCTACAAGGAAATGCTGGGTTCCAGCCATGGATCACATGGTCAGTGTATATATCGTAACCCAGCTATTTCTCCCTTGTTTAGTTCCGGAATTAGACGAGTTTGTAGTCTTTTATAGCCCTGTTCGACCCTGCCTGACGTCTGCTCCTTAGTAAAAGTAAATTTCTGGGTTCCTGCTGTCGAAAGAACTTGAACACTAAGGAATCTACCTCTTTCCGACCACTGGTCAGCTCGTCATCTGAGCAACAACACGAACACTTCGCCGAGTGCACGCGCTTTCGTCTGCAAAATTGATAAAAACTCCAGTTAAATTTGGCTAATTTACAATGCGAAATCCTCGACAGGTAGTGTACCTTATCCTCAAGCCGCTGTACGCTTCTGCCATCCCCGCTTAGGCTGCTTGGTGTAAAACAATCGTTCGTAATCGCACAACCTCCTCCTTCATCGTGTTTAGATCAGAGTAAACCCTTTGCGTCAGAGAAATCCCGTGGGTGGTACTGCACATGCGCAATGAGAAGTGACAAAACGCATTGTGGGTAATGAATGTGCATTTCCCCGCGAAATCTCTACGATATCAGCTGATTTTTAACGACTTGAGGAAGCTCTCTGCAGGATATCCTTTGAACAGTCTGTGGGCTTTTTTTATGACGTCAGTCGATCGGCTCAGCCGCCAAACGTCAACAAGACTGTTCTGAATTTCTACAGTTATACTACGAGTGATCCAGCGGGAACAATTTACCAGTTTTTAGTGCTGTATTTATAAATAGCGCTGTTCCTGACAGCCAAATTAAAACCATGTTTCATGGTATATGTGGGAGTTTAATTTCGCAAATTGCTTATCAGTTTGCGTTTCACAGAAACAAATTTTTGCAATTTGCATTCAGACTTTTCTGCTGAGAGATAAAAAAAAAAAAAAGGAAAAAAAAAAAAAAGAGAGCTGTTAAAAAATAAAAAAATAAAAAAAAAGAGCTGTAATAATTACTAGTATTTTCATGAAGAGCCAATCCAAGGGCCCTTTGACCCAATAATCTTTTCTGGAAACTTCAAAGCCGCACGGGATCTGGGTACTAACGAAGGTTCGTGCTTCCGGCGTAGTGATCAAGGCAGCAAGGCAAACAAAGTAAGCTATTTTATAGTTCTCCCTGTAATTTATTTACTTACCAACTCACTACCAGCATTTGTATTGTAGATATTCCTTCTCTTTCACGTTCAGTGTAAATGCTATAAATGCGATCAACATATTTTTATCAGTTAGTGCTCCAGGTGAACATGCTGTGGAACCTCCATTAAGCGGACACCCTCGGGATAAGGAAAAGTTTCCTGTGAATGGCGCCCATGAATGGAAGTAATCAATAAAAGGATTATATGAGCGTTTTTTTTTTTTCAGGACAAGGAGAAGTGGGGTGTCCCAAAGTCCACAAAATACAGGAAATTGTTCAATGAATCAATTTATTTCAAGTTGATGGTTAGTACGCAATAGTGATTTAGCACCGTTTCAAGCATTAGCAGTGTGAACCGTTGAATGTCATCTTGAATATTGTGGTTGCACGGTTGTTCAGAGAGATAGACTAACAACTGCTCCTTGTAAAAATGTTTAATGAGTTGCATATGTACATAATTAACTCATTGACTATCTAAAATATATTCAAGATCAGACACCACATACACATCGAATTACAAGCCAAATCATTTTAGAATTGCAGACATATTTCTAGAAAAAAATAAATGGAGGTCGTACGTGTATTAAACAGTTCTTTACAAAATCCACCAATGCTTTTATAAATCCTGTCATTGCAAAAGGTGACTAACAAAATAATGCAAAAACAAGTTGTAAAATTCTCCCAACCACTGTGGCAGATCCAGGGGGGAGGGTCAAGGGGTTCAGTCGAACCCCCTTTGGCTCATCTGCATTAACATGAAACACTGAACTGAATGTTCAGCTCAAAAGCACCTGCTTTCAACAAATCTACTAACCTCTGCTCGAACCTCCCTTCACCGAATCCTAGATCTGCCTTAGAGACCATTCAATAAGGAAATGTTTCAGTGGTGTACGTAACATCGTTTTACTCGTGTGTGAACAGCTAAATTTGCAGCCAAAAGTGTTCACGGCAACTTCTTATCTGGTATCAAATCAGCTTAGTCTCTGTTTTAACTACTTTTTATTATTACGACTCCCGTGCCTTTGGCCAACAAACTGCTGAGTTTTGATCAAAGACTAACAAAAAAGTTTACTAAACACATAGCGAGAGAATAGCTTTAATTCTATTTTCATGCTGAACAACTGGTGTGCCTAATTTGATAGCTTGCTCAGGCAATATCACTCACACAGTACACTGTTCTGTATTTAAATAGAATCATTATAAAAGGCTTGAAGGTAAAAGCAATCCATGCCAGGTTCTTTCAAATTATTTTCCCACATAAAGAAATTAAAAGACAGACATCAAAAGTAAAATATTGCCTTTGATATTACAGTTTCAAGCTAAATGTGTCCTAGAACCTTCATACTTTAGGCTATGACACCCCCTACCCTTAAATAACTACTGATTTTAAAGTATAGTAAACTAGTTTAAACCTAGACACTGTTAAGCATGATTTGCAATAAAAGTTGTCCTGCAAGAAAACCACGTTTTAGTGGCAAGTAGTGGAAGATTCTATAGTTAATGAAAGTATGAGAAGAAATTATTACTTTTAACGGGTTTTTCCAAATAAATAAATATATAATTGTGCATGACAATTACTATTGCAAAGTCAATCAACCAAAAATGCAAAGTAAAAAATAGGCTAAAATCTGTTAAAAAGATGTGACTGTATAAATTGTGTGAAAGTGGTTAAACCTGATAACTTCCTTTATGTACAAAGACTACTGCTGCTCTTGCTTATTAAATGGATCCTCTCAGCCAATTCAATGTTTTCTTTGCACCTGAAAAATGTGTCAAAAATATATTTAAAAGAATTAATAGTAAAAAAGTACTGTACCCACGCATCTCTTTTAGGTGAAATGGTTAGGTTGAATCTTCATCTCAAATAAGTTGAATAAAAATTGATTACCATAAAAAAAAAATGTATTGCTTTTCATTTATAGCTAGAGAAAAGAAAATGGCAGATTGAAAAGTTCATACAAAGGAATGTGCTGAGGGGGCCCACCATGTCTGATGCAACTTTACTAAAAGGTCTATTCCTACTTCTTGTTCTGCATTGCTGTTTTCACTAAGCTTCATAACACAGGTGGTTTAGGTTGCTTTGAGTGCCAAGAACTCTAGATTTTCTTACTCAATTACTTCCCAGGTAGTGCATCTCAAATTGCAGATTTTATATACAGTACAACAGCTTGGGAAAATTTTAGTATGAAAATTCAAAGTTTTCTGTCCATGCAGGCCACTCAAGGTAGTACTCTCTAACATCAATAGTGATAGAGTTTCATAACCAAAGATATCACCCTTGCATTGATTTGACTAAAATATATCAGCCAATTTGCTATAGCCTATTTGCTACCAAAATACATATCCCTATTGACAGACCAATCATTTCTCCTGCATTAGTCAAAGTTGGGGGCCTTTCTCACAGCCTTAAAACTGCCTTTCTGCACTTGTCGTCACTTCTGTCCGTGGAATGGAGCGAAGCCTTGGAGGCAGGCCCCTTCTTTTTGAGTTGCTGCTTTTTCTGCTTCTGCTCCCTGGAACCACAGGCTCCAATTCTGTGCTTGAGGTGCTCCCTCTTCGCTCCTATAAATAATACAAACTGTGATTAAAATTAAGTTTTATCTTTCTAAAAGAATACTTTAGAAGAAGAAATGAATCCATCTGTTGTGTCGATTCCCTTGTTTCTTAACTAATTTTGTTACTCAATTTCAGTGGGATGAAAAGGTGGGGGGGGGGGGTTATTTTAAAAATATTGACCTTGTAGAGGGAGGGGTCGTATTAGCATTGACACAATAATTAGTTTCTTCTTAGATTTCACCAATTTTAGCAGTGTCAGAAAATTTTACACAGTACCCAACAAATACTTGCACGCAGTAAGCAAATCATAAGGGCTTGTTTTTTGTCCCTGATAGCCAAAAATGGTGCTACAAATTAACTACCAATCCAAAAGCATAGCTAACACAAACTGATTATACTTTCTTCAACAGTCATCCAAAAATGGCTATGCCATATAAACATATTCTAATCTCAACTTTGTCGTTGTTACAGAAGTTGATACAGCGTGCACTGCTGTTAATGATTATATCCGTGCTGGAACCACTCACCAAAGGGGAAGTAGGCAAAGGGTAAGGAACTTCACTCCCAATCCAATGTACTGTGTCTCCTATCACCTGATAAAACTGGCCAGTGCTAGGATCTGTAAACAACAATCCTTGTTAACCCTTTATCTAGCTATATTCTAAACTTTAATCCCATCCATTCAAGTTAACCACTGTATTACTTATTAATTTTCAAACTGTCCAATCAGGGATTACTGTATGCCTCCTATGGTGGTAATATTAGCCTGGTACCTTATAGAACTCTATTGTGGCTTTAAGGTTCTTATAAAAAACTTCGCAGAACTAACAGTGCATGGAAAGGTCCAGGGAAAAAAAAAACAGAAAGGGTTGTTCATATTTTAAAACAAGATATAGCTTTCGTCATGTCTTGAACCAGTCTGTAATTTACAGAAAGTTTTAACACGGCAATCAAAATTCAGGCTTCAAAATGGGATACTGTACATGTATATTAGTGTTTATTAATAAAAGGATCTTTGTACTCACCTAAATAAACTGTAGGCTGAGCAGTGCAAGGGTAGTCCCATCCAGCGTTATAATACACACTCTGAATAAAAACAAAGTCATCTAGAAATATTAGTGTCTATGTTGTTTGCAAACTTTTCAAAATATAAAAAGCTCTCTCCCCAAAAAGAAGCCCAAGAAAGTTATTTCTAACAAACATTAAGCCATGCAGGGCTATTACATAATTTTATGGTTCTCCAGTGAGAAACTGAAAGATTGTAAAGAGAAAATTGCAGCTGGAGTGGGAATCGTTTTACCTGTTGGGTTTGCTGTTGCTGGTATGGGTAATAGTATATTGGCTGCTGTGCTTGGGGCTGGGGCTGCTGATATCCCATGCATGGCGCAGGCTGAAAATCAGAAGGAAACTTTCAGTGTTCATAACTTTTTACCCCTTTTGTCCTTCTTCCTGGCTAATTTCTTGCCTACTATGCACTTATCGTCAACAAAAAACACCATACAAATTGTTACTAAAAATATACATTAAAGCAGCTAAGTTATGCTTCACGCAAATCTTGAAATGAAGATCATAAAACAAAAATATATTTTCACTTACCGGCATTGTTACATGCTCTGGATAGTAGAACTGGCCATGTGACCGTGCATTAGGGACTGCAGGAAAATTTGAAACAGCCATTAAGAATACGTCAAAAAGACAAGGATCGTCAGAGAACTATTAAGCATTGTCTGAAGAACTATTACAAAGCATCTTTACCATATGAATGTAACCCTAAAGGCCTGACTTGTAAAACTAAAGAAAAAAAAAAGGTTGAATAAGAACTCACCTATTACTACCTCGGGCTGAACTGTAGGACCCTGTGATATCAAACAAGGAACATGAGCTTATAACATTTTTTTTTTCAAAAAGTTACAAAAATCGAGTTCAGCCACCCTGATGAATGTGTCAACCTCAAGGTGGCAACAACCCAAACCCACACCCTCTTTTTCCAGTTACTCCTTCCCCACCCCTCCCCTATGATATAAGCCCACCATCTTCTAACGTTACACTTGAACTCTGAGAAATGAAGGAGTGAAAATTGAGCACCAAGTAATTTACCAGTAGAACAGTTCATTCTCTCCAATGGTAAAATGAAGCTACAATGACCCTTTTTTTTTTTCAACAAAACAAAACAGATTTCCTCTCACCTCTTTCTTTACTGCAGGACCCAGATTTAACCTTTTGTTTTTGAAGAATATTGTCCCCTGTAAAAAGTCATAATTTACTTTTAGAAATCTCTATGAAATCTCTAAGGCAACAAAGGATAAAGATGAAATCTCTAAGGCAATCCTAAAGATGAAATCTCTAAGGCAACAAAAGGACCATTTTAATAGAGAACACAGATCCTCTTTGTCAAGAAGAATGTAGTACGAGTGATGAAGGAAGAGGTGATACTGCAGTAGTTCAATCAGCTTTCATCAGTAAACCCAAGCAAGGGGGTGGGGATGGAACAGGGCAGGGGTTTGAACAAAATGCTGGAGAGCTACAGTGTATATAGTTTTAACTTACCATGTTCATCACCATTTCTATGTCCCTTTTGGTCTGAAAAGTTACAAACCCATACCTGAGGGATAAGATGATTTATATTTTATTAATAATATTATCAAAATTATTATCAATAATATTATTACACTTTTCACTGCCCACCTCTGTTGAACTCGTGATTCAAATTACTATAGTATGTCTGATAAGAGACTAAAAAAGAAAATCTAAAGGTGAACACTCCTGGAAGAGAATTGTATTTATGATTGAAAGTCTTAGTATTGCTCAGGTCGAGGTAATATTACTTAGGGACAAAGATTGCTACTGTGATTTTTTTTTCTTACCCTTTAGAAATTCCATCTTCGTCCATTATAACCTTTGCTTCTGTAACATTATTTGTGATTTTCCGAAAGAAGGTTGCCAATTCACCTGCAGATGTCTGCAAAATAAAATATACAAACTCAGTAAAAGAGTGTTGAAAATTTCTACTACACAGAAAGTAACAACAAAATCTAAGTTTGTGATCTTTCTTGTAAGCTTAACTTTAAAATCACCCAAGTAATATGACAAAATGGATGCAGAGCTCTACTAAAGTGGGAGATTGGGGCGGCCTTTTTCCAGCACCTTTGGGTCCTTTATTTTTTGTTGTGGTATCTTTGCTAATATGACCGATGAAACAACAACGATTGTGACCTCAAGGTTAAGAAAACAAGAGAGTATTTTTGGCACATTATTGTCCTCATGCTTTCCCATTCTTTTTGACATCTGAAAGTTTTTCCCAGGGTCACTATGTCAAACAATAATTATCTAGATATCAAATCTTCCTAAACTCACTCCTGCTTTAAAAAAAAAATTAAATTAAATTAAACCGGCTCGATTAATTTGATATGACAACTCTTTGCCAACTGGGTGAATCACTTCAACGCTGTCTTTTAAGTTAAAGATTTTTCAGTCGATGGAAAAACGAGACGCTAGCTATGATAAAATAAAGAAAGCCAATGTAGGGCAGCAAAAAATCGAACTGGAATCTTTGCAAAAAAAAAAAAAAAGCAAATGTTAAACTCCGAAAGGAATTCGGCAGTGTCTGGATTACTGTGGAGTAAAATTCAGTGAAAAATAGCGTAGGTAAAGCCTATTAAACCACCGCAACGTGGGAAACGAAACCGCCACACGGAAAATGAAAACTACACGTGGACTTTCGTGCAACACTTGGGATGCGACTCACGGAATTTGTCGAATTTGCTTTTCCACAAAACAGAACAATATTTTTTTCCCAAACAAAGGGAGCAAATATTGACTCCGAGTAGGATTATTGATTTCGTCCAACATTAACTACTTTAACAACGCTGCGTTTAAAAAAACAAGGTTTGGATAACAGTGAACAAGAAATATGTTCATGGCGATGACAGTATGTCTGGACAATTTGCTGCACCCGCTACGCATGGTTTACGAGTTTTCAAGAGCTCTCCATACACACGCAAGCCGTTATAAAAGCAACATAAGTACCTCTTGAAGCTTGATATTAAATGGAAAGCCTATCTTATGCTCGAACTCGAACGCAAAGCTTAGTCTAATAAATAGTCGAATTCACACAGCGGTGTCGTCATCTGTTGGACCGCAGAGCACGTTCGAAAACTCGTCGAGCTTTCTCTAAATCATCCCGAGTTACAAAATCTGTAAGCTTAAAATAACCAAGAAGAAATATCTGATCTGTATACGTACATTCACAGGTAGCCCTCCGACAAAGAGTCTGTTTGGAAATCGCTTTCCAAACAGGTAAGTTGCAACGTCTCCTCCATCCTGAAAAAAAGCAACAAAAATGTTTCATTGTGACCATTCTACATGCACTTCATAGTTGGGTAAACCACAACGTAGCCATAAATACCAGACGAAAGACAGATTCGTTGTTTATAAACGACACAACCGGACCCGCGAGGAAAACTGTTTTGTGACGGAAATAATAAAATTTATGTTTATCTCAGCGAGGCAGCAGGAATCCATGCTTCTTGAGAGTTAAGTGGGTTTACAGATAGTGCATTCCCTTACCATTTATAGTCGAACTGGAACCGTTCCGCACGCAGGCTATACTTCTTCTCCGTCTACCTTGATCGCACGTGAAGACTAATGACCGGCATGCGGTCCGCGGTATTTTATACGGCCAGCTGGAATTAATTAATTGGGACTGAAACAATGTCCAGTTGACAAGTTCCTCAAACGAATAAAACAAAAGAAAACAAAGTGGGATGTTTTGCTGTTGTCCAAACATATCAGTTTGAGATCGAGCGCCGATAATCGGCAAAATCCCATATCGCACTGAGTGATCGAATGTTTTAAAATACGAGTGGGTGGCTTTCTTTTCCAGGGTGTGAAAGCGGATTCCGATGCTAAAAGGTCGTGTTGACAGCTATAAAGTTGTCGGTTTTATATCGCATTATCGCAAAATTGCACGTTTCAACAAGGATTAAAAAAGCCGACTTTACAGATTGTCAAACTCGGCGATAACACAACACATTCCCGCTTTGATCGATCGAATCTAAATTTCAAGGCAAGTGCCCGACAGTTAGAACAAAAAAGATACTTTAAAAACCAATTACATGTTGATTTCCGCGCAACTACAAGTATGAGTTTCGCATTATTCAACCCCCTTTCAAATCCTTTTTTGTTTTCTTGCGTCAAAACTCGCTGTTGAGATTGCAAGAAGTCAAAATCGAACAACGCCACTTTGATGCTTTGATAATAATCTGTTTTGATAAACAAACACATTACACAGTAATCCCTCATATCACCTGTGTTATTATTTCCCGGTTTATTTTCCCACGGCGATAGCCGATAATGACTCTGCTTTTCGAGTTTTATCGCGGCGAATCTAACGTATACCCTATTCGTATCATATTTTGCCGGCACGTATCTTGGAGATTCCTTTATACTGTTTGCTTCCATCCTGACAGAACGAACGTGAGACAAGCTTTCTGTTCGAACAATAGAACTTAATTGAAAGACAGCGGCTTTTGTGGTAGCCAATTTCCCACGGTGTGGAACTTGTGAAAAATGGCACCTTCTACCAAACCTGTGAAATGGGTGGAGCAGAAAAAGCATCGTCTTGTGAGGCCAGTTTATTCCGCAATACGTTTTTCTTTTTTTTTTCTTTTCTTTTCTTTTTCCGTCCATTCACGCATAGTCGGAGACCTCAGCTCCATGGGCGAGGGACAAAAAGCGTCGGAGGGGGAGGGGGAGAAAATTGGAAGGACCCCGTTCCCACCCCGATTCCAGACCAAAAAAAAATTCTATTTCCTATTTCAGACAGCGAACCCTGGTCGGAACAAGCCAAATGGCTTAGTGATAGCCTGCGCCACATCCTCCGAAATAAACACTGGTGTTTACTGTTTATTGTTTACTGTTTAGTGTATAGGAGTACCCCTCCTCCCCCCACCCCTCCCCGGTAGTGTAGTACAGTTGGAAAACCAAGGTGACAAGTTTTAGGTGCGGCTCATTGAAATTGTTGCAAACTGCCCATTTCCCGTCTCCCCACCTTTCCTACCCCGCCCTGGTTTGCATCCGATTCTCGATGAAACAAAAGTAAGCTGGAAATAATAGAGAGATACCAGCGATTTGTTAGACTGTGCCAATCCCTCCGATCACATGTGCGAGTGAAAGTTAAACGGCCTCGCTCCCTCGCTCGTGTCCGGACCTCGGATTATTAACGTTCATTTTTCACCCGAGCATACGATCTGTAGCCAGAAAAAGAAGGAGTCCAGTAAATTTTAAGGCGGGCACACAAAAGTTTTTTCGTCTTCAGTTTTGAAGGGGGCTGGGAAGCAAGTTTCGTCTGCGGTCGTATTAATACTTCCGAGGGCTTCCGAGAGCTTCCGAAAAAAAAACAGTGACGCCCGCCACTTTGGCGGCACTTAGGTAAGACTAAATCCTACGAGGGCGCAACGATGGCTAATGCTTTATATATCTAGGGACATTTTGATTAGACTTTATGGAAGAGGGATATCAACTGGATTTAGTGAACCTTGGCACTGATATATACCTGAACTCCTGGCCTGAAGCCGTAGCCTAGATATTTAGGACCAAAATATTCTCGTTGTGGCACGGATTTCACGGTCTTTTCTTTTCAACGCATTAAAGCCCTTGGCGGCTTTTTTAAATCGGTTCACTTAAGGGGCTGGTCGGCTTCGTTTGAAAGTGGGAGAGTAAAGCCAATATGCTAAGTTAGCCGAGAGTCGCGCAGTATTGAGTAGACTTTTGTTTTCTAAAACAAGCCTTTCCTGTGGTAGTAATCCTTCCTGAACAAGCATGAAAAACAGACAATAAAGTGTAAGCTATTGACAATGACGCAGGCAGGTCTTCCGCAAGCGACACTCTCAAGTGTCCTTAAGCGCAGACATAAAAAAGGGACACAAAAATTGCAAGGATGAAAATATTTTCTTTAGTTTTTGTTTCCGGGATTCGGCTGTTTTCACTTTAACGCATACCTATTGGCACATTGCACTTGTTGAGAGTAAACCACAGAGTTTTGAGTGAGCAGTGGAGCTTTTGCCGCCGGATCCGATTAATTGACAATGATGAGAAACCCTTACGGTTCAGTTTCTATAACGATGGAAGGCTAAGTTTTCACTCCCAAAAGTGCATGATCAACGTCAATATTCTCCAGAAAGAATCGAAGAGTATGGAGAACTTGTTTTTTGACACCATAATGATGATACCATCAACCATAATCTTCATTTCAGAGGGAATCTGCATTTCCTAAAGTGACAAAAGAATCCAGTTGTTTGCCATTTATTTTTTGCTTATTTTTTTGCGGTTAAAACATTCTTTTACACGGCAGAGATTAAGGACATTCCCTTTGTCATATGTCCGACTAAAAACGAGGCGATCGCGTTTTCTGTGTCCTCTTGAATGTTCCGCCAGATTACAGTTTACTAATCGTTCCGCTTCTTCTGGGTCTTTTCAGTGGCGCCGCGGTCCTTTGCTCGGTTTTAATATGTATTCGAGTATTTTGTTGTCCCTTTTGCTTTATAGTTCTCGAAGTTTGTGATGTTGCCGAGAAAAAGTCTACCGCTCAACAAAAGGAAAACTGGTCTTAAGCGGGAAAAAAAACAAACGGATATAAAACTGAAGATGAAAAAGCGTTTGCGTTGGAGCTCTTTGTTAAAATTGCGTGGGAAAAATCGGCTTGTGTTTGGTTCGTTGCATTTATTTATTTGTTTGTTCGGTTCAGTTATTTGAAATCTCTACGAACTAAATAAAAAGAAAAACAGAGAAAGTGAAATTTTGCAGTCAGATCTTATTAATCGCGGTCGGGTCCTGGATTTTTTTTTTTTTTTTTTTTTGGATCCTTAGTTTATAACTGCGAATAAATTTCCACTTGTATGTGTTTGTTTGGTCGAGTTTCTAAACATGCACTCAGACGGAAAAGAAAAACAAAGTCGTGATCAACTTCAATTTTCTCCTTCAGTTTCTCATCAGAAATGTATCATACAGTAAGAAAAACTTAGCTTTTGATACCTTGCTGAATGCTCAGACAAAAGATGGTTAAACTATCAATTCTCACTACGTCGCTCATCTTTTCTTATTAAAAGGTTGAGAGAATCTGCATTTTGAGCTTGGGAGTGAAAGGGTTTTGAAAACTAATCCAGGATTACTCAATCACTTCAGAGTTTTGACAGAAGGCTCACCAGAAAGTTCTTTCTAGCTCAAAACATAGCAAAAACGTTGTTTTGGGAGCGAAATCTTTTCAGGAGTACTGAAGGATGCTTTGAGCAAGCGGTCTCAGGTCTCTTCCCCCGAACAGTAAAACTGGTCACGCGGCATCATTTCCCAGAATTGAGACTGCCCTGACTTCCGCTGCCGAGTAACGACGTATTCGTAACCTGAGATTCATTATTTCATATAATGCTCCGTCAAAACTGGAGATATCTCAGTGTTGTCCTCGTGTTAGTGGTTTTGGCTTTTTTTGCGGACGCAAATACGACACGAAACTGTTCCGAAGGCGCGCTACCAGCGGCAGAACCAGGAGCCGTGTTAAAATGGCGACCAAGCGATGGTCTATTTCAGCCCGGACAAGTCGCGGTATTTGTCTGTACAGACAATTATCGTCAGATCGGCTGGCTTCCGCGGTTTACTTGTGAGGCGGATGGAAAGTGGTCGAATTCTACTATAGAGGGTAAGTAAATCGAAATGAATTCTGTGCAGCGGTCAATTGAGTTCGTTTGCTTTCCCACAGTTTTCATAGGGAAAGTTGCCTCGAGTGAAAAACGCGAAGGAGCGAGCAAAATTAGAAACGGAACCATACCGACTTATAAGCCACAGGGTCTGACAAAACGAAGCAGAAATCTGAACTAAAAGTGATTTTATTCTTGATCAAATTTCGTTTCATAATACCCTGCTAGGATTACTCGCGACTATGCGAAATGGATACGGGGTAACTGGCCCAAAGAACAACACTTGTGGATTGTATGTAGACATTTTTTAGACATTTGCGTAAAAAGATCATCGAAGTCATAATATCGTTCCTAATATCGGTCTGTCTGTAATATTCCGTGCTATAACAATCAGATGTAAAGAATCGGGATAAACTCTAGCCCTAAATAGGACGGGGGAAGGGGTAAACCTCAGGATTTTGGCTTCAATTGGGATTCAGTTTAGGCTAAAATTTGCAAAGTTTTCCACGCCTTTTTCAGATCTTTCCCCCCCCCGACATCACGCCCCTCAAAAAGCCAAAATCTACAAGGCCAAAACGCCCAAGGAGTGGCACGGTTACCTGCCACCTCCCCCAGGGGAATTGGAACGATCTAATCAGAGTTGACCCCCAGACTGAGGTCACTGAAATTCATAATAACTCAATTCATGTTTGAGCGGAAAACGTGACTTTAGCATAGACCTTCCCAAATGCCAAGCAAAACCAAAAAGAGAAAGCTCAATGCTTGGCTGAAGATGGTCGTGCCGCACGCGATCTAACTGGAATCACTAAAACGAAAATCTGCTGTTGGCGGCCAGGTTAAAATCGATCAAGTTCGTCAAAAGCCCAATGAGTGTACCCCGGAGTGTGCCTATCAGTGGCTTATACGGACTATCGGAGAATATTACAAATAAATAACGCCATTTGGCTGGCTCGGATCCGAATTTGATAAATCTGAAACTGTTTCCTGTATATTCATATACCCAGTTGTCAGACTTGTGACTGATAGCTGTGTGAAGCGAAGACCGAATTTCACGGTTTTCAGCCGGCAAACTGCATTATCCACACACACGAGTATATATTACAGTACATGTAAACAAGTCAGGAAGTTGCAGCTGGACATGTGGGCTCAAAATCAGTGATGCTTGGATTAAACATTTTTTTATAGGCGGCTGACGCAAGCCACATGGTCTCAAAACTATAATCTTGAACAAGCTCTAAACACTACTGTAACACGAGACTTTAAAGGGAATGTATGATCTGACTCACCTTAGCTTTTGCTGAAAATCGACGCGACATTTCCCTCTTCTGTGGCGGCAAACAAACCTCGTGGACGAACAAGCCAACCCAATATCAGACATTCGACCCATGTGATATCATTAATATTCCGTTCACGAGAGCAAATGACGTCCACTTCCGAGTGCCTAAGTGGGCTGAAAAGATCACTGTCAATTAAATGTTTGTCTCTAATTGTCTGCATACTTTAAATAAATTAGTCGGTCAGATATTTCCCAAAGCACAGTTTGGAAAACATGGAAGCACAAAATCCCCCCCGGAAAAACAACCACAATAAAATACAAAAAAACAAAACAAAACATGAATGCCACCCCAACGATGCTTGAGTGCGAATTGGATTTTAACAAATAATATTCCGCGACACCAAAACTAGTCTGAGCCGGTTTGCTTGTAACAGAAGTCCGCAAGCGCACTCAGATATCGGAATATTTGAGAACGTCCAATTTGCACTCAAGCCGTCCCGAATTTATCTTTTAATATTAGTGCAGTCATGGTTTTGTTTCGTTAAATGCCAAAAGTGGAGCGTCTAACAGCTTCTCTTGTAGAAGGAATATCACATAAACATTTTGCTAAGCTATTTTAGTTATAGCAGATTTATCCAATTAATGCCCTTCTGCACGGGTGAGTGTGGAAGGAGAAAGGGAAAAGGAGGGGGAGGGGAGAGGGGTACTTTCTAATATTAGCCCCTTAAAGGTGTGTGGTTTTGTAGCGTATTTACTGTGGAAATAGAGGAGTAATTCTCTCTTAATCTTTTTGTTCCCCTGAAGTCTTTCAATTAATAGGATCTAGCTATATCAACGGGGTTCTGTGCTTTCTGATTGGCTTTATTTGTGTTATAAAAAATCAATGTTGCGGTGGCGACAACGCCACAATATAAAAAAAAAGGGTCAGTTTTACAGTTTCTGGTAAGAGGTCGAGCAACGACGCCTTTACTCCTCCCTTCCCCCCCCCCCCCCCCCCCCCCCCTCCCCCACACCTTAATTTAAACTATGTTCAGCTATTGGAAACACACATTCATTTTCCGCGATAAGGGGTTGAGTTCAAGAGGTTCGGACAAGTTGGCACCAGAAGACGTCGCAACTCTTTGTTCTTTTCCCGCGCTGTCGATCAAACGCAAAATTTGACACGTAGCGCTCACGTCGGCACGAATAGCACTCCAGAGAAACGTTTTCCGACACCGAAAAGAGCTCTCTTGAAATTTGCAAAGATAACAATTCTGTCAGACAGGTCAAGGGTGCTCACATCTTTCTGGTTTCAAATGACTTTTCTGGATTTCCCTTTTGGCACATATTCAAACGCGAAAGGAAGGTATGCCATTCGGCCAAAAGAGCAATGATGTTCTAAATACATAGCGTCATATATTATCGTACTGTTCTGAGAAACAATCCAAACTCTGGTTTGAAAAGACAGGTAACAGAAAACAGTAAATCTATTTTTATCGTTCCGGAATCAGTGAGCAGGACATATCTAATTTCCAACGAGCATGTGTCTTGATTTTTTCACACAATTGCTCACGATTCAACTCCTGCCAGTACCAAGAAATTCCGACTTCGAATTCTACTGTAGGATCCCTGTAAACTAGAGGAGCGAACGTGGACTTGTATCCTTTTAACTGGCCGCCATATGGGGGCAACCCCCCCCCCCCCCCCCCCCCTTCCCGGGGGGATGATCCTGCACATGGGCAAGAGAGATTGGAACACAGGCTCCCCAATCTGAGTTTAACAAGTCCAAAATGTAAAAATAAGAAATATAATATACTTGACTTATCTTGTCCCTTGTGTGTACTTTTATTCCTGGTGTTTCATTTCTGGGCGATTTTGAGCGAATAAAAAGTCAAAATTGCTCAAAATCGCCCAGAAGTGAAGCACAAGACATAGAAACGCACAAGGGACAAGGTAAGTCAAGCATTTGTTATTTTTACATTTTAACTGAAATTCAGATTGGGGACCCTGTGATTGGCAGCACATATTTTTGCACGGGAATTTTTGGGGCTAAACCAGTTTTGTAACACAATAAATCGCACATAATTGGATCAGCTACCTACCGTGCAAGGGCGGATCACATGCTAAGTTCTCTCAACTGTAGTCCATATCCCCACTTATGAGTGGTAAGGAGAAATACTGGTTTGATCTTCTGTCGTTCTCCACTAATTCCAGGCTACTGCCAGCTGAGCACCTGTAACATGACGACGATCAACAATACTAGACGGTTTTTCCAATGCGCCGACGAGAAAAAGACCATTGACCTTTGTCACAAGTGTAACTGCGTTCTGGATTGCGCTGATGGAAGCGATGAAACTGCATGTGGGGCAATCCTACGAAATGTGACGGGAATGCACCAAGGATTCATAAACAACCGGAATGAGGACCCCCAGAACACTCACCTCGCTCTAAACTGCAGTCAAACATTCTGGACAGAGGACCCTGGTAGATCTATCCTCCTGAACTTCGACGAATTCGACGGCCTGCTACCGGACTGTGAAGAGTATGTGTATCTCAACAATGCGGTGTTTGTTGACCCTGTCCGTGACCCAGAATGCAGCAAAAGTGTTTCAGGTGTACGTTGTGCATTTTGTGGCCGTGAATCCCCACCGCTGGCCCGGGCTCGTGGAAACTGGTTAACAGTCACGTGGCACATCAGCAACACCTCCGAGCAGCGCTCCAACATCTCCGCCACGTGGTACAACGTCATCAGCTCCTTCCCGTCCGGTTTACTTCCGGCGGAAGAGGAAACTTTCCCGCCTTTTCTGGTGCTGGCAAATGAATCAAAACCAGTTAACCAGATTGATGCGGATGATAGCGCCGTAACTGCGGCTTCAGTATTGTTCGGCTGTTTTCTCACCGTTTCACTTCTTATCCTACTGTTTTATGTTGTGAAGAAAGTAATCCTTCCGAGAAACCCTTCATTAGCTGCATGGTTCACACGAAGAGCCACCGCCTGTAGGACCCCTGGTGCTTGTAGAGAAAGAGCCCCCTCGTGTGGTTCAAATGAGTCCGCCGAAGAGAGGACACCTCTGAGAAGGAGCCTTCCTAGTACAGACCGTCCCGCGAGGTCCCCTGTTGTGGACGTTTGAGCTCCTTTCACTTCACCACTTTACTGCAACGAATCTGATTTCTTGAGTGATTTACAGTAAGCTCATTCTTCTTTCTATCGGCCTAGTGCCTGGCTTATAAGGAGAATAGATGTTACCCTGGATATATCAAAGTTAAGCAGTATTTGATATCGCTGGACAGGTGCAGGGCTGAGCTAAGCGTCCTTATAAATTCCGTTTCGGATTTGCTATCTCAAAAAGTAACCTTTCTGAATCGGAGGTCAGACTCAAGCTTTTGGATGAATTCTTAGTTTGTTTTTGCTGAGCGAAACTCAAGTTAGCTGCAGAACTTTGCCAAGAGTTTTAGTTTTGGGGTCAAATATCGTCCAGCCCGAACAAAGCACTACGAATTCACATTGTGTATGCAGAAAGTTGTCTAACTGATCAATCAGTGATATCATTGGTTTCTTTTAGTCTTCCGATCCTTCGTGTTACTCTCACACCTAGACTGGCTGACTTATGTTGAGTCGCTCAGGATTGGTTCCTGCATTTTCCTGTAGAATTCGGAAGTGTGAACGGCTGTTCTTGATCAAATACGTCCAGCTGATTTCCCAAAGAGTAATAAGTGTTGCCGTGCCATACTTAGCGGGTAAAGAATAAAATACACTTAATTAAAATCATTTCCTACTTCTTCCGTTTGCAAACCACAAGTTCTTTTTCAGGTTTGGCCAAAATATTATTCCCAAATTTATCTTCCAAATCGTCCAATATTTGCAGGTGACGTAGCAGTCTCTCGGCCAATCGAAAGAGAGGAGAAAAGCATAGAATGATAAGAAAGTATATATATGTCAATATCAAATACAGATGCAGAATGAGGGCAGTAACCACCCAATTATAGCTACCCCCCCCCCCCCCCCCCCCCTCACCCCTCTCTTCTCTCGATATTTTGAAACGAAGTATGGTATATCTAATTTGTTACTTAACGAAATAAACTTTATAGAAATGAGCCGTTCCTTTGTAAAATTTGTCAGTCAAATATGAAGCCTTCCGGTAAAAACTGAACTGTAAATTATACTTCGTAAACAAACTATTGACTTCAAGATGATTTTTCATTAAATAACTGGAGTTGGCACAGGTAAGGGCTCTTATAGTTTTCTTGTATACAGATAATGTTTTGTACCAGTTTGCTTATCATCCGCTAAGAACATTTATCAGATAGTTCAACCACACACATTCATTTCGTCATTTACAACTTCAAGACGATGAATCTTGGTTCTCAGAGCGGTGCAAGCGGAAGCACAATGTCCTTATTTCACCGTAAAAAAACTTGACGAAGGCGCAAGCACAAGGGTCAAAACATTTCAATCTTTCTGCTTGCATTGGCGCTTTTTCACTGTCAAGACCGAAAGTTTTTCTAATCAAGTTTTATGTACGTACATTTTTTGATCATTAGCATTTGGATTTTTTTGTTTTTGCTTTCTAGTTTAACTGACATATCTATAATTCTTATTCATGTATAACATTTTTCTGGAAAACACACACACATCAGAAAGGCCTAATAAGTAGTTCATGGTTTTTTTCCGTCAAGAAACTTCCCATATTCACTGATTGACATTTTCCACGATGAAATATCTGCAAGGGTTGATATGACACGGAATGCTAGCCAAACTGTTTACTAAGGCAAGAAGATAATTAGTTTTCGGAAAGTGACTTTCAAATTAACAAAATCAATAAAGGCAGTATACGTAAACGGTGACAAAACGTCAGGCGTATTTGTGTAAGGAACTATTTCTTGTGTTCAGGTACAGCGGATTAATATGAAGCAGGCATTCCTTGAGTCGCTAGCCACGTTATAAAGTGTGCGGGTTAAAGAACCTTAGACCCAATTTCTTGAATTAAAAAAAATCTAAAATTCGTATCTCCAAGCGGCCATGTAATGTTCTGCTCACTGTATAGATAACGATAAAAGGTACAGAACAAAGACATATTGAATTTGCTGTCTTCAAAAATCGCGCGCACAGTGAACATATCATTTCAATTTATCCTTCACGTATGAAGATGTCGCGTGCGATAAAAATATCAGTTTTTAGAACTGGACATTTCATCGACATCTATGCAATAATTTGCTTCTAATGCACCGTATTTTGGTTTTTTAATGGACATGCAAGGCTGCAACGCAAGCCCTTCGGCAGGTGAATTTAATCAGCGAAATGACCAACCATTTGCACGGTAACTCGACTGAACACAAAGCATTTTTACCCTTGTTTGCTTTTACTAAAGTTAGGAACGCCTACAAGGAAAGGCAGCTGTACCGACAAAATCTTGGTTGGTAAGAATGTCTTTGCGTAAAAACCGATAAAAGCAAAAAGAGAGTACTCTTCTTATTGCCTTGTTTTAGCCGAGAGACAGACAACTTTAAAACGGAGTTCTGGCGTGAGCTGGTTTTCGTTTCATCGCCTTTATAGAATCCGTGGAGAAGGTACGACTGTTTCAATCTTTCTGGAGCACGATTAAGATTACAGCACGAGTTTCCCATACAGGCCCTAGTTAAATTTGGCCATTCAAATCGACATATACCCGATTAGTTAGACTACACTTCTGAAATAAATAAGAAAAAAACGTGTTTTATAGTTTACCGCGCTAAACATGCTTTATGATTATGATTATGCTTTTTTGTCTCACTTTGTCAACATATTTAACTATCCTACCAACTCGCTTATCAACTTATTGTATTAAGCTTATAGCCGAGGAGCTTCACTTGAAAATCATCGTAATCATCTTCTTGGTATTGTTGTATTTATTCTTATTATTCATTATATTCGCAATACTTTTGTACTGTAGCGGTCAAACCATCTTTGAGGTTCTGTCTTCATTTTGTTTTCTTACAATCCTCCTCTCTTAACATTTAGAGCGCTTTTTCACTTACAGTTTAATTTTAGCTCTAATCGAACATGGACATCGTTTATTTTCGTTAAAGCGTCGCCATAGTTCATATTTTAACCACAGACCACAAGCTGTGATGCTAATACAAAATTCTATCGGACAGGACTATATTGTATATACCATGTCGTTTTACCAGTACTCACAAGCGGCGGTCATCGGCCTCACCTTCGCTTTTGCCTTCCTCCTTGTCGTCGGTTTGATCGGGAACTTTCTGGTCTGCTTCGTAATCTTTCGCAGCAAAAGCATGCAAACTCCAATGAACTATCTGCTCGTGAACTTAGCAATTGCGGACATGATGGTTATCACGTTCATCGCGCCGAGGTACGTTTTCGACCAGGCCTTCCCGCACCCTACAGGCACCTTAGGGGATTACACGTGCAAGCTCCTCACAGGGGAGGTCCTTACCTGGACGGGGTCCTTTGCCTCAGCTTTCTCGTTAACATGCGTCGCATTCGAGAGGTACCTCGCAGTCACCAACCCGCACAGCAGCAAGAAAAGATTGACTAGCAAGAAACTGAAAGTCATCATTCCAGTCTGCTGGGCGTTCGCCTTCCTGGGTAACCTCCCCTTGTTTCTCTACTCGAAGTATGACGAGAACTACAGCTTCTGTAATTTCTTCTGGCCAACTCCCGACTTTCCTAAATATCACAGCATTATGGGTACGTTTGCGCTGGGCGTTCTTCCCATAAGCCTCATGTTCTACATGTACTCGAGGCTCGTTCACAAGCTATGGGTCCGCCCCAGTGACGCAACCACGGCACCTCAAAGGGCAATTCTCAGATATCGCCAACGCAGTACAAGAATGGTGATAACGGTCAGCCTCGTGTACTGCTTCTGCTGGATTCCAGATTTCGTTGTGTATATCTACTCATCATTCAGCGAGAAGCCACTTTATTCCGCCATCCACATTGTTGTGATAATGTTGGTGACGATGAACTCTGCCTTAAACCCCTTGGTTTACAGTTTTCAAAGCGAGCCCTTCAGGCGGCATTTGGCCCTCGTTGTCTGTTGCTTGGGCAACAGGATCGGCGCGGCCGATTTGAGCAGACGCAGCGCCATTACCGACTCCACGAGAAGTAACGAGGTCAATCAAGCAGAAGAACAGAGGGACAGAGGGATAGAGAGACGGGAGCGAGAATACGAGATGGGAAATATGTGAGGTACAAGAAAAAAAGAATATAGACAGACTGACAAACAAACAAATGAACATCAACAGACAAACAAACAAACAAATGAACATCAACAGACAAACAAACAAACAAATGAACATCAACAGACAAACAAACAAACAAACTTAAAGAGACAAACGCGAACAACGAGATTGAGAGACGAGAGCGAGAACAGATAAACAAGATACAGACAGACAAACAAACAAAAACCTAAACAGACCAGCGAATGCTGAAATGGAGAGAGAACGAGAACACGAGATGGGAAACGAGATGGAGAGACGGGAGCGAGAACAGATAAACAAGATACAGACAGACAAACAAACAAAAACCTAAACAGACCAGCGAATGATGAAATGGAGAGAGAACGAGAACACAAGATGGGAAATGTGTGAGGTGCAAGAAAAACAAGGCGCTAGTTTTAAAATGCAGCTTATTATCATATGTTCTCAGCTCCGTTGCCCTTTTGTAGTGTATCGCACACATATCCCCTTCTCCTGTGCGGCGTTATTTGATTTGGGATAATTGAATTTCTGTCGGCCAGTTTACTTAAGGACGTGAAATGATTAATCTTTTGTCTCACCTTGTCAACACATTCAACTGGTCTTTTCATATTTCAATTATTGAAATGAAAATTTCCAGGTGCTGTTAACTTTGGCTAGCTACAACTCCGAAAGAGGTTTTAAGGAGATTTCCAATTTGAGGAGTCAATATAAGTGTGTGATGCAAATACTTGTCACGTGGGGAGAGGTTACCAAGTTCTTAGCCACTTCTAAACGATACGTATTTTGGCGTGAAAGCTGAACCGCAAAAAAATAAATAAATAAATAAATAAATAAATAAATAAAAATTAAAAAAAAAAAAAAAAAAAACCTCGGAGTCAAATATCGCACTCGGGCCGCAGGGATCCACGGGTAAGCGCCCACGAGCTGGACTTTCACAACTTCAATGTTCTCCTTCACTTTCTCACTAGAAACACATAATACAGTAAGGAGAACTTACTTTTTGACACTTTGCTCAATTAAAAGCTGATTAAACTATCAATTCTCGCTACATTACTCATACATTTTCTTCTTAAAGGGTTGGGAGAATCTGCATTTTGAGCTTTGGAGTGAAAGGGTTACGCAAATTTCTTCAGTACACTATTTGGTTTTCGTTTTTCGAGAAAAAAAAAAGCAATATAAAAATCCCAAACTGAGGTAAAACTGTCTTCAATATATTTAAGGTGTCTGGCAATTTAAAAAAATTAAAAGGACAAAACTTTCAATTAACACAAGTCGTGAGATCTAATATTACTTTTTCCCCCCTTTATTTATTTTAAGTACAATGGAAACCTAATCTTTTTGTCAAAAACTGTTTGCAAAACTTTAATGGCAAAAAGTGTCAAAATCAACGTTTATGTATTTTCAGGTCAGTGCAGAGCTTTTCTTCTTGGGATGAAGGATTTTAATCCTTAAAACGCCTTATTGTGGTCACCAGATATTTTGCGGCTTTCAAAACAGCTTAGTACCTCAGGATAATTTTTTCCTACAAAACAACTAACCGCTATAGTAATGTTAAACGAAACCGCTCGCGTAATAATTGGATGTATTTTAATGAAATCAAAGTAACATTATTTTAGAACAGAGTTCAGTGTTTGTGGAGTTCACTTTTTGTGATAATCTAAGTTACTGAGATAGTCAAGCTATGACTGTACATTTATTCCAAATTTATTCCCGCATGTAACTATATGTGTTGTAGAGTTAGTGTAAAGCTGATTAAAGTGACTTATGAAAGCCTTTTTTTTTGTGGCATCTTTAGAATTTCACATGATCGTTTTAAAGTTGCCGAAAGAGCAAATTTGATCAAGTTGCTACTTGTAAACTAGTTGTTGCCACTTTACTATAGCAAGAATCACTCTCTCTCTAAAAGTGCACTATTAAAAATGCTGTTTGCGTTATGATCAAAAATAGTTATTTTAATTAAACGGAGGATCCAATCAAGATAGCTCTCGAATGGAAGTGAATATTCACGAGAAAAGGTCATACGTGATCACGCGATGTTTCGTTAGGACGGATTATTATTTGAGCATCTGTGTCAGAAAACCCTGCTATTTCAGGAAATAATGATCAAATTGAAAACGTGCCTCTGGAAAATGCTATTAAGAAGCGTTGGCGTGGTAATCGAAAACTGTATAGATCTTATCGATCAGATCAAAAGTGGATCAAGAGACACCGTGCGATTAAACTGTGCCATATTTCAAAGACATCAAGAAAGATTTTTAGAGTAATTCATTTCGCAGAATGACTGTGCGATTGACTGTGCGATTTACGTGGATATTTTAAAAGCCGTATATTGTACGTCAGCGGATGTATGAAGCGTTAGCCCCTCTTCAGAGCAAGTGATCATACTATAATCCGTTTAATACTACGCTTTTGTCTCAAATTATTAAAAATAAGTCAAGGTGCACATAAAAAATAAAATAAAATAAAAAAATAAAATAAAATAAAATAAAATAAAATAAAATAAAACTTCCAATCGTTCAGTTTTTGGGGGCAACTGTTCGTAAAGTAACAGCAGTCATTTCCAAAGCTTCCGTGTTCCTTCTTCGCAAGACGAAACGAGTTATAGCCGCTCGGAACTGCCGATTTATCCCGCAGTAGATGACTGGATTGGCAAGACCATTACAATAGCGCAAGAACAAGCTGACATAGTTTAATACTTGCGCCGACTGTTCGTCTTCACTGAAGCTGGTTGAAGAAGTCCGCAACCAGAGGTCGATGAAAAGCGGAGCCCAACATAAAATGTGAGTCCCCATGATTATCATGAGGGTCTTGGCAGCTTTTAGCTCGCGCTTAAATCGCAGTCTGACAAGTCCTTGCCTTGGCTCGCTGTTTTCGTTGTCGGACTGTAAGCGCGGCTGGAAAGACGCGATCTGTCGGACGTGAGAGCGCGAAACGCGGAATATCTTGAAGTAAGCCGCGGACATGATGAGCAGTGGAAGGGCAAAACTCGCCACGGTTAAATACGCAACGTATTCCCAGCCGAAAAATAGGCTCTTCTCTCTGTTTTCGTTGCCAGGGGTAACCAGTGAGACGAGGCTTATGCAAGATACTAGGATCGCGTAGAGCCAGGTGAAAAGAACGGCGATCATTGC
This sequence comes from Plumapathes pennacea, assembly GCA_964036295.1. Lineage (NCBI taxonomy): Eukaryota > Metazoa > Cnidaria > Anthozoa > Antipatharia > Myriopathidae > Plumapathes > Plumapathes pennacea. The sequence continues at coordinate 933,660 of OZ038473.1, forward strand.
TCTGTTGTGTGTGACTTGGCTGTTGTAGTGAAGAGGGTAAACCACGGCCGAGTATCGCTCCAGACTTATGGCAGCCAGCGTCATCATGGAAGCGGTGCCGCAGATCATGTCCAGGATGATGTGGGAGCGATCGAGCGCCTTGTTTGTGTCACTTAGCGCACTCTGCACGAAGAGGGGGACAGAGACTAGTGCAAGAATGATGTCGGCGGCCGCTAGGTTGATCACAAAATAGTGTTTAATCAGGCGCAGTTGTCTGTAGACACAGAAGACCATACACACCAGCATGTTCGCGCCAAAAGATGTCGCAGCCACCACAGACACCAGAATAACCAGCGTCAGAAGCCCTGCACTGGGCGAATGGTCTTGTTCGTTTTTGTCGCAGGCTTCAAACCAAGACTTCCAGCATTCCGTCGTAAAATCCGTCGAATTGCTACCTGATTCCTCGTCCTCGTTTATGCACTTATCGAAAAACTGTTTGCACTTTGCACTGAGCTTATCGTAGGACCAATCGCCGTCCATTTTCTAGCACGTTTTCACCTCAAAAATTTGGTTTCTTCGCTTCGAACCAACCGCAGTGCGTACGTGTGTCGTAGTTGTCAGCAGATTGTTTTTTGACATATCTCGATCCTGTAGGCTTTTAAATGCTCCAGGCACAAACGACAGGAAGCCACGCCATAATTACTATGGAAAGTCAACTGTTTAGTCAGCTGCGTCGACAAGAAAGACCTTGACTTTTACTTCATAAAGGCATTGGCGAGCTGTCACTTGAACGTGATGAAGCGATCACACTCAGTTCAAACATCCGGCGAGATGGCCATTCTGCTTTGAATCACACCAAACTACCCTCGTAAGACCTTCTGTAAACCTCAATATCTTATCAGCTTATGATCACTTCAGAGTCGAACCTCTTGCTGTCTACATAAAGTTGTCAGAACGGAAGAATACGACGCTTCCTCTATTAACAGCGAGCGCGAGTAGTATAAACCAATGTGCTTGGATACATTGCGGTGTTTGAAATTTAATGTCTGATCGCTCTCTGTGAACACATCAAACAATCGTTATAAATCTGTTCCACCCTTGGCGAACGACGCCGAATTTTGAGATTGTTTTGTTTTTGTTTCAAAAGGGATGTTTCCCTGTACTTGTATTACAATGATGAATTTTTCGCCAAACAATGGCTCTAGCATTTTTTTTAAGAAGTATCGTTCTCCGATTGAAGTCGGACACGCATGTAAGACTCAATTCAAAAGCATACACTCTTTTACATTTAGAGCTTTCGAAAGACCATATGTTATCTGACAAGTCTTGTGGAGTGAGAAAAACGTACATAAAGAGAGATCCTCAGAGATGGCTTCTCAATGTGGATTCTATATTTTCATCAACAGCTTTACCCCGTTCAAATCAAAACTGAATCTCAACGGTAAACTAATTCAGCTAGAAACATCCGCTTTTACTTTTCTGAAAGATTTCTCAGGCTGTTGAAACAACTATTATTCGTAAAGTTACCCGGTGTTTTTCAAGCTTTAAATTTTCATCAGAATCGGATTAATTTTGACACCTGTTCAATTTTTGCAAAAGTACTGGTCCTACAACTAGCCTTGCGAACAATACTGGAAAATTAAAAACAATAATTCAACAAAAATTTAATTTCACTTTTGTGTGTTTTCCACCCCAATGTGTAACAACCCCAATTCAAAAAAAAAAAAAAAAAAAAACTGTCGCATGGAAGAGGACGTACCCTTACATTTGTGAATTCTATGTAAAATTTACCATAGTAACTTAGATTCTGGGACAGTAGTTATAAAAATATTGTACCAAACTATCAACTGTTTTGGGTTGCCAGGGTGATTTCACGTCTCAGTTAATCTGGAAAGCTGTGAAAGATCTCTCCTTATTAGACCTTTAATATATTGCCAGAAGTACGAGAGATATAAAAATTGACCAAAATTCTAGTTGGCCATATTGTATAAACGACAAATTTGCCATCAATTCCGTTCGTGTGGTTGTGCAAATCAGAGCCATTTATGCAAACGCCTCGCAAAGAACAACCCTCACGTTGAATAACAAAAAAAAAAAAAAAAAAAAAAAAAAAAAACAGGACAACAAATGCACTGGCGTGAAATAAAAATAAGAGAACAGTTGTCGGACTTTTTGTGTTAGTTTTGCAAGGAAGGTGCTTTTAGTCGCCTCACGAGCAATCTAAACACATTATAACTCGAGTTCTCACTTATTCGCGGTATGGAAACCTACCGACCAGGACATGTTTGTGGACCGCCTCTACTAAAACGACTTTGTTTGACATGAAAATGCGTGGGTTAGGAAAGCACTCGAAAAACAAACAGAATCAGTGACGAGAATAAGTGTGGAAAATTTGGCCGTAAAAAGGGGTTTCTTGTTCCCGCTTTTAAAACAAAAACTTCGTCATTTTTTTGTTCCATTTTGCGCGCGGCGAGAATGTTTGCCCTGCTTCGTTTGTCGTATAATATCCTCTATTTATTGCACAAACCACCCCTCTCCTACGTTGTTTTTAAAGCATTTGTCTCCCTGATTAGTAAGGCACATGTGCTATAAGAATCCGAGACTTTAATAAAGTTGTTGATGGGTTGATTGAAGTGAAGTTAGTTCACCCGCCCGTGTTTTTCAAAGTATTGAAGAATGTATCGGGGGATGTGAGGCACAAATATTTTTTGTACGGAGGGAGGGAAGGAGTGGGGGTTGGTGAAAGAAGAATCACACAATAGGAGGTACAACTTGTGATTCGCAACGAAGTAAAAGCTTGCTTTATTTACAATAATTTGAAAAGCAATACAAACTAACTCATAATAACTATAGAATTCAAATCAAAAGTATATAAAATAAATTCAATCTTTGTCACCAGTATTTTCTTTCGATAAATAACATGGAATTTGGCACCAGGCCAGAAATTACTAAAAAACCCAAATTTTGTCGCAAACTTTTACCCGGTTTTCAATTTTTGAACTGTACAATATTATTTGCCCATTCACCGAGAGTAGGTGAGTAATCACTTCTTCCACCGCTGTCCGTTCAATGTTGCGACTTTTTCGTTTATGCTAAAAAATATAACCAGTAACCCGGATTGAAAATTGTGAATTCTGAAGACTTTTGCCTCCGATTATAGATGAAGATACATATTAGCTAGTAGCGACCGCTCAAAAAGATTTTGCCAAATTCTCCATGGGAGACTGAAAAGAGAAAGTTAAAGTTGATCACTCTTGGTGAGTGAAAGGGCCAGGAAAAATAAAATAATAATAATAAAAAAAAAAAAAAAACTGCTAGCAAAACCAATACAGTCAAAGCTCTCTTGGCGGACACTCTCGTAAGCGGACAGCTCTACTTACGGACGCCTCTACGAAACCCCGTTTAAACTCTAGCTCAGTCAAACTCTGCATTTACACATTCTCGTAAGAGGACAGTTCCAGTTACGGACACTTTTTCTGCTTCCCAATGCGTCCGCTTACGAGAGCTTCGACTGTAAACCAATAAGTGTTCGTTCACAACTCGATGATCCTCGTGCGACACTTTCGTCGTCGTGCCTTCTGTTCCAACGATGTGTCGAAGACAAAATCGCGCTTAAAACTAAGGCGTGGGGAACCCCGGTTCCTCATTTGCTGTGAAAAAGACGACAACTTGTTGCGCAGGTCTGGAATAATAGTCTTGCTTCGCGCTTGTGCAGTGGCAAAAATGTTCAGTTTCGGAGACCTGCTGCCAGAGATCCGAAACCTGTCGGTGAACCTTCGGCTCCTGTCGGAGGGTTCGGGTGAAGTTCGGCGTTCGTTCGTTTCTTGGTCTTCTGACCCACTGCTGCTGGTGTGGAGCTTCAAGGAAGCCGTTGTACTCTTTAGATCAATGTCTACGATTCCTTCCCGATCCTCGTAGTCGTCCTTCCAATTGTCCGCGGTGTCTTCCCCTTCACAGTTTCCATGGCCATTCGCGGAGGATTGTGTTTCTTCGTTTACAGTTTGCTCGCCTCCACCAAAGAACTCGGCGCCTTGCAAGTCGCATGCTTCTTGCGCATTTAACGCAACCGCCTCGGTTTTGCGAGCGTCTTGTTCCTGGTCATCCGACTCCACCCCTCCCCCCTCGGTATTGCTGACATCTTCCTGGTGGCTAATTAACTCTACCCCTCTCCCCTCAGTAATGCCTTGTTGTTGATCATTCAACTCCACCCCTCCCTCCAAGGTACTGTGGATATGTTGCTGCTGGTCTTCATCTTTAGAGGACTTCTCGCATTCTGTGTGATCATCAGAGTTTGACATAATGGCTTCTTCGTCCTCGCTGGCTTTTTCTTGCTCATCGTCTCCATCGTTTTCGCAGAGCTTCACTTCATCCTCTTCCTCGCTTTTCTCCAGGTTTTCAAACGCCCCTTCAATCTTTGCCCAAGCGTCTTCCTCCGATACGTCAGTCACTACATGAGCCCGCTTAATCCCAGCACAGCGGGTTTCCGTCTCAATCCCAGTCTCCAACTCCTCTGTTTGGTCAAAGCCTTCCTCGTCCGAGTCTTCCGCGCTACTTAGGGGTGCGCTGTTGCACCCAGTCTTGAAGTTATCCGAGCCGTCCAACACTCGCCGCGCCAGGCATGGGTCTGAGTACGAACTCGATATACTTGAAGTGCGCGATTTTGATCGACCTTTAGTGAGCAGGCGCATGTCGTCATCGTTGTACGACTCTCTTACCTCGCGCTTTCGTTTGAACGCAAGGCTTGGTCTGGACCAGCCACTCAGACGAGTTTTCGACGAAATTTGGACAATATCTGAAGCGGGCTTGCTCTTTTTCCTATAAATGATTAAAGTTAAAATCAGTGGGACCTGGAATCTAGCTACCCTTTAAAATCCTGTAAACTGGGAGGGCTGATTGGATAACGAAATCTAAACGTTTAGCATCAACAATTCGCTGGAATTCACACTTTATGCAGCTGCTTCTCACACGAATTAGTGTTTAGACATTGTGCTGCATTTTAAACATGTGAAAACTGGTTAAGTTCAAAGCACGGGCTCCTGACGACCTTGGTTAGAGATTGTTTATTTCATCAGCCAAGAAGGTTCCGCTGAGTCACTATAACCGATGAAAGGGCAACGGACAAGAGAGAGAACCTCTCCATCTTTGCGCAAAGCGAATGCTCTTTTTGAGTTGACCACACTACAAGTTACCAAGTACACAACGAGCCCAAGCAAAAATATTCCACTTTGAAACAGTCAGCCTGGCATAAGGAGGAGAGCAAAGGTATATTGATTCTGCTAGTAGCTACTATTTTTTTTTTTTTTTTTTTTTTTTTTTTTTTGTTAACCTCCGGAAAAGAAAAGAAAAGCTCGCTTTGCAGTTAGACTAAGGTTCGCTAAGGTTTGTGGACCGGTTATGTGTGCAGCTCCGTTTTGACGGGCATCCGCTGATCACGTAAGATCCATGTAAACAATAAATCTCGGCACGTGATCGGTAGCAACCTTATGCGCATGCTCGGCGTAAAAAGACGCGGTTGCTGAGCGAGGAGAATAAAGGGACTGGACCGATAAGACGAACAATAAGTCCCTTTCAAAATGACAGCACAGATTATAGATAAAAGGTGCTGCTTCAAACGGCAACTTTGTGTAGTTTTAACGTTGTGTTTTAAATAGTAGCATAGTTATTTACAGTCAAGGGCGGTGAATGCCATCATCGTCCCCACCCCACCCATCTGGGGATCAAGGATGATACAAAGTGTGAAGCAAACACGAAACCGAGGCCAGAAGGCCACACTGTCTTTTTCCGCATAAAGCTGTAACTTTGAAACAAGCCACAACACTCAAATTTCTCTAGATGCCTCACTTGGCATGTGCTTTCACTTGCTGCTCGTGATTTATTTCATTGATGCAGCACTATCAAAGAGGCCAATGGGAGACACCGCGCAAAATGCGTTTTCGGCCTTGCGATCACCACTCGTTTGAGTCAGCGGTCATTGCACAAAACACGAGGCTTGCAAACGAGGTGAAATTTTACCCCTCGAGTTGACCGAGCTACGTAGCAGTGACAAATGCTGACCGACGGAACTGACGTAAAATGTAACTCCGCCGTGTCCCAGTGGAATGAATGAATGGTATGGAGCTCAGGAATGAAGGCGAACTTACTTGTCTAGCCGACACTCCGTAATCTTCAGAGACAGATCCTTGTTTTCACGAGCTGTCGCAAAAGCGTCCGCAATGCTGTGCAGAACACCTGAAAAACGCGGCATAAATACGTTCAAAAAATGCGCTCCTTGGGCGACAGTGAAGGAAAATTACACTTTCTTTACACTTTCAGCAGAAACAAGTGGAGGGGGGGGGGGGGGGGGGGCTGGAGGTGGAGGGAAGGGGAGGGGAGGGGGGGGGGTAAGGATGAGGGCCACCGACACTGAAAATGTTTTCCCACAGCCACGGCCATTGGTCACGGAAGTGAAACAAATTCTTACTTCTCGCATCTTCTGGGGTACGGTGCTGGATCATGCGCAGAGTGTGGAAGTATCCAGAAGTTCCGTTGAATTTTCGGTGAATCCGGATAAACAGGTATTTCGACTTGAACACCATCGGCTCGTGGCCTGAAATGAGAGGAGGTCAAAAGCAAGGACAAAAACAACAGCGACAACATGGACAGGAGCAAAACAAGAGCAAGAGCAAGAACAAGAGCAAGAACAAGAGCAAGAGCAAGAACAAGAACAAGAGCAAGAGCAAGAACAAGGACAAGAGCAAGAGCAAGAACAAGAGCAAGAGCAAGAGCAAGAACAAGAGCAAGAGCAAGAGTAAGAACAAGAGCAAAAACAAGAACAAGAACAACAGCGAGAACAAGAACAACAGCGAGAACATGGACAAGAGCAAAACAAGAGCAAGAGCAAGAGCAAGAACAACAGCGAGAACATGGACAATAGCAAAACAAGGGCAAGAGCAAGAACAAGAGCAAGAGCAAGATTAGAACAGGAACAAGTAAAGACCACAAGCAGGCTGGAAGGAAGATTCTTCCAATTTGGTGCTATCAGCCCCAGAGAGAAAGCAGCAAGAATCAAGGACAAAGATCAGCTCACCGATCTCGATTTTCTCCACATCCTCCAGAACTATCCTCTCGTACTGCGTGACCTTTTCAGCCTCATCGTCATAACTGGAAGAAGGAAAACGATATCAGTGCCTGGAAGTCCACCCGCCGCCGGCCTGTGAGTCACACTAAAGTATCGTTTACTTTTACTCATAAGTGACCAACTTCAGATATATAATACGGTACGAAAAAAACGGCTTTTTGTAGCTTGAATAGGCCCTGTTATGTGGAGAAACGTTGCCCAGGAAACAAGAAGCACCCATCTCCCCGAGTCTGGGTGCGCGCTTTATCCACTTTACAATCACACTGAACCGTTTGCGTCGCTACCTTCAGGGTTACCGAGCGCCCTTGAGACAAGTTCAGGTTTCTCGTGTAAGCTGCTCGCTCTGATTTACAAAGAAATGTCTGAATACTTGGCGTATCCAGGATGGCTAGGAGAGAATGCCTCGGGACAACTTTTACCCCAAATAAACGGCGCCTTGGGCACTATTTCTCGGGCACCAAGTAAACGCGGCCTCTAGACAACTCTCGGTACCCGGGGCTGCTTGAACTATTAATTCTCACTACATCACTCATAGGGTTTCTTCGTGACTGGTTGGGAGAATTTCTGTTTTTACCTGGCCACGTAATACGCCTCAAACGTCAACAGCACAATAACGTCCGTCTCTCCGTCAGGGCTGTGAACAGAACAAGTTGACATTTTAAACCTTTCACTCCCAATGGTGATCAACTTTAATTTTCTCCTTCAGTTTCTCACCAAAGATATATCATACAGTAAGGAGAACTTGGCTTTTGATACCTTGTTCAGATGAAAACTGATCAAACTATCAATTCTTACTACATTGCTCAACAGTTTCTCCTTAAAAGGTTGGGAGAATCTGCACTTTGGGCTTGGGAGTGAAAGAGTCAAGAGGGTTTCCACTACAACTGCGATAAAGCAAAAAAAAAAAAAAAAAAAAGAAAAGAAAAAAGAAAAAAAGAAAAAAGAAAAGAAGAAAAAGAAGAAAAAAAAAAACCCTTGGACCAAGATAATTTACGGCTAATTTAGGATGACACCATTTTTTGGAAGATATTGATTCCAGTGGTGTGCAACAACAAAATGCAACTCGCAAAACTCTCCGAGAAGCAAGAGGAGAAATATTCCCACCAAACTCTTGTGTTTCAATGATTTACGTTATTAAACACTTTGAACTTGGAAAGTGTTTCCAGCTAAAATGTCAAAATGAATGCTCCGTTTCCAGTGCCTGTTACCTGTAAAAAGGATCCACCAGGGCCCAGCCTCCAAGGCACTCCTCGTCCTCTGTGAGGAGGAGCTGGTGACAATACTCGACCAACTGGACCACGCACTCCTCACGCTCCATGGTCCATTGTTCCTCCTCGGACCCATTCCCCATGGCCGCTATCATGGCGGAGATGTCCTCTGTTGGCGGGTTGCCCAACATCAGGTCTGGTAACGAATGGAAGAGAGAAGTGGATGGGAAGTGGGTGGGAGACAAACAGTAAAAATGTGGGAAAAGAAAGAGGGAAAACGCGAGGGGTAGAAAGGACCAGGACAGGAAGGGAACAAAGAAAAAGATGGGTGGATACATGGTATAAGGAGGGAAGAAAATAGGGAGGAAACAAGTAAAATATAGGATAAGGAAGGAAACAATAATAACGACGGATAGAAGAGGCAGACAGGGAAGAAAAGTGAAGGAAAAAAGGGAACAGTGGAAAAAAGCGAAGAAAGGATGGATAGATGGGTGGAAAGATGACAAAGGAGGGAAGGAAAAAGGACAAGAAGAAAGGGATGAAAAGAAAAAAGTGAGAAGAAAGGCTCCGTGCCTTACCTATTAACGTCTGCCGGTACGCTGCCTTAAACCTGTTTAAGTAATACCTAAGAGAAGAGAAGAAAAACGCACAGTAAACGGAAAGATTGACAGGGCACGACAAAAATGTTAGAAAAGAAAAAAAAGAACATGGAAATCTGTTGGCTATAAGGAAAGATGAAATGGGCGCAGTACACGGAAGGGCTGAAACAGGACGACAAAAGAGTAAAGAAAGATCACAAATAGAAACCGTTCGGCTGAGAAAATGCGCTCCTTGGGCGACAGTGAAGGAAAATTACACTTTCTTCACGAGTAGAAACAAGTGGAGGGGGGGGGGAGTGGAGGTGGAGGTGGAGGGAAGGGGAGGGGAGGGGAGGGGAGGGAAGGGGGGAGGAAGAAGGGTCGCAAGACGAAAAAATAAAATAAGTAAACAACGCAAACCTGTTGGCTGAGTTGTAGCCATCTTTCATCACTCCTGTGAACTTTCTCTCTCCAGTCCTAGTGAAGTCTCCCTACAGAAGAGGACAAAACAACAACAACAACAACAACAACAACAACAACAACAACAAATGGATAATATTTTAACCATTACAATTCTTGAAGCACACATTACATTATATCATGTGTCTATGACTGCTGCAAAAAACTATCAACGACAACAACAACAACAACAACAACAACAACAACAACAACAGCAACAACAACCCAACAGTGAATGGACCATCTTTTGTCTGTCTTCACACCTTCATTGCCGCTGTCCCTGCATACTGCAGACTTATCGCATCTCCATTGTTGGCCCACATGTCTTGAAAAGCGGTGCGGACTGAAGCAGGCAGAGACTGGTCCGGTAAAAGCTTACCAAGTTTTCTTAGCTGCAACAACGACAATATGTCACTCTTTGTCTAAGTACCGAAACTAAGTGAGCAAACAAACGTACGTCTACTGACGTCCCAAGAAAGAACGTTTGCCAGTTAATCTAGGTGTTTAGTTCTTCCAGAGTAATTTCCACCTGGCTAAGTATAAGTCATTCGTTCATCTTTCGATTTATTATTTATTATTGTTCACTCATTCGTTCGCTCATTTATCGTTCATTCATTCGTCCGTTCGTTTCCCCAAATGTTTGTTAATTCCTTCGTTACTTCGCCTATTTATCCATTCCAGTATTTCCTAAGTCGGTGACCAGTTCGCACTTTTGTTCATTCGTAAATTTGTTGAATGCCGTTTGTTTGCTATCGCTACCTGCACTTCTGCGACAGTAAACGGAAGGATTGACACGGCACGACAAAAGTGTTAAGCCCTGTTTACATGGAAGAAGGGCGACCCCCCCAGATAGGTCAGAAGATAGCCCCCCCGGGGGGAAGGTAACCCTACTTGGGACGGTTACCCCTCCTCCTTGGGTGATGGTCGTTTGTTCACTATCGTTACCTGCACTTCTGCGACGTGACGTGCTACAGACGCCTGTACAACATTAGTTCTGTCCAGACAATCCATGCAGTTAATACGAAACACGCTGCGTTGTTCACAGATCATACCTTTGGCGTCCGTCCTGGTAAACAGAAAACGAAACGATCAGAAAACATTGTACAGCAGCAGGACAAACTTGGAGTACTATCGTTAAAAATGTGCGGTGCAGATCGTCGAATACGGTCGAGCCTCCCTAGGGTTCCGCCTATTGTAAGCGGCGGCACTCTCTATTTTTCAAGGGCTGGAAATTATACCTGCTGCCTGGGAAAAGAAGTTAGTATTCAATGATGATTTTCAGTTTCTCCTTCATTGAGTACATCTGAACTGTCTTGCGTGCTGTTCTTCAAGAAATGTTTGAGTTGGTGGTCAAGTTGCCAGTCCACAAATTCCTGGATTGATTCGAGCTCTTCTGGTCATCTATTACTAAGAAATTCATGACCTTTTCAAGGACTACTATCCAAATGAAAAGGCTTTTCCATGTGTCATACAAATTCAAGGACTTTTCAAGACAAACAGTCAAATTCAAGGGCTTTTCAAGACTGTACGAACCTTGGATATCATGATACACCATCAACACACAATACCATGAAAACTCGTGTTTTACTCACCAACAGTATCTCATGTCTTTGATAACTTCCAAAATGCTCTCCACTAAGACCGAGACATTCTCGAATTTCATTCCACGACTGCAACAAAACGTGAAAGAATTGAAGGAACTGGCTTTTTCTAAAGCTTGTGACCGCGAGTTCTCTCACAGTTTAAAAGACTAGAAGATCGAAAATGCTGTGTAGGGTTGTCTTTTTGAGGACATCTTATACCAGGACCCCAGCTCCTCCTTATACACATTTAGCTGGACGTTTCACTCACCAGTATTCATGGAAATCAAACGTAACGTATGTAAGCAGTGCGCTGTTGTAGTGCAAGATGTGATCCATAAACGCGTCCGCGATGACCTGGGGCGAAGAAAAGATGGTAAGGGAAAGTTCATTTCTTATGACGGGGGAGGGGGTGGGGGGGGGGGGAGGGGGAGGGGGCGGATTTCCCTAAACTTGGAGAGGAAGAGAGGGTGAAGAAGCAGAGAAAAAAAGAGGAGGACAAATCAAAGAGAAAGGAGGAAGGAAAGGACCAGCAGAAGAACGAGAACGAAAACGGAAAGTGAGAACGAGAAAAACAAGAACGAGAAGGTGAGTTAAAGAGAGTAACGAAAAATAGAGAACAGGAAAAGGAAGAGCGGCTCGAGAAGAAAGTGAATGAGACCGAGAACAAGGAGAATGAGAACGAGACGGTGAGCTAGAAAGGATAACGAAAGATAGAGAACAGGACAAGGAAGAGAAGGTGGAGAAGGAAAAAACAAACAGGACGAGAATGAGAAATTGAAATTGATCGTACAGTAAGGAGAACTTGGCTTTTGATACCTTGCTCAAATGATAGCTGATTAAACTATCAATTCTCACTACATCACTCATACATATTCTTCATAAAGGTTAGGAGAATCTGTATTTTGAGCTTGGGTTAATCTAATGCTGTTCGTTCACCTTTTCTCGTCCACTCTTGTCCACCAGGCTAACGACGATCTGAAATAAATCTGTACGTTACTTAACCGCCACAAACAAATCTCTGACTCCTGAAGCTATAAAGAACTTGACTAAACTTGGAACACTTCTCATTTTCTGAGCTGACACAATAACATAATTACCTTCTGACCAACAATATACGGCCATCTCGCACATTCAGAGTTTCCCAAATAAAGAAACATGGCGTGCTTACATCACAAGACATAACTTGTATGAGAACATACATAGGCCTCTTAAAATTTACCCCCAATAAACAATTCATTGAGAAGGGTCGTAAACAAAGAGGTTGTACCCACTGCTAAAACCCCACATAAACATACGCAATGTAACACCCTTTGACGCTCACTTTACTTGGGTCAATGTATTTAGACAAACATACCACGGACTTGAACAATTCAAGCTGCCGGTCAAAATGTTTCTTGAAGGACGCCTGTGTTGCCCTGTCGTCTGCAAATCAACAGTAAAACAGGGAATTACGGACATTTATAAATACACTATCTGTATGTGACGTCATGTAGGTCGAGAGACGACTGATAAGATCACGGGGATGAAGCTGATTGGTTAGTTTACAATTTCTAAACGCAAAATGATCAGGAGAGGGGCGTGGGGTTACCTCGGTCAAGCCTCGGTGGAGGGCGGTATTTGTAACCTGGCTGGCTCCAGTAGACTGGGACCGAGCCCCTGACTTGAACAAACGAAACGTGGTGTGAAGCTGTGCAGATGATCTGGTGACAAAGAAATGCGAGCAGCCAATGAGATACACACACATAAGCATGCGCAGTGCTAAGCTTATTATAAGCGCGCAGTCTGGGACCAAGCATGACAAAAAGAAGTGGAATTATTCATTTCGGACGCGTTCGTTTGGGGCTATAGCGCGCAAAGTATCTCGGATGAAAGAGGGCCGTTAAGACAGTGTACACTTACCTGTTCTGTTTCCACATAATTCGCCACGTCGCCATTTTCGTCCACTCCCCGCCTTCTGTAACGAGTTCCTGGACAAAAGGGAGGTTCATTTTTATAAGGAACTATGTCAGTTCTGTATGAACTGTTCCCAATTATACTTTATTGTACAAGTATAATTAAAGCGAGTAAATAAATAAATAAATAAATAAATAAAAAGTCATCACTGTGGTATAAACATCACGTAATACACGAGCAAAGAAAGCGTAAACACGGTAAAATGTGCGAAGCAAACGCAAATTCAAACGCAAGGGAACTGAAGCTATAAACCTTGAACTTAATACTTATTGACTATATTTACGTTTTGAGTTTCACCTTATTGTTAATTCAGCGGTCATTGCACAAAACTGTGGATTTAAGTGCAGATTTTGCTCAGTGAAAAGCTCGTATCACCTCAAGACTTAACCAAGAACTCAACACCAGGATTCGATACTTCAGTGCGTTTTCTATAACATACGCTGAGCACAAGAAAACGGGGCTTGCATACGGGGTTACATTTCACGTCGAATTAAACCGAGTTATATATAGTAACGGCAACGAACGCTGACCAACGGAAGTGACGTCAAGAACATATTCCCGCGGTTTCTGCACCAACTGTACCCTACCTGCTCTGTTGACACTCCTCCGTGACAAAATGACCAAGTCAAACTCCTCTGGGGGTAGGGTTAGTGGCGGGTTCTGAATTTTAATAGTCTCTTCCATGTCCTCATCTTCAAACGTGTTCTGACAGTGCGTAATTTTACAGTATCCCTGAATGATCGGCACCACCCACTTGGAAGACAGGGGATCCTGCAGAAAGGAAGAGTTCGAAATCGACGCCATTCCCGTTAGCGGCCGCGGACACCTTTCAGGGGTAAGATTTGGATTTTTCTTTTGTATTTAAGCTCTCGTAAGCGACCACCCCGACGGAACAATCTCATTAGAACGACTCTATCGCAACCTCACATGTAGTAGGTTGTCCATCTCATAGTATGTCGCCACAATGATTTTATTCTAAAAGCAGTGACACTGTATTGTGAGTAACGATGGACAGTTTTCAGTTCAATCTCGTACTATTCTTTTATCCGACCGGCCGCTCCCCTTTTTAATATCGTCTTCCTATCTACCTGTACTGCAAGTTTATCGTTTAAGGCCAGTTCCAGTTACGGACACTTCGTCTACTTTCCGAGGGTAACATTGTAGTTTAAACTACAAGGACACGAAAGAAAAACTTACCTCGCTATTTATAAGGTCTTGCAGCATAAATTTGTTCCAGAAAAAGCTATCATTGCTCTGAAAAATGATGACAGAAAAAGAAAATTAGAGCGAGACGAGAATAAGAGTAAGGATACAAATTAGACTGTTGATGGCAGTGTGTGGGTGGGGGAGATGATGGTGTTGGTTGGTGTTGGTGATAATAATAGAGTGGTTTTCGGATGACTGTCAAAAGTAATTGTGTGACTGCTTTGGTTTTGCGTTTGCTACGCTTTCGGACTGGTCCACACCAGTTTGTCAGCATGCTCAGCCAATCAGGAACAAAACCAAAACCAAAACCAAACACTTCTCACGCAAGCGATGGCGTGTACTCGCACTGCTGATTGGAAAGTAAAACCAAACGCAAGACCAAACACAAATTACTTTGGCTTCCAATTGGCTGAACTGTTTTCTCTCAGTCTCTGTGATTGGCCTGTGTAATTACTTTGGTTTTGGTTTTCGACAGTCATCCGAAAACGGCTCTAATTGGGTCAGATGATGGCGATAGTAGTTATGATCCTGGTGAGATGTAGTTATGATGATGGTGTTGGTTGGTGTTGGTGATAATAGTGATTGGGTCAGATGATGGCGATAGTAGTTATGATCCTGGTGAGATGTAGTTATGATGATGGTGTTGGTTGGTGTTGGTGATAATAGTGATTGGGTCAGATGATGGCGATAGTAGTTATGATCCTGGTGAGATGTAGTTATGATGATGGTGTTGGTTGGTGTTGGTGATAATAGTGATTGGGTCAGATGATGGCGATAGTAGTTATGATCCTGGTGAGATGTAGTTATGATGATGGTGTTGGTTGGTGTTGGTGATAATAGTGATTGGGTCAGGTGATGGTGATAGTAGTTATGATCCTGGTGAGATGTAGTTATGATGATGGCGATGATACTTATAGGGTCAGATAATGGTATGATCTTTATGTGGGTGATTGTGGCAGTACTGATGATGGTGTGATGGTGTGATGGTGTGATACAGTTAATTCTGCTGTCATTTCTTGTTTTTCTTTTCCTTCTTTTGTCAGTCATCATGCTTGTGTTTCTCAACTTACCCGTTTCCATGCTGGTAGAGAGCTGCTGTATGTGTTACTAAACTGCCTCTGTAGACTGTTAGTCAGGTCTCCAGTAGGTGAATAGTAGAAACACTCTGTGTCGTTAAACATTTTTAAAAGCTCCTGTGATGAAGAAAATAAATACAGTGTTTTTGTGTCAGTTTTTATTGATAAGCACATAAAATACAAAGTGTGAATTCATGATATCTTCTAGAACAACAACACAGTAAACTAAGTTACTAAGTTACCATGATGGTCATAATTTTATGACTGTAGTCAAGTAAAGCATCACAAATTGAACCCCAAGATGCAAACCTTACAGGACATGAGACACATAATTAGCATTTAGTGGGTGTGTACTATATGTCATTAATCAAGAATCATTTTCAGTGCTCGACATTAAGGTTTGAGATTGGTTGCCCTTCGGACTGAAGATTGACTTCAAGCAATAGAAAGTTTTATAATTTCTAGTTGCCCGGCCCAGAATTTACCTGCCCAACCAAAACTTTTGGTTGCCCCGGGCAAGCGGGCAAGCGGGCAACCGTTAATGTCGAGCGCTGATTTTGTTCCTGTGAAAGTCTGGTAGGCATATGGCTTAAAAGCTATGACTATAAAAATCATCACCTCTGAGAATCTTCTCTCAAGCTTTTCCTTGTCTTTGAATTCTCGGTCTTTCATGTTCTGTAAATTGGAGAGGAACTCACAAAATCAGTAAACCATCACATCACAAAATACAGTACATGTACCCCCCCCCCTGCCCTTAACAACACCCCCCTGCCCAATCTCTCTAATTACCATACATGCGCAGACAATTCTAGAAGTAGTTTGTGAAAGCTGAATTGACTTTCATCTGAGTAGACTATCAAGTAGCAAATTCTCCATACTCTATGATATAACTCTGGTGAGAGACTAAAGAAGAAAATTGAAGTTGATCACTCTTGGGAGTGAAAGGTATAAGTGGACACTTACAGTACATTTCCCAAGGATGCACACATAACACAGGTCTGCCTGTATTCCTATGTTGTTTTTAAGACAAGTATCTCAATGTACATACTGTAATAAAGCTAATTAGCGTCTGTCTGTCAAGTACAATGTCAAAGGAATATGCATGATCTACTGTAAGCTGTGCTAGAGACTAGTGACTTTCTCACCGTGGTTTTCACATTTTCTTTAATGTTTGTGGCAGCAGTTCGTAGGGCTGTCCTCCAGCTCTGCCCCAGTCCCTTCTGTTGGCCATCTCCAGCTCCGCCCAGCAGTTTCCTGGGTCTACCCCCACTCTGGTGCTCTTCACAGTACTGAATGTAGACAGCAGAGCATAAATGAACATTCAGCTTACTGTCTAGTAGGCTCAACTTTCGCCGCTCTCTCGAGAAGGAGTACAGCCTCACTTTTCTGAGACAGCGGCTGATAATTGAGCCAAGAGTAATCATGCAACATTAATTTGCTCTTTAATTTCTCTAAAACATCATACAGTATGGAGAATTTGCCATGTCTGTTCAGATGATAGCTGATCATGCAACTGGTTCTCATTACATCACTCACTATTTTTGTTCTTGAATGGTTGAGAGAATTTGTATTTTGAGATCAGGAATGAAAGGGCTAAATTAATAGGAATGACACAAGGTTAATTTTGTTTCATCAAATATGTGATATGGCGTTATGTAGTACAGAGACACGACAAATTTTTTGGTGCGAAAATTCAGGCCACTATATTAGTTGATGGGCAGAGCTTATATGTGGTGGGGGAAGGGGTAGCTTGGTATGCTAAGATCTTGAGCTTAATTTGCTGAAAGTTGAGTCAAAATAACACTCTTTCTTCTGGCCATGTTGTGTCATTTAAATAATGTGTCTACAGTGAAGAAAAGTCCTAACTATAGATAATAGTTGCTTTTGCATCAGATTTGTAGACTGAGGATATTAAAAGGTTGCACGGAGATATGAATTTTATTTTTGAGTGTTAATATTATATACAATGAGTGAGCAGAGCAAATTAATGGTATCTCCAAGCAGCCATTTTCTAATATATCTAACTTTATTACAGATTTTATTTCCTGTCAGACTTCGCTGTCTGCAAAAAATCGCATGAAAAGTAAAGATGAAATATTTTTATCATTTACATGTACATATTGTAAAGATATTGCTCACAATGAAGATATCAATCTTAAGAACACATGGAGAAATCCTGGTATTTCATGGAAAATATATAATACGAATCAATTCTCTTTATTTACCTCAAGTTCAACTTCAGATAGCTCCCCCGAGGACAGTGGTAACACAGCTATGCGGTCAATTCTGTAGACATCAAATTTGCCATCCCTCCCTGGTAATGAACCCAAGAGAGTTTGTTTGGATATGACCAGCAACCTCCAGTCCGACCCTAGGCAATAGAAACAGTTAAAAGTAATCATGTACTATGACAGATGGGTTGTGTTTTCAAAACAAATAATACTTCAACTGTCCAGTTGTTTTTTATACTTTAAGTGCCTTGACAAAATTGGCTGAAACTGCAAACAATAGATTGGCTTGTGGGATTTGAAATTAAAATAGGATTTTTAATGGAAGAACACAATTAGCACTTCGATTATTATATACGAAGCTCCAAAAATATAATCTTCCATGAATGGTTCCATGCATCAAGCAAATTAAAAATTAATCAGTCTTAAAAAACAAGAAAATGCTCAGTACTTCGAGCGAGGAGTATTTCAGATGCAAAAACATAAAATATTTACACTTTCAAAAATATTTGCTGAGTGACGAGATTTCTGGAAATATTCAAAGCTTGCCTGACTGTACATTTGTGTTATAATACTTCGCCGCTTTCAATACATTTGCGTCGGAACACTTAAGGCAACTCGAAATCACAAAAATTGCATGTTCTTTAAAGTATATCGCGCGCAATATATTCAAAACAGTAGAACTAAATACCAGAGCGATTAAAATAAATTAAGCGTGGACTTACAGATTTGACTCGCTAAAAAATAACAATACGACAGTCTTGACTGTCTTAGATGAGAGACAGCGCAAGTCGAGGGAGTTACAGTAAGAGGTTTACCTGGGAGAAATTGAATTTTTCCGATGATCCCATGCACGCGCCCCCGACAAAGCGGTTTCCACGCTTGTGTAAGATCAACTCCTGCTTGCGAATGAAAATAAAATAGTTATGCCACAAGGAACCACTCTCCTGGAAGTAATACATACGTTTCGAGTTGATTCTATTGTCTGGTCCGGGCAAGCTCATGCAAATACCGGTCGCCAAATTGTGGATAATATACCGGATGTCGTACGCACCCTGTTTTGCAAGTAGTCCACCATCTTCGCGATTACACCACAGGCTGTTATCTCCATTTAGGATAATAAAATTACCCTGCGTCTCATAAAGTTCCATGTCTCAAGAGCATTATTTGTACCACTCTGGGGAACATATCGTCAAATGTTCATCTTTGTTCGTGTGATCTGACCGGCCGCCATATTTGATGTTGTGGAGTCGCCTTCCCAGAATCCTCTGGAAGGACGTCCGTCCGCCACCTCTCGACTTCCAGCTGTTTTATGGATTGTGCTTCATGTAGCACTGATCTTTTGGTTCGAATCCCGTTCAAGCATGACGTTTTTTTTTAGTTAAGTAAACTTTCCAATTGCTTCATGTGAGCAAATAACCCTCCAGAACCTTAAATATTTCGAAGTCCAATGTTCGGGATAAACCGCAAATAACCCTCCAGAACCTTAAATATTTTTAAGTCGAATGTTCGGGATCCAGCTAAGGATAGTCGGGATCCTGCTAAGAATGGTGACAGAATTTTTCAAATATAACAAATTTTACGCTGCTGTTGCTGTAATGTACATTATAAGTTTGATATCTACCTAGTCATCGCCATTGGCTTTTAGATTTGGTGCACTAAAAAACCTCCAGAACCTTAAATATTTTTAAGTCGAATGTTCGGGATCCAGCTAAGGATAGTCGGGATCCTGCTAAGAACGGCGACAGAATTTTTCTTAAAAACAAATTTTACGCTGCTGTTGCTGTAATGTACGTTACAAATTTTATATCTACCTAGTCATCGCCATTGTTTGTTTGATTTGATGCACTAAAAACCCTCCAGAACCTTAAATATTTTTAAGTCCAATGTTCGGGATCCAGCTAAGGATGGTCGGGATCCTGCTAAGAACGGTGACAGAATTTTTCTTAAAAATAAATTTTACGCTGCTGTTGCTGTAATGTACGTTACAAATTTTATATCTACCTAGTCATCGCCATTGGCTGATAGATTTTGTGCACTAAAAACCCTCCAGAACCTTAAATATTTTTAAGTCGAATGTTCGGGATCCAGCTAAGGATAGTCGGGATCTTGCTAAGAACGGCGACAGAATTTTTCATATATAACAAATTTTACGCTGCTGTTGCTGTAATGTACATTATAAGTTTGATATCTACCTAGTCATCGCCATTGGCTTTTAGATTTGGTGCACTGAAATCCCTCCAGAACCTTAAATATTTCTAAGTCCAATGTTCAGGATCCAGCTAAGGATGGTCGGGAGGAGCACCCATCGGAGCTGTTCCACAAAATATGTGTTCCGCACTGCAACCTGTCCTGGCTGGCATGAGAACTATCTGCTCTTTTGCTGGCTGGGAAAAAAATATATAAATCGGACTGGGAGAGAGATAGCCGTTTTCAGTCTAGCTGGAGGCATGGGAACAAGCAAGACTACAATCGAGGCTACATTTTTGTTCGAAATGCTGACATTTTCTGACAAGATCAAGTTTCTGGCTGGGAGATTTTCTGGGACCCCTCTGCTGGGAAACGGATATTCTGAATTGCCTTCCTGGGTGTGTGGAACACCGCTGTGTTTGCCAGCAACGTAAAAAACGCAGAGAATAAACTATATTTTGGACAAATAACCATACATTTGTGCAAACTAACGTATTTTGAGAAATATCTTCGTTGAGTGCTCTCGAGTTTTGACATTTCTCGCTAGCGAGTTTAAACATTTCTCGCTAGCGAGTTTGGACAATTCTCGCTAGCGAGTTTAAACATTTCTCGCTAGCGAGTTTGGACAATTCTCGCTAGCGAGTTTGGACATTTCTCGCTAGCGAGTTTGGACAATTCTCGCTAGCGAGTTTAAACATTTCTCGCTAGCGAGTTTTGACATTTCTCGCTAGCGAGTTTGGACAATTCTCGCTAGCGAGTTTGAACATTTCTCGCTAGCGAGTTTTGACAATTCTCGCTAGCGAGTTTTGACATTTCTCGCTAGCGAGTTTGGACATTTCTCGCTAGCGAGTTTGGACAATTCTCGCTAGCGAGTTCAAACATTTCTCGCTAGCGAGTTTTGACATTTCTCGCTAGCGAGTTTGGACATTTCTCGCTAGCGAGTTTTGACATTTCTCGCTAGCGAGTTTGGACATTTCTCGCTAGCGAGTTTTGACATTTCTCGCTAGCGAGTTTGGACAATTCTCGCTAGCGAGTTTAAACATTTCTCGCTAGCGAATTTTGACATTTCTCGCTAGCGAGTTTAAACATTTCTCGCTAGCGAGTTTTGACATTTTTCGCTAGCGAGTTTGGACATTTCTCGCTAGCGAGTTTGGACAATTCTCGCTAGCGAGTTTAAACATTTCTCGCTAGCGAGTTTTGACATTTCTCGCTAGCGAGTTTGGACAATTCTCGCTAGCGAGTTTAAACATTTCTCGCTAGCGAGTTTTGACATTTCTCGCTAGCGAGTTTGGACAATTCTCGCTAGCGAGTTTGAACATTTCTCGCTAGCGAGTTTTGACATTTCTCGCTAGCGAGTTTTGACATTTCTCGCTAGCGAGTTTGGACAATTCTCGCTAGCGAGTTTAAACATTTTTCGCTAGCGAGTTTGAACATTTCTCGCTAGCGAGTTTGGACAATTCCTCGTGGTCGGGATTCTGCTAGGCTAAAAGGCATAATTTCGGCTCAGCGTGTCGGCTAATTAAGTTCCTCAGTTCCTCAATTTTTTAGTGGAAATTAAATGTTTTTTGAAAACCAGTTTGTTCCTTTTTTTGTGCCTGAGCCTTCTAAACTTAAAAAACGCACCTTCTTATAGTTCGAATCCCGTTCCATCATGATATTTTTTCAGTTCAATTAACTTTTCAACTGCTTGATGCGCTGTATACCTGTATACGAGCAGTAGTATTCACTCTTATAGTCTTTTTTTTTTTTTTTTTTTTTTTTTTTTTCAATTTTAAGCTATCATTTTGCCTGCATGCGTACCACTTTGATGCAATTTTTTAAAACCGCCGTAGGCGAAAATCTAGTAGTAAATGTTTTCTGATAGGCCCCGGTATAATTATGGGATCCTTATTTCGAATGAACAAACAACACTGCCAGGTCATCCATTGCAACACTTAATTTAACAAATATACCTATATTTTACAGCACGTACATGCATCATTGCTATTTAAAACACGACCGTCTTTCGAAATGAACGTTTTATAGTAAACATGCGCCTTTACGGACGCAATGTAGATCCCATAATTGCGCCAAACAGAATCACGTTACATTAACTGCTAGATTTTCGCCTACGGCGGTTTTAAAAAATTGCATTAAAATGTTATACTGTCACTTCTTGCATAACTAAAATATAGTTCAGGGCCCGGTTTTTCAAAGCACGATTAGGCTAATCCTGGATTAGGTTTAAACTTTCTTGTCATTTATAAGCCTGAAAATGTGAAGATTTTGTCCTGCAACGATTTCCTTGATACGTTTTCAGCTAAAACAAGCTTTTTGATCCATACTTGAACAAAACCCTGCATTTTATTGGCAGAGAGGTCGTCAGAAAGAATTACGTTAATCCTGGATTAGCTTAGTCGGCTTTCGAAAAACCGGGCCCTGGTCTCTGCAAACGTGCTACAGGCGGATGCGTGTTAACAAATTGTCAGATGGGAGGTCGGGGCCCCATTCGGAGCGTTGCTTGCACAGAGAAGGGCTGTAGTGTAACTTAGAATGTGATGTTTGGAACTGAAGCTGACGTTTACCTGAAGATTGAGTCGACTAAATACGAACGTTTAATCCTCTACTGAAAATGTTAAAGAAACTTTATTTGTACAGCTGGTGGGAACAAATACAGATTCAGAAGGGGTCACAGAGATTGCACCGACACAGCGTTATTCAGACCCGTTACGTTTTCTCCTTTCTACCTTAAAGCAGGAACATGCAGTGCGGTATTCGGAGAAATTAGCAATAACTGATAATAGTGGGCAGCTAATCCGACCAACAGTGAATTATCTTGTCAACACTGTATTATCTTCATGGTAGTGGAGAGAATTTGTATTTCAAGAGTTAGGGTGTAAAGGGTTAAAGATCATAAGCGGTATTGTATCTTTCATCTTCTTCCTCCCCTCCCTTAATGTTCGTCAGACACCCCCCCCCCCCCCCACACACACACACACACGTCATAACCTCCTGCTACCTTGCAACTAAAACATACCCAAGAGTTTCATTTTGCATGAAACAAATACAAAAAAGCTGGTACGTGACATATGGTCCACGGTATTTCTAAATGACTAGAACTGTAAAAATATTTTACTCAATCGAAGAAACTTACAAAAGCAGATTTAAAATGTTTGACGTTATGTCGTTCCTGGTGTGTAAAAGTAGTATAAAAAACTTTTCTTTGTAATTTTCACAAGAAAAAATACCTCACAATGTTGACCTACAAGTCAACCGTATTTTCTATTCCTGTGTACAAAAATGAGGAAACCTCCAACGAGTTCAGCATGACATCATCTTCTTCGTCGTAATCTCCCTGCAGCGGTGCACCCCAATGTTGGTGATTTAGCTGACTCAGCAAGTCTTTCTTGTACAGTCCCTCCAGCAGCAAATGATCTTTCAGCATGCTTATCACGTGACCGTGAGCGTGCGCGATGGACCGATAGTAATACAACAGCGATAGGAATAGAATGAGCACGGGTAAGAGGAAGGCCGCTGTACTCAAGTACTGCACCGTCTCGTGAAGCCAGCCTGGCCAGGCAGACACAGCAAACGACAGTTCATCAAAGATCGTCTTGTCGGGTTTGCAGCCGACGTTCCTGAAGGGGCCGCAAAAGGATGGAGGAACACGTGTGATGCCCCAGCCAATCAGCGAGGTGCATGTAAAGAGCGCGAGCAGTAGCAGGAGTGTGAAGATAGAACTCAAGCGCGCTCCCTGGTACGACTTCTCTGGCAGCTTATTGTTGTACATTAGGCTGACTTTCTTGGCATAGAAGAATACTACAAGCTTCAAAACTCCCATTATAGGAAGCATTGGACTGAAAAAGGTGCCAATAAGAATCAAGCACTGACCATAGGCGAGGTCCAGCACGTTACGCGGCAAATCAAACTGCGTGAGGCCAATCTTTTTAAAACAACGCGAGGACTTGAACAGCATCTTTCTCAAGGTTTCCAAACCAAGTGTGATTAGGAGAACGATAGCAAAGTCCACCCAGACGAGCATGTACATCTGTGCCGCGAGCTCGTTCTCCCAGCATTGATTGCAGTGACTCAATATCCCATTCTTTTGGATCTTTTTATCGAGGTCTTGATAAAGCAAGATGACCAGAACTGCGACGGATGGCAACTTCACAAATACCCTTCGCCACAAGTTCAGGGCCAGCTCGAATTTTGGACTCCAGTCCTCAAACAGGGCGAGGAATTCAAAGAGGGGAGGCAGGATCAGGTTTGGAAGCGTGATAGCCAATGAAAGCCCAAATCGAATAAGCATTTGTTGAAAGGGGTCCTTTCCCTCTTCAGTAACATTTTGATTCAGAATTGCCTGGATCAGAATGATGAAGGCGACATACCAAAGGGCGGGAACTATTACAAAGTTAATCAAAATTCGCAGCGCATACAGTTGATATTTCTGTTTCGTACTCCGGCTGTTAATTCGTCTCAAGCGTTCCTCTTCTTGGAGTTCAGACCTGATGTCTTCTGCAATCAGTTGTTGCTTGTGGACGGCAGAGTTCTTGTCCTCAATGCAGTAATCCCAGGAAGCAAAAACCTTATTGCAAAAGGAATTGAACACCCCCTCGCTCTCAATGTAGCCTTCCTTGAAACCAGTCCCCAGGTTGCGAATGATACAAACGAGACAAAAAAGAAAATAAGCGCCGCCCGTGAGCAGGTAAGCCAGCGGGAGCTGATACGCGATTCCCTGGGAGATGATGACGTCAGAAGGGTAGTTGCTATAAAACATTATCGTGCTTCCAATCCAGCCCTGACCCGTCACAAAGTCTAAAAGAAGGTTTGGTATACTGCTGGAGTTGGCTGAAATTCCACCCAGAGCTTCATACTTGTGTCGAGTAGTACAAGTAGTCGACGCATTCGCGTTGAAATTCTCGGCCGACAACTTGCCGTGACAGATGACGAGTGTGGGCAGAGAGACAAAGCCAAATTCCATTAGAAAAATAAACAGATTTAGAAACATGAGCCATCTCAGAAAAACGAAGTAAGACAGAACTCCACTGCCGAACTGACCTTCAATTTGTTTCAAATGGCCTCGCCACAACTCGAGAAAGTACAGCCATTCCTTGAGGCCGGCGTGAAAACAGCGCCAACCTTTCTCGATCCCAAAAATGAACGCTTCGCACCCGGAAACCCTGGCGACTGGCTGTATCATCGCTGCTTTATATTGACGTCGCAGCGACATGGGAAGCGGTACAGCTTTAAAATCAATCGTTTTCAAATCTTTAGCCGCCATTATATCCTCGTTGTGACCCTCATAGTTCTCGGATGTTGGGTGGATAGTGACTCCCTGATGACTCTCGATCGCTTTCTTCTTCTTCGCTGAACGCCTCCTCAAAGGCGACGTTTTCATTGTTGCATATTGCATTAAACCCTCGTTAGAACGGCGTGCTGTACGACTGGGAAGGTCTTTCAAGAATCTGTTGCTCGGTGAATGAGTATACTCTCTTCTCGGAAGAGAACTCATCTCGATAAACTCGGCTGCCATGGTAAAATTCCTCCGGTTGTAATTCAAGTGGAATGTAACTCGACACCGGAACTTACAGCTGTACGGTGGGCGATCAAGTTCAATTTTCTCACTAAAATACAGCTCAGTCAACAAACTGTTTGAAACCGACACCGCAGGCAACTCGGCGGGAAAACTCAGCCGCGGATCATGCAGTGCCAGCCGTATCTCTGTTTTCTGTAATAGCCATTCCGAAGTTCCAGAAGATTAATCAAACTTAATCAAATTGAAAAAAGATTACCTCATCACAAGAAAGAGCACATCCAAATTAGTTAGTATGCCAAGTTTCAGCAAGATTGGTCCATCAGAAACCGAATGGCAAGCTTTTAGAAATCGTTAAAATAAGAGACTTTAGTATGGGGTGAGGGACGGCGCGTCCCTTTTTCTGATTTTTAAAAGCTTGCCATTCGGTTTCTGATGGACCGAGCTTGCTGAAACTTGGCATACTTACTAATTTGGATGTGCTCTTTCTTGTGACGAGGTTTTTCTTTTTCAATTTGATTAAGTTTGA
Source organism: Plumapathes pennacea (assembly GCA_964036295.1). Lineage (NCBI taxonomy): Eukaryota > Metazoa > Cnidaria > Anthozoa > Antipatharia > Myriopathidae > Plumapathes > Plumapathes pennacea. The sequence continues at coordinate 959,278 of OZ038473.1, forward strand.
TTAATCTTCTGAATGGCTAATAAATTTTGTGCTGTCCCCGTGTTTTTCCTTGACAAGTTGCCTTGTTCAAAAGCTGGCACAGCAGACTTGTCAAGGAAAAACTTGCCATTTTCCCTTCCACATAAGCAAGTAAATCGTGTCAAAGAAAACTTGCTCGTGTATGTAATAAACCGATATGCACTAAAACTGCTGAAATAATAGTACAATAAAAGTGTTTACTTATCCGTTGGTGTGCGTTTATTCCTTATGTTTCTGGGTCGATTTGGGCCAGGAAGTATCACTGTTGTTTATGTTAAACAAGAGAGGATTGGAAACTTGGTCAAGATTTAAACCGCCGTAAAATCTCGAATGGACTGAAAACACGGCATCAATTTAACACTGATATTCTGTTTTCCCGGTAAATTCCCAACATCTTCGATGTAGTCTTGACTGATTTCATCGAGTAGGAAATCAACAAATCGCAATCTTTGCGGCCCCTTGCTCAACCTGGCGATGCGCCGATGACTAAGATCGATAGCATAGTTTTAAGATATATAGACGTGTTTCTTACATAAGTCTCTGTGCCCAGCTAGCAATAATGATCCCTATATTCTACCTTATCCAGCTGAAGAGCTAATCTTGTTGAAGGCGAGTAACAACACCGTTCATATCCCGGGGGGGGGGGGGGGGGGTACTCCCTATGATCGGCTATACGGGGAGGCTCCGCTCGAAAGGGGTGTATTTTTACGATCGAGGTATAAAAAAGGGTATAGGGAAATGACGTTTCATATGGGCCCGGTTTTTCAAAGCACGACAGGCTAATCCTGGATTACTGGTCTGCACTTACTTGTCATTTATAAGCCTGAAAATGTGAAGGTTTCCTCTACAACTACTTCCTTGACGCGTTTGAAGCTGGAACAAGCTATTTAATCCATCTGCAAACAAACCCCTGCAGTTTATTGGCAGAGAGGTCGAAAGAAATGGGAAGCGAATTCCCACGTAAGGATGGTTACCCCCTCCCGCAGTCTGATTATATTATGTCAGCGGTCGCCCCACTGTATTAATAACTAACCAAACGTGAAGCAGCGGTAATTTTCGCGTTGTTATGGTTTCTTTCTAGTTGCCGTTTTCTGTGTTCGTGTTAGGCAGCATCGCTCCAAAATGTAAATAAAAAAGGATGATTTGTGAATGACTCGTTACCAGCTTCCCGCAGAGGTTCACAGTCCCCTCGGGGGAATGGGGACCAGCAACCTTAAGCCCCTTGGGGGAATGGGGACCGGCAACCTCAGACCCTTGGGGAATGGGGACCAGCAACTTCAGACCCTTGGGGGAATGGGGACCAGCAACCTCAGGCTTCTTGGGAGAATGGGGACCAGCAACCTCAGACCCTTGGGGGAATGGGGACCAGCAATTTCAGACCCTTGGGGGAATGGGGACCAGCAACCTCAGAACTGTCAACATGTTCTCGAGGCAAACGTTAACGGATATAGTGAAATAATCTGACAATGAATGGCATTCACTGATATAGAGAAAATTAATCCCATTCCGCGTGTAACCTGGTAACTACCCTCCAGCAAAGAAAAGGGCGCTTCCCAGGGAAGCGCAGAGCCACTTGTCAATCAACAGTGACCGAGACAACAGCTCCTAATTAGTAAAAAGCCAAAAATGTCCAAATTTTGTTTTCCTAGTACTTGAATACCACGCAAAACAAGATAATGTTGCCTCACCAATTTTCCATCACATTAACATTCATTTTGAGTGCAATTTGAGTAAAATCCAAGAATAATCTTCAAAGTAAAAAATTAAATATGCTTGGTGGGCAGCCATGCGTCGCATTGCACCGCGAAATTCAAAATGTATTTTATTAAATGTATTTTTACATCTCCCGGGCCTCCGCCCCCGAAGAAAGGCTCATTTTGTGTCAAATATAATTCAGTCAAGCAATTCTACTTGAGTTTCCGATGGTACATTTTACTCTGTATATCCTTGACTGAAGATACGGCTAAAGATAGTCTGGTTAGTTCCCGCTGTCCTTCCCGCTGGTACGATCGAACTCCATCGTACCAGCGGGAAGGACACATCACATTTTCCACAGTTTAGTCCGCCTCAGTTGTCTAAATCACCATCAAAGGAAGAGATGCCACTTGATACACTTACTCTTCCCTTAAAACGATCCTCGACTAAAATAGTCGAGTTATTTCACTCTGTCCTTCCCGTTGATACGACACGATTACACCGTACCAGCGGGAAGGACACGTCACATTTTCTACAGTTTAGTTCGCCACGAGGTTCAATATGTATTATAATCGTCTGAACTATGATTCCCGGTTCCCGGTTCCCGGTTCCTGGTTTTCGGGGTTCCCGGTTCCCGGTTCCCGAGTTCCCGGTTCCAGGTTTTTAAACATAGCCTTGCGCGGCTGTCCTTCCCGTTGGTACGATTTAGGCGCAACCGGCTGATTTGTGTCGTTTGTGTCAGCCTCGTTTTGATTTGACAAACGCACAGCACGACAAATTTCTTTGACAGGGGGACCCCTCCCAACGGATTATCTTTGTGAGCAAGGCACGTGACCAGCCTGAACCAGGATCGGGGGTGGGGGCCGGGAGATGAAAGAGCCTGGGAACGAGACTATCCTTCACGTAAAATGTGGGAAAACGAATGCAAGGACTCCTGAAAACAGGATGCGGATGTCACTCAATATTCTCAGAGTATGACTGTTTTGAAATGTTGAATAGAATCTAGCACCACAATAAAGTACCATTCACCATCACCAGCCACATGCATTCACTGTTTTATTTACCATCATTCTGCAGAAAGCATTTTATCATGTGGTCTCTTACAAGATATTTCACTGATAGAAATTTGACCGAGTGACCAACCGATCATTTGGTAAGTGGTCGCTTATGAGAGGTAGTCCCTCACAGGAAGGTTGGTTACTCGGGGAGGTTCCACTGTATTGAATTGTATCTCAAAAAGCTTTGAATGTAAGTTTTTTTAAAAACGTAAAATGAAGCAACAAGAAATAATCGTCTAGATTGATCATCAGCACAGAGCCATTTTCAGATGACAGTAAGAATATAACCATGTGGTTGCTTACATTGGCTTTGTATTTGCTTCGCTTTTCAACAATTTGGTCAAAAACAAGTTCACTAAACAGCAGCAATTGGCCAATCAAGAGCAAAAACAAAACCTGGTTGCAAGAAAGCAATCAATTAAAACAATAGTATTGTTTTAACATTGCCGATTGTTTTTTTCATTTCAACATAGAGCGGTTTTCGGATGACTGTCGAAAGTAATATTGTGTGATTGCTTTGGTTTTGTGTTTGCTTTGCTTTCAGATTGGTCCACAAGAGTTTGTCAGCATGCTCAGCCAATCAGGAACAAAACCAAAGCCAAACACTTCTCACGAAAGCGATGGTGTGTACTCACACTGCTGGTTGGAAAGTAAAACCAAATGCAAGACCAAGCGCAAATTACTTTGGCTTCAAATTGGCTGAACTTTTTTCTCTTAGCCTCTGTGATTGGCCCGTGTGATTAACTTGGTTTTGGTTTTCGACAGTCATCTGAAAACGGCTCTAAAACAACACAGATTACCTTGGCTAATTCTGATTGGTTGAAAACATGTTTCTGCCTCTGCATGTGGTGGGGTACTTGCTTTAGGTTTTTCAACAGTCATCAAAAAACAGCTCCATAATAGTTTGCAATAATAGAATAATACTGCTTTATACATTTTTAACTTGATGGTACTGTATAGAGTATATAAACATTAAACTACTTTTGGCGAGGATAATATGATATGCATGGATAATTCTCCGAGGATATTATCTGTTCTGAGAAGTGAACAGTTGCCCAAGAGCGAAGCCCAAGGGCAACTGTGAGCTTCAAGGAACAGATAATGTCCAAGGACAATTTTTTTTATCCATGAATATTTCCAAAGCTAAAAGTAGTTTATTGTCTTTATTATCCTTCAAAATATTTCCTCTCGCAGCACAAATAACGGCACAAGAACTGTGAAGCTCTTTGGTGCTTTCTGGAACTGCTTTTTCAACAAACGAGTTGATGTCCTCCTCTGCAGTCATCTCATAAAGGTTTTTTGTGATTAATATATAAAACTGTGTTCGGATGTTATCAATAAACAGCGATAGTTCGCCAGTGGACATTATTTAGTCACATGTCACGATTTAGCCAATCACATGCGAGAGGAAATATTTGATGGGTCATAAACATCACTAAAAGTTCCCACTTAGAGGATGTCTCTGGACACTTGAGTTGATGAAGTAGTTCTTATCTTCTGGCTGGCTGATTACTGATACACAGACACCACTGTCTTTCCATTCTGGCACGAAGCTCCTTAAATGAAAGGGGGTCATTGCATTAAGGCACAAACATGAAATGCAGAATCATGCATTTTTAAAAAACACAAAACTGAACCTAAACTTTCTCACCAAGTGTTGCTATTAGAACTATAGCAAACAGCTTTTGTACATAATACCAATGCGATGTTGTTTATGCACAATCGTCATACATTGCAAAATAAAATAAATGACCATCTGGCCATGATTTGCAAATAGTTAAATAAGTGCCTCTCTTCCCTTCCCATATTTTATCATCAAATTGAAATTATTGTACGATTTATGGTACTTCCCTGAACATTTAAAATGACTTTTCCAATGCTTTACCTGTTAATGCATTTGTCCACAGTCACTGTCCAAGATTGGCCCTATAACAATGTCCGACTAAAAATAGGCAGCCCCTTTGTAATATTGTTCTTCACCAGGAAGTATGGAACAGCCAGCTCTTTTCCAGCACACAAGTCTAGTGCAAATTCTGGGATCTGTCCGTCTAGCTTTGACAAAAAATGAAGAATACATTATTAATTATCAGAAATTGAAACCTTAAGAACTAAATAATATATTTATCTAACAAAGTCTAATTTACCTGGAAACATGATCACAGTGCACAGTATGACAATCACAGCTAGTAGAATGCAGAGGGGTAAATATGCACTTGTCCACACACTTCCAAGCTTGGCCCTATAATGTCCGACTTAAAATAGATGCCTTTTGTACTTGCTCTTCACCAAGAAGTACTGGAAGGTGAGCCAGCCTCGTTCCACCTCAAAAGCCCAGTGCAAATCCTGGGATCTGCCTTTCAACAACAACAACAACAACAAAGAAAAAAAAACAAAAAACGAACAAAACAAAAACAAAAACAAAATACATTACCAGTAATAAAAACCTGAAGAACTTACTTAAACTTTCAAAAATGAGATTTGGGACATATGGACTGATCATTGAATATTAGCAATTTTGTTTTATTTTTCTACCAGATGTGATCTTGTAGTTAATTTTGTTTCAACTATACATATCACCCACCTGATACAAAACTCCGGGAAAGTAGGAAGTCACTGCAGCCTTGTGCTCAGGAAGTCTGTGGAATAAAATAATGGACTAGTCAAGTAGGACATCACTACAGCCTTGTCAAATAAATTATGCTAAGTAAACAACTGTTTAAACACTCTGAAGTCTGTGGAATAACATAGTAGACTAAGTCAAGTGAATTTTTGTGAGGTACGTCTTGGTATATAACAAACTATGTACAACTTCAAAATTTGGCACATGAGATATTTTCATGATTAACATCACCCACCTGATACAAAACTCCAGGAAAGTAGGAAGTCACTGCAGCCTTGTGCTCAGGAAATTACTGCTTGAAGAACTCTGAAGGCTGTGGAATAAAATAATGGACTAGTCAAGTGGATTTTATGGGTACACTGGTATTCAACAAACTATGTGGGGATACGTGCAAAGACCTCAACAGAAATTTAAGAGCCCCATGGGTACCACCCTTCTCAGCATGCATTAACAATCTATCAAATCTATCAGAGATCCATTACAGTCCTCAGCAAACAGGCCTACCAACTCTGAAAGTGACTTAGTTCACAACCCAACCCCTCCTGATTTTTTCTTTTTTATTCACTGCAGGGGGGGGGGGTTTAGGGGGTACTCCTCAAAATTTTGGGTGGGGGTGTGCCGCCTGGGACTGAAAACCCTTACCCTATTTCAGATCATAATTTGTAATTGACCATGTTTCAGACCAAAAAATGTGATTTTCAGCCCTAAATTTGCAATTTTTAACCCTATTTCAGACCAAATAACAAGTCTCCAACCTATTCCAGACTAAAGGTTAAAATTGATACGCTATTTCAGACTAAAATGCTGAAAATGATACCCTTTGGGGTGGCACATACCTATATGGGAGTATCACCCCCCCTCTCACCCTTGGGCCATGCCCAATATTCTACCTGGCCCTGAAGCATGCTGAAGATGCGAATTTTGGGTGACAGTAGTTTGAAATTTAGACTTACCTTCCTTCCACAAGTTCCTTTCTTTACTTCAACCATCATCTGAAGGGCAAGGCCAACACAGCTTTCAACAGAGTCTCTGTTTAAATAGAAATTCTCTCTTTTGGGAACTTGTCCCTTATTTATTCATTCCTTTAATTTATTGAATTTAGTAATTCATTTATTCATTATATGAATAATTAATCAATTCATTTAATCAATTCATTTATTCATTATATGAATAATTAATCAATTCATTTATTCATTATATGAATAAATGAATAATTAAATAAATGCATGCATGAATGAATAAATCAATTCTGACTGGCCCAATGGAATTATGGGTGTATGGTAATTTGAAATTTGGATTTGAATAAATCAATTCATTCACTTATACATTATTTAATTATTCATTTTTTCTTTTGTTTTATTATATCATTTATTCTTTTGTTCATTTCTTTACTTGTTATTCTTTATTCCTTTATTCATATATTAAAAAATAAAATAAATAAAATAAATAAATAAATAAAATAAAATAAATAAATTTTAATCATTGGGTGTGTTGGGTTAGGTTATGGCGCCATGGTTAGGGTCAAGTAGTGTTAGGGTCAGCGTTACGGTTACTTAGGGTTATGGTTATGGGTTATGGGTTAGGAATGGGGCATCCTGTCGGGGGAGGGGGCCTGGGATGGTGGAAGTACACCAAGGGAGGTGACGGTTGCACAACCACGTTCACGGTCATCCCAGGCCCCCTCTCCCACCCCTCCCCTCAAATCCCATCCCTCCCAAATCACCTGTACAATCCAGTCCCTATCCACCTACCCTCCGACCAACAGCCAACCCCACTAAAGGAGGAAGAATGCAGATGAATATCAGCGAGGAGATAGACAGGAAGAGAGTCAAAACAGGGCCCTGAGGGGGCCGTGGGTGCATTGCCTCCCCTCTGATGAGTTGTAGGAGTAAGATGAGAAAGTTAGGGCTAGAATGGGGAGAATTGGCCAAAGCAGTGGTACGCATAACAACCCTCTCGACAAGTTAAATGGGTGGACCACCCCTCGGCGACGAGATCTGGAGCTGCAAGTAGTCCTTTGTAGAGGATGGCACCCTCCATCCGGAGTACAAGCAAATGCGACTTGGCGGCAGAGACCCTCCCATACAGAGGTGCCATCAATGTCGTTCAGGTCTATGTTGCCTGTAAGCCGACCAGTCTCGAGTCACCTGCCCATTCTTCTCATTTTGAGGATTGAAATGCGTACCACTGCTTTGGCCAATTCTCCCCATTCTAGTCCTAACTCTCCCACCTAACTCCTACAACTCACCAGAGGGAAAACAATGCGCCCACGGTCTCCTCAGAGTCCTGTTTCAAACCTCTCCCTGCCTATCCCTTTGCTAACATTCATCTGCATCCTTCCTCCTTCAGCAGAGTTGAATGATGGTCATCATCAGGTTGATGGAAGGCACACAATGATCATACAGGGGACGAGGGACTTGAGGGGACTTAGAAGAAAAGAGAAAAATGGATGATAATAAGAGAGCCTGGAACAGCATGCTGGAGGAATGTCCACAACAGTCTGCAGGAAGTCAGCCCAGAAGAGTCTGTCCGCAACAGTCTGGAGGAAGTCAGCCTGGAACACTCTGCAGCAGCTGGCTCAGGAGAACATCTGACTATAGTAGGGAGAACAGGAAACATGAGGTAAGAAAACAATGAAAACAGTGTAAAATAATAATATTGTACACTCATTAAAATTTTGGGTGGGGGTGTGCCACTTGGTCCTGAAAACCCTTACCCCATATTTCAGACCAAAATACCTGATTTTCTATACCCTATTTCAGACCTGACTCCAAAAATGTATACCCTATTTCAGACCTGACCCCAAAATGTATATCCTATTTCAGACCTTGGTTTAGAGATTTTTTGCCCAGTGTTTTCTTCCATTTGCTGTGCAATTTCCGCAGCGCCATATTTCTGTTAAAATCAAACCTATCCCAGATCAAAAAGACAAAATTGATACCCTATTTCAGACCAAAAAGACAAAATCGATACCCTATTTCAGACCAAAAAGGCAAAATCGATACCCTATTTCAGACTAAAAATGCTTGAAAACGATACCGTTTGGGGCGGCACATACCTATACGGCTTTTTATAGGAGTACCCCCCGGGTACTGCGGCCTCGTTTTTGAAATACATTGTCCGTTTATTATGACTCAAAATAAATGTATTATAAAATGTAACTCTAAATGTAATGGTATGTTTGCTTTAATTCGTTTCTCAGATATACGTTTTATCTCGTCGTTCCGAAGGAAGGAACGGAAGTGAAAACACGGCATAAGAAGAAGAAAAAAATAACATCTATGTGACTAGGAGAACAAGAAAACAAGAAAACTGGGGGAAAAATATTTATAGAAGATTGAGGATACAAAGGGAAAAACGAAATGATGCAAACTACTGCTACAAAGCGACCATAAAAGAGGGAAGTTGTGCCGCCAGAGAAGTATGTAAAAAGTATTGTAAAAGGCAAAAGGAAACAAAATATATGGGGAAAATAAGCTAGACCAGTACATAGAAAAACTAAAAACGAGGGGACACGAGTGTGCGACAAGGTAGAAACGAAGGCCAAACAAATTAACACGAGGTGGAGGTGAGAAATGCGTTTTGCATAAGTTACACGAGAAGGAAACTTGAGCGCGCACATGGCCTGAGAAGGCGAGTTGGTTACGGGGAGAAACAACAAACAACAACGACAGAACCTAAACCTAACTTACCTGTGAAAGGGGGCTTCGTTTAGACGCAGAGCCGGACCGGACGTCTTGGGCCGCTTCAGCCGACCTTCGGTTACGAGCGAGCTTGATTCCGATGTCCCAGCTGAGGGAAGTCCGGAGAGCAGAGGCGTTTGGGACTCTGGAGGTTTCTTTTCTGCTGGAAATCATTCCGAACTTGGGGAACCTTGAAAATCTTGTGAAGCAACAGCGAACTCCCGCTCTTCCATCCAAGACGGACGTTCCTTCACCGAAGTCGTGAAAATTCCCGCCAATCATTACCCATGATGCTCTTGGTCGGCCTCGTCCTGGAGCTTCTGCCGCGGACGGCCCTGGGAACGAGGTTGAAGCGGTCAGCCCGCGTTTTACACCGCTGACCCCACGCGGCTGCGCAAACCGTTTGTCAGCTGTGAAATTTGTGTTGATTATTTTTGTGTGTTCATTTCAGGAAATATTTCAACTTTAATCTGACTCCTTTTACGCTTTCGAAATGTCGGATATCAAGGCTTTAGAGTATTCTACCTTGAAGGTAAGAGAACGACCCGAAAGCCTTCCTAACTTGAGCTAAAAGGAAAATTTTGTCCTCTTGTTTATGGAATGAAGATACAGATGTTTGCTCGAAGTCAGTCGCTGACACTGGTGATTGATCGAAGATCGCTGTTGTGATCAGTAATTGTCATTTGGTATACATTTACCTAGACCTGCTGCATCAATCTATTAGTAAATAACTGTACAGCACGTCAGTGAAACTGTTATTTAAGGGGCCACTTTGCACCCCCTATTATGTGGCTTCTGTCATCAAAGTGCTAAAACTATTGTCAGTATAATGCTGTAAATATAACTCCTATTAACTTTAAGTGGCCATCTCGTCCAGGTGAGAGTTCTCCTTGTTTTTACCTTGATTTAAATAGGAGTCTAAAGTAGAGGATGATGACCAGCTGTTAAAAACATTCAAACACACTTTTATTATCGTAACAGGTAACAGGTGCCACAGAAGCCTCCAAGTGTGTTTGTATAGAGAGTTTGCACAGTGGCCAAGTTGGATTGCAATAGAATTCAATTCCTCTGGGAAAGAAATACTATTGTTATGGAAAAGTGTTGCAAATGTTCCAACATGGTTGCCATGCAAACCCTCATTTAAACAAAGTGATATTTCTACCACCTGTCTTATGCTAATTTTTGACAAACCCTGTGCCACCCCCTATTACTGTAAGTGATCACTTAATTGCTATTTTCGTAAGTATGCAGGCCTGTAATGGGAGTTTGACAGTGACCTTTTTTTCTAGTCAAACAGCAGCATTTGGAAGCCAAACAGCTACCAATTTCTTACTTCTAACACATTTTATTGCTAATAGGTTCCTTATGAAATCCTAAACAAGAAGTTCCGTGCAGCCCAGAAGGTGATTGATCGTGAAGTGTCATATTTTCTAAGTGTTAGCAGTGAAGTCGCCACTGCTTTGGAGAAGACTCCAGTCAAAGTTGGGGAGATAACTGACCTTCTTAATGGAGTAGTGTTGAAACTACAGTCACTTAGACAAAAGGTTAGTATTCAAGATCTAAAATGGTAGTACACTACAGGGGTGGGGTGGGGTGGGGTGGGGGGTGGGTGAGTATGGTCATAATATACTTACAGCCATATAATTAGATATGTGTTTAATTACCAAGCATTTTAGTCTGAAAATACTGTAAGTACTGCACAATCCCATATACTGTGAGGTATTTATTTTGTGTCTTTGTTCAGCTTGAATAGGGTAACTTAGATTTTGCTTACTTATTTTAATATTAGTATTTGGTTTGAAATACATGAACAGCTATAGGTGCAAATTTATTGTGGTACACAGGCCTGAAAAGGGGGGCAATTTTGGCATCCAGGTCTGACATAGGGTCGAAAAATCATATATTCGGGTCTGAAATACTGGGTAATGTCTAGAAACAATATAATATTATTCTATAATTACATTTGGGAAAATTTACAGTCAGAAGATCTTTATCTTATATGATCATGAAAGACCACTTGAGATCTTGTGAAATTTTGCCAAAATCTTGTTGTGAAATGCTTGCTTCACTTAACAAGATCTTGCCAAGAATAGTGAGATGAGTCACTACATCATAAACACATTTTTTTTTTCATATCTAACAGGCAGAGGAGTGCCTTACACATGAAGAATTATGCATTAAGCATTGCCGTGTAAGACTAGATCACATAAAGGAACATGCAGATGAAAGGAAAAGTGCCTCACTGATCTGGAAAAAGAAGCGATTGGATCGAATGCTTGTAGACCACTGCCTTAGGTCTGGGTTTTATGATACTGCTGTGAAGTTGGCAGAAGATTCACAGATACAGGTTAGAGATCACTTCTTTACATTAATTGTGCTGTATACTGCAGTTGGCATTCTACAATTTATTGTCTACAGGTGATGTGTAGATACCTGCAGCCCAGCGTCAGTGTCGGCAGACCAATTCAAAATCATTTGAATTTTCTACACACCATCATTTTGAACCTTGCATCATTATAAATATTAAATATAAATGCAGCTGCACATTGTGTTAGAAAATAATTAAAATGTTTATACACTGTTATTTAGTTTTGTGGACAACATTACTGGTTTGATGTCATTAAGATACAGGACGGTGTGCTATAATCATGTACATGTAATTAAATATTATGTCACTATTATCAAACTTTGTTCTATAATTTTCAAGGAATTTGTGGACATCGATCTATTCCTGGTCTCCAGACAAGTAGAAGAAGCGTTACGGCAGAAAGAATCTGGACCCTGCCTGGCTTGGTGTTACGAGAACAGATCCAAACTTAGAAAGATGAAGGTCAGATGGGAATTTCATGATTATGTAAAGCACCATGAATTGACCCTGCACCCCTCACCCTGTTGCCACTTGCTGTCTCTCTCTGTCCTCAGACTTTTGTTTTGTCTGTTTGTTGTCTCTGGTTATAATTTAAGTTCTCTCTGTGTTCAGAGTTCCTTGGAGTTAAATGTAAGAATGCAAGAATACATTGAACTGGTCAGAAATGGAGAGAAGCTGGAAGCTGTCAGGTGAAAAGGGTGCTCCTGGTTTATCCCATTTTGCAATGCTTTTTATTCAGTACCAACTGTTTGCGTTTTCCAAACTATGTCGTGGTTTCTGATTAACACACTAGCACACTGTACAGTGTGTACAATGTTGTAATAACATGCATACAATAATTTCTGCATTCTGATTGGCTGAGCGCACGTCAATTTATCCCAAACAGTGCAAAAATGTGTAATTAACAGTGCAGAAATGTGAAATTAAGAGTGCAGAAATTTGAAATTAAAAATTGTCGACAGCTGGCACGTGTGTTTGCAAAGCCAAACAAAACAGAAAGCATGTTTTTATCGTTCCTTAGGATGATTCCGATCCTGTTTACGAGAAAACAAAGTTTTTGAGACACTTGTCATTGCAACGAAATTGAAAAAATATTTTGCACCGTAAATTATTGTATGCATGTTATTAACAAGTAATCACATGATTTCTCGTGCAGTTTTGGAATAAATAAGCACTCGTAAATTTTTCAAAGAGCGGCGCTCGTGCAATTTTGTGGTGGCAAAATTTACTTGTGCTAATTTATTCCAAATTGCACTTGAAATCATGCGATTACCTATACTAATAACACAAGCTGCACTATTGTAATTTAATGAGTATGAAGAAAATGGTATCTTGACCATTTCCTGCTTGTGTCGGTTCGAACTTAAGTCAGATTATACTGTATCCACTCACAGACCAATTTCTCAAGGTTGTGTGGGCAACCCAGATTTCACTATTACACTCTAGAATTATTGTCTGATACTAGCTGTGAGAAACTGGTAACCTGTGTGCAGTCGTCTTGTATTCTCGTCTGTGTGCAGGCTAGAAACTGGGTGGTTGACTAATTATTTTGATGATAATGGCTCTGGTTGCTATTGTCTTTCCTCAGGTATGCTCGAAAACATTTTTCCCAGGTCAATGTGGATAGCTCTGCCATGAAAGAAATGCAGAGAGCCATGGGTTTGTTGGCTTTTAAGCCTGAAACAAGCTGTTCCCCTTACAAGGTTTGTAAACAAGTTGAATTGGTCGGTATATGACATATTTGTGTATAGGGTCGAATCCTAGAGAATAATAGACCAGTGTGCAAGGGCCAAATTAAGGCCTGAGCTTCTAGGGGTCCAACAGAAGAATTTAGAGATTTGGTTCTCCCAGAGGCTGGGAACTGGAAATCCCAACAATCTGTTATTTGCTATTTGTTATTTGTTGTTTGGTGTGGTATATATTATGTTTGTGGTTGGTATAATGTATGTTGTGATTGGTATTATAGTTGATGTGGTCAACTACCGCACTGTACTGCAGTCATTGCTACCTTATATGGTTGGTTTGTAAAATAATGTATGGATCGTTAGCCAGGATGATAAAACCTGGCCGTTGCAGGGAGGTGGCTTGGTGAGGTTCAACTGAATTGCAATCTACTACATAGCAACCCAACTATTATTTTGTTCTATGAATTAAAGTAATCTTCCTTTTTTGTTTCTTTGATTTTGAGTGTTTGTTTGTTTGTTTGTTTGTTTGTTTGTTTGTTTGTTGATTTCAGGAGCTGTTTGATCCAAATAGATGGAAGGTTTTAGTGGAACAGTTTAGGAAAGAGAACTTCCAACTGCATCACTTGACTGAGGAATCAACATTGTCTGTCACACTACAAGCTGGTTTATCAGCTCTGAAGACACCGTATCCTTTTAGTTCTTTCTAATTACAGATAGAATTAAAGATAAGTAAGAATTGGAAAAGAGCAGTCATTCAAGTTCAAGTTCAAGTTCAAGTTCAAGTTCAAGTTCAAGTTCTTTATTCACACTTATTTGTATTTACAGCAAGATATTTGAAAATAGCAGCTATAGATAAAATTAAGGAAGATGAATAAGGAACAAATTACATTCATAAGAGAAAAAGTGCGTAGTGGACAAAGGAGCAGAAGCTTTCGAGTTGTCCACTACCACAGTGAAATTACTGAGGAAGGAATACTTCATTGGAAGGAGGAAGGAGACTTGGAGCTATAACTAGTAGATGAACGGTATAAAATCTGATGTCTATATATTAGTTGAAAATGTTATTCAACTCACACCAAGACAAGCAAACTGCTCCTTGTAGAGATGCTGACATTTCAAGCATTTATTCCAACGAAGGGCTAGCACTCTCAAATTTACACTAGCTTCCAATATTTCACTGATCCCTCATGCTCACTTGCAGTGGTTTTATGAAAGAATGCTAGCGTAAAACATGACTTGAATAAATTCCCATATAAATCCCTCATCGCTTCAATCGGTCACGCTCTGTGTGTGACATCACATGCTCCTTGCTATTCCTTAACTTTTCTCTCAGGCACTGTTATCAAGACGGACACAAGAGCTCCGAGTGTCCAGTGTGCAGCCTTCCCTTGAACATGCTTGCCAGCTCCTTACCGTTTGCACACTGTGCCCAGTCCCGACTGGTGTGCCCCATATCAGGTCACGTGATGAACGAGAATAACCCGCCCATGATGCTGCCCAATGGATATGTATATGGCGAGAATGTGAGTCACTAGAAATACGATATACACACAATAAACTACTATTAGGAAATCTATAAACAATAAACTACTTTTGGCTTCGGAAATATGCACGGATAATTGTCCGAGGATATTATCTGTTCCGAGAAGTGAACAGTTGCCCGAGAGCGAAGCTCGAGGGCAACTGTGAGCTTCGAGGAACAGATAATGTCCAAGGACAATTATCCATGCATATTTCCGAAGCCAAAAGTAGATTATTGTCTTTATTATCCTTCAAATATTTCCTCTCGCAGCGCAAATAGCGGCGCGGAAACTGAAGCTTTTTAGTGCTTTCTGGAACTGCATTTCGGCCAATAAATTGATGTCCTCCTCAGTAGTCGTCTTGTAATGATTTTTGTGACTAAATAAATAGAACTGTGTTCGGATATTGTCAATAAACAGCATTAGTTCGCCAGGCAGGGGTTATTCGCTGATAATGTCCGCTCACGAGAGGACGTTATTCGGTCACATGTCACGATTCTACCAATCACGCGCGGGAGGAAATATTTTGATGGGTCATAAGCATGGATAATTAAAATTTTTAATAATTGTTTAATGATTGACCAAGGATGTTAGCTGTTCCAAAGTAGTTTATTGTCTTTATTATCCTTCAGAAATTTGATAGATCATAATTGCATATATCCTAGCCCTGTAGGGTTTGTAAGTAAGTTCATGCATGTGCTTGTGTGTTGCTTAATTGGCTTTGCTTGTCTTCGTTTCAGTCTTTGCACCAGATGGGGAATGAGAATGAGGGAAAGATTGTTTGTCCAAGAACAAAGGACACATTCAACATAGACGAAGCCGAGAAGGTGTACGTCATGTAGGCCTGAACTGAAGGGATCATAGATAGTTATCTTTATGCTCTCCTCTTGACACAAGTAACTAATTTAAATATTCATAATTGAAAACGGGTTTTTGTTTTATTAGAGTTTGAGCAGGAATCTAGATATCATAAAATACTCAAATAAAAAAGGTGAAACCTTGCTGCCATGTTTATTTACCTATGAACTATTTGTGTTCGCGATGGGCTCTTTGCACAGCTACAGCAAGCCTCAAATTTGTTTAAATTAGAATGGTTCTGTCACTGTTCTTAGCAGGATCCCGACCATCCTTAGCTGGATCCCAAACATTGGACTTAGAAATATTTAAGCTTTTGGAGGGACTTTAGTACAGCAAATATAACATCCAATGGCGATGACTAGGTAGATATCAAACTTGGAATGTATATTACAGCAACAGCAACCCAGGTAAAAAAGGAGGCAGGATCCCGAGTTTATCCCACCCAGGATTATGTAACATCCCAGGCGGGATCCTGCATGGGATCCCGTCCCACCGTCCCACCATCCCACCCGGGATTATGGAACATCCAAGGCGGGATCCCGTCCCGCCATCCCACCCGGGATTATGGAACATCCCTGCAGGATCCCGCCCTGCCATCCCACCCGGGATTCTGGAACATCCCAGGTGGGATCCCGCACGAGATCCCGTCACACCATCCCACCCGGGATTATGGAACATCCCAGGCGGGATCCTGCATGGGATCCCGTCCCACCGTCCCACCCGGGATTATGGAACATCCAAGGCGGGATCCCGTCCCGCCATCCCACCCGGGATTATGGAACATCCCTGCGGGATCCCGCCCTGCCATCCCACCCGGGATTATGGAACATCCCAGGTGGGATCCCGCATGGGATCCCGTCACACCATCCACCCGGGATTATGGAACATCCCAGGCGGGATCCCGTCCCGCCATCCCACGCGGGATTATGGAACATCCCAGGCGGGATCCCGCATGGGATCCTGTCCCACCATCCCACCCGGGATTATGGAACATCCAAGGCGGGATCCCGCCTCGCCATCCCACCCGGGATTATGGAACATCCCAGGCGGGATCCCGCCTCGCCATCCCACCCGGGATTATGGTACATCCAAGGCGGGATCCCGCCTCGCCATCCCACCCGGGATTATGGAA
Organism: Plumapathes pennacea; assembly: GCA_964036295.1. Lineage (NCBI taxonomy): Eukaryota > Metazoa > Cnidaria > Anthozoa > Antipatharia > Myriopathidae > Plumapathes > Plumapathes pennacea. The sequence continues at coordinate 975,915 of OZ038473.1, forward strand.
CATCCCAGGCGGGATCCCGTCCTGCCATCCCACCCGGGATTATGGAACATCCCAGGCGGGATCCCGTCCCGCCATCCCACGCGGGATTATGGAACATCCCAGGCGGGATCCTGCATGGGATTCCGTCCCACCATCCCACCCGGGATTATGGAACATCTCAGGTGGGATCCCGTCCCGCCATCCCACCCGGGATTATGGAACATCCCAGGCGGGATCCCGCATGGGATCCTGTCCCACCATCCCACCCGGAATTATGGAACATCCAAGGCGGGATCCCGCCTCGCCATCCCACCCGGGATTATGGAACATCCCAGGCGGGATCCCGTCCTGCCATCCCACCCGGGATTATGGAACATCCCAGGCGGGATCCCGCATGGGATCCCGTCCCATCCCACCCGGGATTATGGAACATCCCAGGCGGGATCCCGCACGGGATCCCATCCCACCCGGGATTATGGAACATCCAAGGCGGGATCCCGCCCCGCCATCCCACCCGGGATTATGGAACATCCCAGGCGGGATCCCGCACGGGATCCCTCCCACCCGGGATTATGAAACATCCAAGGCGGGATCCCGCCCCACCATCCCACCCGGATTATGGAACATCTCAGGCGGGATCCCGTCCCGCCATCCCACCCGGGATTATGGAACATCCCAGGCGGGATCCCGCATGGGATCCTGTCCCACCATCCCACCCGGGATTATGGTACATCCAAGGCGGGATCCCGCCTCGCCATCCCACCCGGGATTATGGAACATCCCAGGCGGGATCCCGTCCTGCCATCCCACCCGGGATTATGGAACATCCCAGGCGGGATCCCGCATGGGATCCTGTCCCACCATCCCACCCGGGATTATGGTACATCCAAGGCGGGATCCCGCCTCGCCATCCCACCCGGGATTATGGAACATCCCAGGCGGGATCCCGTCCTGCCATCCCACCCGGGATTATGGAACATCCCAGGCGGGATCCCGCATGGGATCCCGTCCCATCCCACCCGGGATTATGGAACATCCCAGGCGGGATCCCGCCTCGCCATCCCACCCGGGATTATGGAACATCCCAGGCGGGATCCCGTCCTGCCATCCCACCCGGGATTATGGAACATCCCAGGCGGGATCCCGCATGGGATCCCGTCCCATCCCACCCGGGATTATGGAACATCCCAGGCGGGATCCCGCAGGGGATCCCGTCCCACCATCCCACCCAGGATTATAGAACATCGAAGGCGGGATCCCGCCCCGCCATCCCACCCGGGATTATGGGACATCCCAGGCGGGATCCCGCACGGGATCCCATCCCACCCGGGATTATGGAACATCCAAGGCGGGATCCCGCCCCGCCATCCCACCCGGGATTATGGAACATCCCAGGCGGGATCCCGCACGGGATCCCATCCCACCCGGGATTATGGAACATCCAAGGCGGGATCCCGCCCCGCCATCCCACCCAGGATTATGGAACATCCCAGGCGGGATCCCGCACGGAATCCCATCCCACCCGGGATTATGGAACATCCAAGGCGGGATCCCACCCCGCCATCCCACCTGGGATTATGGAACATCCCAGACGGGATCCCGTCCAACCATCCCACCCGGGATCCCGTCCCGCCATCCCACCCGGGATCATGGAACATCCCAGGCGGGATCCCGTCCCGCCATCCCACCCGGGATTATGGAACATCCCAGGCGGGATCCCGTCCCACCATCCCACCCGGGATTATGGAACATCCAAGGCAGGATCCCGCCCCGCCATCAGAACATCCAAGGCGGGATCCCACCTGAGATCCGTTAGTCTGTCTTTCTGTCTGTTTGTCTATCTCTCTAACAGTCTACTGTGGGGTGGGGGGTGGAGGGAGGACTCTCCCAGAAAGTAAGTGTTTTAGTCTGAAATTAGAAATAAGCTTTGCCTGTTTGGTCTGGAATAGGGTAATAGATTTGCTTTGAAACTGAAACAGGGTGTATATTTTTGAGATACAGGTCTGAAATAGGCTTGAAAATTTGTATATGTCGACCTGAAACAGGGTGAGGGTCTTCAGATCTGCGAAACATATCCCCCTACCCAAAAGTATGAGAATACCCCCTTCCCCCTGGGGTCATATTAATATCAGCTTTTGTTTTTTGTTTTTTATTTTTGTTTTTTTTTTTTGCACATATATCCCCTCTTTCGCACTATTTATCACTTTCACTCTGAGACAAATTAGTAAGCAGTGCAATGAAATCCTAAATAACTGACCGGGAATGTCTGTAAATGAAAAATTTGCCGTTAGTCGTATCTACAGAGAAAATAAAAAATTCGCAATTATGCTTCTCGGTATATAACTGATCCAAACTTCGCCGTTAGTCAACGGCGAAATATTCACTATATACATAGTGTGGATCAAAAACTTCGCCGTTAATTAACGGCGAAATATTCACTCGGTAAAAACGAAATATTCACTCGATATTATATACCGAGCTCTTTCTTTAAGAAATTTAATTTGTCTCTATAGAGGCAATTTACTGCAAAATTCGCACACTTATCAAATGTCCGTTTTAGCCTCCATCTTTATTTTGTGCACAGTTCCTGCCAAAATTTGATTTCCGGAAATCATTTCGATCGGCTGTGCTCGGAGAGTTTCCGAACAAAACTCGGTTTCAGTCCTTTAGCATCCAGCCACTACCGTGCAATGAGCGAATTGCAGCGTTTTCAGGCGAATTTTACCCCCACCGAGTTAATCCCAAGTCCCCTCGCTCCTTCACTGGTAACGTCGCTGGCAAACATGGTTTGTAAAAATGCGTATGAACACGAAGGCGCGCTATAAAAGGCCGTTGGCCCCGCCTCTTTTAGCATCAAATTTGCATGTTTGTCGAATCGCACGTGCGTCCACAGCGTTCAAAAGTCGCTCTGTCCATGAAATTTCTTTGCAGCTTGGCGACTAAAAGTATACCTAAAATTAAACACATGCGGGCAACTTCAATGTGGAGTTCTGTACGGGAGGAGTTGAATCGAAATGCATTTTGAATTTCGCGGTGTGATTTCGCGGTTTGAAAATTATCCTTAGATTTTACTAAAACCGCATTCAAAATGAATGTTTATGTGATGGAAAATTGGTGAGGCAACATTATCTTGTTTTGCGTGGTATTCAGGTACAAGGAAAAACAAAATTTGGACATTTCTGGCTTTTTATTAATTAGGCTCTGCGCTTCCCTGGCAAGCACCCTTTTATAGTGCGGAAAATAAACAAGAACCCCGCTTTCCGAAAACCCACTACAGAGCGAGGAGATATCTGCGATTATCGTATTTCTAGTTATGGAATAAAAATCGTACAGTTTCAGTGGGGTTCCGTTTTAAGGCGCGGTCGGTGAAACAGAGAGGTTGCTGGTCCTCATTCCCCCAAGGTGCCATGCAACCTCTCGGTAACAACGAGCATACCTTGGGGGAATGGGGACCAGCAACCTTACGCCTGAGGTTGCTGGTCCCCATTCCCCCAAGGTGCCTGAGGTTGCTGGTCCCCATTCCCCCAAGGTGCTTGAGGTTGCTGGTCCCCATTCCCCAAGGTGCGTGAGGTTGCTGGTCCCCATTCCCCCAAGAGTTGCTGGTCCCCATTCCCCTGAGGTCCGCTCTCGAATTTAGATTTTGCGCCCAGTCTCCTCGCTCCTTCACAGGTCCCAAAGGATTCTGGGATTTAAATATGGCGGCCAATTTAAAGTTTCGTGGGGAAAGTATTCTTGGCAAGAAAAATGCGAATACCTGCGAGAATGAGAAACTCTCCTCCTGTAGCTTCTATCACAAGTCTCTTCCAAGGCCGCTGTGGTACGTGATCATCTCGCTGGTGGGAATTTGTTGTTTCTGGAACAGTCTGCAGTGTGATTTGGTTCATGACGATGTTTTTGCCATCAAGGAGAACGCTGACGTAAGGCCCAATGCATCACTTTCACAAATTTTCTCGAATGACTTCTGGGGAAAGCCGATGTCCAGCAACACGAGCCACAAGTCTTACAGGCCGCTGTGTATATTAACGTTTCATCTTAACTTCGTCCTTCACGGAATTCATCCGTTTGGATATCATCTGGTCAATGTTTTGCTTCATGTTGTTGTTAGTTTGGTGTTTATGTTTGTATGTGAGACTGTTGTGGTGAAGTCACTATCTGGATCAGTCGTGGCGGGACTGTTGTTTGTTTCTCATCCAGTTCACACAGAAGCCGTAAGTATATCTATTTATAAAATAACCATGATACTACGCGCGTTTTGATTGGCTAAATAACCGTGTAAGATGAGAGTATATTACACGCTGACGTGATACGCGATGTATTTTACTTGACTAATTATTTTATAAAAGAAATATATAACACATTCCCGTGGAATATAGCCTCAACTACACACTTGGGAAGCTGGGAGAACACTCGAGTAGCTGGGGAAACCCCTTGGCGGCCTCATAGTTTCACTGCGCTACTATCTTGTTCTCCCACTTTCTGCATGTTTATATGAGGCTGTGTTACAAGGGAACGTGTGATATATTTCTTAAATACTGTATGATTGAATATATTGCATGTGTCACGGTTATCAATTTCCTGCTGTAATACCACCCCTTTCCCTGCTTCCGTTCCATCTATTCCTTACCCCTACCCCATCTCTTTCCAATTCTGTATAAATCCGTATAGTGGAGGAAAGAGTCAGAGAGAGGGGAATGGGGGGTGGGGGGAGTGGGGGTGGGGGGAGTGGGGGTGGGGGGAGTGGGGGTGGGGTGGTGTTGCTTGGTGCTGTGGCAACAGTAGCAGTGGCTACAACTAAGCTACTACAATAAGCAGCATTATTGTACACATATATTCAAGCTTGACAGGCTATGACTTTCAATTCTAGAATGTTTGTTCCAAACTTTGCAAGTCAAGTAGTTATATTCCACTGCCGAGGACAACAACAACAACAATGGCCTTTATTATGAGCGTTAAACTTCCTCAGATTATAAGATTTTTTAGTATAAATATTGACAACAGTGTGGCCTAGGGGACAGGAGGCAGGGGGCGAGCTTCATTTAGAAGTTCTCTGATGCCCTGTATAACTAACTAACTCGTTAATACTTTGTCTTTTCTTCATTTTACCAAACAAATACTGTAGGTGACTGGAGTTGTTGGCCGAGCAGATCTTCTGGCTTGCCTGTTGTTTCTGCTTTCGTTCCTGATGTTTGCAAGGTGTGATGTTGACGATAACACAGTAGACTGATGTAATTAACTGGTACACTTTTTAGTGTCCTTTATCCAACTTTTGTCATGGATCACCTTTATTGTAGAAACTAAAAGTTGATCGCACTTGGGAGTAAAAAGGTTAACCCTTGAGTGATCAACTTCAATATTCTCCTTATGTTACTCACCAGGGCTCTATCACACAGTAGGGAGAACTTGGTTTTTGATACCTTGCTCAGATGAAAACTGATTGAACTATCAATTCTCACTATGTCACTCATACAGTTTTTCTTGAAAGGTTGGGAGAATCTGCATGTGTCCTCTTGTTCAACTGCAGGTGTACAGAATGTAAAAGTCCAGTCAAGTCAGCAGTGTACCTGATGTGTTGTGCTGTTTTAGGATCCACTGCCATGCTAACAAAAGAACATGGTATCACAGTATTTGGTGTATGTGTGGTTTATGAAGTGTTCATTGTTGGCAGAGAGAGTATTGTTAGGTAAGTCAGAACAGGGAGTGACTTTTAATTACAGTTAAATTAATAATTAATTACTAATTGTTAGTAATAATCAAGTGTATATATACCAGTGCTCGGCATAAAGGTTTTAGGTTGGTTGCCCTTTGGATTGTAGATTGACTTCAAGCAATAGAAAGTTTCATAATTTCTGGTTGCCTGGCCCTAAATTTACCTGCCCGACCAAAAGTTTTGGTTGCCCCAGGCATAGCAGGCAAACATTAATGTCGAGCGCTGTATATGGTAGTACACCAGGGCATGACTTTTTTTTTCTGGCTTCTTCCCCCAGCACAAGCTGCAGCTATGGCTCACTAGCCCAGATATTTCAAACAGAGCATTTAGTTTTTGGGAAAATCTGCTAGCCTGGCAGTAAAGTCTCATAACCCCTGCACGGGCTAGTGGACACAGAGCCATTGCAGCCTGATTCACAAACAATGTTTTAACAATACTGTTTTCTTACTTTTCCAGGCTGTACAATGAACATGATGTACTAGCTACAATGAAGGAGGCAAAGCACACCATCATCAGAACACTGCTGCTTACTGCTGTGGTAAGAATGACTGAGTATAAACATTCTATTTAGTTAGTATCTTTTCTATCTACATACATACATACATACATACATACATACATACATACATACATACATACATACATACATACATACATACATACATACATACATACATACATACATACATACATACATACATACATACATACATACATACATACATACATACATACATACATACATACATACATACATACATACATACATACATACATACATACATACATACATACATACATACATACATACATACATACATACATACATACATACATACATACATACATACATACATACATACATACATACATACATACATACATACATACATACATACATACATACATACATACATACATACATACATACATACATACATACATACATACATACATACATACATACATACATACATACATACATACATACATACATACATACATACATACATACATACATACATACATACATACATACATACATACATACATACATACATACATACATACATACATACATACATACATACATACATACATACATACATACATACATACATACATACATACATACATACATACATACATACATACATACATACATACATACATACATACATACATACATACATACATACATACATACATACATACATACATACATACATACATACATACATACATACATACATACATACATACATACATACATACATACATACATACATACATACATACATACATACATACATACATACATACATACATACATACATACATACATACATACATACATACATACATACATACATACATACATACATACATACATACATACATACATACATACATACATACATACATACATACATACATACATACATACATACATACATACATACATACATACATACATACATACATACATACATACATACATACATACATACATACATACATACATACATACATACATACATACATACATACATACTTTATTTCATTTCGGATTTCCTAGAGTAGCGTACATGATGCTAGTATCTCCGAAAACTTAGATAAAAACACATAAAAAATAAATAAATAAAAAATAAACTAAAAGATTATATAACTACAATGAAATATGGGTAATGATAACAAACTATTAAAAAAAAAAAAAAAAAAGTGTACATAAAGATGACATTGACGCCTTCCACAAACACCTGAACGACCGGTCATTTGGTAAGTGGTCACTTAAGAGAGGTGATCACTTACGGGAGGTTCCACTGTATAGTGATCAAGACTTGTTTTTCTCCATTCATTTCAGGTGCTGTGTCTCCTTATGTTCAGGATATGGATGCTGGCAGGAAACCTCCCGCATTTTGGGATACAGGACAACCCTGCATCATTTGCAGACTCCTTATCAACACGTGTCATGACCTTCTCATACTTAGCTGCTTTTAACTGTTGGCTTCTGCTGTCACCCAATGTTCTGTCTTATGATTGGCAAATTGGAAGCATACCTCTTGTGGAAACCGTGTGGGATGTTCGCAACTTGGCAACGTTTGCCTTTTTCATTGTTTTTGTTCTTTTGGTGTGGTGTTGCTTTTTATCCAAGGTTAGTCAGGCCCAATACCGTAGAATATGTAGCAATGATAAAGAAATTTCATTCGGTCGTGCTGTAGAGTTCTTTGGGGATAAACTTTTTTTCTATGACACTGTTGTGCCACATAAGCAATGAGTAAAGAACAAAAGTTCTAACCAGCTCTTCAAAGCAAGAGATTGCATTCAGAAGCGCAAAGTTAGGAGGGTGACGTGAGTTCATGTTCGAAGAGGCTCGAACGCGGCGATTGACGTGAGTTCACGTTAGAGTTAGTGCAAAAGAGGGAAATTGATGCAAGTATATGCACGTTAGAGAAAGAGCGAGAGTGGACGATCGTCGTGAGTGCACGTTAGAAAGAACGGGCGATTAACGTGAAATCATGTTAGAAAAGAGCGATAACGGGTGAGTCAACGTCAAAGGAGCCGCGTCATCTTGCTGTCTTTTTTGTTTGTTTGTTTGTTTTTGTTTCCTCAGCCACAAACTTCACAACACCAGTGTGTCTTGGGTTTAGCGTTTCTTGTGGTTCCCTTCTTACCGGCCTCCAACCTGTTCTTCAGAGTCGGCTTTGTTGTGGCAGAACGGATCCTCTATATCCCCAGGTAAAGAACAACAACATTTAACAGTACACTGTAACTCCCGCTTTTAGCTTTTAACTCAAATTACCCTGAACTATTTATAAAGAAATAATGTAAATGATAAAGTGAACGAAACTCCCGATTGGTTCATCAGTCAAAGTACCATAATAGGAACCTCTCGTAAGCGGCATCTAACGAAACTCCCGATTGATTCATCAGTTAAAGTACCATAATAGCAACCTCTCGGAAGTGACAAACCACTGTATTGAAACTCCCAATTGGTGTATCAAATTCTAGGTTCTCCGTGCTGCATGATATATCTCTAATGAGAAACTGAAAAATTGATCACTCTCAATAGAACAGCAGATGCAAAAGCAAAGCAATCACAAACACTTAGCAAGTTAAGTGTCAGTCAGTTGAAAGCCTCAGTTGCCATCATAGACGTTTTCCAGTTGCAGTCATATAATTCAGTGTGTTATTTCTTTTTTCCAGCATGGGTTTTTGTGTGTTAGTTGCCCTTGGCTTCAACAAACTCATCACATGTTGCTCGAGGAGCAGTGCCAGTCATGACAGTAAAAGGGCCGTGTCGGTCCTTTTGTCGTTTGCACTTGCAGCTCTCATCCTATTGTTCTGCTTGAAAACTGTGAATCGTAATTATGTGTGGAAGGACAGAGAAAGCTTGTTCAGGTCAGTATGCATATTCTCCCAACCTTTTAAGAAGAAACTGTATGAGTGATATAGCAAGAATTGATAGTTTAATCAGCTATCATCTGAGCAAGGTATCAAAAGCCAAGTTCTCCTTACTGTACGATATATTTCTGGTGAGAAACTGAAGAAGAAAATTGAAGTTGGTCACTCATTCTCTTGCGCTTGCTTTACCGTGTGAACCAAGCCTTTTAAAAAATTGCATTCAAAGTCCGAAGATCTTTAAAACCTGGTTTACACAAGCGAGGTAACACAATGAATACAGACTTAGTTCTTTTCCCTTGTAGTTGCACCTTCGTTTTCACCGTTTGCCGATTATCCATTTTACCACCCCATGTAAACCTCATATAAGTCTCATTTTCTGTTCACTGTCTTTTTGTAGGTCGGGTGTGGAAACTCTGCCACACAACGCGAAAGTCCACTACAACTATGCGAACTTTCTGAAGGATGTCGGAAGAGATGAAGAAGCCATTCGACACTACAGAGCTGCCCTGAAGTAGGTGTCCAAACCACATGAAGAGTTTGGAAAATCACTGTCTATCAGTAGGTCCTTTGCTTAGCGTAGAAAATTTCCAACTCCTGATCTGTCAAATGAAACCTAAAGGTGTGACCATTCAAATGAAAGCTCTCAGTGAGTGCAAGTTCATGTTTTTGTTGAGCAGAGTTCGTGTTTCTCGTTTTTTACGTGGGAATCGTAGCAAAGTTTTACTCTGGATAGAGAGATGGTAGTAAAATGGTCAAAGAGTTAATTGTGGACTTTCTCTGATCTCGTAGGCTTACTCCAGATCACGTGAGTGCACACAATAACCTCGGGACCCTGCTGAAAAATGACCAGGTAACACGAGAATAGAATGTGTTCTGTATATTGTACTATCAGGCTTTTAGAATGTGCATAAAATAAAGAAGTAAAAGTAAACATTTGCTAAATACACTGCAGTGAATATACGGATTACTTGAGTGATGAGAAAATCATTGTGTATGTATTATGATCCTCGGTGTGTCTATTTATTTATTATTTATTTGTTTACTTGTTATAACAGGAGGCGATGGAGCACTTTTCTTTAGCAATCAAGTATGATCCAAACCATGCCAACTCGTATTTTAATCTTGGTTCTCGATTTGGGTGAGTACTGGCCCCGTTTTGCGTGTTGTTTGTCTGTTTCTTGTTGTTTTGGGTGGGTTTTAAACGCACCTACTGTCTTTGACAACTGATTTGATGCTCTTGGTAGGATTCAGAAGAAGTTTGAAGAAGCAGAAAGGATGCTGCGCGAAGCAGTCAGGTTAGATTACGTTCAGTTCTCTTCTCTCTTGCTTTTCTTCTGCCTCTCTCTCAAATTCGACACTGTGGTGTGTTTCCGCAGTGTCTGTAGAGTCTGTTGCTGCCATGATGTTGTATCATTTTGTTTCAAGATTAAACCCAAGTTATGCAGACGCGTTGTTGAATCTGGCTGGTGTTTTGAGCGAGAGACAGAAGACCTCTGAAGCGGAGGAGTTCTATAAGAGAACGTTATTCTTGTCCCCAAACCACGCGGATGGGCTTAACAACTACGGAGTGTTCCTTGCAAATATAGGTGTGTAATACAAAGAGGTTATTACACGGGAAGGAGTGCAATACGGCGGAGTATTTTTACGAGTCGGTTTTATTTTTTCGAGCCTGCTTCAGGCGAGAAAAAATAAAACTGACGAGTAAAAATACAGCCGTATTGCACGACTTTTCGTGTAATAAATTGTTTATTATACGACGAACGAAGCAGGACAAACGTTCTCGCCGCGCGCAAAATGGAACAAAAAAAATGACGCGTTTGTAAACTTTGCTTGCGAAAATTGATCACGTAAGCTAATAAACCAGTTGATCTGGTTCCTGACGAGTGCAATACGCTCCCATCTTTGCACTCGTTTTGGCCTTTATTTGCACTCGAAAATGTGAAGTCGTGTAATAAATCTCGGTTATACGGCCATATGTGTTTGATGTAACGATATAAAGTACGATTGATGTTTTTACCTGTTGTGGAAATTTTGCGCAGGAAGAAATGAAGAAGCTCTTGACAAATACAAACGAGCACTACAGATCGATGAAAGTAAGTCTGTTGTGTTGGTGAACATGGCACGACTTTTACGAACAGTCGGTCGGACGCAGGAATCCGAACAACTCTACAAAAGGTAACGAACTTTTACAGGATTTTAGTTTTTTTTTCTTTGCTCAGCGTTGCATGTGTCATACTTTCATAATTCTGGCCAAACGAGATGCAAGTTGATGCAAGTTTGACTTGAGTTAAACTATGAATCCGGTCTATGCAACTCCTTTTTAATGAACAGAGCGTTGGCCATAAAGAGAGAAGCCAATACTTTACACTTATTGGGGGGGTTGTACTTCAACACCGAGCGGTTATCTGATGCAGCAGCTGCCTGGCAAGAAGCGCTCAAGATAGAGCCGTCACGTGAGGAAACTCGAAGTAATTATGTGAGTAATATAGAGAGGTGTTCAGGTGGCCGAGTTGTATTCACCAATAAGCCACTAGAAATGAAAGACCTACAGTAGAATCCCGCTAGCTCGAAGTCTCCAGGGAAGCGAGAAACAGTTCGAGATAGTGGGGGATCGAGACAGCGGGTTTCTACCAAGGGAAATCTCTACCAAGTTCATTTCCGAGGGAAATCGGATTCTGTTCGAGATAGCAGGGTTCTACTGTACGTTTTCCCGAAAATCTTTCATCGATCTGATCTAGATCGCATTCTACTTTTAACGTGTATGAATAGACAACGCTGCAACGATTCTTTTTTTCCGACAATATTTTTGAGGGACGCGCGAACCTGCATCGAGAGCTTCAGCTGCATACAGATCGCCTGTAGCTCGTTGTATAGGTTGGAAATTGATGTTTTGAATCTCTGCACAGGCCGTTCTCCTGAGTCGTACGGGCCATTACAGCGACGCGGTGAACATTCTGACGAAACTTGTGGAAGAAAACCCGCAGAATGTCGAGCACCTCAAGACTCTGTCGAATGTACACGCAAAAAGTGGAAAGATAAACGAGGTGAGAGAGCATGTCGATGACTCATGCAGCCGTCTTAGCTTGAACCAAGTTAGAACCACAACTTTTGAGAAGGATAACTCTCCTGTCTAATTTACCACCGTCCTTGGGTGGGGACGTTAAACCGTTGACTTAGTCTCTCAAACCTTCACTAACTCAATATATGGGGGACTTAAAAGACCTCACACATTTCTCGAAAAGAGCTGGGGAATTTCCCTGGTGTTGTGATCTGACCTTAGCTCATATGACAAGGGAGATGTGACCGTCATCCAGCCCTTTTATTGGTGCTCATATTCTCTCCAATACCAAGGGCCTGCTTGTCTTAAAAGATGCACTGAAAATACAAGAAGATTCAGATCTGTATTTCAACCAAGGAAATCTTTTAAAAGACTTGAACATGATGGACGAAGCTAGGAAGGTAGGTTGGTCTTCTGTCAGTGACATTCTCACGTTTTCCCATGACTACGTGTGTCTGCTTTGTCTGAGACACTGAGCATCTTAACGAGGCCCTGCAACATAGTAATATTGTAAGTTGCAACACCTGAACCTCGGGAGGAAAATCGGTGAGAAAGGAGCTGAGCATCTTAAAGAGGCCCTGCAACACAATAACCGTAAGTTGCAAGGAGTAGACCTTTATTACAATCAAATTGGTGAGAAAGGAACATCGTAAAGAGGCCCTACAACACATTTATTGTGAGTTGCAGCAACTAAACCTCGGGCGATACTGGTATGTACAAACCTATCCCGGTACAGGTTAAAGTGAAAGTAATTATTACAATGGCAGAAAATGTGTGCACGGAAAAGGCCTCGAAATTTCTCTCTCCTGTATAACTGTACTCAGCCTCATCCCATTTTTCTATTCTCAGAGTTTCGAAAAAGCAGTTCAGCTGGACTCCGCCCACGCCAGTGCGCACATGAATCTGGGAGTTATCTATCATTTAAAAGTAAGCAGGTTTTTGTTTTACTTCTGATTGGCTGCGAGGACAATGCTCTAAGTAATACTTTTTCATGTCCTTGCACAGCGTTCCCAGTTAAATCTGATGTGCTGTCACTATACTACTGTGTGTACAATATGTTTGCTGTTTATGCGCTAATTTGCAATTCACACACGCATTTGTGCGTTCAAAATCTTTTGCATAAGGCTATAGCAAGCAAGAGTTGACTTTGCTTTTTCTGTCCACCTTCATCTATCTCTAGGTCTCACCACTATTCTTAGAAATTTTTTTCCTAAATTCTTGGAAATGCCTCTCCTATTCTTAGGCCCCCACCAGCTACTAGCTGAATTTCTTACCGTTTATAAATAAAAGTTGTTTAGTTTAGTTTGGTTAGAAGTATATATCCTAGATTATATTAGAAATGTCTTTCATATTCTTAGAAATATGTTCTATTCTTAGAAATATATCTCTTATTCGTAGAAACAATACCCTCTAGCCAGAAAACACTACGAAGCTGCCCTGACTCTGGACCCTGGCAACACAATACTGCAGCAAAACCTTCAGAAACTGTCTCGTATTGAGGGGAAAAACCAGCCGTAGTACAAAGTATACTTTACAGCAGAGGAGTTGGAATCACGAAGAACAGGAAGTAACCTCTCAGAACTGGAAAGCTGGTAAAAGGTGACAATCATTTGTAGAATTTCATGTGCAATGTTTTTCTATGCTTGCCCGTCAAGTGGACCTTTTTGTAGGATATCTGCGGGCACTGAATTAATGGTTTTTAACCAATCAGAACACAAAGACATCGCGGGCATATTGGTACTTAGTACACTAGAAGCTATTGAACAATATTTGACGAGAGTCCCACCAACATCGCCGCCGTTATGACGTCACATGAACCCCAAGAATTAATGTATTGGAGGAGCGATATCTAGCACTACGCATGTGCGGCGGAGTTCAAATTCGGTAGAATGGGTCAGAGTTCCAGTGAACCTTAATATTCGGATTCAGAAGTTTCGCTGTGGTTCTGTAATCAAACGCGACCTTGTAGCAGTTCAAAACCAACAATAATTTATAGTTTAGTTTTAGCATTGATATTTTCTTTTGCTTTGAAAATGTCGTTATATGTCGAATTTTGAACTATGTAAAAATATATATGGATTGTTTCGTCTTTGTCGGTATAAAAGAGTTTTATGTCCACTATGGGTGACATAAAACTAGAAAATCAGTGAGTCGTTTGTAACTTTGTAAGCAAGTAAATTACCTCGATAAACAGTTTTCGAAATTAAATTGGTTGTCATAGAAGTGAAAATTGATTAACTTTCATAACACTGTAGCGTTGCGAAAAATCAAAGCTAATTTTCTGGACCCGGTTGTTCAAAGAGTGGATAGCGCTATCCACAGGATAAATCCTTATCCTCTCGACTGAATTAAGCTTAATGGTTAATTCTATCCACTGGATAGCGATTTATCCGGCGAATAGCGCTATACGCTCTTTGAACAACCGGGCCCTGATGTGTATAATTTGTGGCATAATTTGTTAGTTGGGACTTGTCTCGAGATTTTAGTTTCGATTTCAAAATAGCAGGCTGTTATCATGCACAGAACAGTTTTATTTTTGTTTTAATGATTTCGAGTTGACAGCCCGCATCGACTGTTTATCGCCGAAATAATGAATTTAAAAAGAACAATAACCTCCCCGCCTTGTTAAAGAAAACTGCTTAGTTCACAAAATAGATCTTATCAATTGACCAGAACAGAAGCTAAAGGTGTTGGCTTTCTTAACTGACGAAGGTGAACCTTTTTACTCTCATACAGTTAAATCAATTAATGTTCTCTATGTGTTTTTGATGGAGAAAAAGGTGGTGATTTTGTTGTTGTTGTTGTTTTGGAATCCATACTACCGGCTTTGCCCTTTTAATTAAAGACAAGCGGGAACACAGAGTAGAAAGTATGAAAATTAGCTCTGAGTCGAAAAACCAGAAGTTTTTGTTGTGCTTTTCGCATTTTTGGTTAACCTATAAAATCAAACACCTGCTACTTTGTGGCCCCTTCATTACCAAAGACGAATAAGCTTTCTGCAATATCAAAATAAAACCCAAATGAAAGCTCTCTATGAGTACGTTCTCATACCAATGTTTGCTTTTAACTCCTAAACTGTCAAATGAAACAGCCAAATGTATGACCACTCAAATGAAAGCTCTCTTCTAATAGCAGTGTTCGCTTAAATTAACTCCTGAACTGTCGAATGAAACCCAAATGTGTGACCACCCAAATCAGAAAGCTATATCAATGAGTGCACATTCTAATTATAGCAGTGCGGTACACTAATTTCAACGGCCGCTTTTAACACCAAGGTCAATCCCCAGTCAAGGAAGTGAAATTTGAGGTGTAAAAACTTGGCACTCTACTCGTGGCTCGGTTGACCACGTAAAATGGCGGTCCGGCCATTTCTAGATAAATGAACCACGGGGACGTAAAAGAATCACTGAGGACGCAACCAAATCATATCTCGGCAGTGATCACCCTCAAGTGCTAACGAGCTGGTCACACTAAATTTGAAGCATACCACTTTGGGTGGTAGAAGCGGTCCGTATACAGAATACATCAAACTGTCAAATGAAACCTAACATTTGAACTTAAATTAAAGACTATGCGTAACATTCTAATAGCAGTGTTCGCTTTCAACTCCCGAACTTTCATATAAAAATCTAAAAGTGTGACCACTCAAATGAAAGCTCTCAATGAGTACATCTAATAGCAGTGTTCGCTTTAATTCAACCCTTGAACCGTCAAATGAAACCTAAAAGTGTGAGCAATAAAATGAAAGATATCATTGAGTATATATTTTACAGCAGTGTCCACTTTATGGTAGGGAACAGTTTATTTTGCTCTTTTACTTGTCACGAAAGAGTAACAGTTACATGAACCTTGATTTGCGAAAATCGCACGAAACGGGGACAGATGAAAGAAATAGAATATAAAATAACTAAATTTTTTTGCGTCGTTATGTAGTGGAGGTTAAAATTACATCAATTGAACTTGGCAAACCCACCAGCGGGGATCTAATAGATGTATGAGGTCAGTTCATTAATCATTTTTGGGCTGAAGTTTCTCTGTTGGGTCAATTATAACTCAACGAGATAATTATGTTGCTGTATTTCCATAAAAGCGCACGCGTTCACTTAATCATTGAAACAAAACATCAGTTTGTATTTCACCGATAACCGTATCGACAATTAAATTTATAATTCGACTTCTAACAATGTGAACTACGTTATCGTAAGGCTTCATCCATACAGGTTGGTTGTTATAATCCGTGTAAATATTTCCCAATATTTGCAGACACACATGGCAAGACAATCAGGTATAGAGAGAGTTTAAGAGAAGCTTCACACGATCCATTAACACAGTCACACCTCTACAATTGTCACAACAAAAGATTTAAACAAATTTCCGGTGCCTCTTTCTTCTCCTAAGCAATGTTTACGATGGCAGTTCACCTGTTGTTTTCTATAAAAAAGTACAAACAATTTAAGCCAGTTGTTCTATTTGAACAGGATCCAGTCATTGGAATTCAAAGTTAGAATTTCCTGTGCATTAGACACCCTTTGTGTTATACTCGCTAAATTCACTTCGGTATAATTGTTGCTCTTTTTTTGTTGCTGGGTGACATACCCTTATCTGTCTTATCAACATTAAATTCACTCGCTTTCTTAATGTTTCAGCTTCACTCCAAAGCCGATGTATCTTTACGTTTGAACAAGTTATCAGGGACGTATCTTTTTGTGCATTTCTTTCGCGACAAAAACAGAGAACTCGGAAACAAGAGTGCCACCTGTTTTTATTAGAGTAACTTTGTACACGCCTTCAAGATAAAATGTACAGTGCTATTCTTACAAGAGTGAGTGTTTTCTTGATTAAATTCGCACCTTTCTTGCGTGGTATTAATTTCAATCGTTTAAACAGTGCATATTGAGAAGTCTATTTATCAAATACAGGTATATTGCAAGAGACTTGATGATAAAATCTTAAAATTTTGAATATTTACTTTGTGAGCAAACCGTCATAATCGTTAAGAGTTCAGTATAGAAGGTGCGAAAACACTTAAATATTTGAACTGTGTTCAATACAAATTTTGTTTGACCGGTTCAATTCCTCATTCATGTTCTTCGTCTGTGTGTTTCTTTAAGTCCGCTTTCCTGGTGAATTTTCTTGGGCAGTCTTTACACTGATAAGAAATGTCATCCGAGTGCGTATGCATGTGGAATTTCAGATTGGACATTTTGTTGAAAGCCCGGTCGCACTGTGAACATTTGAACGGTTTTTCCCCTGTATGGATCATGATGTGATTCCTCAAGTTTCCCTTCTGATGAAAGCCCTTGCTGCATACATCACAGATAAACGTCTTCTCCTGGCTGTGTGTTCTCAGATGAGTTTTCAGCGTTGACGAACGATTGAAGGATTTGCCGCAGGTGTTACATTTGTGGGGTTTCTTCTCAGTGTGAATGATTTTATGCCGGCATAGAGTGCTGGAAAGGCGAAAACCTTTCCCGCAAATATTACAAACGAATGGCCTGCTTTTGGTGTGATCAGGCATCTTTAAATGAATCGAGAGGGTATATTTGGTCTTAAAAATCTTTCCGCACTGATTACATCGATGTATGCCTCTCTCTTGCCGGTCCTTTTTCGCTGTTTTATGACCCGGCTCATTTGCTTTGTGTACTTGCAAGCACTTGCTATCTATGAGCGATTTTTCCCCGCCTCCTTCGTCTGAAGCTTTGTGAAATAAATTCTTATTAGATGCGTTCACCGGCGACTTTAAGTCGACTTCCATAGAGAAGAGAGAGTCACCGTTTCCGTTAAAGGTACCGGCGAAACCAAGGGAGATGTTTGAATCCGACAAATTCTTTTCATTATTAATGAAATCGTTTTCGAGGCACATACGGTTCCCTGCATTATTGACAGAGCTGTCAACTTTAACATCGGCAGGATAAGAGAATGTACTCCTTTTGGGCGGTTTTATGATTTCCTTGTAGACCTCGGATTTCCCCTTGAACGGTTTGTTGCTTCGACGAGCTGTTGTTGTGGCATAGCCCTCGCCGGCTATCTTGTCTTCGGGCACTGAAAAATAACAACAAAATGATACTTACTCAAATGTGAAATGAACACACAACTCAAACTCGAAAGTGGCTGGCTGATCTGTTTACACAGGAACATTTGCGCCCTTTTATGAAATGCACTGGTGCGTGCAGGCAAACAGTTTGGCGTAGCGAAGCGAAACAACATACCTGCTTGGCCCAACACAACAGCCAACTCCCGTTCGTCAAAATAATGGTTCTCACCGAATTTACGTTTCAACAAGAACGCTCTTGGCATGTTTTGTGAGTTCAAGTGTGCTGATTTAACTCAGATCTCAAGTGGGGGGACAAGAAGAAGCGAACGAGCTGGCGTGCCACAGTTGTATTGCCTGGAGTTATAGCAACTTCACTTTAATCTTTTAACAAGTTTGTATCGTGGGGATTCCGAATAGGGTACACATTGTTGCTAGATCGGATAACATACGCATGTACCAATCAAAACTCGAGCCGCGCGGCAACCTGCAAACATTGTGAATAATTTATTAACTGCGCATATGAAAATAAGTATTCACACCTGCGCCCTTTGGTTTTAAATTGAACGCTTTCAGCCCGAAATTCTTAACCAGCAAATCTAAGATATGGGATCAGGCTGAGGTAGGACTCGATTTGGTGCAGTTTAACCATTTTGATTGGTTCCGTGCGATCGGGCGAGCGTGAAAAGCGATGCGCAAGCGAAACGCGAAGTGATAATTATCGCGAAAATGCAAATCTACATAAGCATTTGCTCTCGAAAAATATTTATTTCCGTGCCAGCGGGGAGTAAAAAGTGTTATCTAAGGCACCTCGGAGGTCCAACGAATTCTATTGGATGGTTTATCACAATAACTCGGCTGTGGTGTATTGCTTATGTACCGGGATAATGATCCTTCAGTCAGATTTTTTATGACATTGATATTGGAAAGCATGAAACATCTAAAATTCTCCCGCGATTTAGTTTTGTTTTGCTTTTTAGCAAACTGAGTTTCGTTTACTTTCCTCGTTGGGAGATGACCTGTGCCATGAAACAAGTGACATTCACACCTTCCAAATTGATTTACCTTTTTTCTCAAAAACTAATTTACTTCACGAAAATTAATAATGGCTACACCCTAGAGTCTGCCTAAGCACACAATACTCAATAAACATAAAATTATCTACAGTGTTCATGAGGTTTGCAAAAAGATAAAGAAAATAGCCTGATCCAAAAAGACAACGAAGCGGAAAAATAGTTTCTAAAAATGGGACATGGGTGCGAGAAGTTCTTTTCTATAATATTTTCCCTTATACTTTCTGCTGAAGAACTCGAAACAAAGGGGACAATATGCATCGAACCTTGCATATTCAATGAGCATTTGAATCAATGTAACCATTGTCTTGCCTGGGAGATTTTCATCGGATATCAATTCTTATTCACCTACAATAGACAAAAATAATGTTTTTCACAAGTGCATGTACAGCAGGGAACAGAAGATTGGGAAAATGCGAATTCAAAATTGAAAGCTTGAGAAGGCAGGTGCTTTATGGCGATTTTCGAAAATACGCCACTGTTTCGGACTTAATCAGTGACTCCAAGGTGAACTAAAAAGAGAATAAGCGGCAAAACCAATGAAAAGGAAGACAGAAATGTGAAGGAAGAAAAATAAAAAAAAGATAAGGAAGCCGAACACAGAAGTTTAGATATTGAAGAAAAAAAATAAAAAAATAAAAACAGAAACAAAAAGATTCGTACCAATTTTTCTTTCAAGCAAATATAGCGTTTAAGACCATGCACAAAATGGCGTCAACTATGAGAATGAATAGGCGAGGAAATTGAAAAGGTCTGAAAATCCATCAAAGAAGTAATATGTGTTTTTGTTTCATTCCTACAGGAGCTCGCAGCCTTTGTGTGCGTGATTGATTAAACCTATTTCCTACCTGTGCTTTATTTATTGTTAGAGCTTGACTAGCAATTTATAAGCATGATGCTTTTGACACTTCGCCGGTTGGTTATATGTTGACCGTCAGTTTGTTTAGCGCAACCGGCAAGAGATAAACTTTTTATATCGTCAAGGTCCAAACTCGTACCATCAAAAACAGTTATGGTCAGATTTTGGTCGAATAATTTTTTGCGAGCTGTTTAACAAAGGAATACATTAATAGCAGCTCTTTGTAGCTGATCGGTTTTCGGTAAATGATGTTCTTTTTGTTAGGCACTGGTGGCAGAGTCACATAACAAAATTACAATGTGCTTAAAATAGCTGCCACTATATTTGTGGCAGATCTTTTAAAGTATATTCCTTTTCCCATCACCAATTTAGTTGCCGTGAGAGGGGAGGCTGCGTGCTATTATAGTGCTTCTGATGATGGTTTGTGTTGTGTTTCGTAGCTGTGCATGTTTATTTTTCGGCAGGGCGAAGATGATACATGAATTGTATCATTCAGTGTATCGAGAGTTTTTCCAATTGACTGCAGTTTCCGACACGCGCCGTTTCCGAAAGTCTCCGACTTTATAGTCGTGCAGTTTCCGCTTTTAGACGTGCCATTTCCGAAATTTCTGCGACTTTTATAGTCGTGCAGTTTCGGACACCACGGAAATACATTTTTGTGGGGCGGCTGTTTTTCGGCCGTGCAGTCATCCTATTTCGAGTCAGCGGTCATTGTACAAATATTGTGAATGTGCAGCTTTCGCTGGTCGCTTGTGGCGTGTCGTCTCCGAATGCCTCCCACCTTTTAGTCGAAAAAAGGTATCTGACTCGGTGGGGACAAATGAAGTTGAATCAGCAGCGAATAATCCTGTGACCAAGGCGTTTTGTTTCATCCCCGGCTTCAACCTCGTTCCCAAGGCCATCCGCGGAAGACTAGGCCGAACACGGCATCATGGGTAATGATTGGCGGGAATTTTCACGACTTCGCTGAAGGAACGTCCATCTTGGATGGAAGAGCGGGAGTTCGCTGTTGCTTCACAAGATTTTCAAGGTTCCCCAAGTTCGGAATGATTTGCAGCAGAAAAGAAACCTCCAGAGTCCCAAACGCCTCTGCTCTCCGGACTCCACCCGACTAGGACATCCACCTCGCTCGCAACTGAAGGTCGACTGAAGCGGCCCAAAGCGTCCGGCTCCACGCCTAAACGAAGCCCCCTTTTACAGGTAATTTAGTTTAGGTTCTGTCGTTGTTGTTTGTCGTTTCTCCCCGTAACCAACTCGCCTTCTCAGGCCATGTGCGCGCTTAAGTTTCCTTCTCGTGTCACTTATGCAAAACGCATTTGTCACTTTGATCACACCTCGTGTTAATTTGTTTGGCCTTCGTTTCTCCCTTGTCGCATTTCCCTTCTTTGCACACTCATGTTATTTCCTGCGTCTTTAGTTTTTCTATGTACTGGTCTAGCTTATTTTCCCCATCTAGTTTGTTTCCTTGTGCCTTTCGCAATGCGTTTTACATACTTCTCTGGCTGCACAACTTCCTTTGTTTTATGGTAGCTTCATGGCATTAGTTTGCATCATTTCGTTTTTCCCTTCGTATCCTCAATCTTCGATAAATATTTTTCCCAGTTTTCTTGTTTTGTTCTCCCAGTCACATCGATTTTTTTTCTTCTGCTGCTGTATTTTCACTTCCGTTCCTTCCTTCCCTCCTGGTATCTTTTGCTCTGTTTTGCCTCCCGGTTTTCTATCTTATTCTCATCTATTCTTATCTACTTAAAGTTTAAGGTCACCTAATTAGCATTTTTCTTTTTCACTATCAGTGTTGCTGTGCTTTATCATAGACAGCAAAACAATACATAATATAAGTCTACCCTATTATGCACCAGTCAATTGTAACCCCCACCCTCCCCACCTCGGGGAATGGTGGGGCAATGTGGGGCATTTTTTCGTATTTGAAAGGTGTTTAAGCCCGAAGGGGTGGGGGATTTTTTCTTCATGATTCCCGCCCTACGGAGGTGGGGCTCAAGGTGGGAGATTTGACCAAAAATATGATGCAATGCGGCCTCGTCCAGTTCGACCATGTGGCTCGTTCGTGAGAGAAGTTTTCTGTGCAAAGCCTCTTTTGTAAAATTTTGCCAAATTTTTGGCCCCACAATGTGGGGGATTTGTCAGCACATTATGTCCCATGGGGTGGGGGAATAGTCGATTATTGCAACAAAGAAAATCCATGTCCCCACCATTCCCCGAGGTGGGGGGAGTGGGGGTTACAATTGACTGGTGCATTATATACTATCTTCATAAGTACCTATGCTCAATTTTCATCCATTACAATGTCATTATTTTACACTGTTTTCTTACCTCATGTTTCCTGTTCTCCCTACTATAGTCAGATGTTCTCCTGAGCCAGCTGCTGCAGAGTGTTCCAGGCTGACTTCCTCCAGACTGTTGCGGACAGACTCTTCTGGGCTGACTTCCTGCAGACTGTTGTGGACATTCCTCCAGCATGCTGTTCCAGGCTCTCTTATTATCATCCATTTTTCTCTTTTCTTCTAAGTCCCCTCAAGTCCCTCGTCCCCTGTATGATCATTGTGTGCCTTCCATCAACCTGATGATGACCATCATTCAACTCTGCTGAAGGAGGAAGGGTGCAGATGAATGTTAGCAAGGGGATAGGCAGGAAGAGGTTTGAAACAGGACTCTAAGGAGACCGTGGGCGCATTGTTTTCCCTCTGGTGAGTTGTAGGAGTTAGGTGGGAGAGTTAGGACTAGAATGGGGAGAATTGGCCAAAGCAGTGGTTCGCATTTCAATCCTCAAAATGAGAAGAATGGGCAGGTGACTCGAGACTGGTCGGCTTACAGGCAACATAGACCTCAACGACATTGATGGCACCTCTGTTTGAGGGGTCTCTGCCGCCAAGTCGCATTTGCTTGTACTCCGGATGGAGGGTGCCATCCTCTACAAAGGACTGCTTGCAGCTCCAGATCTCGTCGCCGAGGGGTGGTCCACCCATTTAACTTGTCGAGAGGGTTGTTATGCGTACCACTGCTTTGGCCAATTCTCCCCATTCTAGCCCTAACTTTCTCATCTTACTCCTACAACTCATCAGAGGGGAGGCAATGCACCCACGGCCCCCTCAGGGCCCTGTTTTGACTCTCTTTCTGTCTATCTCCTCGCTGATATTCATCTGCATTCTTCCTCCTTTAGTGGGGTTGGCTGTTGGTCGGAGGGTAGGTGGATAGGGACTGGATTGTACAGGTGATTTGGGAGGGATGGGATTTGAGGGGAGGGGTGGGAGAGGGGGCCTGGGATGACTGTGAACGTGGTTGTGCAACCGTCACCTCCCTTGGTGTACTTCCACCATCCCAGGCCCCCTCCCCCGACAGGATGCCCCATTCCTAACCCATAACCCATAACCATAACCCTAAGTAACCGTAACGCTGACCCTAACACTACTTGACCCTAACCATGGCGCCATAACCTAACCCAACACACCCAATGATTAAAATTTATTTATTTTATTTATTTTATTTTTTAATATATGAATAAAGGAATAAAGAATAACAAGTAAAGAAATGAACAAAAGAATAAATGATAAAATAAAACAAAAGAAAAAATGAATAATTAAATAATGTATAAGTGAATGAATTGATTTATTCAAATCCAAATTTCAAATTACCATACACCCATAATTCCATTGGGCCAGTCAGAATTGATTTATTCATTCATGCATGCATTTATTTAATTATTCATTTATTCATATAATGAATAAATGAATTGATTAATTATTCATATAATGAATAAATGAATTTATTAAATGAATTGATTAATTATTCATATAATGAATAAATGAATTACTAAATTCAATAAATTGAAGGAATAAATAAGGGACAAGTTCCCAAAAGAGAGAATTTCTATTTAAACAGAGACGCTGTTGAAAGCTGTGTTGGCCTTGCCCTTCAGATGATGGTTGAAGTAAAGAAAGGAACTTGTGGAAGGAAGGTAAGTCTAAATTTCAAACTACCGTCACCCAAAATTCGCATCTTCAGCATGCTTCGGGGCCAGGCAGAATATTGGGCATGGCCCAAGGGTGAGAGGAGGGGGGGGGGGGGGAGGTGATACTCCCATATAGGTATGTGCCACCCCAAAGGGTATCATTTTCAGCATTTTAGTCTGAAATAGCGTATCAATTTTAACCTTTAGTCTGGAATAGGTTGGAGACTTGTTATTTGGTCTGAAATAGGGCTAAAAATCGCATTTTTTGGTCTGAAATATGGTCAAAAATTACAAATTATGATCTGAAATAGGGTAAGGGTTTTCAGTCCCAGGCGGCACACCCCCACCCAAAATTTTGAGGAGTACCCCCTCCCCCCCCCCAGTGAATAAAAAAGAAAAAATCAGGAGGGGTTGAGTTGTGAACTAAGTCACTTTCAGAGTTGGTAGGCCTGTTTGCTGAGGGCTGTAATGGATCTCTGATAGATTTGATTGATTGTTAATGCATGCTGAGAAGGGTGGTACCCATGGGGCTCTTAAATTTCTGTTGAGGTCTTTGCACGTACCCCACATAGTTTGAATACCAGTGTATCCATAAAATCCACTTGACTAGTCCATTATTTTATTCCACAGCCTTCAGAGTTTTTCAAGCAGTAATTTCCTGAGCACAAGGCTGCAGTGACTTCCTACTTTCCTGGAGTTTTGTATCAGGTGGGTGATGTTAATCATGAAAATATCTCATGTGCCAAATTTTGAAGTTGTACATAGTTTGTTATATACCAAGCCGTACCTCACAAAAATTCACTTGACTTAGTCTACTATGTTATTCCACAGACTTCAGAGTGTTTAAACAGTTGTTTACTTAGCATAATTTATTTGACAAGGCTGCAGTGATGTCCTACTTGACTAGTCCATTATTTTATTCCACAGCCTTCAAAGTTTTTCAAACAGTAATTTCCTGAGCACAAGGCTGCAATGACTTCCTACTTTCCTGGAGTTTTGTATCAGGTGGGTGATATGTATAGTTGAAACAAAATTAACTACAAGATCACATCTGGTAGAAAAAAAAAATAAATTGCAAATATTCAGTGATCAGTCCATATGTCCCAAATCTCATTTTTGAAAGTTTAAGTGAGTTCTTCAGGTTTTTATTACTGGTAATGTATTTGTTTTTGTTTTGTTTGTTTGTTTTTTTTCTTTGTTGTTGTTTTTGTTGAAAGGCAGATCCCAGGATTTGCACTGGGCTTTCGAGGTGGAATGAGGCTGGCTCACCTTCCAGTACTTCTTGGTGAAGAGCAAGTACAAAAGGCATCTATTTTAAGTCGGACATTATAGGGCCAAGCTTGGAAGTGTGTGGACAAGTGCATATTTACCCCTCTGCATTCTACTAGCTGGGATTGTCATACTGTGCACTGTGATCATGTTTCCAAGTAAATTAGACTTTGTTAGATAAGTATATTATTTAGTTCTTAAGGTTTCTATATCTGATAATTAATAATGTATTCTTCATTTTTTGTCAAGGCTAGATGGACAGATCCCAGAATTTGCACTAGACTTGTGTGCTGGAAAAGAGCTGGCTGTTCCATACTTCCTGGTGAAGAACAATATTACAAAGGAGCTGCCTATTTTCAGTCGGACATTGTTATAGAGCCAATCTTGGACAGTGACTGTGGACAAATGCATTAACAGGTAAAACATGGGAAAAAGTCATTTTAAATATTAAAAAAAACAAATCCTACAATAATTTCAAGTTGATGATAAAATGGGGGAAGGGAAGAGAGGCACTTATTTAATTATTTTGCAAATCATGGTCATTTATTTCAATTTGCAATGTACGATGTTTATGCATAAACAGCATTGTATTGGTATTATGTACGAAAGCTGTTTACTGTATAGTTTTAATAGCAACACTTAGTGAGAAAGTTTAGGTTCAGTTTTGTGTTTTTTATAAATGCATGTTTTATGTTTGTGCCTTAATGCAATGACTTTGTTTCATTTAAGGAGCTTTGTGCCAGAATGGAAAGACAGTGGTGTCTGTGTATCAGTCAATCAGCCAGCCAGAAGATAAGAACTACTTCATCAACTCAAGTGTCCAGTGACATCCTCTAAGCATGCAGGAACTGTTAATGATGTATATTCATGGATGTCATACAGTATCAGCAAATTAAAAATGTATAAAGCAGTATTATTCTATTATTGCAAACTACTATAAAGTTGTTTTTTTTATGGCTGTTGAAAAACCAAAACCTAAGCAAGTACCTCACCACACACACAGGCTGAAACATGTTTTTCAACCAATCAGAATTAGCCAAGGTAATCTGTGTTGTTTTACATTGAAGAAAAAAATAATCAGTGGTAAAACAGTTTTTGCTTTCTTGCAATCAGGTTTTGTTTTTGCTCTTGATTGGCCAGTATTGGTGCTGTTTAGTGAACTTTTTTTGACCAAAATGTTGGAAAGCATAGCAAATGCAAAGCTAATGTAAGCAATCACATGGTTATTTTCTACTGTCATCTGAAAATGGCTCTTTGCTGATGATCATCTAGGCAAATATTTCTTGTTGCTTCGTTTTACATTTTTAGAAAAATTGTACATTCAGAGCTTTTTGTGATACAATTCAATACAGTGTAACCTCCTGAGAAACCACCTTCAAGGGACCACCTCTTAATCCTTCCACTCCCAAGAGTGATCAAGTTCAATTTTCTCTTTCAGTTTTGGCAACACAAATATATCAAACATTAAGGAGAACTTGGCTTTTGATACCTTGCTCAAATGATATATCACTCGTAGAATTTCCTCTTAAAAGGTTGGGAGAATCTGTATTTTGAGCTTGGGAGTGAAAGGGTTAAGCAACCACAAATGACCAATTTTGTCACTCAGTCATGCAAATTTCTATTAGTGAAACCTCGTAAGTGACCACATGATAAAATGCTTACTGCAGAATGATGGTAAATTATGCCTAATGATGGTCAATAAAACAGTGAATGCATGTGGCTGGTGATGTTGAATGATGCTTTATTGTGATGCAAAGTTTCTGTTCAACATTTCAAAACAGTCATGGGTTAGATTAAACTGAATCCAACTCGAATGCAGAAAACAAAAATCTGATCTTCTCCCATCCCAGCAGGAAGAAAATGTGTGAATGTGCTTTAATCTTGGAGATAACAATGGTCAAAAGTTGGAGTTAGTTAGGGTTTAAGACCCAGGCTCCCAGGGTTTTAAAACCCAACTGTATTAAAATTGCTGCCAAAAAGTATCTAAATTGCTGCCACCATTTTACTGATCCCGCAAAATCATGCCCATGTTCTTTACTACTGATTGTTTGTGGCTGCGAAATGCGTTTGTCCATTGTGGACTTTCCCCCATTCCCCTCTCGGGGGCTGCAGCCTTCTGCTCGCACCGTTCTGACCGCTTAAAAAAGCAACGCATGCGCAGACGTTTTACCGCGGTGTTTTTCCGCCGTCGAAGGGTTGTGCCTAAATCGTACCAACGGGAAGGACAGCCGCGCAAGACTGAAAACGAGTTTAGAGGGCTTTCCCAGCCTCGTTCCCAGGCTCTTTCATCTCCTGGGAGCGAGGTTGGGGCTTTCCCTACATACTCGTCCCAGTGCTCTGAGGCCAATCCAAGATGGCGCCTGACGTGCAAAAATGGCGTGCAGAGTAATTCTATTACGATCCGTCACTTCAGACCCGAGTGACGACCCTTATCATCAGGTAAGCAAATAAAGCGTCCTATAGGTCTTTCTAGACTAAGTTTTGAGTGAGAATATTCTGTGTTTCGATGCAAACTGATGAGCTGTGTTTTTTGCTTTGCGTGCAATTGACTTTAATTCAATATGTAAAACCCTGAATTTCCTGACCTATTATTCTCATGAAGATGATGTATCAGAGCTGATATTATCTCGAACGAGAGACCGAAAGAGAAAATTGAAGTTGATAATAAAATTATGGTGGATAAGTTTATATTGGCCCAACCAGTGCAACCACACAGCTGTTCACGTTAACAGTATCCAGAAGGTTTATTGTGTTGAAGACTCTTGGCATGTATTCATGGCTAGGACAAACTTGAGTATAATTGCATATGAACATTTGATTTATACAATATAATATGCATTGATCTCAATTGCAGATGTAACCAACCCCCCCACCCATCCCTCCCTCACCCATACAGGAAAGTTTTGAGAGAAACAATTATTTGTAAAAGTAATTATTAATTTTGGTTACAGAACAATGCTCTCTTGTAAGAGAAACTGAGCATGATTGACCACCATAACAAAATGTAAAAAGTACTAAATTTCACCACGTCTATTTTTTTATTATTAGTTTTATTTTCCTTTATGTACAGGCAATGTGCAAATCCCTGTTTATGACCCAGCTAACACAGATGGATTTTAATGTTTCATTTACTAGAACTGACACAAAATTAAGTTTACTGTATTCAATATCCTATATATTAATAATATGCCTGTTCGTGTGTAACACTCTTTCCTACTCTAATTTTTATATATGTAAACAACAGTTCAAAAATCTATACTTTATGGAAGTCCTGCTATAAAAAAGCTTTAGATAATAAATCTGCAAGAGTATTAATAGCATTTTCATTTTAGGAATTTTTGGCCAATGGATACACTCCTACATCAGTCCCAGCTCTTGCCTTCCAGTTCACCAAGCAGAAAGAGTTGTGTGAAATTCTTAAACAGCCACATGAACATGGGGGTGAGCAATTGGTTGGTCACTTGTGAGTGATCAACTTCAATTTTCTCCTTCAGTCTTGATACAGTTCGAATACATGTAACACTGTAGAGAATTTTGTCACTTCATAGCTAAAACTATGTGGAATACTGTTAGTACAATTGGTCCCCGCTATTTCGAACTCTGAGGGGAAGTGAGAAATAGTTCGAGATAACGGGGAATTGAGATAGTGGGACTCCACCAAGAGAAACTTCTACCTAATTCATTTTCAAAGGAAATCAGATTCTGTTTGAGATAGCAAGGCTCTACTATATAATCACTACATCACACATACATTTTTTTCTTTTCTTTTTTTTTTTTTTCGATATTGTTCAGGAGTGAACATCTCAATATTAAGAAATATTAACTACATGTAATATGAATATTATATTGTCTACATGTGTTTTATGGAAATATTTTACATTAAATTTGGCTTTACATTATAGTAATTCAGTGATCTTGTGACATTTGATTCTTGTCTGTGTTAACAGGTCTCATTCTTACCAGCCAAAGAGCTGTGGATGCATTACAGAAAGTCATCTTAGAATTCCTTTCAGAAACCAGTTGAGTAAACTATATTAATAATTATTTTTTTGAATGTACTGGACATATGAAATGCACCCTTCAAACCATGTCTCAAGAAGTAACATATATCATGCTCCAGCTCACCCTTCCCTGCTTTGATTACTACTGAATGGGCTGCAGTATGAAATTAGCTATGTCTGTGTATATAATACATGACTTGCTCAGAAAAAAACCAAGCTGCCAAAAGAATTTCATGCATTCTGTATGGTTGAATTGACAGTATTCTATTTTCCATGCGTAATAACACACATTTGACATTGAGTGTAATACAATGGAAAAAATATGTTATTTTTTTTCTAGTGTGGACTGAACACCTGCAGACAAAGTGGCAGGAGCTTCCAGTTTTTGTTGTAGGAAGAGCGACAGCTAAAGCAGGTAACTCCTTCAGTATAATGAGTCTTAGTTTTGAGTTTCATGACAACAAATAATATTGTCTTGACTGAGGTTTTATGAGCACATTGCCCCAACTACAAAAACTCCATGAACTTGAGTTTGCTGTGAGTTTTACCCACAGCTCTGTGCAATGACCACTGACTAAAAAAACTGTGGACTGTGGTTAAACACTTGAAGAATGTGTTTCCACCCTGGGGGGAGGGGGGGGGGAATGGTCACTCCATATAAAAAAGGACAGGGAGGCTTGTTGTATCTCTTAGGGGTCAAAATCACAGGTTTTGGCACCGTTTAGGGTGCTCAACATCAAACACTGCCATTATGTGACATGGTACCGTTTAGGGGTCTTGTCTCAGTCCAGTGAACTTGTTTGTTTGAAAACAGCAAGGGATAAAGTGCTTCATGATATAATCTTTCTAGCAATTAAATGCATCGAAACTCCAACTATTTAGGGGTCTAAATAAGCTTGATCCATGCCCATTTCACCCGGGGGGGGGCAGATACTTCTCAAAATATTGAGTGGTAGTGTGCCACCCAGGACTGAAAACCCTTACCCTATTTCAGACCAAAATTTGCAATTTATGACCCTATTTCAGACCAAATATCAAAATCTCTGACCCTACTTCAGACTAAAATGCTAAAATCAATACCCTATTTCAGACTAAAATGCTGAAAATGATACCCTTTGGGGCAACACATACCTATATGGCTCATACATGGGAGTACCCCCCCCCCCCCCCCCCCCCTTCCCGGGCCATTTTAGTACCTCTAAGGGGTCAAAATGAAGTCTCAAGTAGAATTTTTGAACTGCTTGTGGTTTCTCATTGCAGCTAAAGAGAAGCTTGGTCTGACAGGCTCTGGTCAGGAAGCAGGCAGTGTAGAGTCCCTAGTACCCCATATTCTCGAAGGTGAGAAAATCAACACTGGATAGGCTGGGTTATAATTTATAGAATAACTAAAATAACAAAACGTGCTTCACAAAACCATGTCTTTGTACCTATTTATAAAATAGATTTTTAGCCAATCAGAATGTGCGTAGTATCGTAGTTGTTTTATAAATCATTATAATATCATACTTCCATTGTTGTATCTTTAGCTGTCAAACCAGGCGTCAAACCATTGCTGTTTCCTTGTGGAAACCTGCGAAGGGAAACAATACCAGAGGAGATGGCGAAAGCTGGTGGGTACA
Organism: Plumapathes pennacea; assembly: GCA_964036295.1. Classification (NCBI taxonomy): domain Eukaryota; kingdom Metazoa; phylum Cnidaria; class Anthozoa; order Antipatharia; family Myriopathidae; genus Plumapathes; species Plumapathes pennacea. The sequence goes on from OZ038473.1 coordinate 1,006,883, forward strand.
ACTCCTCCTTCAGAGAACACTCTGTCGTACTTTGTGTCACCAGAGCTTTTCACACGCACGCACACGCAACCACGCCCGGACGAACGCGCATGCACGCGCACACACACGCGAACCAAAATGAGCAAATATATTATACAGCCACTGTTTGTATTTCACTTCACCTGACTTTTAACACCAAATGAAAGTAATAGATATATGCTTATAGTCTTCTCCTAAACACTAATGGACTCTTCCAATGACATTTTTCTCCCGACATTTTTATTAGTCTTAAATTAAGGCCTGCGCAAACAAACGCAACATGTTGGCATACATTTATGTTCGCTTTCTGTCATCAGGAATCGAACTGGCAGCACTGCACGTGTACAGCACGTGCCCCGATCCGAATCTCCGCCAATCATTGAGCCAGCTGCTCAAAGAGCATGTAAGTTTCAGAGAGAAAGAGCTAACGTTAACGATAAAACCAACTAATTATCAGTAAATATTCTGACAAGAGAGTTGACACCGTAAGATCCGTCTCCAAATTAAGATATCCATATCTATTGCGGCTCTGCTTGTGTTTAGTAAAAGTGAACAATCGTTCTTTTTTCCCACTGTAATCAGAGTTGTCTCTTTTTAGCAGGCTGGCTCGTTGCCGTTAGTGGTCTTTATCAGTCCATGTCTGTTTAGTAAAAGTGAACAATCGCTCTTTTTTCCCACTGTAACCAGAGTCGTCTCTTTTTAGCAGGCTGGCTTGTCGCCGTTAGTGGTCTTTATCAGTCCGTCTCTGTTTAGTAAAAGTGAACAATCGTTCTTTTTTCCCACTGTAACCAGAGTCGTCTCTTTTTAGCAGGCTGGCTTGTCGCCGTTAGTGGTCTTTATCAGTCCATCTCTGTTTAGTAAAAGTGAACAATCGTTCTTTTTTCCCACTGTAACCAGAGTTGTCTATTTTTAGCAGGCTGGCTTGTCGCCGTTAGTGGTCTTTATCAGTCCATGTCTGTTTAGTAAAAGTGAACAATCGTTCTTTTTTCCCACTGTAACCAGAGTTGTCCCTTTTTAGCAGGCTGGCCCGCCGCCGTTTGTGGTATTTTTCAGTCCATCGGGTGTGAACTTTACAGCTGAGGTGCTGGCAGGAATGGAGGAGCAATGGCGGGATGTGAAGGTAAGCTAGAAACGTCAAACAAATCTTTGCAAGCATCCAAAAAACCACAATGTGTACTTTCTTGCTGAACCAGACAGTATTAACAATAAAGTTATAAGTCACTATGTCATGTTAATTTTTTTTCAGCTCGTCGCTATTGGCAACACAACAGCCAAAGGAATAACGCAGAGGGGGTGGTGTGCGGCAGTCGTGGCCGAGCAGCCTAACCCGCAGAGCCTGGTGCAGAGTGTACTGGCGTATTCAAGAGGAGTCTGGGACGGAATGGAGTCCAAATAAGAGATACGTGCTTGCTTCTTTATTATCTGAATGTAATACAAATTAATCAAGAGAGAAAGCTCAGTCTCCAGCCGTCTGTATTTCGGCGTTTGAACTTTTAGACGTGATACCGCTGGTTGTTTACGAGTCAGCTGATCATATCCGCTGATTCATTATGCGTCCGCAGTGTCAAATGCATGACGTAATCTCGCGCACGCTCGATAGAAAATCAAACAGTCGCGGGCAGCAAAAGCAGAATTGACAATGAAAGTTGTAAAATATAACTAGGAAATAAATTAGGATGTCAACAAAATTTTATATTTTTGTTTAAAATGTTTTGATGATTTTTCAAAAGCCTTGGAACCTTGGATCAAAATTATGCCCTATAAAAATACAATGAACATATACTCTCGACAACAGTAACAACTTTAACATCCTTTTTATACTTGACCACATGAACTGAATATGACCAATGAAATATTGAGCGAGTAAGCTATATTAATAGCTTCCTGTCGATATTTCCAAGTTTTGAAGTGCAAAGGACGCTTTGTTGCCTACGAATATATCGATGAGTTGTTATCAAACTACTTGGAAGAAGCCGTCGTTATAGGCTCTGGATGCTTAGTTAATTATTAACTATCCAGCGTAGTGCGACTGCAGCCCAATACTCTACTCTTGAGACGTCAAAATCCTGTCGAATTCAATTTAATTCAATTGAACCCAACCGAAGTGCGACAATAGTAGTAGTAGTAGTAGTAGTCTTGTCGCGCTGCGATGACCTCTGAACAGTGTCTTTTTTGGTATACTCTCTTGAAGGCAGCAATTTGCTGTTTGTGAGTAGTATTACAATTACAAAATCTAAATCATTTCACGGTTCAGTCAATCTGTATATTGATTCAATTCGGGCTCAACCGAGCAAACAAATTGGCGCGAAATTGGCACGCCGACGCAGTCAATCTAGTTCTCTCTAGAGCTGGTTTTCCAAATTGGCGAGGAGTTCGACTAGATCTGATTTCTTATCATTGCCGTATGTTCTTGCTTGGAAAACTCGCAAAGATCGTGCCCATCAATGTTTGGTTGTTTACTATTTACGCCAAATTTCCGGAAATTTCAGTTGGAACGTGAGTGGAAATCGACTTTTGGTTTGACCAACCGGAAAATTCAACGGGTCGTCTAAAAAGGTAGTCCTGTTTTCCCGGTTGGTACGTTTTGAAAAGATTGCCACGTTCCAGTTTGAACTTTCCATAAATTTTCCTATGCCCGCCCCGATCACTGGATGCGAAAAACAAATGGAACACGTTCCTCCCTTGTGGCCGGATTTTTTGCAATGAGTAACTGGTAAACAATTCTTGCTGTATGGCAATTTCCGAGCGACAAACCGGATTTTTTTGCTAAGAAAACTATATCAAAATCTTCCTCGGGAAGATCTTTATGTAGGCCTTTTATAGTGCACCCCCCGCGTTTAAGCTTGAGGCGACACAAGTGTACGTTTGAATCGCTGTCGAAGCGACTCGATCAAATGGATTTAAATGGCGTACTTTTATTCCCGATTCGAACTTTACTCGACATAAGGACAACATTAATATCTGAGCATCCAGAAGAATACGACGGCTTCTTCGAAGTATGGCGAAAATTTACTGACAAGGTGAGCGACCAGGGCCTTACACTTTTCACGAACACGTTCATGAGAAAGTTCGTACGAGTAAGGAATTAACTAAAGTAACTGAATTTTCGTAAGAGAATTCTTAAGTGATATTCACGTGTTTTTATAAACGAAGCTTTTTGTGATTATGTTATCATCAAGCTTTTTACCTTCCAGGAATTGCGCAAAGTTATAAACAAACTTATTTCCAGAACTTTGCGCTCGAATTTGAGATAGTATGAGTAGGAAATCATATGAACATCCCGGTTCATACGAAAATTTAATTTGTGACTATATTCTACCCTGTGATTGCAACCTCAATGGTCTTACTTGTTTTGGCGGGAATGCTAGTCCCGAGCGCACTGAATGTTCGGTCAATTCTGTTTCCAGCTTCAAATGGAGTTAAAAAAAATTAGATTAAATTAAGAAACGGAGGGGAGACTGAAATATCAGATGTGACAGATTCTGCATCGGTTCTTGAAAGGTGATCCAGTTCTTGAAAGGTGATTCAATTCTAGGAATACCTGTTAATTTATTCAGGGTTTTTAAACACTTGTTATATTTACTGGTGACGAAAAACAATGATCAGAATGTTTTATTTTTAATGTCGTCTCCGGGATGTATAGAAGTAAAGTCAATTTAGGTGTCAGTTAATTTTGGGAAGTTCACAAAAGTTTGTTTATTTCTCAGAATAACTGCGGTAATTAATACACAGCTGGAACAAGTTGTTCTCGAAGCGATGAAATTGCGCAGAGAAAGATTAGATTATTGCGATAGTACAGTTGCTGTAACAACGGCGTTAGTTTAAAGACTAAAAATCGAGAAAACCGATTTCAATTTGTGTTTACTATAGCGTCAGTTCGTTTACTGATTATCCTGGCTGAATTCCTTTAAATTTCCATGACATTTTTTTCAGTTTCTGGTCATCAATTCTTAATGAAACGCTTTTTTTTTTTTGGAGAGGGTATCTGGTGTTCCTTTTTCCTGACTGTTTTAAATGAGCTCGTATTATTCTAATTTTAGGCTTGTTAAACGCTAAAGATCGAGACGCATTCGTTTACACGAATGCGTTTTCATCTCCCGTCCAATTTGAATTGAATTCGGTGATAAAAACGCATCGATTCGAAAAGAGCCAAAAGTAGATATTTTTTAGAACGCCGCGGTTTTTGAGGTGAAAAAAAAAACAAAAAAAACAAAACAAAAAAACGCAACCGTTTTAGAACGACAGTTGGTGGTAAAAGCCTGCTATAAGAAAACATTCACGAAAGGTGTCTGCGTGTTGTTATGCAGAACTCGCTGACTTTTGAGTTATCTGCCGATAATTTTGGTTGCATCCCGGCTTTTCGAAGGAATTGTGGTGTGAATCTTAAGTCAGTGACAAATTGAAAATTTTGCATAAAGCTTCTGCTTGGCGCTTATGAAATATATCTTTGAAACGTGATCTTTCCCTTAGCTGTAATTCTCCTTTCACGCGCTAATCATCACACAAGAAAACGACAAACTGACTTTAGAATGGTCATGCAGCTCGCAATTTTGTCGCCAAATAAAAAAGATCGCGTCCAAGCAGAAATTAGGATTTTTTACCGGAAGTAGCGAGGCGTTTGTGCACCTGCTCTTCAGAGCGACAATCTTAAAGTGGCTTGGAAAATCCCTTTGACGTTTCGTAACAGCTAAACATTTCTAACTATTTTGAAGACATGACTGCGAAAGTTGCCTATAAAGCGCGACTCTTTGATCCTGATAACTCATGCATCCTTTGGAAGAAAGAGTCAGACGAAACTGATCATTTTAACATGAGAGGTGAGCCAATATTTCTTATTCTACAGAAAACTTCATGAGCCTAACGTTAGTCACTCTAGCTCTATCGTACAATTAGATGGCTATAGCTTAGACTGTGGCCAGCAACACATCAACATGTTTTAACAATATTGATAGTTTCAACAAGCCGTATTGAAGTGAACAATGTCGGCCATTATTTTAACACAAACTTTATTAGTTTGAAATTTTTCTTAAAAGACGCTTTGACGAAAATAGTCTAACTGCCTATTGGGTTAAAGTCTGTTCTGTGTTACAGCAAACGTGTACGGAGTTCAAAACGATGTTCTTTAATGTGCCGAGGAAATCATCCGTATTTTTTGCTATTTTTGCTGTTCAAGTTCACAAGACCTGATGTTCAGAGCGTGATTGAGCTAACCCAAATTCTTTCTCTCAACCGATTGCCAGGCAACTTCAGAGTTTTGAGCAAAATGCTCTAAACTAAAAAGTTTAATTGTTGTATCTCAAAACGGAGCAAGAAAGTCGTTTCGGCTTGAGCGACGTTTTACCGTTTTCAAGCTCAAAACTAACTGGACCTAACCAAGGTTGGAATCTAACATATTGAAATTGATCACAGAAGTTATTGAGGAAATGAAACTTATCTCTCGTGTCATAATCAATTTGTTTCTCTTCTTTCCTCATTTTCACCGGAAGTTCTCCATATTCTCGTTGTGCTGGTCGTGAAGACGCAAACAGTAATCCAATGCAAACCGATTGTTAATGATTCTTGTTCTTGTCCTCTGGACAAGAGTATGATACCCGAACTCTGCGCCAAAGCCAGGGATACAAGAAACGTCACTTACCAGGTCTACAACATCATAGTAAGTAAACACACGTTTGTTTGTTTGTTTGTTTGTTTGTTTGTTTGTTGTTTGTTAAAATATTCACTGTGGTATGTTTGGTATTACGTCATGCACTGTCAACATATATATACTACTCCCCAAATGTTGTTGTTCACTTGACGTCATCCGCTAGAGTTGGCTTTGCCGAATAGAAAACATTTCCGGTCGTATACCACTCTGAAGACAACTGGAGGGAACCCAGACGTCTCGAGGGACCCCACCGCACATTTATTACATTAGAAGGTCCTGCTTACATGGAAGGAGGTTGAACCTCCTAGGAGGGACACTCTCTTAGGAGGGTCACCCTTCTCTATTGAGATTCCTTGTCCCGTTTATATGATAGGTAGGGTCACCCTAGGAGGAGGTTTACCCTATCTCCTTGCTAGGGTGACCCTCCCAGCAGGGACAACTTTTGGCCATGTAAACGCTCGTGGTAGGGTTACCTCCCCAGAAGGGCCAAGTTTAGAGGGACCGGGTGTCTGTCAATTCCCGCCAAGTTTTTTGTCCTTGGTGAGTTAGCCCTAGGGATAGCGCTTGGCATGTAAAGGGGGCTATGTTTTGACCTTTTAGGAGGGTCACCCTCCTTCCACGTAAACAGGGCCTTGCAGCTTGTAGTGCATAATTGCGTACATGTTAGTACTACAACAGCCTTTAGTTTAGTTTTTTTTCTTGATGCGTCTAGTCTAATCCGACCTGCATTAATTGTATTTCAGCCGAAAAATGTCACTGATCTATACGTCAAAAATCTTATTGATCAAGAGCTGAGGACGAGACCAAAGCTCAACAGCGTAATGAAGGTGAGGAAACAGAGATGAAAATACAAATTCTCCCAGCCATTTAAGAAGGAAGCGTATGAGTAATGTGGTAGGAATTCATACACAATCAAAATGTTGAGGTTTTACGAGCGATACACTGAAATGCAAAATTATATATATATATATATATATATTTATTTATTCATTTATTTATTTATTTATTTATTTATTTATTTATTTATTTATTTATTTATTTATTTATTTATTTATTTATTTATTTATTCAGCTGCAGCCTGTACAGTTGGCGCAAGTGAATTTCCAAATAATGAAGTTTTTCAAGCGCATGTTGAGAAGCTGTATCAACGCACTGCTAAAGATCACAGGCCGCGGAACCGCCATGGCCAACAAGCTCCGTCAGATCACAAGGCGGCTGAAAAGTTTCATGGACCTGATAAAATATGTGGAAAATGCTTGGAACAGGGTATGTATTTTAGCCCTTCTACTCTCTTTGAGCCCCCGGACGCCTAGACCAGGTCCCTAGGGTGTCCATCTTAGAGAGAGTTCAGTTAACAGAGAAACAAGTGAAAATTGGCAAGGACCAAATCTGCATGTTGTCCACCTTAGAGAGGTGTCCGCTTACAGCTAGAGAGCTGACTGTAATCGTTTTCTTTTCATGGTAATCAATACTTCTAATCCTGTTCGTATGTTCTCAATGTTTGTCTTAATTCAACAGTTTCTGAATATTTTCTTCTCGCATTTCTTTCACTGCAGTCTTCCTCGTGTACTGCAGCGGCTTCACTCATCCCACCCATGCTCAACACCTCGATCCAAGCCTCCTCGTTTGATCAGATTGCTGTGGGACTGAAACTAATTCTGGAAGAGCTCCACCGAGACTTAATTGTCATGAACGAAATGTTCTCAAGATTGAAAAATGCCTGCCCAACGAACAAATAGTATCATTTATTATGAAACTGTCATAAGAATCATGGCGTAATAATGTTATTTCCTTGAACGAAGGCATGAGAATGTCCCAAGGAAACAAGGCAAGCTTTAAAAGCATGACTGTTGTTGAAAAATACAGCTGGGAAATATTTAAAAGACTCCTAAAAGAAGTCTATAAAACCAAAACGATGTCTAGTAGCTTTGCAAATTAATAAGTAGTTAATGATTCTTCACTGAAGAATAAATATATAAAATATATTATATAATATATTTTATATTTTATAGTATATTATATTAATAGCCAAATGTCATGGTTATGTTCCTTGTAACTGAAATACACCAGTGCGTGTTACGCATGCGCGCTAAAATGTGAATAAAAGCCGTGCTCAAAAGTTTCATGTCGATGACTGTGTCTACAGAAAATGATATTGTGGACCTCCGTGAGCGACCACATAACGAAACTCCTGATTAGTTCCTCAATCAAGTTTCTCGTAAGCGACCGCCTAACGAAACTCCCGATTGGTTCCGGCTCAGACAAAGTGCTATTAGAGAACCTCTTGTAAGCGACCACTTAACGAAACACCGGACCAGGGAGAGCATTTTAACGACTGAACTGCGACCGGCAAAGAGGGGTTGATACGCAGCACACATGCACAAAAGTGACGATCTCACATGATTTAGCCTCGTGCTTGCCCACGACATAACTATTTGCGTCGTATTCCCGCGTAATTAAACAGACACAAATAATTACATAGTGAAACGTACGTGCCGAAGCTTATTATTCAATAAGGCTAATTTGTTCGCGGTCCCGGCACGTTGTTACTAACCCAATGTTTTTTTTCTTTTCAATCCGTTTTCTCCAAGTATGTGTCCAAAATGGACGTATGGCATAAAAAAATTATCAGCCTCGACATTTGTAGCACAGCGCGCAACTAGAGTTTTCTATTGCTATAGTGTGGTACGACGTTCTTTAGTTAGTTCTACCCGCGGTATTATAGTAACATATATCAAAGTTGATGACAAAGAGAACAAAGCTAACTATATTATGCTCTAAATCATTAATAATTAAGGGACCGGAAGATCATAGTCTTTCAGCTAAAATTAGAAAATGCTTTCGCTACAATGTTACAACCGATTAGCTTCCGGAGAAAAGTCTTAAATTAGACCATTTAAACGGGACTGTTAGCTTTAGGTTTAATGGGGAGCGTAATAATCCTTAATTTTGCCTGAGCAAACTCGCTTTCCGTCGAGTCCTGAGGAAATCCCCATTATTAAACATGCTTACTTTTATGTTTAGATATGCTATGACCCATTCAAACTTACCGGATACGATGGTAAATGTCAGCATTGACTCGTGGCGGGAATTCTTCACCAAAGTGATGCGATTGAAATACGACATGAAGCTTACAACAATTTGTAAACTTGTCAAAATTGCAAGCCGGCTTCTGCTTCGCAAAAATTTCTCAGGAACAATCATTAAGCAATAACTTATTTCCCGACTTAAAGGAAGAGAACTTGATTTAGTCTCAGTTGTTCTCAATTAAATATGCTGTTTTACACCGAAAAACATTTGCTCTTAAACTGTTTCTCAGAAAAAACCGTATAATTGTTGAGCCGTAAAGCCGTATTCTTGGATAAGAAATTAAGCGTTACTTGATCTTTCCAAGCGGGTTTGGCGAATCAGCTTGAAGTATCTAACATCTGAGTTGAATTACAGGACAAAACCTGAAGGTTCTGGCAGAACTGAAGAAAATGGCCGTGTGCCAAATTATGCAAAATGATATTATTTAGGTGTCGTGTCAGAATATGGAATCATGTAAATACATAATTAATTGATGCACGCTTTTAATGCTTTCTAACCATTTTTATACACTTAGTATGGTGTTTCTTGGCCCAGAACAGCAGTGTGGCAGTTTTCTCTAAATTGTGAGTGAAGTGAGCGTTGACATTTTGTCAACTGGTTACTAGCAAAATTGTGAGGCTAAAACAATAAGTATTACCAATTAACATCGAAGAACCTTTCTATCTTTTGCTTTGCTTTGGCTACCATGTAAATCGTACCAATCAAGGACGTACAATTAATCGAAGGGGGATCTGACAAGCTGGGCGACCTGTTATGGGATGACGTTATACGGCCTTTAACTACCCAACATAAGAGCAGTCCATACAGAATAACAATATATTCGCCTAAAATATATTCAATTTCATGAACGTACCCGCGTTCGTATCAATTTACGATAGAATGTGCAGAATTAGAATGCAAACAAATGCATCCCTAAATGGCAAAATGCATTTCCCAGTCATGTACGCGAGATCCATTTTAGCTCCAAAAATAAGTTTTAAGCCATCTAGTACACCCTTCTATGATGTTACGATAAAGTGGACCACCAAAAAGGAACAACAGGCGATCTACCAAATAAGGCATGCACCCACTGACCGACAAAAGGTTTTCCCCTTCTGTATATAACACATTAACCGGCTTGGTGACTATCTCGTGAAAATCACACCACGCGCCTGCGCATATACTTTGAGTCAAATGAAACTCCAAAATGTAACCCAAGGAGGTTATAAAATGTATCCATCTTTATTGTGATCGACTGCGAACTAATACACGTGAGAAGCAAACAATTTTAGATTTATTCATGAACATGGACGGGATGCTGTGCATGGTCTTCCTAGCGACCGGGGCTGTACGATTACCGAGGTGAAGGTGTAAAGAATGTACATCCCAAGGGATGTGGGAGTGAAGGGGAGAAAAGGTCCAAAAACTGCTCATGAGTTCATCGTTTCCTCTGTTTGGAGAGAATAAAAGAGAGCAGCCGAGCTCATGTGAGTCACAACTTGATAACTCGATCAGAAAGGTTGCAACTTCAAAGTCATACAAGGAAAATATACAAGTGGTTCAAGAGTGTTCATCAAGAAGACTTCGAGGAGTTTATTCAAAAACTAGTGCGATCATGAAAGGCAAGTTTATAGTTCCACGTTTGGTAGTTTATCCGCATTATCTTGATTACATTTATCTCACTCTAAGTTTTTTTCTCTTCCTCCCTTACTTCTTTTCCCCCTCTGTTGTTCTCCCGACTTCATTTTCCTCCTTGCTCTTCTTGTCCCTTCCCATTTGATATATGTACTCTCTTCTTCATCAGTTACCGACCTATCATCCACCTTTTAAAATACGTACAGTTATTATAACCAACTCTCTCTATTTTTCTTATCGACAGTTTATGGTACATCAGTCATTTGCTCTGTTTTGTTGATCATTGTGGTCAGTGGAGCTCCGCTCAGCAATAGAACCCAGTCTCCTCAGTTATCATCGCACTGTGGCGTTGACAGGACAGTTCTGGGACTCTTTACCAATCTTCTGCCACTCACACGTTCACTGCGAGGTCGCGTGTACACGACATACGTAAACATGGTAAGAATTTGCTAGAGTTGGTAATGTTATAGAAGGTTTCTTCATTGTATAATGGCCGTCAAATCCGTATACCAATTCTTCAACTGCCCCCACCCTTTCCCCACTGCCACTCCCCCACCCCACCCCCCCACCCCCACCCCCACCCCCACTCCCCGGGGTTGTCAAGGCATACAGCCGAGAATACATTGACTGAAAATCTTTTTTCCGCCTTCAGTCTCGCCTCTGGTTCGCCTCGCACAGTTCTCAAGGTCTTAACGCAAATGCAGTGCAGGTTTATCTTGCACAGCGGGCTCCGCCAATCAAAGTAGGTGATGACATCAGGAGTGTTCTGAGAATGGACTGTGCTGTGCTGAATGGATTTCTTCCTCTACTGGATGACGCCATTAGGGACTTCGCCGTAACGCCACGAGGACAAAATGTTTCTCGCTCCCTTGTTAGTTTGAGGAGCGAGGTAGTTGATTTGATTAACCTCATTCGACTCTTGCAGCGCTTCTCAAAAAGAGTGAGTACTTTAATCTGAGAATGGCTAACTACAATTAAAAAGTCTCTCATTAGAGATACATCATGTAGAAAGGAGAACTCGGTTTTGGATACCTTTGCTTAGATGAAGGCCGGTTGTCTATACACAAATATTCTTCGGATAATTTGTTAAATGTTTATATGGCTCTTTTTATAAGTTATTATTACTATTATTACTATCATTATCATTATTATTATTGCCTCTTGATTTACCTGTACACTTAAATCAATTTCCTTACGTCCCTCAGGTTCGGCCCCAGAATTCCACCCAGTCGACGCCCATCAGCGCCAATCACACTCGGTCAGCGGTGGTGCCTCAGCCTTATCAACTTCAAGCTGGTAATGTTGTTCCAAATATAGCCACTATTGCTGGTCGTGTAGCCTTTATCACAAAGGAACTTTACCAGGACCTACTGGTAATGGACGCGGGCTTCCACAAGATACGCCATCAGCTATGCCAAAACACACGTCGATGGTTCTAAGATAAATCGGTTGATATCATCGTCATCACCATAAAGAAACATTATAATGGCTTTAGGACTTCCAAATATCCTGCTATACAAAGGTTTCGAGGGGGAAAAAACCTTAGCTCTGGACACCAACGTTTGATCTTCTGGCGAGCATGCGCATTATGACTTTGGATTTGCGGACACACACTGAACCAGCGGATATGATCAGCTGACTCGTAAAGAACCAGCGGTTTGAACTCAGTGTGACATGCGTATCTCTTTTTATTATTGCACGGCCGTTACTTATCAAAGAATCACGCGGTTTTCGTGTAGCTGCTTGTTTCTCCTTTGATCCTCTGTCTAGCAGGGTACCTCGCATGCAATTCAAAAGAATGTAAACGATTATACATTGTTCTTCAGTAAGAAGAATCTGGTATATTATATTAATATCAATATGTTAGGTTACGTTGTATTAGTAACTCACTGAAATCGGATGGTTGATCGAATAAATGAATAAAGCTTGTGATACGCATAGACATAATAGGGTAAATAAATAAAAGTGAATTCAAAAGTATTTTTGTTTTCAATGTTCTGCCATCTTCTCTGTCTTCATCGGACGTTTTCACAATTTCCTAAGGTATCCCCTTACGGAAATGGAGTACACTTTTTGTAGCCATTGTTATCCACAAGAACGTATACTGCAATAGTACACTTTCAGTATGGTTCTTTACCTTTCACGGAGTATACTTTTTCACTTTTTCTATTGTAAAAGTATACTTCTAGTTCCATGAATTTGGACAAAGTAAATAAATAAAATGTATACAAAAATATACAACGTACAGCATACAAAAAGTTTACAATAATCTCAAAGAATTAATTACAAAAATGTCCTACTTTTGTGTACACAATTTTAAGTATACTTAGAATAGTACACTGTTTGTTATCAGATGTATATGAAATTTGATTGACAGTTCTTATTATAGGAAATTAACGCTCCATGATTATAAGTGTTGGGCGTCTATCACGTGTGGAATAACGCACAATTGCTATCGAAAAAGTTTCGTTCTTGTTCCAATGTTCAGCGGCTTATCTTGTGCTTTTGGCGAACAAACGGCTAAGTTTTGAGCATTATAAACTAACCAAAGCGTGGTTTGTACATGTAAGCTCAGAAATAGCAATGAAGTCATTTTGTGAACGAAAGCCAGGCTTAAAATTGACAAAATATTTATATCAACACTTCCGTAGGGCAATATTAGAATCACTGATACCGCAATAAATTCTGCTGAGATTAGTTTCTATAGTAGCCAATAAATGTTTTATATAGCACACCTTACGATATTAATCCTGTTGTTGTTTGCGGGAAATGTGGAGCCGAAGTACTCGTTAAACGTGGCTGAGACCTGCAGAGAACTGTTCACTTGCAATTGAACAAAACTGTATGTACATTATATGAAGTCGGCAGCACGGCAAATGGCTTCCATTTTATTTTATTTTTTATACATTTTATTGTTTTCTATTTGCGCTGAATTAGTGACATGATGTCGACAGCACGGTCGGAGTACTGGGCGAGACACGTGATGAACAGAAATCATCAACCTTAAGACCCTAAAATTAAATTAATTAGCTAATGAGTAATTACAAAATAATTCCTTTCAGGCATTATTTACCGTGAAAGACCATTCGTCTTGGCAGACATTGTTATTAAAATTAGTGCATGCTAACACACGACAAACTGAACAGGAGAATAATAAATTACGGACGAGAACGAAGAACTGATATGCCGCTGACATAACTTTCACTTTTCGACGGAAGGTGTAAATTCATCCGGCCAGAAACTGCACGCAGCTAGTACACAGGCTTTATCAGTACGCTGGGGTTTATTTCACAGCGTTTGGCGAGAGATGGCGAAAGAGTTATTCAGAACGGACACAAATTTGAAACCCAGCGAGATTAAGGCTGCCTTTGAGAGAAGCCGAAACATCGACCAGCAGCTGGACAAGGAAAGAGAGAACCAGAAAAAGGAAGTACAACTGCTGATTCTCGGTAAGGTTGTCCGTGTTGAAATACCGTTGTTGATAAGTGCACTATATTGTTGCCCGACCCTTCTTGATTTAATTCACTGATCCAGTGTACGCTAGATCGCAGTAAGTGGTTTCGCACTTCTGTGAAAGCTGGTCGATCTATTTGTGTCGGTTACGGTTGCGATCCTGTACAAGTATATCAGTGTAAAAAATTTATGCATTCTTCTGGTCTCGAGCTGATTAAATAAACATTAAGTGTCGAGTTTGGTGCAAGGAAGTATTTTCCCTTTTTCCGAAAGTGCAACGCACTGGCCGAGAATTATGAATGTTTGGAATAAGCGAAATAAGCCCGCTAGTCCTTTTACAATTCCGCTGGTTAGAAAGAGCGTATCGTTTGATATCGGTGCCAGCCTTCTCAAGAATCAAATTTTGTTTGTTTAAACATAGCCATCAGTATTGACCAAAAGAAGGAGGTAGACACTTCCTGTCATCAGGTGTTATATTTTTACATAATTTTAAATCATATTATTTTAACATTAATTTTAAATGGTTGAGAAGGTTTAGCAGTAACAATCGCTTTAGCTGTAGTGGTAACCGAAGTAATAGCTTTATAACAATAGTTGTAGCAAAGGCGAATGGGGGCTTATTTAATCAGCAGCGTTGTTCAAACTGACCAATCCGGACGGCACGATCTTACGGTCAATTATGGACCAATCAAAAGTGTCCTTACGTCAAGCTGTAATGACTTCTTCGCTACTTTTCAATTCTTCTCGGCAGGTGCTGGTGGTTCAGGGAAATCGACCTTTTCGAGGCAACTGCGGATTTTATATGGCGATGGTTTCACGGCCGAGGAGAAAAGAGACTATCGACATTTGGTGCATAGCAACATACGAACCGCAGTCGAAAGGATAGTCTGTGGGATGAATGAACTGGGGCTTCAATTGGTTGATCCAGCTTTACAGGTTAGCCGTGAGAAGTGGTGAGTACGTTAGTAATCACGTACATAATTATGACTCACGTAACATTATGACTCACGTACATTAGGACTCACGTAAGCCGACTCGCGTACATTAGGACTCACGTAAGGACTCACGTACATTAGGACACGTACAAAGTTATGGAGTGAGTTTTTTGCCTCGCATCCTAGAGTAAATGAAACTTTAGTGATTTTCGCGCTTCTTAACAGCATCTACAGCATGACATCAGAGAGAGGGAGGACAATAACAATGAAAACGTTTTGTCCACAAGATTTGCTGCCTTATCTCAATTCTGGAGCGAACCCTCTGTACAAGTGTGCTACCAGAAGAGGAACCAACTACACATAGACGACTCTGTTAAGTAGTAAGCATATTTCCAAGTTCATAACGCAGATTCTCCTAACTATTCAATAGGAAAATGTATGAGGGATGTTGTGAGAGCTGATAGTTCAATCAGCTTTCATCTGAGCATGCTATCAAAAAGCCAAGTTCTCTATACTGTTATGATATATCTCTAGTGAAAGACTTAAAGAGAAAGTAGAAGTTGATCACTCTTAGTAGTGCATTATGAAGAGTTCATAATCAGTTGCAAACTTGTCTATACAGGGCCCGGTTTTTCGAAAGCCGATTAAGCTAATCCAGGATTAACGAAATTCTTTCTGACGACCTCTCTGCCGATAAAATGCAGGGTTTTGTTCAAATAAGGATTAAAAAGCTTGTTTTAGCTGAATACGTATCAAGGAAATAGTTGCAGGACAAAATCTTCACATTTTCAGGCTTATAAATGACAAGAAAGTTTACACCTAATCCAGGATTAGCCTAATCGTGCTTCGAAAAACCGGGCCCTGAAGTCAAACACGTTTGTGGTGAAGTAATTTTTTCCCACGCAATCGAGGACGCGTTTCATTTTTACTTACATGAATGTTCCTCCTCTTTCTTGCTGCTAGTTTTTTTGAAGAAATCGGAAGGATTTCGTCGCCAGACTACCTGCCTACACTTGAGGACATCCTTCACGTACGGAAACGAACCGAGGGAGTGCAAGAAATCAAAGTGTCCGTCAACAATCTGAAGTTTAGGTGAGTTAAGTTATTGGGCATTTGTTACGACCACTACACTTCTCTCATAGCCTTGAACAGAAACGTACATTTTTTCTAGAAAATCAGTCTTTAACAGAAATGTTCTTTTTTTTCCTAGAATAATAGATGCAGGTGGACAACAAAACCAACGGAAAAAATGGATTCACTTGTTCGAAGGAGTGACCGCCGTGGTGTTCTTCGTCTCTTTAAGCTCTTATGATGAAGAACTGGAGGAAAACCGCGCCACGGTGAGTAACGCCTAACAACTCGCGTGACCAAATAGAGAACCCCCCCTCCACGTCCCTTGGACTAACGTACTTGGCGAGTCATGGATGTTCTCTTTTTAATTCCAGAATTCAATGATTGACAGTCTGGAGTTATTCCATGAAATATCCTCCAGTCCTTACCTTGAGAGAACAGATTTCTTGCTCTTCTTAAATAAACACGATATTTTTGTGGAAAAAATCAAGACATCTCAACTGACAGCTTGTTTCAGTGAATATGAAGGTAAGTTCAAACCCAGGTCGCAGCAGTGATGTAGCAAGAATTGATAGTTTAATCAGCTATCATCTGAGCAAGGTATCAAAAGCCAAGTTCTCCTTACTGTATGATGTATTTGTGCTGCCGAAACTGAAGGAAAAAATTGAACTTGATCACTACGCGTAGTTGTGCCTTTTTGCTTTTGCATTTCAAATTACTCAATTACATAAATATTCCATTCTGTTAGGTGGCTCACACCCAGAGAAGGCCTTGAATTACATCCGGGAACAGTTCCTCGCCAGGAAACCGGAAAAGAAACGCGTCCATGTGCACGTGACATGTGCTACTGACACGGACCTCATGAAACCAGTACTTAAAGATGTTTTTGAAATTCTCGTCGATATCAACCTGAAGCAGATGTCTACCTTATAAATGGGAGTAAACTGGTTTCTATGATGACAGAGAGCTGGTGGTACTCCCCTATATTTCCTTATAGGGAAGTTCCGCCTGAATAGGGTACGCTTTTCAGGGCTCTGTGTCTAAACAGGGTATGCAATCTAGACTTTAGCGTCTTGAACAGCTAGGTTCGTCTTTTAATAGTGATGTCGCTCCCAAGCCTGGAGTCTCGAACAAGGTACCTATTGCTTTAAGAGTTAGAGGAGAAATTCAACGCTCCTTCAATGAATCGCGTTATTTGCTGTCACCAAAAATCACACTGTCATCGTCAACTGAGAAATTTTGGGGTTCAGTCTTTAAAAACAAGGTCGCAAATTAAAGTACTTTGTTTCTGACAGGGTTGTGAAATTTATAAATTTGTGTCTTGAACAGGGTCAGGGTTTGAGAGCATTAGCGACCCCCCCCCCCCACCAAACGTCAGTCGAGTACCCCCCCCCCCGTACCTTTAACTCCTATGCTCTCCTCGATTGTAGGTTTGTTGTGGCTTAATTTTACTAAGTATAATTATAAACGACAAGCTGTCGCAAACACGTAGATGATCGTAATAACAGAGTCAAGTTGAGGTTAGTTCTTTTAATTTTTTGACAAGGGAAGTTCATAGGAAGCTGCAACTGTTACACTGGAAGATTCATCTCTTTACTTGGAATAACCGCTGGCTTGGGGGTCCTGTAAGACCAATTTGAAAGCGAGGCTTTACTCATTCGCCCCACGCCCAGCCGACGACAGTACAACACAATGAAGGCCACAACGATGATGCTACAGACGAAGAAAACGAGCCGAAACTGCAACTCGCTGATGTACGTCCACACGCTATGGTACGATGAAAAGTTCTGCGAGTGTAGGTGGTTGTGTTCAATTTCCCTGGAAAAGTCCACAAACAACAACAACAACAACAACAACAAGACTTATTTAGAATCGCTGTCACTGTTTAAATTAAGACGTTTAAGCAGTTTTCCGTGGAACATTTGACTTTACAAAGTCCCTAGGTGAGTGTAATATCATACGATAACATGAGTATAAGACTGCGTTGGCTCTTGAAGAAACGCAACACCTCTCGCAACTCACCGCAGGGGTAAAAATCTTGTCCGATAGAGAATGGCGCCAAGAGTCCATTGGACTTCCTTGTCTCCGATGTAAAACGCCGAACGAAGGTTGTGAAAGTGACGGGGGAACTTGAACCCCTCGTGTAAAACGCTCGTCATCCAAGCGGACTTGAAGCACTGAAACCTAAAAACAACAGCAACATGGGATCTTCATTATCTACACGACAACTCCCGACTGAAATACACTCATCGACGGAAAGCACAAGTTGGCGCAAGCAGACTCAACAACACAACCAACTATGAAACTCTCTCACCAGAAATATATCATGCAGTATTGAGAATTTGGCATTTGGTACCTTACTCAAATGACAGCTGATTAAAACATAAATTCTCGTTTCATCACTCCTACATTTTCTTATTTTATGGTTGGGAGAATTGTATTTTGAGCCTGGAAGACTCACCTCAACCGATGATC
This sequence comes from Plumapathes pennacea, assembly GCA_964036295.1. Lineage (NCBI taxonomy): Eukaryota > Metazoa > Cnidaria > Anthozoa > Antipatharia > Myriopathidae > Plumapathes > Plumapathes pennacea. The sequence continues at coordinate 1,025,183 of OZ038473.1, forward strand.
GTCAGCAAACGGGTAGAGTCCTTTGGTGAAGCGCCTCTGCAAAACTGTCCATCTTGTCTTGCAAAATTCCTGACAGAACATTTCATTTCCGGTTTAGTGCGTCCCATTGTACATATGCTACGACAACTGCCACAAATACACACTGGATTTACGCCAAACAAGACGTTTATTTAACGTGGTTTTGGCTTCATGAGAATTAAGGTGATGTTACACGAGACGATTTTAACGACGGTTTTTCGCGCAACACCTATACAGTTAGTTGTACATAGCGCTTTGGCTTCTACTCCAAAACCATGGTGAACCTTCCCCAAAGGCAGTTTTTTTGCTGCAAAGATTGCTATTAATTGATAGTTTAGAAGATTACTGGACAAGGATTCTAGAAAAAAATTGTTGCGCTAAAAATCGTCCTTAAAAACCGTCTCGTGTAACATCATCTATTAATGCACGGTAGAGCAGATAGCGCATATAAGGGGGGCGGAAAGTCGTTACGAAATATGGTCCTCGTAGATATGCGAGCTCTATAAACAGAATAGAAACACACTGGTCGTTATCCTTCAGTTTACGACACTGGGGAAAAGTCAACACGTTTATCTGTATAGGTAAAGAGGCTTTAACATGACCAATCTTTATACAACTCACCGCGGCATTTTTTTGCATTTCCATCGAATTATATTGTCCACCAATCCTAAGAACATCATTCATAGAATACCAGTATTCCGAGAAGCCATAGAATTCGCTGTGGTTATGATCTACTGGGGGCTGGTAAACACCATTAAAAGAGCACGGAGGCCTGGGGCAATGAGCGGTCAAATTTAGTAAGGGCGTGAGAGTTTCTTGACACTTCTGAAAGTTCCCTGTGCCAATCAGTTTGTACTCCACTCCATTGTGAAGTCCTTTCTCTGTGTATTCTAATGTCAGGCATGGGTCTGTGTATGTACCTGTATAGCTGGGAAACACACAAGACTATACATTAGATGCTACTACATTAATGCGGACTACATTACTCACGTAAATTATTATTATTTCTAGTTGTTCATTCACGTGACAACTTGAACTTAGCAAATTATAGAGTTTTTGGCTTTTACTCACTCGTCAAAAGGCAGAACTTTGTTTGTGAGTACATAGTCAATGTATCTCTTCCTTGCAGCGTTTCCACCATAGCCAAGAAAAGTGGCCACATAAAGGCGATAGTTGTGAGTGGTACGATGGGAATCACAACCAAGATTCACCTCAGCCAGTAGCTCAGCAGGGATCCAAACCTACAGCAGTCAAAGGTATTAAAGAGGCAGTGTCATGAGATGCACGCACGTTTGGTTGAACCTTGAAAACATTCACCAAAATGTCTTCAAGTTTGAAATCCAAGATGGCATCCACAATGACGGTGAGCAATCAAGTGGTAGATCTGCCACCGTTGTGGATGCCATCTTGGATTTCAAACTTGAAAACATTGGGTGAATGTTTTCAAGATTCAACCAAACGCGTGCGCATGTGCATCTCATGACACCGCCCCACTTTAAGTAGCATCGAAACATGTACTGTATCAATGGGCTCTGCAGTTGAAATAGAGACAGTAATAGAGTCTGAAACAGTGACAAAAGTAGCCGACATGAACAAGAGTGTACTGTGTAATAGCTCTGGACTCACATTCTTTTTCACTTCAAATGCAATCTGGGCTGAACCCCCGCCCATGTCCAGTGCGCCAACAGTCTTTTTGTGGGGCAACTCATCAACGGTGCTGGCATTAGCAAGTGTGGTGAGTTCTGTAATGAAAACATAATTTTAAGTAAACATGAGGAACACAAATTGTGCATAAACGTAAAATGTATATAATGCAATAATTATACCGAAGCATACCTGATTTTGAATGGTCAAACCTGCCAAGTTCAAAATTGACGCTGATCCAAGAGTACACCCCTGAAAATAGAAATAGTGCTTGCTGTTACAAATTTCTCTATCTGTATTCATTATGTATCAAGTATCCAGTTGGTGTTGCGAGATTATAAGCAACTCTGTGAGAGGCCAGGGTATGTGATGTATTTGTAAAGCATTTATTGTTTTCAAGCATTTTAATCTGAAATAGGGTACCCTGGGTACCAGAGGTATTTTCACTCTAGGAAAATCCTCACTGCGGGGCCACCTAGGGATGGGGTAAGGCAAAGCCCTCTGCTGTCCGTGGTTTCACCTCCAGCCCTATGTAGCCGTGCAGCGTGGAGCTTCTGAAAGTGAGATAACCTCTGAACCCAGGGTAGGAATATGGCAGTAGATTTTGCTTACTTGGTATTTTTATCTGAAATAGGTCTAAATTTTTGAGATACTATAGGTCGAACATTATTGGTATTCAGGTCTGAAAAAGGGAAACATAAAGGTCTGAGCGCAGCTCCACAAACCTTCCTGTTTCCCAGTTATGACTTCAGCATGACTTGAAGTGAAATGAAAGTTGTACTTTGGTGGAATATCAGCCCTTAAATCACCCAAAATAGAGTCCTGCTCTGATTTAGACAACATCCTCATCCCTGCCGTAGCCAAAATGTACAGCGGTGTTTCCTTGTGTTTACTTGTTGGCACATGCTCTGCAGCAAAGTCAAGCAGAGGTTGCAGGTATTCAGATGCATCAGATGGTTTGTTTACAAAGGTAGATATGCCTGAATGATGAAACAAAGAAAAATTAAAATCAATTTGCATACTCTCAGTATTGTCTGGTGTGCTTATTATATCTTACTCAACTGTCTGATTGCCCTTCTTGGGTCTTCTATTCCAATGTCTGGCCCTTCAAGGGTACCAATTGCATCTTGTTCCTCTGTCTGGCTTTGGACTATGTATAAACTGCATAATTATGTACCTGGTTTGATTTTCAGTCGAACAGGATTTCCCCTGGAGTCTTTCATCTGTTTAATTTTAAGCAACTCGTCTGGATTTCCATTGTGCGGCGGCCAGTAATAAATAAAAACGCGAGATCCACTGCTGCCACAGTCCACGACAATGCCATAGTGATAAACGGAGTCTTCGCCGTGCAATTCATCAGAGCTGACAGCAAGAGTATACCTCCGCCTCCGAGAAGTATGTACGTTCATTGTGACAAACAGGCTCACAAGAAATATAACGATGATGGCAATCAGAATAAAGCATTTCAGTGTACCACTGGTCGTCCGTGTCCCTAACACTCCAGTTCGATTCTCGGCAGCGGCATGTAGAAAGGTAGGCTGAAGAAAAGCTGGCAGACTACTCCATCGGAAGGAAATCCTGAGAAAAAAACGGAAACGGGGGAACAAAGAGATCTTTGAAGCATGGCAGTGTACAATTTACATTGCGATGACTCTGCTACCTCCAGGATCAAATCATACGGGATCCAGGATCGTTTCTGACATTAGAAAGAATACAAGTATCTCCGAGCCACCCTAACCGGCCCGCAAACAAGTAGATGTTACTGTACATGACGAGAGACTTCAGGTACCTGCCAACCATGTTGTAACTTCACAACACGATAGTGCGTCAAACTGGATTGCTTTCGTGTTAATCATGACTCCATCGTGGTGTAATCGCCGATCAGATTAGAGTTTGCGAGAATGTTTGATCGGTGTTTCTGGTCTGAAAGCCACGTAGTGTTGAGAAAGAAAATAACAACCGGTCAGCGGCTTGTAGGCGCAGACGGTGACAGATTTTGATCGTGTTGGCGCATAGTCGCTGAAGGCGTTTGACAAGATGATGGTGAGCTGTCTGCACAATCTCTCTCCATCTAACCTATCATCCTTTCTTTTGCAACGTTATAAGTGCACATTATTGCCTTCGTAACGAAAGCTGATATGTGTACGATTTTTGCTGTATTTGGTTGTGTTCCCATCGGTAAAATGTACGTTTCTTCACTTCTCTCTCCAGAAACCGGGAATAATTTTATTAAAAGAGGGCACGGATACCTCTCAAGGTACACCACAGCTTCTCAGCAACATCAATGCTTGTCAATATATTGCTGATGCAGTTCGTACCACGCTGGGGCCGCGTGGAATGGACAAACTGATCGTTGACAGCGGAGGTAATGTAACATTGTACACACGTGTTATTTTCTTGTCATCCCTCAAATTTTATACTGATGTGGGTATTTTTCTGATATGCAGGTAAATCTACAATTTCCAACGACGGGGCAACGATAATAAATCTGTTAAATGTTGTTCACCCCGCTGCCAAGACCTTGGTTGACATAGCGAAGTCCCAAGATGCTGAGGTGCGTATTTTTATAAGGCGTGCCCGTCAAAATCTGTATAGACTTGTTTTTTTGATCAAGTTTTGTTGCTAAACCCTTTCACTCCCAAACGTGTTCATCTTCAGTTTTCTCCTTCAGTTCCTTACCAGAGATATATCATACAGTAAGGAGAACTTGACTTTTGATAGCTTGCTCAGATGACTGCTGATTAAATTATAAACTCTTGCTACATTATTCATACATTTTCTTCTAAAAGGTTGGGAGAATATTGAGTTTGATCTTGGGAGTGAAAGGGTTAATACAGAAAGTACTTGGCATTTATTTGTAAGCTCCCTTTGGTGTACAAGAGACGAACCCTTTGCAGACATGTCACGTACTGTTCATACAAATGGTGCTCCCAAGTTGACCCAAGCTGCAAGAAAACCATTAAATTCCATAACATAGGCTATAAATGCAATCACCTTGGCTTGATGGCCAAATGTTGAGAAACTTGGGTCAACTTGGGCAGAAATTTGAGCCGATTCAAGTCTGGCTACATTAAGTCATGCCAAGTCAAGCTAAATAAGTGGCCAAATGATGCGCCCCAAGTGAAATCTAAGTCAAAGATTTAGGCTGAGTTGTCTTGACTTGGGAGTTTATTTGGCCAGACTTTACAGTACATCAGAGCTTGCTCTAGAGTGCTTTATTACTTGCAAACATAGCTGAACCACTGTCACATAATGTGGGACAAAATTGAGGGAGTCACAAGTTCAAACTCCTAACCCCTCCATGTTGTGGTCAAATGTGCCACCCCAGGGACAGAGGAACCTGTTAAGCTCCCTCATAATTTAGGATATGAGTTTGAAATAGCAGTGGCGAGATGTTTGAAACTGTGTGACTGCATGTACATGTATCAAGGCATAGCTTTTCAAATTTAGTCCAAGTTGCCACACAAAATGTTTTCAAACGTCATGCTACAGTACAGTCAAATTTAATTGCTGAATTGATTTTGAGACAACAGTGGCGCAGCATTTTAGAAGGACCTACTATAAGGATACTGGAAACACAATATAACAATAATGTTAATTCCAGGTTGGAGATGGAACAACAACTGTCACATTGTTATCAAGTGAGTTTCTTAAACAAGTAAAGCCTTTTGTTGAAGAAGGAGTTCACCCACAGATCGTGGTAAAGAGTTTCAGGAAGGCGGCAAGTCTGGTAAGTTGTCCTGTGATTCAACATCGAGTACAGTGTTGTTCCATGATAATGCTACGGTAGTCAGTAGAGAGCCACGGTGGCCTTGCAGTTCTACTCGTGGCTCAGATGACCATGTAAATGGCTGTCCCGTCTCTAGATAAAAGAACCACTTTATCTCTAGCAGTGACCACCACCCTCAGTTTTAATAGGGCATGCAGTATTTGGCTCACTGCATTTATGGATCCCCTGCCATACGAAAATGGTGAAGCTAATGAAATCAAATATATAAAAGTAGTCAGCAATACTGGAGCAAGGTACATGTTTCAATGAGGGTTTGTTCCAAACACTTATGGTACTGTACATTACTGTGTAGCTAATGTTGTATATTATATGTCACATTTTATTTCAGGCTATTAACAGAGTTAAGGAGATTGCAGTCCACATAAAGAAAGATGACCCAGTGTAAGTTTGTAAACTTGATAATTTATCAGGAAAGTGGCACACAATACACTATCACAAATTAATTTGACTTTTATGGCCATTTAGTACTTTTTTACTTCCTCTATAAATGACTCAAACTCCCCACTATTGAACAGAATTCCATTTCCCTTGGAAATGAACTTCGTGGAAATCCCCTTTGAAGCAGTAGAACCCCACTCAATTCTCCACGATCTCAAGCTATTTCTCGCTTCCCTTGAGAGTTTGATAACAGATTTCTATTGTATTGCATTGTCATCTGATTGGATTATTCAATCTGCTCACCACATTTGATCATCTTCTAAATACAATCCAACATGGACATGTTTGATTGTTTCAGGGAAATGCGCAAGTTGTTGGAAAGGTGTGCAGCCACAGCCCTTAGTTCTAAACTTGTGGCTGCCCACAAGGACTTCTTTGCAAAAATGGTTGTTGATGCTGTGATGCTATTGGATGAGCTTCTGCCTCTCAACATGATTGGCGTGAAGAAGGTCAAGGGAGGTGCTCTGCAAGACTCTCGGCTGATCGAGGGTGTGGCTTTCAAGAAGACATTCTCATATGCTGGATTTGAAATGCAAAGAAAGAAATACCAGAAGCCGAAGATAGCATTGTTAAATGTGGAGCTGGAGCTGAAGTCAGAGAAGGAAAATGCTGAAGTTAGGTTGGACAATGTACAAGTGAGTAAGAGAGGGCCATGTTGTGTGTTGTGTACACTGAGGTATCAATGCTAGGAAATAATGAGCTCACGTGCCCTCTGCATTTGATGAGTGCAAAGGATTTCTTATGTTCACGATAAATATACGGCAAAAAAAACACATTGCCAGACATACAGTATTTCCATTCAGTTTATGACTTGACTTCACATTTTTGAGTGTAAATGAAGGCGAAAACGAATGCAAATATGGGAGCATATTGCACTCGTCAGGATCCAGATCAACTGGTTTATTAGCTTACGTGATCAATTTTTGCAAGCAGAGTTTACAAATGTGTCATCTTTTTGCACGTAGCTAGAGTGTTTGGCCCTGCTTTGTATGTCAAATGATAAACAATTTTTTACACAGAGTCATGCAAGACAGCTGTATTTCTACTTGTCAGTTTTTGTTTTTCTCACCTGAAGCAGACTCGAAAATATACAACCAACTCGTAAAAATACTCTGCTGCATTGCACTCCTTCCCGTGTAATAACCCCTTTGTATTACACAGTTTGGTCTATATTGAGGTTGGGTGGTACATGTAAGACTCACATTGAATTATTTCCTCTAAATGTATAAAATTTGTGAAGCTGAACAGTAATAAATGTGCTCTTAATCCTCCTTTTCAACCTTACAGGAGTATCAGAATGTTGTGGATGCTGAATGGGATATTCTGTACGACAAGCTCGACAAAATTGTGAAGAGTGGTGCAAAAGTTGTTCTGTCTAAATTACCAATTGGTGATGTAGCAACGCAATACTTTGCAGACAGGTACGTTAGATGGATGTGTGGTGTAATCACCAGATCTTCATGTAAAACTGAACCTGAAGATTCACTGGTCGCACTTATTACACCAAAAAATTAATCTTTGCTGCACAGTTTGTTAATACTTTATGAGTGCATTTCTCATATGCAGTTGCGTTTAATTTGCATGTTCCCCAGTCATCATAAGAAATACAGTAACTATAACTTTGGCTTTGGTTTTCGACAGTCGTCCGCAAACTTCTGTAAGGCGCACTAAGCACACACTGCAGTAGAACAAATTTCTTTGTTTATGTACCAGGGACATGTTTTGCGCTGGCCGTGTAACTGAAGAAGATCTGAGGAGAACTATGAAGGCCTGTGGTGGTGCTATTCAAACTTCGGTCAACAGCATGACAGATGACGTCCTTGGCCGCTGTGAGTTGTTCGAAGAGGAGCAGATTGGTGGGGAGAGGTATGTGTTATACTGTGACTTTTAGAGTTGATCGTTCAAACAAAACAAGGTTGAGGAGCTGACCCAGGGTCTGTACAGTAAAATCTTGAATCCCTTGAATTTCACTGCTTGTCTTGGTAAAGACCTTGAATTTAGACATCCTTGAAAAGCTCAGGAGCTGAGCCAGGGTCTGTACTGTAAAATCTTGAATCCCTTGATTTTACTGCATGTCTTGGAATAGTCCTTGAATTTAGACATCTTTGAAAAGCTTGGAAATTTCTCAATGATAAACCAAGCTAGAAATGAATCAACTGGCAATCTGATGCTTTGTCACCAAGTCAAATGTCTGTTGAAGAACTGCAATGCTGAAAATTATTCAGATGCATTCACCCGAGGAAATGCTTTATGAAAAATGCGAACTTGTTTTACTAAAGCAAACAGGTAAAGTAATAGAAATGAAAATTTGCCTTGAAAAGTCCTCAAATTTTGATTTGAAAAGGCTGCATGATTCGTGCTAATCCTTTGTCTTTGGTGTTTGTTATAGGTACAATATTTTTAATGGCTGCCCACAAGCCAAGACCTGCACGGTCATCTTACGTGGTGGAGCTGAACAGTTTATAGAGGAGACAGAGCGTTCCCTTCATGATGCGATCATGATTGTTCGACGGGCGACCAAAAATGATGCCGTTGTTGCAGGAGGAGGTGCTATCGAAATGGAATTGAGTAAATACCTGCGAGATTACTCACGGTCAATAGCAGGGAAGGAGCAACTATTGATTGGGGCTATGGCAAAGGCTCTGGAAATCATTCCTCGACAACTGTGCGACAATGCAGGCTTTGATGCCACCAACATCTTGAACAAATTAAGGCAGAAGCACTTCCAAGGAACGAGTAAGTGTTGAGGTGTAGCTTTTCACCTTGCCATTTGTCACTTATTGATACCTGTAGATACCGTAAAATTCTGTTAACACTGGTAAGCCCTTGGCTTATAGTTATTTTGTTCAGTTATTCTTTGGCTTATTTTCAGGGAGGGCTTATTTTTCTTGGGAGATTGTTATTTGAGTGTATTTTGCATTTAAAGAATAAGTATCTTTTCAGTCATGACTGTAGTGTCATTGTTTCTTTCATTTTTATGAAGGCAAACTAGTTTGGTAAAGGGTTAGGTTTGTTTGGCTTGTACAGGCCACTGGTAATTATGCTGTAGGTACTAAACCTTTCCATATATACCAGTAAGCCCTTGGGCTATTCTGGAGGGAGTGGGTTTTTTCATTTGCTATGTAAGGGAGAGGTGCATTTACGGAATTTTTATCGTACATGCAGGTCAATGACCACGTGATTGTGGGGTGGAGTTGGGAGATGAATGAGATGAGTTGATTGTTTCTAGTTTGGTGGGGTGGGGGAGGGGGTGGAGTGTGGGCATGAGACTCACTTATGAATTATCCCCAGGTGGTATGTGGTATGGCGTGGACGTAAACAATGAAGACATCACAGACAATTTTGAGGCCTGTGTATGGGAGCCCTCCATTGTGAAAATTAATGCCATCACTGCAGCTGCAGAGGCTGCTTGCCTGATTCTCTCTGTTGATGAAACAGTTAAGAATCCCAAGTCTGGAGGAGATGGACCTCCACCGCCTGGTGGGATGCCAATGCGCGGGCGTGGCCGCCCCAGATAATGAAGACTTGTGCTAATGCTTGTCTTGCACAGTGAACACTCTTGTCTCGTCCTACAGTAGTGTGACTGCCTGTATTCTCCAGATATTGAACACGTGTATTTTGTGACTGCCTGAAACAGCACAGCACAAATGTTCAGTTCTACAGTGTTTGTGCCTATTTCAGAATATACAGTACAGCTGCAATAAAGAGGTTTCTTGTGAGAGTTGGTGGTTGCTTTTACTATTTTCACTTCTGTCACTGTGTACAAACTTCACAGGTTTCTTGTGCATACAAGTATGTAATAAAGTACACTCTAAACCAAAAATCCACTGGTTTGGTTATAAGCCAGCACAGTCCTTCCTGTACCCACTGAACACAGGCAAGATTTACTTATTTATAGACCAGTACAGGCCGCATGTGATCAGCACAAATCCTTTGGGGGAGGGGGCAGGGGTGCATTGACCCACTCACCCTACTCCCATTGGAACGCAATATGCTCTGTATTTCTCTTTTTCTAGTCGCAAAGTCATCCGGGATATGGGGTAAATATTCTGAATTTTTCTCTGCGCAGGTCATGTTCCTTCATTTTATTCATAAAGTTAAAAATATGAGATGTGATGAATATTTTTGCTCGCTGACATGGCAGGAAGGAGATATTTTGGAAATCTCCGGTTTGTAACGCGATTGAGGCATTTTATCGTTCATCTGCCGTTATTAAGACCGTTTGTTGTAACGCAGCTACGTTGTTTAAAACAGGAAAAGTTGGATATAAGCTTCCTCTGGTACTGAGGTTTCCTTAAAATTTTGGGTGGGTGTGTGCCGCCGGTTCCTTGAATAGTTGCGATATTTTAGACTAAAATCTATGATTTTCCCACCACAGACCTGTATTCCAAACTTGTCACCCTTTAAGACTTCTAATTTAGGCCTATATCGCGAAGATTTGCGCCCTATTTCAGACCAAATACCTATACAAGCAAAAGCGATACCCCAATTCAGACTAAATGCTTGAAAATGACATCCTTTGGGGCGACACACCCTTGTACAGCAAACAGGAAATAACTTAAAGTGCACCCATTCTTGTCAAAGACATTTGCCGGCATCTCTTCCGATCTAAAGGCAGGAACAGATCGTGTTTACGTCACGTCGTCAGCATCCTAAAATCTAAATCATTGCCGGAACCTACAAAGCTGCTCTTTTTACGTTTCCCATACCTATGGTAGTTTGTCTTTGAGATGATGAAGCTAGCGTTTGAACTTTACGACGGCTCTCAGACTCCGTTGTCTCTCAACTGTCACAAAAAACTAATATTTTCGCCTTAAAAAAAAGGTTGGAAATAATGAAAAGTTAACAGTGTTAAATGAAAACTAATTATATGATGGCCAAATCTGTAATATTATTGTCCAGTCCTTTTTTGGCCGCCATATTTGACACCAATATGACGGCGCCGTATTTGGTAGCGTGGTAAGTTCTCTAGTTTTTAGTTTCTGGCACACACTGTTTTCCAAATACCCGGGTTGTAAAGAACGGCCATAGAGCTAAAATGTGGCCAATTCATTTCTTTGGATGCTGTACCTACTCACTAAGCCTAAATGCTTATGATACAAGCAAACGGATTTTATTTGGTAACTATTTTGATGAAAACGATTCTATTAAACTACAGTCAAAGTTGTATTAAGCGGACACCCTTGGTGAATTGTGAAGTGTCCGCTTAATACAGATAGAGTTTATAGTATCTTACTGGGAAGTAGATTTTCGGGACTTGGACAACTGTCCGCTTAATACAGATAGAGTTTATAGTATCTTACTGGGAAGTAGATTTTCGGGACTTGGACAACTGTCCGCTTAATACCGCTTAATACCGCTTAATACAGGGTGTCCGTTTAATACAGGTTTGACTGTATGACTATGCAAAAATCATCTTATTTACGTTGTGCTTCAACGCTTCCTATGACGAAGGTACCAGAGCAAAACATCTAGGGCTGAAATGGCGAAAGCCGAAAGATGAACAGAATCATTCAGTTTTACTTTTTCCCTTGTTCGGCAAAGATCTCGGCACTGTGCATGCGGAAAACGTTAAGACTCACCAACTGTTGTCATTTCTTTCCGTTGCTAGTACTGAAAAAAGAAGGACGATGAATATATCGGCAGTGTACGTGTAAGCCCTTTATTTCCCATAAAGGATGTCACGCCCAATCTGCCCCCTTGACTCGTAGATCGGATTTGGCTGACGGCATGTTGATTTTATTAAGAAGTTTGAAGCAAGCATGAAAAATGACTTTCTCGGATATCACATGCCAAAGAGGGGGCGTGAACAGAAATGACGACCCAAGGAAAAATATTTTATCCGCTCCACTCAGAACATCATGTATGATGGTGATGGCATGCGGCAAGTTGTGTCACGTTGGCCGGAAGTAATGTTCTAAAACTGTACAGCAGAAGTAACACAAAAAAAAAAGTGATTGCGAAACAAGTTACTCATGTGACTAGCCTTTTACTTCTGCCATTTATATATGTTTATACTGTATATATTTTTCCTCTGTAAACATGCAGTTCTCACTGAATCAACTAACATCGACTTTGAATTATGAAACGGAAGTCGTCAAGCTTGAGTGCATCAAATTCGAGTTAACAGATTATTACTTATATATACAATACAATGCATGGCCTCAAGGTACTTAGGAGATCCCTTGCCTTGTAGAAAACAAATGTAAATTATTATGGGCAAGCATAATAAGGGCGAATCTGCTACTATACTACTACCGCTTATTTATGGTTTGATTTACTCACCGTACACTTGTGGAAATCAGTGATGCCGGGCTTTACAAATATAATGATTATACCTGCTAAATCCTTGGTTTTTTATTGACTTTTCAAGCCTTTCTTCCTGACTTGAAAGTTGAACAACATCATGAAGAAAACTAAATTGTTGTCCGCTACAGGCGCTGCTGTTATTGTTAATGATGGCTGACCACTAAGCACGGCGAGGTTGTTAATCCGAATCATCACTGCTTCAGCATCGTTTGTCTACCAATTCACGACCCTAGGGTAAACTAAACAAATTCGGTGTCGTCCTATGGGACAGCTTGAATACTCTTTGTGTGTGCTACATCACCTCATGGCGTTAAATTATATTTTTGGAAGCCGCATTGTTTTCGTGGAAAATGCGGTAGCGAGATTCCCTTACTGTAAAGGTCAATTGTATATGGTATTGGAGATGGACGTATTTACCCTGCATATCTATATTTGCTTAATCTCTGAGATTTTACTGAGTCAATTTCCACCGGGGACATAAAAATGGAAAGTCTATTTGAATGACTATTAACTCATAGTACTTCACTTTCTTAAACGTCTGGAAGTGACACTTGATATCATAACTGACTGGGTAAGGCTGCATCCATCCTCTTCCACCACACGTCATAAAAAGTCGAAAACGAAATCCCAAATGATACACTTGTCCCATTTGCTTTAACCCTCAAAAAGTGGGCCAACAAGTTGTTAGCGTTTTATCGCCACACTAAACCTTCCTTCTTGTTATTTGATACGTTTCACGTCTGTCGGAACGGGACTAATTCTACATAGTGATGGCGACCAACATTCCATTGCACTTGACATCTCCGTAATCTATTTACATACATAAACGGGACGAGCTTGTACAATACGGGTATCTCCCTTATACAAACGAAGAAGAGGAATCTCATATGGCATTTTGTCGCTGAAGCAGTGTACATAAAAGCAAATTTCCCTACCGGTCATGTTCACGCTTCTAATTTTGGAGTCGATCGATCGTCCGTATAAATAAGGGTGGTTTTACCATGGTTTTACGCCATTCCTGAACTGAGCTCATTTAAGACAAGAGGCACAGTGTGTTAGTCAAGAAAATCTACAGTATGGCAGGTAAGAAAGAAGTAACTGATGTTAATATTGGCAATATTTTATCAAAAGCAGTTTTTTCAGACTATAAATTTGTCTAAGTTTAAATTTATCTCGCCCTGCAGCCCCATCAATTCTCCATTGTACGTAGTATAGCCATGATAGATATCTTGCACGTTTGATTTAGGGGTGCAGGCTTCCTATGCTTCACATGAACTGTTGTTAGCAGCGTAAAAAGGAAAATAGGACTTGGCATTGTAAATTAAGAGTTTCTCTTAACTGGAAGTGCTGCTGTGTATTCAGATCATACTTTACAGGCTTATTAGACGTGGATTAGTGTTCATAGTTGTTTTTTGGATTTTGGAGGTATTCTCCTATAGACAAGTTTTAATTTATTGACCGCGGTGAACTTCCTAGCATACTATAGCTTTTAAAAAGTACCTGGAAGACAAATTGAGTAAACGTGTAAAGTTAGTCAGTCAGCACTGAGTGATATGTGTTTTCAGCTAACGTCCTCCTATTGGGGTTGCCTTGCAGGATATCGGTGGTCCAAACTTCCATATTTATTGTTGCTTCTTGTCGCCATTACCGTTTTTTCTGGTGGCGATGCGGGGACTCTGAAGCCAACTCCCACCGTATCCCCCCAGATACAATTACTCAACATTAAGTTCAAGACAATGGATGGGTATGCGAATACAGCGATGTGGAGTTATGTAAGTAACATTAGCACGGTTATATGTACATTAATGTCGAGGGACTGTCGGGAGCTATGTAGTTGATTGTTTGCTTTAGAAATAACGTAAGTTTGCTGTGTCAGCAGCCTTCGGTGCGTTATCTTGGGATTATTCAATCTATTCCTTTTCTGGAATAGACGGTAATCGTGTTCTTTTGGGACTTGTGATTCTGGGACTATGACCTGACCGGAATAGTATTCTGTCCTATAACTTTGTTACTCGTTCTCCCCCCCCCCCCCCCCCCCCCCCAGCATATACAAAATAGTGGTTTATCGTAATCCTATCGGATTATCGTAATTGTGGTTTTTTTTTTTTGTTTTTGTTTTTGTTTTTTTTTTGCCGTACTCTGTGGCGTCATTTAAGTCTGTTCTTTTGTGAACTAATTTTTTTTTTTTGTTTTTTGTTTTTGTTTTTGCCGTACTCTGTGGCGTCATTTAAGTCTGTTCTTTTGGGAACTAATATTCTGTGTATCTGTCATTCCTATTCCGGAATAAGAAGAGACGGAATAGTCCCAAATAATGCACCCTTAACTTTATTTATATCGCATAAGTCCGGAATTTTTGTAGTCGGGTAGCATAGTTTACGATTTGTGCAATGTATGTTCTGTGATATTGAAGCATTTCTTCAGTGATTTCACTCATCTTTGTTGTAAATTCTGTTCCACAGGTCGACAAGCGAACACCTTCAAGACCCAGTGTGATACAGAACATCACAAAATCCGTCTATTTAAATGGAAGCGAGACGGTAATATTTATTTACTAAGTTTAAGTGCATAAGACAATCTTCTTTTCTTTCTTTTCTGTTGGTTCCCTTCTTTGCTTATACCGTAAAATTCCGTAAATAGGCCCTTGGCCTATATTTGTCAAAGGGAGTTTTCTTGGCATTCTTTTTTGTGGCGGGGAAGGGAGGGGGGGAGGAGGGGTGAGGAGAATGGTTCTTGGGGGAAGTTTTCATTTCAAAAAATGTTTTAGCCAACTAAGTCTTTTACCAATTACTTTTTACGAGACACGGGCTCTACTTTATCCTTTCGTATATTTATAAATCGCATGCGTGCTAACTATTTGAGGCGACTTTAAGTACTAGTGAGAATTTTAGTGTACCCAGTCAATCCTGCTATTTCAGCACATTTGTTCGGTGATTCTGATTAGCTGATTATTTTTAACTCACACAGGCGGAAGTTATTCTGAGGAGGTTCATACGAGAGGTCGACAGATTTCGCAATCCCATTTACCTCGCATATTTTGACGAAAACGCACGTTCGGACACGAATACTGGTCTTTCAGCAAAACTGTGCAAAGTGTCGCGTACTTTGAACAACACATACTATTATGCCGTTCGAACTGTGGTATGTAGGATGTTCTTTGTTTTCTTTTTATGGCAACGTATTACAGGACCAAAACAGGCCAAGCGTGACCATTCAGTAACCTTAAAATGACCTCTTTGCGGTAGTGATTCATGCTGTAACATTAGAGATCCGTTAAACTTTCGGTTAGGCTGTGATCGCTTGAAAGCTGAAGAGTGTATGAATAATTTTGAATCCGAAAGTTGTCTAATAGCAGCTCATTCCGTGTTGTCTTTTTATAGTTTCGGCTTATATTTCCGGGGAAGACTCCACCACCAGAAAATCTCCAATGGACAAGAGTACACATGGAAAACATAATAAAGGCCCAGGTATAACTAACATTGATTGCTTATAATACTATGCAGTATAGTTGAGACTCCCTCAAGTATAGTTGAGACTCCCTTGGGAAGCAGAAAAGTGTCCGTAACCAGAGCTGTCCGCTTACGAGAATGACACTTGACTAGCTTAATTTAGTACACCATCTTGTATATGTTTCATATGAAGTGGTATTTCTTTTAAGTTAAGTTCAGTGAAAGCTCTCTGGGCACGGACGCTTTTACGAAACCTCGTTTATAGCTCAGCCAATCTTTGTATTTACACATTCTCGTAAGCGGACAGTTCCAGTCACGGACACATTTTTGCTTCCCAAGGGTGTCTGCTAGCGGGAGCTTTGACAACTGCATTTCAATATTATTCCCCAAAGCAACTCGAGCAAGTTTCCTCCTGTAGAACCGAAAATAAAATGTCCAGTTAACACAAAATTTGCTGAATCAGCTGAATGAGCTGTAAGGGGAAAATATTGGAAAGGAAGTTTACCTTCAGCCTTCAGATTGGGCATGGACCGGCATAAGCTTGAAAGTATTACTATCTTTAGTTTCTGACATGAATCCGCGATGATCCTACATTGAGTCAGTTTTCATCGGGTATTCTGACTGTGCCTACAAGATGCACAACCAGGAAATGAATTCCGTTTGGGAACTTTGCCCTCACGTAATTAATATCCAAAGTACAAGTGTCAGTTTTCAGCTAAATATAACCATGCATCAAAGTGATGGTACAAAACACCGAGATAAACTCCCCGACATCTAGTACATAGCGTGTGTTTAATTATTGGTGTATTTGTTTCGAACGCAGGACATTTCCCGCTGGCCGGCTTATAGTCTTCATGAACTTCGAACCTACGCTACACTCAGGGCATTCCAGGATACAAGACGACAACTGGAAAAGCTGCTGGAGAAACTTGTTTAGAGAAACGTTCATAAAGTTCCATACATTCATGTGTGGGTGATACGTTCCTTTACAGTAAAGGAAGAATTCAGTACAATGTAAAGCACGTTGCTTAAAAGGCTGTAGAACTTGGTCCCTCTGATACAATGTATTACAAGATATTTGTGAAAAATTAAAAGTCATTATAGTTCATATATGAACGTCGAGCCAAATTGTCTATCAGAAGTATCTATACCTTCTATTTGTTTATCCCCCGTCTCACCCCTCATAACGTTTTTAACTGAATATCTGTGCAAACGCTGCATCACATGTTATTGTAAGACAAACCAGTCAAGAACTAAGTAATTGAGCTTTATTGACAAAACAATTAAACAGATTTAAGAATACGGCTCCGACGAACACGTGGGTCGGTCGAGAAAGTTTTTTTTTCTTTAAAACCGCTGGCCACCGCGGAAATGCGTCAGATCCGTTGGACGGGTCAGCAGTCACCGGCACCGATTACTTTTCTTGCTCCCCTTTATATTTTCTTGGTGTAACATATGTAATATAGAAAACAGTAAAAACTAAGTAAACTAATCTTGGAATTGCTTTCCAACGCAAAGCTCACACTTTTTTATGCATTTTTGCCTTCCGTCCACTCCAAAGACAGAGGTTAAAAAAAAAAAAAAAAAAAAAAGAGAGAGAGAAAGAAAGAGAGAAAGACAAAAAGAAACGGTCCCCAAAGTGGAGACTTTCGCAAACAGATGCGTTTTCAAATGAAAACAAATTAGTGTGGACGGTCAAGTACGAAAACGGCCGAGGACTATTGTGGACGGGCAAATACCAAGGTTTTTGAAAACGTATTAGTGTCACGTGGCCTAAGATGGATATATGGAGGAAGCCTGGAAAAGAAAAGGGTATGATGCAAACCTTATAAGGCGCGTGACTGCGCATATCAAACATGCACAGAGACGCAATCACGTGGCCTGCATAAAGAATTCGAATTATACGTCAAGTAAAGCACAATATACCGCGGATTACACAGTGTGGTAACGTGAACGGGCGTTCCACGCAATCTCCAGAAAAGTCGGTTTTCTTGGACGTGCCGGCTGACCTGGATCTGGAAAAGAAAGCAACTTAGAGGATGACATAGGAAAATAACTTCTTGGATAAATTATTTAATGGAACCTAAAGCAACAAGACGGACACCTCTGTAAAACAGACACTTCAAGACTGACAGAGTTTGTTGGTCCCAATCGGCCGCACTTTCATTTATTTGTCTGTGTCTAAACTATCCGCTATAAGCCGGACAGCTCCATAAATCGGACACCTAGCCAGTATCTAGGGTGTCCGTCTTGGAGTTCACTATATCGGTCCGCGTTACCTGAAGATTAGACTCGTTTTTAAAACTAACAAATGCTGTAGTCCGTTCTTTATATCTTTCTACGAGTTTAGTATGTTTTAGTAGAGCAATATCTAGTTTGTCATCAGAAAATCCAGACGGTGCTAATACTGCATCTAGACAACTGTTGTAGCCTGGGTAATTTTTACCCAAATGTTACCTTGAGACCTGGAACAGCAAGTGGCAATGGATTGCCGACAATTTATCGCAAACAAAAAGACTGCGAGAGGCAGCGTTCCCAGAGCTAAAGGGTACGTCCAGTGAACGTAGCTCGCGCACTCCGGCCCACTGTACATAAAAGAAGCATTTAGATAATTACTTACAATGTTGTTAGGGTTAAGAGAATACTAAACATGCACATGGAAGTGCAGAGATACGAATTTGACGTTCAATCACTCATCTCTCACAAGGGGAAGGACAAACTTTTTTCCATGAGTCCTTGGGTCCTCGAGATCTAAAATGTTATACATTACTGGCGCAGGTAAAGTATTCATATTCATATGCATTTTAAAAGCTAAAAGGACTCTGTGCAAAAAAGGGGGTTTTCTAGTCCCCCCCCCCCCCCCCTCCCCCAATCGTGTCCCCTCGAAATGATCTCACGCTGTATTGACCTCCGCAAGATGTTTCAGAGGGTTAACAGGCTTTTTACTCCTGAGCTCAAAATACAGGTTCTCCCAACATTTTAAGAAGAAAATGTATAAACTGTGTGGCGAGAATTGATAGTTCAATCAGCTTTCATATGGGAAAGATATCAAAAGCCAAGTTCTCTATACTGTATGATATATGTTTGGTGAGAAACTGAAGGAGAAAATTTAAGCTGATCAGCTCTGTAGTGGTGCTTTATTAAGAAATAACCTGGGCTACACGTACCTCGAGGCGTTTGGGTAGAATACTTGAATTGTGAACAAGAATGCGCCACAGAAAACTTTCTCCGTGCAAGATGCGAAGGAGAAGATAAAACCGGACGATTCCTGTAATGGCATCCGGCCGGGAAAAGTAAAAGAATATGGTCACTGATAACATTTATTTATAATTTAGTCCACTCGCTCCCCATTACCTCGCGATACTGATTCTCCGAACCTTTCAAGGAGAAAATGTATGAGTTGTATAATTATTATAATTATTATCTATTACTATTATCATTAACTATGACAAAACTACACAAACCTTTTGACCCCACATCACGTCTGTGAGAAACGACAGCGCCATCACCATCAGCGCAGAGACGCCGCAGCCGATAAGAATTACGGGCGCATACACCGTATTCTTAGTAGAGGGCGTGACGAAGTAAAGCCATGCAGCTGCTGCGACAGATACGGCCGCTGCGATGGACAAAGTCCACTGAAACAAAACAGTCGAAACATAAAGTTGTCAGTCAGGTTTTGTTGTTGTCTGTCCGGTGCTACAGAATGATGCCCTGAATCGGACACTTGCCCACAATTTAGTATCGATCTTGCGAAATGACCAACGCATTCACAGACTCGCAACAGAGGAGCAGTTGGATGGTGAAAGTAAGTAGTATAGATACATCATTGTAGTGTGACACAGTCTTACTAATGTCAACGAACATGTCAGCATTTTAAGCGTGCCTTCGTATTTTATGCATTGTGAGTTCAAAAAAGTAGATCATTCTCCTTTTGGACTGTCTCACCCTTTTTCCAATTGTTTTGCTGAGCCTTTTGGAAATAGCACTCCCACAAAGTCCACTGCACAAAAATATAAGAGAACAATACGCAGAAGCTTCCTGGGAAAGTAAAAATGAAAATGTTATCTTTGTGCGGGGCGTTTTCTCCTGTCTGTGCGCGCATGATGCTTCTCACGGAATTGAACTTGCAGTAATTTATTACCTTTTCAAAGCGCAGATAATCCATGAGATACAAGGCAAGATATGCGTACGTTGTATTTTCAAGTGTAAGGGCACAAGTGAAGATAAAAGTGACCTGTGGTTAAGAAGCAAGCAAAGGAAAGGATGAGCAATTCGCGCCTACAGTAATACTAAACATTACTGTTGGTCAGATGGAACAAGAACAACATGCATGCACGTGGTTGGCCCTTCGTCAAAAGAAACTACTATTCGTCTCAAAACGAGTTGAATAGAAGTTTTCGACTTTCGGCAGCCCTAAAAATGGCGGATCAAGGATTTTGGCGTGCAAACGACTGCGGTTGATGGGACAATGTTCTTCTACAGGAAACGGTGAAATTAATGTCTGTACATAAACTGATTCGATCTAATACCTCGTATAACTTTGCATCCCTCAACCATTCTTTAAGACCTTTTTTCTGGTTCTGCTGGTTTTCTCCTTGTTTATTTGAGTCCTGGGTTTTGTCAATGTCTTTGCGTATTTTTCTCTTTTCCGGATCGCCATGTTCTTCATACCCTGTTTGACCGCTTGACGGGGTACTGTCCGCATTATCGAACTGATTGACACTTCGTCGAATGTCTCTATAAGCACCTAAGGAAACTTTAAAAATGGATTTTCTTGAATTCTCTGGTACAGAAGTTTTCAAAATAGCTGCCGGTCAGCTAAACAGCCGTCACAAACGAAGATGGGAAGTTTGTGGACCAACAGGGAAAGAGTAAACTGTCCCGGCTCATGCCCTGGTGAACCCCAGGGAATGACAAAGAGTGTTTTCGCTAAAGCGATTCTCATTATTACTCTGGGCGTTGGTGTCTCATTTTCTGGTTTAAAAAAGGTTTATTTAATCTACCACTATACATCACTCTAATGAAAAAAAAGGAAAAGTGAAACAAACTGCAAATCAGACTGAAACAGATTGCTCAATTGGAAGAGTTAGTGCTGAAACATCATGATATACAACAAAATACTATATATTTTTAAGGATTTTCTTGAAAGCTTCACCTTCTTTCTGATCTTCGAGCTGCGGTATTCCTTGTGTAAACGCCAGCGCCACGGAATAAGAGCCGGCAGTCCTGAATAAGGAACGACTATAGGCACGCTATGGAAATCAAATACCAAGAAATAAATCCCTCACCCTAATATTTCCAATATGAATGCTAACCAAACAGCATACCGTCTCCTGATTCGTTTTCCTTCTCTCTTTGGTGCCGATATGAAAAACTGAGACAGACACCACACCAACGGCTGTGCTTATACAGGTGATTTTCTGTAAATACACATGATAGTAATAATTATTTGTTAATAATAATTTATAATTTATATAATACTTTATTTAAGCCTCAATGTATTTATCTTTTTGCAAACTAAATGGGGGCAATGTAAAATATTATTAGGTTTATTATTAGATAGTAATGTGTACAGCAATAGAGCAGTAAAGTGATGACGTCATAAAAATATTTTTTCGGAAATAATGGACTTTGCGCAATTCTTCGGAATGGCCAATCTAAAAAAAGTTTACACAGAAAAAATGGCTCTTTAGGGAATTAAACAGCTGAGATATAGGCTTTTGAAGTTCAAATTGCTTCATACTAAACCCTCTTATTTGGTGTTGGTTCCTTTCATTTGGAACCAACGCTAAATAAGAGAGTTTAGTTAAGACTATCTCGAACTTTAAACTTCTCTATCTTTGCTTTCAGAAGGGCCAGCGATTTGAAATTTTGCACACGTTCTTTCAGCAGCTGTGTATATCGCATGATGTGGTTTTGACGTTTGAATGGAAAAGTTTGCAAAATGATGACGTCACACTTTACCACTCTATGCAAGATAGGGGTTAGGGGCACTTTAACATGTTTTATCGACGTCATTAGAATTTGTGGTAGAATGAGTTTTAAAGTCCAATATTGTGGGATATAGTTACCGTAAAATCTATCCAATTGTCAGGTGATAGGTTATATTCACTGCTTTGGCCCAATACAATCCATACAACTACATACGCCATGATGCCCCCAAAATAAGCGAATCCTGTTCTAAAGAGAAGAAACACAAAACATCATCAATTATCATCGCTGTCATCAACATCGTTATCAGCCAATGTATTTGCCTAGTTAAAAGGTAGCATATATCTTAATTGCAACTGACATCAACATGCAGGACATATTTGTGTTTTTATCATCCATGCACAAGGCTGATTGTTGCGTCTCCATCGAACTCACCTTAAAGCATTTAGGATGACAGTATCATTGTGATTGACAGCAATTTCAGGAATAATTGAGATGTGGCTCGTCTCGACAGCACCATAGAAAAAGCAACTTAGACCATATGCACTCGCAAAGTATACACATTTGAGCCAAGACGAGGAAGACTGGACACAAACAAAGCAGCGACTGAAAGCCAACACAAAAAATACCGCGGTGAAGATTGTTCCAAACAAATGCCAGCTCTTTCTTCTCCCAATTCCAGCCGACAGGACAGGTATATTGACTTTGTCGCAACAATAACCAAACAGAAAGTTCCCGGCAAAGTTACCGAATTGCCCTGCAATAAGAACCAGTCCAGCTTGCTTGCTGGACAAGACGGCCACCTTCATGTAATAGATCAGAGCAAATGAAAACATCACTTTGTTGACCACGTCGTTATATAAGCTGCCGACACCACACGATAACAACTGTTTCTTGCTTGTGTTTGTCTGGACATCTGATGCCCTGTCGGAATTCACTGTGGTCATCTTGTTTTTCTGGAAAAGATTGAAGCAACAAAGAAGTCTAACTTCCCACGACTGCTACACTGCGCCGCTGCACATACTGACTTTATAAACGCTTTTTGCTGTTTCAGACTGAGATTGCATAATTTTCATTAGTGATGGCCAAATTACAATAAATTTGAAAAAAGCATTGTCTCACCCGGTATATAACGGTATTATTGAGCTTAAACTTAAGCCGACATCGCCAAGAAGAGCAACGAATATATAATCGCTTGGCAATATTAGAATTAGCCCTGCGGGATCATCCGGTAGCAACATCATGAGAGGGCTCATAACTTCGCGCCATTTGAACGTAAACAACTTACATATTGAATACAATTGACCAATTCACTGTGGAAATGCCAAGTCCCTTTACAAGTGGAGATGTTTTTCCAAGAGAGGAAAAGATAGACAAAAGCTACCCAGACAGCCAATCAGTTTTACTTTCGACGGGTGTAACGTCTGACGAACGACAATTAACAAGGAGGCGGTGGAGTTTTAGCACTTTTATCAAATTAATACCATCTCAAAAGATGAAACCCCAAGGGGATCATGGGTACCTGAATTGGAGGGAACATACGCGAGAAGGGCGACATTTTTGCTAAAACAGCTGCGTTTGGAGTATCTGCTGGGCTCCTGAGGGAGTGAGGATTTACTATTTGTGGTTCTGCTTTTTTTCCCGCCTTTCGAACAAATAATATGCTTCAAGTCGCCGGGCAAGTAATGAAGTTGCGCCATGATCGTTCCGTATTTAATACATTAACTCAACCAAAACAGATTTTTTTTCCTCTCCTACACAAAGCTTTCAAGCGGCTCACCCAAGCTTTTGGAGAGGAAACTGTGGCTTATTTATTCCGATTTGGTTTTCGAGCTTCTCGGCCTATTTTTCCTCTCCTACACAAAGCTTTCAGGGTGTCTCGAAAACTAAGACCTAAGGGCCTCGAAAACTAAGACCCCCAAATATAAGCTAAACGATTCGATCGTTTCTTCTTCTAATTGCTTTTACGGGAAGCTGGTTGAGGGAGACTTCAAACAATGCAGTAGCCATTTCGCACATCACGAGCCAGAAGTGCACATTTCCTCCTTTGCAGCAGGGCCTCCTGATTGCTACCGATTAATGACAAATCTGGCGCCGCGAGCTCACTGGGAACCCAGTCTTGTTTGACACGGAGTCCTGGCTACCAAACCTGAGTGCTCCAGGGGACACGAGTTGAATATTTGCTTGTTTCTGTGGATTTCGACCATTGTAAACACGGACTTTGTTTCTACTTTGTTCTGATGTAGTACTATACAAATACTAAATTTGCACGTTTTTCATTGGATATACAGTATGTTTGATTTCGTCTCGGCGTATGACATTCAACCAGGACAATGACTAGCCACAAGATTCATTGTGGTTTTTGGTACAAGAGAAACCGCATATATCCCGTTGTTTGTATTTTGGTGCTCACACATCACAGCATAATAATGTAGTTCACAAAAGCTTAGGAATTTCTGCCTTTAATTCTGATGGATCTTCGACTAAACAAACGCTTCGTCATTCGACTTACTCTTCATTCTGTTTGCAGAATATTGAAATATGTCAACGATGAATTATAGAAAAAAAGTCCGGCGACAATAAAGTGTAACAAACATGTAGGTAGCACTTTACTACAAAGGTAGGTAACAGTTGATGTACCAAGGCAGGCTACCTTTCAGCAAGATTTGAGGCCCTAATTTGACTGACCACGGGTATGAATAGATACATTAGACAGAAATAGAAAAATAGATGGACCGATGAACAGGTGCTAGTCAGCCAGATAAATTCACAAATAAACTGCTACACAAGATCAGCGGCACCTTGACTCGCAAGGAATAATACTGCAATAAAATATGTTGTTACAGAGTAATTATGGACTCCTTTAATATGTTTCAATCCAAGGATATGGCTAGCATAACTTACCCGTCTTCAATGATTTCAAAACAGACAGAAGTCTTCATGCAACCGCAAAACATTTCGGCAATTACATTTAGAAATGGTGAAATTTGTCTTGGCGACTGCTCGATTTTCACCGAATGAACTTTGCTTTTCCTTCCTGATAATGTATCTCATTTTTAAGACGTAATTTGTACTTTGTTTTGCTTTGCTTCATCCGCCATTAATCAAACTTAAAAAACGTTAGCCTTACGTTTTCAAGTTTTGCAAGCTGAGAGTACCGCGCGTCACAGCTCATGGCAGAGCCTCTTTAATTCGCAGGGAAATATGGAAATGATCAAGTAGTATCAGAATCATTTCGAACTTTACTATGTGGACATTTGTTGGTTACAGATATGATTTGATGTACCATCGTAAGTTTGTTGGTCCTGACTCTTAAGTTACTTACCGAAACTTCAAGCAACCAGCATCAATGTCTTCTTAATTTAGTCTTGTCTTGCGTTGTTGTTTGGGGGTTTGCGTGCTTTACACTTTTACTTGGTCCAATCAGAGGCAACATATTGTACTGACTTAATGACTATTATGTTGATGCACTGGGAAACTGTTTGTCTGTTTCCTTTAGGCCCTTGTCAAACGGTCACAACAGTTTTTTCAACGTTCTCTCAACATTGTTGAGACATGTTGAGAGATGTTGAGAACGTGCCGTGTCAAACGGCCTCAAAATTTCTAGAACAAAAGAAAAGTTGAGACGATGTTGAGGCAAAGTTTAAACAAAAACCAAACTCTTCTTACATGTCTCAACAATGTTGAGAGGGGGTGTCAAACGGCCTCAACACCGGCTCTTAACAATGTTGAGAGAATGTTGAGACAAATGTTGTGACTGTTTGACAGGGCTTAAAGGTTCTCACGCATCACATAAAAATAGCAGCATAACAATGTAGTTCATAAAGCTTCTGGAACAACGCCTTGAGGTGATTCCATTGAAAATGAAGTTGCGGTGACTGTTTTGAAACTTTGCATAACAATTACTGACCAATTATAGTACATGAAAGAAATAAGATAAAAGATGGGGTTAGGGTGCTTGTTCCCGCTATCAAACCTGAGTGCTACAGGGAATACGAGTTGAATATTTGTTTGTTTATGTGGATTTGTTGTGCGCCGCAGGGGATCATGGGTGCCTGAATTGGAGGGAACACATGCTGCCATATAAGGCAGGCGGCGCGAGCGTCCGAGAAACACAATGACAGAGAGAGCACCAAGCTCTGAAAAAAAAAACTGCCATTTGGTATATATGGCTTTCTGTTAACCCTTTCACTCCCAAGCTCAAAATACAAATTCTCCCAACCATAAAATAAGAAAATATATGAGTAATGAGAAGAGAATTTATGTTTTAATCAGCTGTCATTTGTGCAAGGTATCAAATGCCAAATTCTCCATACTATATATCTCTGGTGAAAAGAGAAAATTGAAGTTGATCACTCAGAAGCTGTTGTGGATAGCAGCGGGATGTGGTGTCAGCAGCAGGGTGTAGTGTAAACCAGACGGGAAGAATAAATAGAATCAGCACGTGGTTAAGGTTGCGAAAATGAAGAAAAATTGAAGTGGTATTAGTTATGGAGTGAAATAGTACCGGTGAATATGAGAAGTAACTTAGCAATTATTGTGGTGTTAAATGGCGATTAGGAATGATGGGATAAGGGGTTGAGCGCATGGGGATCCGTGGTTAGAATCTTTGCCTTTCTCCAATATTGCTAACGAGATAATGTGTTGTTTTTGTCGGGTATTAAGCCCCTGTGCCCAACTGTTTGAAGGAGAGTGGAAAGAATAGAGGGGGTTTGGTGTGGCGGAAAGTTAGCATGAATGACTAATGATAAATATGAATTAAAACGGGTTGATTAGAAATGAGTGGCGGCGGAGGATGAACGTGTGTAGGCGGTAAAAACGCTAATACAAGAACAGAGGTGACACGGGTGATATAGGGAAGAGCGCTTTAAAGGGTCTGCCGAACTGGTGACCATCATTTGGGGTTTGTCCGTCGAAGCAACCGCGCTATTCTCATCAGGGGCATAGTAACGCTGCTCCTCTATGAAGGTAAAAGTTACTTCAATAGCAGACTACGTGTTTCGAATGGTAGGCGCGCGCCATCCATGCCCTAAACGTTTGGCGGTTACAAACTTTTGGCCCCGAGGGTGAAGGGAGAGAAACGGGGGAATACGGTCAAGACTTAGACACAAGGAGAGGAGGGAGAAAATCGATCAAAAATAGGGAGAAGAAATTAAGTTACCTTGATAGATTTCGGAAGGTCCATACCGTAGGAATGCTTCCAAGTAAAATATTGAGTTTTGTCCATGATAGGCAGTTTAAGGTCGATTCGGGGCCTCGTGTAGTGTTAAGTGACCTTCGGTTTGTGGGGGCGTACTTTGTGCTGGCCAATAGGAGATGGGTATAGGGAATTATTGACAAGGAAAATGGCGAATGGGAGGGGTGGGTTAAACACTATTGTATACCGATTGTATTTATAAGCCATAGGGTATATAGTTATTGGATTGTCTTAAAAGCTGATGCCGCAAATAAGAGCGACGCATATTTTTTGTGTCATTGGCAGAATGAGATAAAGACCGAGCGTCATTCCATGTATTGGTTATTAAATTGTAATGCAGCCGACACATAATTGTTTCCGGTTTTCTAATGACAAATAACTAAGAATCTTATCGGCGAGCTCACATGACGTCACTGACAAGCCCTTATTTGGTTATATCGCCTCCATGCGCATTGGTCGAATCATTTCATTCAAAACAGATTGTCTTAATTTTTATTTTCCTTGAAATGTTCCCTTTTCAGTCTGCAAAACCGCCATTGGTTCCACGCAGAAATCGCCGGCGTTCTTTTGACGTATTTGTTTGCCAGTGAAGGTTGCAGTCGTTTCCTTTGGCACATTCCTTTCCCAGTGATGGACCTAAACCAAACCATAAAGTAACTAATTAGCGGAGTCCCGACTGCCGCCAGTAGTGGCTCTGATATCAGCAGCGTGTCGAAAAATCATACACGTCTCGTCCTCACTGCATTCCCTCAAAATGCATGAGATACAAGTCTAAAGTTGATACGTCCTACCTTTTACATAAAGTTGTCTCAATAATCCTTTCCGTCATCATCGGCAACTTTAACTCCTTCGGGTACATTGTTACTGTCCCGTGATTGCACTGAGTTCCACGACGCAGTGACGCTAGAATTGTCCTGTAATGTGATCCACGGACCCCAGAACCCTCCCAAATGTTTAGGGTTAGCACGCTTGTCCAACCCTGGGTACCAAACGGGTTTTGCAGTACTCCGGTAATAAGCGAGCCTCTCTTGTAACTTTTGGACTACGTCAGGATTCTGGTCGGATACGTCATGGTACTCGCAGGGATCTGGTGCGGGGCACGCAAAACGAAGTGTTAGAGCCGTTTGCGCATGACTGTCGATAGTGATTGCTTTGCTTTTGCGTTTGTTACGCTTTCCGATTGGTGTTAACAAGTTTAGCGATCATCATTATTGGTCAATCAAGAGCAAAAGCAAAACCTGGTTGCGATATTCTCACGCAAGTGGCGGTGGCGTGTTCTCGCCCTGTTGATTGGTTAGTAAAACCAATCGCAATTACTTGGCTTTTGTCCTCACATGCGCCCGAACCTAATGCAAATTAGCAAAAAAAAAAAAATAATAATAATAACAAAAATAACAAACAAAAAACAAACAAAATAAACATTGTTTTAGCTACATTAGGTTTTGGCACAAGTGAGGAGCGGCGTCTGAACCGGGCCTTAGTATTTGAGACTTTTAATACTGCTCCTCTAAGGTTAATGAAATATGGACTGCCATGTAAAACAGGCTGTGCTGTTGCAGTGTAGAAATGCCTTGCCTTCTTCCATATTGAACAAACAAGCTTTGCCATTTTTCGAACTACACATCCAGTCTGAGTTAAAAGTCCCGCACTCAACCACAGCTCCTGGCAGCGTTTGTGGAGCTGTCAGCGCTGGGGTGCCCTTCCGGTTTGGGTATCTCGGGTGCCATCCAATCTGATATGTGTCGTCCATTCCCTCTATCAGTTTAAACTTGCCCTTCCGTATGGCAGCAAAGTTGCGCCTGTGGAAACACAATGCAAATGTTCAGTACAATTGTCCAATTTGGAAATTACTTCGAAATCATCACTGTCTTTTTGAAATTCCTTTCAATGATAAGCCTTTCTCGAAAATAAGCCAAGTAAGCCCAGGGAATATTTACAGAATTTTACGGTATATATATACTACCTTGGATCAATATTGTGCAAAACCTCGTCACGTGGTGAAGGAACTCCGGCAGATATAGTGTGCCAGACATTTTTGCCATCCAAATTTGGAGTGATGAGATCAGGGTTCCCTCCGCCCAGGTAATACAGTGTTGGTACCCAGTCCGTCACGTCCAGCAACTCGTTGCACACTCGACCTTTTTTCTGGATCATTTCGCTGTACACGAAGGCGGTCCCTCGTACTCCTCCCTCCCAGAGTGTGTCTTTTCCGGCGCGGAATGGAAAGTTAGAACCCATGTTCCTGAAAGAATTTCCATCATACACTCAGTTGTACAGAGGTACAAGTTTTCAGTTCTTACGAAGCGTGCACAGTCAACTCCCTAAGACGGACAATTGGACTGGTTCGGAGGGTGCCCGTCTTAAAAAGGAGACGCATGTAAAATGCTGTGAAAACCAATCTCCAGCCAAGAATTCTATTTCCTGTTCTTAAATTTTCGAAACGTATTTTTTGAGTCTAGCCTTTGAATTTGAAAATATGTCTTAATCTTGGAGAAAACGCCAGTCAAAGTCGGAGATAGTTAGGGTTAGACCGAGGCTCCTTGGGTTATAATTTTTTGAGTTTTCGGGGCAGGAGGCAAACAAAAGTGAAAACATTGCGTTATGCCGAGTTCACGCGCGAACTCGGCTATGGTTAAGTTTGTTTGTGGACCTGCTTGGAGACTCTATAATCTTCTTTTTCTGAGGCCACTGTTCGCACGCCTAATTAAGCATGAAATCGAGGCTCATTAACCGCTTGTAATATTCAAGATAACGAAATACTGTGCACGAAAGAATGTGGTGTCGGGGCTGTTTCCGTTTGTAAACAAAATGGCTGCCCGAAAGAGAAATGAAGTAAAAGATGCACAGTTGAACGTATTTTCATCCGTCGTGATGTTTGACACAGCTCCAAAACAGAAAGGCAAATTCTACGAGGTGGAATGGGTGATAGAAAGGCGAAAAATGGGTACAACATCACGTTCTTGGCCACGGAATGGAACCATTAGATTTATTATATGAATTCCGCTAAAATTGCGACGACGAATGATGCCTACTTCGAGCAGCAAAGTCGGCAAATTTATCCCGGATCACGGATGGTTGGCAATACATTCTGGAATACGGCCTCTCTGGCGTTTTTACTTCAAAATACAGGCCATGGACCGACAAGTGGAACCGGTAAGTGAAATGATTTTGAATTTTAATATTCTTATTAGATGTGTATTCCACTACGCGAATGTAAACGAGGTAGGCTGCAAATCCTACAATTAGCACCGAAACTACTTTTTTCGCTAACTTCTCCGAACGCGCGCCCAATACATTCTCTTGTAAACAGAGACGCCATTTTGTTTATGAAACCGGCGCATGCGCATGCGTAAATGTCCGGGATTCGATTTATGTTTTGAACAGTACACTGGATAAAGTCTGTTTCGGCTCTGAAAATACAATAATGTAAAGTCAGGAAAAACCTATTCCTGCTCACTTCCCCATTTGTAAGAGTAGTGACTTGTAGTTGTGGTTAGTTGAAGTTCAATAGAGGTTAGACTGATGTTTGTTGGTGGCTGAGTAGAGTTAAGAGAACCTAGACTAGCCGCCTTTATTCCCCACCAGTTAAAGCCATAAGGTGCTCCTCCATTGTCAGTAGAGAAAATTATGACGGAATCCTTCAACATTCCGCGACTCTGCAGTGCCAACTTGATATCCCGTACAGACTCGTCAAGTGACGTCACCATGCCTGCATAAGTTCTTCGCTGAGGATGTTTGATATAACCAAACCTCTGACCAATAAAACAAGCGGAAAGTTAAGCAAATTAGAAAGAACCATGCATATATGCTCTTGAAAGGCTATTTACGAATAAAGGCTACAGAGCCATTATTTGTAAAAAAATATTCGACACAAAAATCGACAAAAAAGAATCGACGAAAAAACGACCGAAATGTACCTCGGTTAATCTTTGTGGCGCCTGCAGTGGTTGTCTGGGATTTGCGGAGTGCACTGCCTGCTGGGCCAGGTATAGGAACATTGGCTGTGACGTATCGTGGTTGTTGATGACGTTGACTGCCTCTCGGGTAAACAACTCTGTACCATACACTCCTGATTCGTTTCCGACTGGCTGAACAGACACAGAAATAAGGGTTAGTAAAAAAAACATGCATTGTAACGGCGGACTTCACTGAATATTTAAGTTTCTAAGAGGAGAGCTATTGAATTATGAAGTAAGAAATGGTACTTTCCAGTGATCACTATTTGTACGCATGTCTGGATATTTTAGGCTTCCTTGCTTGTATTTAAGAAATGTGTAACGCTTTTCCGTGTAATATAGCCTCATCTAAACAGGCAGGAAGCTGGGGGAACACGATAGTAGCGTAGGGAAACCACGAGGCCGCCGATATCAATAGAATACATCAGATATCACGTCAACATGTAATATACTTTGTTTGGGAAGTATGTTTAGTTTAGTTTAGTTTAATGAGTTCGCCACCTTTTACAAATTACAAGTAGAATAACGTATAAAGGCACACAATTTACAAGCTCATGGAACAAGGAAGTTAGGGGTGTGACTGGGGAAAAGAACAGAACTTGCGTCCCAATTGCAACTTAACCCCTTTATACTAAAATATAGAATAAGAAAACCTATAATGGTATTATACACTAATAATTAAGTAGACAGGAGCAGATTTACACTAGCCTGGAGGACTGTAAGCTACTCGTTTTGAGGCATATATATTAAGAAGGCTAGATTTGAATATAGGCAGTGAGTTGCAAGACTTAGTAATATGTTCAGCCGGAATCTTAAGCCTGCTAACTCTTCCTGTCTGTATCATGTTTTCGTGTTTTACCTGCATATTAGCTCGTAGATCAAATCCATCATACGAATTTTCAAATGAGCTGTGGTCCCAATAGTCCTCTTTCCCGTTCCAGAATCCATAAAAGGAATCAAACCCCCGGTAAACGGGAGTGTATTCCTTGGTGAAAAATCCAAGGTGCCACTGCGGGACAAGTAAAATTCGTCATTTCCTGTCAGTCAAGTTTTAGAAGAAAGCTTTTGTTATTTATTTCCGGACATACATGTTTAGTGATATAACTTAGTTGAGTAGTAAATTCTTATTCACCTTTCCGACGCCATGCGTCTTGTAGCCCAACTTCTTCAGATACTGAGCAATCGTCACTTCTTTCAGAGGAAGCCCGTAAGGTTGAGCGGCATAGATAACAAAATGTTGGATTCCTTTGTGCATAAATGTAAGGGAAAAGAACAAAATTAGGCGACGCCTTCCCGCGACAATTCCAGTGACATTCATGATACTATTAGTTGTCTACAAGATTTCATCTGTCAGGGGACTAGCCTAAATAATCAAAGGGTAACTGGCCCATTAAGCAATAATATGTACCTTTTAATACTGTGTATTAAACTATTCTTATTGCAAACAAGTCTTCTAAAATAAATGATTCTATAAACCAATTTTCTCAAACTCGATAATTAACGACTCAAGTTTAAGGAGATAAGTCCGATTCGATTTTTCTACGAGAGACCAACTTCAATAGTTCTCCTTCAGTTTCTCACTATAAAGATATCATACAGTAAGAAGAACTTGGCTTTTGATACGCCGTGCTCAGATGAAAGTTGATTAACTATCAATGCTCACTACATCACTCATAATTTTTGTCTTCAAAGGTTTTGAGATTCTCCATTCTGAGCTGGGGGTTTTACTCTTCTTCTTCCTCCGCCCTCTTATATTTGGTAATCTTTCTTGCATGTACCGCTTACCGAACAGTAAATCTGTTGAGTGTTTAGTCTTAGGACCTTTGAAGACCGAGGCGGGAAACAAGTTCCCTCTTACTGTCGAAAACCAAAACCAAAGCAGTAATAACGACTCACCGAGGTGAATTGGGTATTTGCCTGACATGACGGAGGCACGAGTGGGTGTACATATTGGAGACACGTAGTAATTATTCAAGATGACTCCGTTATTAGCGAGCTCGTCTATATTTGGAGTAGGGATCTGTGATGAGCCATGGAAACCGACGTCGTCCCAGCCCTAAGCATAAAATATGTCAGCATGTGCGCACTTGTCAGTCAATGATAAATTGATTTAGAGAGACAAGTGAAGCAACGGCAGCCAAAATATTCACATCGTGTGCAAGCCTCGTTTTTCTTGTGCACAACTTGTTATGGAAAACGCATTGAACTAACCTATAGTATCGAATCCTAGTATTGAGTTTCTTGACTAAGTCTTGAGGTTTTACGAGCGTTACAATGAACAATCTAAAGTAGACTTGCGCAGTGACCGCTGACCCAAAAGCAAGGCGACCGCATGCGCAGGGCAGAAAGCGTATTTCCGTGGTGTCTGTGTGACTTTGCTTCTTTTGGTACTGACAGTATATTTGCGCCAATATTTGCGTCACATTCCCAAGTTACGTTATTTTGTACCCCTTCCGATGTGGCACTTACAATGTAAAGTCAGTACACATACCAGATCATCAGCTAAAATGAAAACGATGTGGGGCTTGCTTTGAGCTTGGCACATCAGGCCGTGAAAAGCTATCAACAGAATTATGAAAATCCTGAAAAGAAAACAGTAAAGAAAGTAAAATGTAATGTGATTAGCGCTTCAGTGATATATTGCAAGAATCGATTATAATCACCCTTCACTACCAAGAGTGATCAACTTCAATTTTCTCCTTCAGTTTCTCACCAGAGATATATGATGGAGTAAGAAGAATTTGGCTTTTGATACCTTGTTCAGATAAAAGCTGATTGAACTATTAGTTCTCACCACATCACTCATACATTTTCTTCTGTTGGGAGAATCTGCATTTTAAGCTTGGGAGTGAAAAGGATAAATGCGCTAGGCTTTTGATAAAGTAGCTGGCACTGAATTAATTAGGGGCAATTCAGAGAGCCACACTTTAATTATTTGTTTGGGTCGGAGCCACCATGGGCCGCTAAAATTATAACAGCAATATACCGGTAAAGTCCTACACTCCCAGTATAACACTTACCACATAGTTTGATCTTTCACCGACATCATCAGTTTAGGATCCAAACACCAGGATTCCCGATTCCTGCGCAGAACTTCCACTAGGCTCAATCTTCTGTGGCGCAACGTTTGTTTTCTTCGTCGAGCAACTTCGCATAGGCCGGTCTCTCGTTCAATTATTATTGCACCAGTTGTTTATGTATCAGTCATGAGTTATCATTTTGTTTACGCCAGGCACCGAATTGTTTACCTCTTGTTGTGTCAATGAGAAAGCTCAGACGAATTTGTTGTTTCTAATGTCACACCACCTGCACGTAAAAACAGGCAAACAAAACCTCAGCCATAGTTATCACGAGAAGAGGAGGAAATGAAGCGAGGAAAACCGACACCTACTTGTAACACAACACCGGATCTCATTACATTGCTACACTGTTGACGGGCTGCTGGTACTGAATACATATGGCTATCCGTTTCATAACACTT
Source organism: Plumapathes pennacea (assembly GCA_964036295.1). Taxonomy (NCBI): domain Eukaryota; kingdom Metazoa; phylum Cnidaria; class Anthozoa; order Antipatharia; family Myriopathidae; genus Plumapathes; species Plumapathes pennacea. The sequence continues at coordinate 1,059,396 of OZ038473.1, forward strand.
TGCTTTTCTGATTATCTGAAGGCCCGCAGAAGACTACTGATGACTTTTCGGTTCCGAGAAACTATATTTTGGCTAAGTATAACGAAGATCCAAGTCAGGTTTAACTATTTCCAGTTTGTCTTACACCCGTGTAATCCCAACGTAAGAAGATAATTATCCATTTAACAGGTCATTTGCCACTGTAACGCTGCTCTATTTGAACAGAAATTTCCTTTGATCCTATAGTTGTAATTGCCGGGCAACAGTGCGAAACGCACTTTTATTTTGTAAGAGATAGAGGTCCAAAGCACGCCAAAAAAAAAGAGTATGATGGATAGTGAAATAAATGAAATAACACCCTACCGATGCACAGGAACAGACCATGAAATATTTATTGGTAGTATATGATAAATAGAGAGTGGTATTTATTCCCATCCGGGGTCACAGTTTGTGGTCCGTCCCATAAGGTCTCGTAGACTGTGGCTTAAACGAGGCGTTAAATGTCAAACCTGCACGAGCTTTAAATACGTACAAATACAGCTAAAAACAGCGAAATCATAGCACTATTCTGCTATAAAAGCCATAAGAACTTGTGCTTATTGAACTCGTGCTAAACGTTTAATTTGTGCCTCGGGAAGCAAAAAGAATCATGAATTATCATCCGTATTGTCATTACTACATCAAAGCTAGTCTAACAGTTCTGTTAGAATACTGCACAATGTGATGGTAAGCTGAAGCCACAGATTAGGGCACAAAGGCCACAGTGGTAGCGGGCATTACCCCTTGATCTACCAAAAAAAAACATAAAAAAGTAATAGCAGCCATGGATAGCTGTTTCGGCCTTTTTGGGCCTCGTCAGCATGGCATAGCTATACTTGGGCTCGGGTTCCCACATTCAGGTAACAAGCTGTAAAATTTTTTGGTAGATCAAGGGGTAATGCCTGCTACCACTGTGGCCTTTGTGCCCTAATCTGTGGCTTCAGCTTACCAGCACATTGTGCAGTATTCTGATTATGTAATTAAGCTACATCTCACAAGCCTTACGATTTTAACAGTTCTGTTGTCTGACATTGAGCTCACTGCGAATTTGAACCACAAACAGCTCCACGAATTTCTTGCCGCACAGCGACTCGAATTTCTGGGAGACGTAAACAGTAGACGAAAGGATTCAAGAAGGAGTTGAGGAACACAAGTGAACCAGTGAACTCAAAAAGTTGCTGCATAATAACGGAGTAGCCAATGATCTGTCTGAAAACTGCGACGCATGCGTATGGCAGGAAGCAAAGGATGAACAGGCAATAGATTCCCAGCATGCTCGATGCGGACCTCCGGTACTTTGCCATGTCCAGCATACTCCGCGCGCGTCCGTCATCCGGGACCTCTGCTTCATGTCCAACTTCAAGTCAAAGTGATTGCGCAAGCCCCGATAGATCCTGCTGTAGGCAAACGAAGTGACTAGGAAAGTGACTGAAATAATGGAGATAATAATAGGGTACTGGAGCCTGGAGTTCCAAAGCCACGTTGATGCCGAAAGAACCGAAAGGAGCCAAGTAAGCGCAATGACGGTACCAACTCGCTTGGTTGTCACAATTCCACGGTAACCCACGTGTGAAAAGAGCGCAATGTAGCGATCCGCACTGATCGAAGCCATAGTAAGAAGCGACACCATGGCGACGAGTGATGACGCGATCTGTGAGGAGGCCAGAGCGAAACAACGAACGTCCAAGGGGCCATCAAATACCATGGAAAGGAGATATGTTACAAACAATGGCTGTATGACTGTGTTCACTCCAATGTCGCTCAGAATAAGATTGTAAAAGAGCAGTTTAGACGGCAAGTGCATGGTTATGGATTTCGTGACTGCAGAGAACACCAGCCCATTGGCCGTGGCCCCAACGATGGCCAATACGATATTGACGACAGCATTAATGGCGTAGGGGATTTTGCCAGTGCTGCTGGCCTCGATGTAGACATCTGGAAACCATTGGCAAGCAGTCAAGGTTTGGTTCACAGACATGTTCCGTCACAATTTCGTATCCTCCTACATTGCCCTCTTTTAGCCGGACAGGACTAGGTTACATTTGACAAGCAGTGTTTACTTGACCCGCTATAGCAGTTGGAAAACTAGTTTTCGGGAGAACTCCTTTTGGATTGCGTCAGCATAAAACAGTTGACCAATTTACGGTGAAGCTGTGCCGGTGCTCGTTGCTAACTAAAGGAGCTAAATCCCTTGTCAACCAATCTATTTCTCGACTGTGGAGCAGCTGGTTTTTCGTAATCTATGTAAATCGTCGGCGCGATTACTTCCTTTCTTCCGTGTCATATCAAGTTTAAAGTTAAATATATGTAATAGCTTGTTTTGAGTTTTGGTTTGACGCACCTAATCTTGTCTGTAAGGCTAAAGAAGAAAAGTTTTTTCCTAGCTCGTTGTCTGTGCTGTTACAAGACAACAATAACAAAACGAATTGATCAGAAAGAAAGGTTCTTTTTAGTGCAAATTTGACGTCACTATACCCCGCCCGCCTCTAACAATAAAACATATCCGGATAACAGTGTACATAGTTGGATCTGGAAAGAAGAAAAACTCAAAGTGGCATTTAGATCGGCCTGATAATTAAATATCTGCGAAAGATCATAAGAACCTGATAAGGTTAAGGCTATTAACTTGTATTATCCATGCAGAAAAGGAACAAACCTATATGCAGTTAATTCCAAGTCGTATGCTTAACAACATTATACACTCGGAACTATGTATTGCGTCATGTTTCAAACAGAACACCTACAAGAGTGTAACAAAGGAAAGAAACGTTTACTGACAAATCTCGATTAAACTCACACTTCGTGTACATACATGTTTAATAGTATAAATGCATGTCTAAAGAAATAGTCAATATATACAAAGAAGACAAACATATATAGTCGGCATCTTAATCTCTCGCTCTCTCTTTCTTTAGAGTTTCATCGTTATATTATATAGTTTTATTATTATTGTTGCTATAATTATTATCATTAGTAGTAGTAGTAGTAGCAGTAGTAGTAGTAGTCTTTCAAATACACGCAATTAATTAAATGCGTAAAAGAAATGAAATTCTATACATCCTCTATAATTGATCCTATTACTTATCGATGAAATATTTAGTATTTTCAATACTCAGCTAATGGCTTTTCTTTAATGGCCCTGATTCAATTTATGCTATCATACTTAGTGGACACGGCCTACCCTCTATTAACAAGGCAAAACTGAAGCTTCGTGTATAGACAGTTGTCACGTGACGCCACGAATCGTACTTCAAAAAGAATCGTAGTTCGATTTCACAGAACATTCAGACAGTGAACTGTTGCTAGGAAACCGGACACAATATTGATCTGATGGACCCTTTATATCTGCTGATCCCCTTCACTCTCGGCGAGTGTCGACTATACTGTATAGCGGATTCTTTTCCAGAAATAGTCGATAAAACTACGTTGAAGTCTGAATCCAATAATACATTTGGACACCTCTCCCCTATGAGTAGTTTGTAGTAAGAAAAATAAAAACCAACGACAAACTATTTTCGATAGTTAATTTGGTGCTACAGTCTTTTAAAGTCTTGTAAGTGCAACCAACCAATAGACGCATGTTCAGTCACCTCCCTCTAAGACGGATACCCACGGGACCAGCTCCAACTGTCCGTTTTAGTCTGAGGTGTCCGTCTTAAGAGAGTTCAGTTAGAGTAAATGACTGAAGAAGCGGCAGGAATCGCTCCTACCAGGTGTCCGTCTTAGAGAGGTGTCCGTGTTAGAGGGGAGTGGGAGGCGCGACTGTAGCTGTATCTATTCGCTCAGTTGACTAGCACCCGAAAAATCCGATTTGTTACATTTAGCAACAGTATACTGTCAGCTAACTGAAAGCTCTAAATAGTCCTAATAAATTATTTTTTCCTGCATATAGAGACACCTTGCTTCACAAAAAAATGCATTAATGTATCTCACGTCTACTGCTCGAGATCATCCTTGGACTCTTGTTTCTGTTCGCACAGAGTGATCACGGTATGGTCAAACGAGCCTCGTGCTGCTCTATCCCTCAAGTAGCTGCTTACCTGAGTCGACCCTCTTCTGTAGAAGCTGCTGGTAAAGGTTGACCCACGTCTTCTGCTTCCCACGGTCTGCTGCAGATAGCAGCGGGTGATGAGCCGCTTGAAGGCGCGTCTAAATACGCGGTTCATAAAAGTGTAAATGACCGGGTTGAGGGCAGAGTTAAGATAAGCCATCCACTTGAGCAAGTTAAAGACCTCTATAGGGTAGCTGAACATTGGGCTGTGCGCATGACCAAGGACGACAACGAAGAAGGGGAGCCAGCAAACTACAAAACTTCCAATCACAACTGCTATGGTCTTGGCTGCTTTCATCTCCGTTGCATGGTCTTTTCCGATACTTTGCACCTGATAGAAGTAAAGCACGACATCCAGTAAAATGAATGTCGAGTTATTAAAACGTAAGCCTTTGCCTTCCTGGCTTGTGTCGTGTCTGATCAAGGAGGTTGAATCAGGCTGCAGGATGTTAGCGTTAACGATCAGTTTCAGAACAAACAACTTGAATTAAATAATATACCCCCATGCTTCTGTGTGCCTGTACAACTAAATGAATCAATGTAAGGAGTCTAACTCTAGTATTTAACGGTTTTCCTGGGCCCGGTTTTTCGAAAGCCGATTAAGCTAATCCAGGATTAACAAAATTCTTTCTCTCGGCCTCTCTGCCAATAAACTGCAGAGTTTTGTTCAAAGATGGATTAAAAAGCTTGTTCCAGCTTACAACGTTATCAAGAGAGTCGTTGTGGACGAAACTTTCACGTTTTCAGGCTTATAATTGACAAGAGAGTTTAGACCTAATCCAGGATTAGCCTAATCGTGCTTTGAAAAACTGGGCCCTGGGTAATTGAGTCTACACTGTACAGTACAGGAATTCAATAGAACTACTCAACTCTGTATGGTCCCATAATTAACTTTACAACCTAAATTATACGATTGTGGGAAGTACATACCTGATTTTTGACGACCAAGAATATGATTATGTACATGACGATGACCACACAGACAGGCAAGAAAAAGCTCGTAATGGCCACAAAGGGCAGGAATCCTCTTGAAGGCCAGTCGGCGAGCCGAGAGCTGGCAATAGCAATGGAGTAACACCAAACTATGGCGATGGCAATGAAAGCCCGGGCGGGAGTCATAAGCTTTGGATACTTGAACGGCACCGTAATGGCAAGCATCCGATCTGCGCTTACCGCGGCAAGGCTGACGATAGACGCGGTGCCGCTTAATATGTCTATACAGTTCCAGAAACTCCTTAAGCCAGCCGAATACTGCCAAATGTTTCGCGTGAGCTGGAGGGCGAACCAAAACGGCATTGCTAGGAGCGCCACAATGATATCTGCCACGCTTAAACTAATGATGAAATAATTACAGACTGTCCTGAGGTCGGGGAAGCTGTAAAACGCCACGCATACGAGTCCGTTGCCAAACAGCGTTAAGACGATTAGAACGACAATGAACGCTGCAGCTACGATATTCGCCGCCGTCGGCTCGAGATCTGGTGGAGGCGAGCCAGTCATATTTCCACTGGTGCTCTCTATCATGTCTCTGCAGGTTCAAAAACCCAGAAGGACGGGTTGGTGTGTACTAGAGGAGACAACACGGCGGCTATTGTTAACATCAGACAGCAGAGTTAAACAAAAGGAAATGAACTCGGTGTATTTAATATTTATGTGCCAATCTTTACGTTTCGAGTGACGTCCCTAAAACAGAATGTCCAATAAATAAATATTAGCTTCTTTGCACACGAAATGATTATTGAAACGCGGACGTTATCGAGCTATTCTGATCTACCTCAGGACAGAGTTAAAACGTTTTTCATTTATTAATTTGTCGGGCAACTTTGAAAACCCCGGAGCAGCATTTTTTTTACGCCTACTTGCTTATTACTGTTATGCGTAATTGCCTTTTGATTATTTTGATCATTAAGTAACACAAGAAAAAGTAAGTTTCAAAGTTTTACGCATTTCTTGGTAGGAAGAAGAGCGTTTCAAACGTGCTGAAGTTAGAGTCAGAATGACTTGAATCAGCTCAAATCTTTGCTTTAATCGACATATATTAAAGTGGTATTCGTCTATTTTCTGGCCTGTCGGTTTTTTCCATTGAACTGACATTTTAATTAAACTTCGGTTTGCTCGCACGAGCGACGAGTATTCAAGAGAATGCCAACTGTCAAAGCTGAAACAATTTCTAATGGATTATGTCATTGTGTGTCTACCCAAGGATAAAAGCATTCGAAAATGTGTTTGCAGTATTGAAATGTTTGTCCCCGAGATTGACAGATGCAAATATTTAACTTATGCTCTGTAAAAATACAAAAATAAAAATAAAAATGTTGCAAGCGCGTACCCGCTGTGAGAATGTGTCTGATTTTACTTAATATTAAATGATACATTTCAAAATTTACTTTCCAACTGTATGGTACTATATGGCTACGACACGGTGCTCAAGAATAATGCATGTAAACATATATATTTTTGGATGCTTTGTACGTTATAATTATTTTCCTAAATGCAACCTTTTTATGTCGTAAATGCTGACTTCCGAAAGTACCGCGTTTGCAAATGAAATAACAGCTTTAGCATCAAACGGCCCGTGCGCTTTGTAATCACTTATTTTAATTAACACACAGCTTTAGGCAATTCTCAATTGCTTCCTTGGTTTTACCGCTGCAATATTTCTAAAATAAATCACTGCATTTTGACAATTATTTATGACGGACGGCCCTCGAGTCCTCTTTCTCCATTTCGCCGCGCCCCGATTTACAATAAAACGAACAGCGAATAGAAAAGTCTATAAATTAGTTTATCTTTTTTTTACATAAAGTTGTGCTATGTTCTACTTGAAGCGATCGTTTTACTGGTCATATTATTCATATACTTTTGTAGAATATTTACCTTTCTGTGCTTTGCTCTATCATCACTGAGTTGGTTTGCGTTTTCAGATAACTTATTCACAAAAGTTCACGAGTCTTGGAAAATTTGTGATACCCTCCTCTCCCCCTCAACGTTAAATAAACGCGCATGAAAAGTTTTCTCTATCTTTTAAAGCATTAGTGTTTGAGGGAGAAAGATGAGCAGGTCAGATAACACTGGGCAGGCAAATTGTGACAGAATCTGTCTGATGTATGACTTCGGATTCAATAAAACAAAAACATTTTACTGTTTAAAAAACCCTAAATCTCACTCCCTTACATTGTATTTGAACTGTGAAAGCGGTATCGGCATACAAACAAACGAACATACTCCGCAAAAATTCTACTATGCTTCTCTGACGAGTATGTAAGTTACAGCCTTCACTTGAACATAACTGAGCAATGTGATAAGAAAGGGCCAATTTTTGGGGAAGAAGTAGTTTAAAAAATCAAAACTTTTTTGTCTCCAGGTAGACTGCGCCAGTTGATTCATCTGCTTAGAATTGTTTTACTTTTATCGAGCAAATCTAATAGCACTGGATTTTTGTTTTCTTTTTTTTACTGAGCTCACCAATGTTTTGGCACTAACGTTCTTGTGAAAATACCTGTATGACTGAAATAATTGTTCCGAGCCAATGGCATGTCTGTCATTTGATGTGCCGTGTACAGTGGCTCAAGAAATGACTTCGTAACACCACGTTCCGTGCGACGCACTTTTAAAATTCTTACCTTATCTGCACGGAAAGCGGAACACTCCGTATTCTCCGACGAAAACCGATCAAACAACCTCAGCGGGATAAAACGAAGTGTTCTCTGCGTTTCTGATTATGAGAAGTTGTTTTTCTTCCGCCGACTCTTGGTGAGATTTTGATTGGAAGTGACGCAGCTCACAGTGTGTAAAAGCTGTTCAAATTCATTTACAATTGCAGTACAATCTCGGATTCTAGACGTTTATACAAACAGTTATCTTGATTTACAACCTGTGATTTCCTCTTGATAATGAGACAGAAAGTACCGATGATAAGGAGAAAGTAAGTGACTGTCATTTTGAAAGTATTGAAGTGACAAATTTTGACAAGAAATTTGAAAATATCATTAAAAGGTAATTTATGTAGGCGCACAAAAATTGCAATTTTTTTGTGATTCGGCGGCATATAATGACACCACCTAACGAGTTACAACCGGACAGATTTTGGCAATTTCAAACTTTGAACAGCAAAAAAAAAAAAAAAAACAAACAAAAAAAAAAACAATTGTGACAAACACAACCCTTCTGGTGTAAAGTCGAAAGAGGGCCTCTCAATAATCTAACCTAGTCCAAATATTGCTGCTCAGCGCATAGCCACACACACACGCATAGCCTATCTTGTCTCTCTCTCAAATTGACTGCTTTTAAATTTCAATTTATTTCCTGTTATTTTATGTTGATCAAAAGAATTTAAAATAGTAATTATGGGATCACGTTTCTCGGTGAGATATTATTTTTGCAATCTCGTGCAATGAATATTGAGTTTCTCCTTGAGCACAAGTTATGCCCAAATAAGACATCAATTTTAGAAAAAAGGAGAACGCTTCATACAGGCTAAGTAGAATCGGATTATTTTTAAAAACCCAACTTCACTGATCGGAAATTAAGCTTCAGTTGCGAATGTTTCTGCAGTCGTTTAATATCGTGTCAGGTTTCCATGCAATGCATACAGCCGTTTAACTTTTGGGCGGTTTTTGGGTCGGCTATCAGGCCGCAGCAGGCTTTGGTCGGGCATCGATCTGTCCTGTCATCATGGTAACTGTTTCTATCCTCCTTTAATACCCATTGAACACTCACGAGTATTTATCATCTGCGAAACGTGTACACTTCTTGGTGTAGGCGCTCGTGACGTGTTAGCAGATCAGGCGCAACTGTTCTGACAAAAACCTGATAATCTTTTGCGGCTAGTTTAGCTTGTTCGCTTTGACTAAACTTGACCATATAAAAATCATTCAAATGGCGGTTTAATCTTGTTATACAATGAAACCCTCTCATGTTCATTCTAATCAACAGTTTAGACTCATGACAGTTCTTAAAGTCTCTTCAGTAGCAAACAATATCGAGGTAACCAAGGGTTCGGCGTAAATATGTGTACTCGTTTGACTTACCTGTTGTGGATTACTTGTTCCGCAACACCCACCTCAAACAGATCAGTCAACTTCATAAACTGGATGTTTTCTTTACTGTGAACGTGCACCGAAACCTGATCCTGGTAGGTTCACAACCCATTATTCCGACGACAACCGGAACTGTAATCAGTCGACAGATCAGGACACAAAAAGCAGTGGACAAAGCGATTACAGAAAACAAGTCGACCCCACGAGCCTCCTGCGCCAGAAATCAAATCCCTCCTCGTCGCCCTCCTGTGGCGGACGATCCGGGTTACTGAAGGGTCTGGGAAAAATCACAATGGAGCCATCACAGTGTTGGCAAAAGGTCCAAATATTTGAAATGTCTAATCTAACCGCGAGCTTTTACTAAGTTGTACTTTATTCGCTGACTGTAATGGAGACAGGAACCTCTTCAGGTTTTTACATTTTACTGATATATAATAATTTAAAATAGTTAAGGCTTTTTAAATTCTGAGAAGCCAAGTCGTATACTCAGGGCCGATCTCCTTTGAGTGACCACCTGACCAAAGCACCAATTAGTTTCTCAGTCAAACTTTCTTTTAGTGAAACCTCTCGTAATCGACCGGCTCTTCCCCCTGGGGAAACAACCTCGTAGATGCACCACCCAGCCCGTCACTTCGCCACCACATGACTACTTCCGGAATGCGCAGAGAGTCTCACAAATGATATGGAGCAGCAGTTACTTTATAGGACTTTTTTTAGATTCCATATCGCGGTCTCGCCGATGAATCCCTCAGGTAGTTTTGGCGTGTTCCCTTCCAAAACTTAGCTAGTACGTACTATATGGGCTGTTTACTGTGATATGCGACTTTGTACTTTGGCAAATACTGGCGAATGGCTATATTGCTTTTGATAGACATTGGACAGACTGGTCGTCAGCTGACAGAGGCTTACTTTGATGCTTTTAATTACGTCTCGGGTGCTTTTGATAAGGCTTACTTATAACATGGAGACTTACGACTTACGTTGGTAACTAAGTCTGACAATGATGCAGTCTTACTCTAAATTACAATGGAAAATCAGCTTTAAAGAGAACTAGATTGACTACGCCGGTGTGGAGAAATACGTATAACTTAGACCGACTTAGAGTCGATGTGTAAAAGCTACAGACGCCGTGAAAGACTTTGAAGCTGACGTTTCGAGCGCTAGCCCTTCGTCTGAGCAAATGACTCTTACTCTAAGTTAGTAAAGCTTACTTTAGTATTTTGATACAGACTTATTTTGATGCACTGGCTACTTTGGATGCACACCCAGTTTTTCGGCGCCATTCTGGTGTTGTGGCAGAAAGTAAGACCAGTACACAATGTTGAACAAGCCATATAGCAAGGGAAACACTTTTCTGGCGTAGCTGTCGATGAAATGTGGAGGTCGTACTCTGTCCAAATAATCTCCGCTCAGTGCATCGGGCGATGTGTCTGCAGCTTGTAGTACAACTCGTCCCTCGTGAACGTCGCCAGCCCTTTTCGGCTTCTCGAGCCCGTTGACACCTTCTCGGTAGCCAGCGGTGTGGCACTTGTCATCCATGACCTCAGTCAGCGGTATCGCTCTGAGGTTTACGGCCTGTAATTGGTTAATGAAGTAAAGTTTCTAAATTAGGATGTTGTCTGCTAGGCACATGTTTCTTTCTGGTTTTCATTATCAGAAGAAGAGTTTAACCATAATTTAAAACGTTGACACCTGATGCATCTACAGTTGAGGACATAAAAATCTGGTTGTATTTACCAGAACGGGGTTTTCAGATAAGGAAATGACTCGGCGTTTGTTCCGCGGGACAAAAAAAAAAGTGGCCGTAAAAGCAAGGTGACCGTAAGGCGGGGTTTCACTGTATTAATAAGAGCAAAACTCGGCGGCACATAATCGAACATTCAATTGACTTTAGGAATGCAGTACAACAAAAAAATATATGATAGCTCATGGTAGGCCTTCGTGGAATAGCCTAAACCGCTGCCAGAACCGTGGGCTCACCTGCGTGCCATGGGCGTTTTTTATTGGTCGATACGTCTTGTTCTCTATATTGAGTACACACATGTACTCTACTAGGCACGCAGCGATGAATGTCAACCCGGATACCAAGTAATAATCCACTGCTTTAAGGTAAGATATTTGAGGCAGGCTCGAGTTGATGGAGTTAGACAGTACCATGGTACTAAGAATGCACGTGATGCAGAGAGAGATCCTCGCAGGCACGGCACGTCGATCAATCCAGAAACTTAAACTGGCCAGCAGGGCCATGAAGGCTGATGGGATATAGTGCTGGATAATGAAGAATGTCGTTCGGCGGCGGAGAGTGAAGTTGGCCCTAAGGCTGTCGAAGGAACCTGCAAAGACAAACTAATAGGATTATATCCTGAAATAGTTTGAGGGCTTCATTCGAACCCCCCCTTTGGCTCACTCGATAGTTTGAAAAGCATAGCGATCTGAACGTTTACATTTGCCCAAGGCTGAATCTGCAAACTCCCCCTTGAAACCCCCCCTCCCCTCCCCCCTAACTGCCCCAGCATATCCCACGTCATACTATTGTTATTAATGTCCAGTAAATAGGTTCTCTCGATCACAATCTTTTTGATTTGTCATTTTTTGGGCCCCAAAAAATGGCACTTAGTTGGATAAATTAGCAATCCATTTCCAGCCGACTCGTTTTAAAAGACTATTTGTTTCTTTTATCCTAAAAGTACCACTTACCTATTTTTTGCTATGGATTTATGTCTGATATTTTAACTTCTATATGCGTTGGAAACTAAGTTGCGACACAAACAACAATTAATTGCCTGAAAGGGCCCCTTTTAAAACTTGACTAGTACACAGTACGTACCTTTACTATTAGTGGAAGCAAGTTTCCAAACATGGACATTGGTTAAATCAAATTGTGCCATGTCATATGCAAATATCTCAATGGACTTCCTCGGGTCATTTTGCCTCCAAGAGTACACTACATCTTCGATGGTGTAGGCATCTGTCGAGAAGTTAAAACAGACGGTAACCAAATGATATTCTTTCTCGAATTTTTGATACAAGATTGAGTATCCCAGCGAGTTCCGACTAAGCGACAAAATACGGCCCGTACGAGCAGGAAGCACTAAAATGAATACTTTCTCTGAATGCTTAAGAAGACTCGACAAGACCGGAAAAATATACCACGTGACAAATTCTGTCCACAAAAACTACCGCTGACAATCGGTGGACCGCTGACCCTGTGAGTACTTACAGCTTTCGATAATAAGTTCACACGTCTGTGTGTCCATTGGAAATAGACTGAGGTCCATGACGCAGGAAGCAGTCAAAGTGATTCTGAAATAATGATATAAGGAAAACTAATTTTGAAGACAATACGGTTACCACCATGCTTTGAACGTGTGAAAGCCCATAGCTCCCACCAATAACAGCACTGCTAATATAACACATTACAACAGTCAACTACAAGTGGTTACAACTAATAGTAATACTACAGCAGAACTTTCCGTGGTTCCGGTTTAAGGCAGTCCAGGAACGTTATCGCATTGTAAGTACTTCGTTACAACTACTTCTGCTAATAATATTAGTAACTAGTGACATTAATACAACTGGGGCCAATTCAATAAACATTTACACGTGTATTTTACAAGTTGGACCATTATTCTAACACCACTAAACGGACTTTAATCTAACGAAGGCTGTACTATATTATAGGGACAGGTCCCCAGTGCATGACCACAACAGTATCTGGCCATTGTATTGTTTTAACGTGTTGGGAAATTGGTCCGGCCTCTAAAATACACTTGTAAATGTTTTATTGAATTGGCCCCTGGTGACCACTTGAAAAATAATTACAGTCAACTCTCTTCAAGGCGGACTAGATTTAGTGTCCGCCTTAGAGAGAGATCAGTTACAGAGAAACAAGTGAAAATTGGCAAGGACCAAATCTGCATGCTGTCTGCCTTAGAGAGAGTTCAGTTACAGAGAAACAAGTGAAAATCGGCAAGGACCAAATCTGTATGCTGTCCGCCTTAGAGAGGTGTCCGCTTAAAGAAAGTTGACTATATATAAGTACACATCAGATTACATATTCAGCCTGATGCTTTTATAAGCGAGCAGTAATGTACAATTTTTGTTATCCCTCATTTTTTAGCGTCGCATCATCAGTAACTGGGTGCTGTCCGGTATTTACCTGGTGCTGAAATAGATATACCCGTTAGGTTCTATCAGGACCCTCATATTGTCGCGAGTAACTCTGTGGAATTTGGACGACTTCACGTTCCTGAAGTAGGTATCCGGCGTCCAGTAATGATCAGTAAGGTCGCTTGCCATCGTGAACACTTTGTTGTAATGATGAGCAAGTCGCTCGTCTTGCCACCACTGTCTGAAGAAAATGTCGATCGTATAGTCCTGTTGAAAATAGGAAAGTGATCTAACTCAGTCCTGTTTTGAGATTTCATTTAATTTGAAAGCATAAAAACTAAAACACTTGCCCTCTTGAGTCCCCGACACCTATATCAGTAAGTTATAATCACAATAGAATTACACGACATCCGAAGCTTTATACCCTGCTTAGCTTTCTTTGTTGAGCATGCGTGAGCCGTTCTTCCAAATAATTGGATGGGTCAAACCAGTTTTTTTGTTTCAAGAAACCGGTCATACGAGTCGGGGCTACCCCGCATGTGCAGTTCGGTAAACTGCTGACTGATTTTGTGCCCATGGTGTTCTTTGAAACGAAGCTTCGACAGGCTTGGTCGCATAGGGCTTGCGCATGCTCAGTGGAAAAAGTGGAGCTCGTTGGCAGAGACTTTTTCTTCTTGCTTCGTTTCCAACCTAGAGAGGGTGAAGGAGGTTCTGCTCGCAGGGTAAAGCTTTCAAGAGCGCCCTCTGAGTCTTCAGAAAGAGTACAGAACCATGTGAAATCGTCAAAGTGACTGATGTCAGAATCTAACTGGAGTAAAACTCAATCCAAATGAAACGAGATGATACCATCACTCTGAATCCAACATAGACATATAATCATATATTAGAGCCGATAGTACCATTTCCTCCTCGTTGATTTTTCCAAACGCCATGACTTTGAACTCCACCAGCACCTTCACGGGATCTCCTGCCACGTGCAAGAATTAAGCATAAGTATTGAGTATTAACAAGAGAATATAGTCAAAGCTGTATTAAGCGGACACCCTGTATTAAGCGAACAGTTGTCCAAGTCCCGAAAATCTATATTCCCTAGTAAGATCAGTATCTTAACTATCTAAACTCTACCTGTATAAAGCGGACACTTCACAATTCCCCAAGGATGTCCGCCTAATACAGCTTTGACTGTATTAAGAATGAAGCAATTATATCAAACGATAACTGTGAACGAGGAACCGCGCGAGAAATTGTCATGCAGTGGCCACAAAATAAAAACAGGAAGCTCTTAAACTTCTTGTGCTCTAGCATAAGTCATAATGGTTCAATAGGACGTGGAGTATTATAGTACAGCCGGCCATTTTGTTTTAGCATCCCATGATAACTCGCAATATTTCTTTGGGTCACGTGGGTTTAGTACCTGTGTCGTTGGGTCGAACGTTCTTGTCGTAATTACCGTTGAGCTTCTGCTTGAGAAATTTTGCAACTGCTGAGTACGAGGCCTTGGGACATTTGTCATTTACGGCTGAAACAAAATACTAAAAGCTTAAGAAATTAAAGCTTTAGTTTAGAATCTAGTGCCAAGGAGAGAGAGAGAGAGAGGGGGGGGGGGGGGGGGGGGGTGGGTTGGTTCCCTGCGAGAATACGACGAACCCTCTGATTAGAGCGAAATAGGGCTTTAGGGCAACTAGCAGTTTAGTTAGTTAAGGCTTCCTCTGAGGATTACTTAGGCAGGATGATTTAATGTAAAACATTACGTTTAGTTTGATGCTACCCATTTAACTTGAACCTTCCACGTCAGTATGGAACAAATTGAAATTGTCTACACCGCTAACTAAAGAAATTGTTTCAGTAGTCTTCAGCCTACCTTCGAAACTGTGGTTCCTTGGGCATCCAGCCTCGATTCTGTTTGGTAAAAAATGTGACTAACTATTCAGCGCGGCTTATAGACAAAATACAGCTGTCCAAGGTTCACCAAAGTGTTACACTTATGAATCGTACTGAATTCAAAGGCATAGTCAATATTTACATCGAGGAAAATCGTACCCGTATGAGCATGTACATTTTTTTTTTTTTTTTTTGTCGGAGAAACCAAGACTCGCACCCCGTGGCCAATAAACCGCAGAGGATCAAAGACTATCTAGAATTTTTAGCCTCTAAAAAGGGCATAAAGGTTTATAACTAATCCAGGACTAATCCAATCGACCTTTGAAAAACCGGACGTTCAAGTTTATTTTGCCGAGTAGTAACCATACCATTATTTATTCACATGAAAAGACTCTTCACTCTAAGAACAACTTAAGATGGACAAGATATCCAATCAAAAGTTGCCCTTTGGCGATTTTGAGCCTGCATTACTGCAGTTTTGCCTGACAAACATTCAAGTAACCAACATTATTAGAAGCTTTTCTTTCTTTCCCTGTTCACTGAAATATGGGTGATTTCAATTATCGGTCAGTAAGCAACTAAAATGTCTTAATAATGATACACATTAGACAAAGAAGATTAACATACAATTACAATAGGACCTGAAATTTACAGATTAAGCGAGTCTTACCCTGTGACAGCAAGCCTGTCTATCACAACAGCAAATAGAAATAAACCAAAGTCCGTGCGCCACAGCAACATTCTGAGGACATTCAAACATTCGGATATTGAAGATAGTTTCTGCTACTAGGTAGCCACACTACAATGAGACCTTACCTGTGGTTTTTGTACATAAAATGGATATGAAGGTTTGTTTAGACCAACCGCAATAACTAGGAGTGGGTACGGCACATTAGCTGCCGACTAAATTATCAACAATTCTGTCCACTTTTAAATAAATCATTAGACTCTTATAATTGTAAGACTGGCACAACTTTACTTAATTATCTTCAACATCAAAGTAATT
The DNA here is from genome assembly GCA_964036295.1 of Plumapathes pennacea. Classification (NCBI taxonomy): domain Eukaryota; kingdom Metazoa; phylum Cnidaria; class Anthozoa; order Antipatharia; family Myriopathidae; genus Plumapathes; species Plumapathes pennacea. The sequence goes on from OZ038473.1 coordinate 1,075,501, forward strand.
TTGCATGGGTCTGTCATGTATGCATGTTTTTTTAGTCGTTTTATGTTTGGCTTTTTTTAGAATGGTTTTCCGATATATTTTCGTACATTACAACGCACAGGTCTGTGTAACAATTTCCCAATGTTTTAGTATTAGACGTACAGTGAAATGTGTTTTAAATTAAAAGGGACTTGAATTAAAATTATATAATAAAAACAATGCATATGATTGATGTAGAATTGAACTTCGGTGCGGACTGAAACAGCATTTGACGATACTAGTGAAGTCCGTTGCTGGTGTGCAAGAGTAGTAATTAGAGAAATTGATTTCTATAATTTTCCCTCTTGTTGTTGCTGTTGTTTTATTTTTTATTCCTCGTCAGGATTATTCGCATTGGAAAACTCAGACACTCGCGTGATTTTCTCCTCTAATCATCTTTAGCCCCCCCACAGCACTATGACATGCAAATTCAGTGACAATTTATCAACACCTTTCATTAGACACCGCCCGTTTGTGTAATGACTAAAATAAATTTTAAATGTTTTTTGAGTGCTCAGTGACTAAATTTTCTAGTGAGTCAGTCTTCGCTAACTCTCTATAAGTTATCTGCTTACAATACACACCTGTCGTATGTTGAAGTTGTTGTAGCCCGAATCTCAGTAATTGCGCTTTGCTGACAATTCCCATCTGGTCCCTAACTGATAAAAATAATTATCACAATTTTAAAAACATTTTAACGAGAAGCCCATCAAAGCCTCGAGTAAATTAAAGCACGACAAATCTAACAATCCGGAGCGTTTTGAAGGTTCGGCAGTTAGTTTGGTGTACTAAAATCCCTCCAGAACCAAATCAGTCAGAGTGTAATATTTCCTTTGTCCATAAAACCACAAATCTTGAAACTTTCTACGTAGCCGTCTGGTTTCACTGTGGGAGCGAGAAAGAGAGCGAGAATAAGGAAGCAACTGTGGAGGACATTAAACCTTGAAGCGACCTTAAAATCACCCGGGGCATTCAATATTGATAAAGAAAACCCACTGATAAAGGAATTGCAAGCGCCCATGGATTTTAACTTATTAATCACAGTCTGCTCATTTTAATTTACAAAAAATATATATTTATGTGTTTGTACGCATAAAATAAAATACAGCATCACATGGGGCATTTTTATTGCTCGATTCTCCTGTTTGCTATATAAATGACATTGTTTGTCACTATTTCTTTTTTCACAAGAAATCTCTATATCTCGCTACACTTCATCAATTTTGATTACGCGGAGACGTGTGTGTTCTGTGGTATTCAACACTTCCAAAGCCCTGAGGTCGATGGTTCTGTTATCCAAAGGAAAATGAGAAGTTGTTGATATTTGTCTGAAAATGACTAAAAATATTATTGTCGAAGGATAAGACTCTAGGTCGACAATTAATGGCGCACACTCGGTGTGGTTGGACAAAAGGCTTTGGTAGTGTCCGGGCGGCGAAAAGTAAAAGTAAAACATATTGTGTAGTTGTGCTGACTGTACTTAAAGGATAAACAATCTTACCTTGCTAAATAAATATCAACTATCATCAAGGAGGAAGGAAATTTCAACCATCCAAAATGAGACTAAAATCCGTCAGACTATTATTTTATACTTTGTTTCAGCCAAAGTGTATTAAAACAAGAAACATACAGTGATAATATTAAAGCCACAGACATACTGGTCCCTTCTTACCCCGAAAATCATAGGGCTTCGTCTTTGTAAATAAAGCAAGCAGATGTTAAGCTACTTGTGTGTAAGGTCGGCTTTTCACCGTGGAGTAGAATCAGATTAGCGAGAAATCGGAAAGACTATTAAAACCTCTGTTACACTTACCTGAAATGTCTTGGCAATATGTTTGTTACGATTTAATATTTTCAGTCGGGAGAAAATCGCAATGTTAACTATCAAGGATTTAGTCACAATTTCAGTTTTAATAACAATGGATCGGAAATGTGGGTAGTTGAAGACTGCAATTAATAATTAGAACACTCTGTACCGCTTACTTTTTAAGATGACTTTAATTGTGCGACCGAACAACTTCACTGCGGCACGCAAATGTGTATTAATTGAAACGTGAAACATTATTAAAATCTACACAGCAATTATTGGCTGAGGAACCTGACAAAGACGGGCATTATGAACAGCGGTCTTTACAAAAAACAATACGGCGTTTGACGGTAACAGAATACACCGAAATGTGTTTAAAAACAATAGTGCCTAGATAGGATCCTGCAGAAGAAAGTAATTAAGAGCGGACGTCGTTTACGGAATCAACCAACTTTGATATTATGTATATTACAGCAACAGCAGCGTCAAATGTATTTATATAAGAAAAATTCTGTCACCGTTCTTAGCAGGATCCCGACCATCCTTAGCTGGATCGCGAACATTGGACTTAGAAATATTTAAGGTTCTGGAGAGATTTTAGTGCACCAAATTAAACAGACAATGGCGATGACTAGGTATAGATATCAAACTAGTAATGTAAATTACAGCAAGAGCAGCGTAAAATTTGTTATATTAGAAAATTTCTGTCGCCGTTCTTAGCAGAATCCCGGCCATCCTTAGCTGGATCCCGAACATTGGACTTAGAAATATTTAAGGTAAATATTGTATTTTTAGAGTTTTGTGGGCATTTCCATGAATACAATAAAAATGAAACGATTTTATTGTGCGCCCGTTGCGACAATAGTCGAAGCTCTCTGGGTGGACACTCGTGTAGACAATAATAATGGAATCATCTTATTGTACGCCCGTTGCGACAATAGTTGAAGCTGTCTGGGCGGACACTCGTGTAAACAGACAGCTCTACTTACGAACGCCGTGACAGCCAGCCAACACTTTTGGACACCTGTGTGAACACTTAGAAGCGGTTTGTTAGTTGTTCTAAAATAAAAATCTTGTGGGACTAATTTTCCTGAACGGGACCAAAATTGCGATGAAGAAAACTCAGACTGTTTAGATATAGATAATTACTCCCCCCCCCCCCCCCCCCCCCAAAAAAAAAAAAAAAAAAACTCGATGGACTAATTACATTGTTTAAAGCTAATATCAAGATGCCTACTAGTCCAGCTCCCAAAAGCCCACATTCATTCCCAAACATCATTTCAGATATGAGTTCCGGCAAAGAAATCCAATACACAACAATGACGATAAATCATTTGTTATTTCCTATCGCTGTGAGGGTCCGCCACAAGCCAGTTACCCGTCCATTCAGGCCCAAAGAAGGAAGATGATTCGGCCCCTAAGCCAGAAGTGAATTATCAGCTACTCTTTTCATTCCAGATATGCTTCATTCCGTACTTATCAAGAAAGAAACCCCCCCCCCCCCCAAAAAAAAAAAAAAAAAAGAAAGAAAACTGAAAAGAAAAGCAAAATGCGCACTTGCGCTGCGCCTGCGCCTTTTTTTCCACTCGCTGTGCGGATCCGCCACAAGGCAGTTCCCTGTCTCACCACCAACCTGCAGACTTTTCATGAGGGAGAGATAATTCGGCCCCTAAACCATTTGTGAATTATCCCTATGCCTGCTTAAGGATGATTACGGTGTGTGAGGACAGTACAGCTTGCTATATAGATGTGACCCGCAACGTATATATGGGTGAGTCAACAGAATGTGTTACGATTATGGGAGCCATCCTTTTTTTATCTTGGTTCTTTGCTTCATTTAGTTGCACATCCGGCCAAATAGAACCCTCAGCTATATTAGTTTCAAATCAACAATGTGCTCATTTTGCAGGATTTTGGATTTAATCTTTGAATGTTTTAGAAAGCTTACACTTATGACAACTTTCACAATTGGTACATGCGCACTTGTGCTAACTCTGATTTCGCAGTTCAGTTTGATCACTTACAACCTATAGGCGGCAAATACATGTGGATTTAATTCATATTAAGCAAGAGTTCTACATGCTAGTTTGTTTTTATCATTCAATTATAGATCCGGCTTTTTATACACTTTAAATGGTGTGTCGGTAGTGAATCGAGTTTTTCCAGGTAGGATTTAATTTCTGTACACATACGATTTCTTCAAAATATATCGCAATTTGTTTAATAAGCTTGGTCAAGGAGAGGGAGCGACATTCTTGCACCCGAGTGCGCGAAACGTGGCTGGACGCATTTCGATTTGACTTTTGTATTCAGAGTTTCATGTTAAAGCAAATGCCTCCTAACCCCTCCCACCCACACCTCCCCCCCCCCCCCCACCCACCCCTACCCTCCGCCCTTAGTTGAGCTTTGCTGTTTCCCAGGCTCTCTCAACATAACAACAGCTGTTCCCCAGGCTCTCTCAGCATTACAACAGTGTAATGGCGGCCACGTTTGACGTAAACCGGAAAAGGCTAAGATTTCGCCGATTTTATGCGTGTTTGCCGAAGATTATGGCCAGATAGTTGAAGTAACTTTTACTACATTTCCTGTGGATGTGTCACACCGGCAATGGCTGAAGCGAAGAAGTTAATATGAGAGGAAAGGAGATTCAGATGCATGGCTCGCTCGCAGTGATCGTCATTTGGAATTCATGATCTTCATAAAGGAAAATATCAAATTCTTCTTCCAGAACTGAAGGTGAGTTGTTTTAAAGCGTACTTTTTTTTCACGGACTCGTTAATATTCGCCGCATTTGACTGTGTAAAGGTCAAACAATATCTCATGTAAATATAGCGTACTTCGATTGCTCCCGAACTGCTTTGTTAACAAGATAATAATACTACCTGTAAACTAGAAGTAACCAAAGGTCAGGTGAATGCTGCCGAGGCTTACCCTCGCTGATTAAACCAAGTCAGAACACGGAAGCAAGAAAGTTTATTTCTTGTTTACAATTGTAACTAAATTGCCGTTTTTATACTACAGACGACTAATTCGTCTAGTATAAAAACGGAAAACAGGGCAGACGCACTTAAATTCTTATGCGTCTGTTAAGTGACTGAAAGACGCACTTAGCAGACGTCTAATTCGTCTCAGACGAAAAATGCGTCTAGCATAAAAACGAGTCGAACTTAACTGGAGATCAGAAGCGTATGTTTTAGTATCAAATCGAGATATTTGACAGTTTCAAGATGGCGGCACGAGGGAAGAATTCTCGGCAATAAAAGCAGCGTGCATGGAGTGAGTTCTCCAACTCGTTTTTATACCAGTTGAACTTAATAGTCAGACGACTAATGCATCTGGACGAATTAGTCGTCTGTAGTATAAAAATGGCCAATCTATTAACCCATTCACTCCTGGAGAAATAACGCGTGCAGCTACCTTCAATTCCTTTACGGGAAGTTGTAAGGGAATGATAACGCAACGCGACTCGCAAAAAATAAACCAAATTTAAAAATGCACAGTAATTACAGAAGCGAGATACCATTCCTTATTAAAATTTATTTGAAACTAGAATACATGACCAAAACATATAAGAAAAAGGACAAAAGATAATTCAAAAGGCAATAAAACGTGAAATTATAAATTACTGAATGAAATATTTTGTTTGCAGCGTTTGTCCACCCGAAGACGAACAGCGAATTTATCTATACAAAACTTAAGTGAAATGGTTCTAAACTTCAGACTGATATTCTAAATTCACAGATCGATCTCGTTAAAGCAAATCTATTAAATCTGCAGACAGAATAGAAGCAAAATTAGCAATCGGACTGGAAATAATTGTGCAAAGTACATCGCCACGTGGTGATAAACAAAGTCAGTTTCACGAAGAAATTGAATGATATTTCTTCCCTATGGATTCGTTTGGCGGTCACTATCAAGACGAATAACTCCACAAATCCATCTCTGATTTAATGATCATCAGCATACATTGTCAGATTGAATTTACTGACATAATAGGATAAGTCATTATGAAAGATGTTCCATCCCTACTAACCTACGAAAATTAAATTGGTGTTCAGTGTTTTTCGCTGAAGTCTGCTTACTTTGTTTTTTCCCCCTATAATTCTTATACATAGGTTTTCTTCAATAGGATTTTGTACATATCTTTTTTGAATATCTGCACTTATTTTTGATCACATTCTTCCAGGCCATAGTCACATATGGTACATCTCTGGCTCTGACTCTCATCCGTTTTATCGGCACATGCGTTTAGAATGTTGTTTAAATAGAGAGTTCCAACGGAAATATTGATTGTCCACAGAATCAAAGATTTCTCCAACATGCCAATTGGTGCCATTTTCAGCTCATTTCGTAGGTTCTCTACAATCATTTTAAGTTCTTATAGTTTCTAACAGAAATATCCTTCTTTAATTAGTAAATCACTTTCTCCATTTTAACTCCTAACACCATGGCGTGATCAATATTGCTAAAAACATGTAATATATTAAAACTTTTACAATTACATTACTATAATGTAATGTAGGTTGGTTGTGATCAACCAGTCTTGAGTGCTCTCTTTATGAGGACTGTTGTTGGTGACTGATTTTTCCCCGAGCGGAAGTCACCTTCAGAGTCAAGTGAAATAACGAAACACAACTGAACCAACTCAATCAACCATAAGATGACAAAATGGACCAATCACTTCATTGACCAGAGACATGAAACTGTTATCTGACAAAACCTTTCATTTGACTCTGAAGTTGATGGAAGTAAGGTTTACTGCTGGTGTCACCCAAATTGTACATTGATAAGCTTTGTTAGAAGGACATATACATGGTCACTAAGGATAATTGTATAGTTTGTTTGTTTTTGTTTTTTTTTTTTTTTGCAAGTCCCATGTGGTTGACTCAAGTAATAACCCCTTATTTTTCATATATTTCTGCAGGAGAGAACTTTGAATTATTACCATCCCCTCGTCGTCAAAGTCATTTTACACTGAATTGGCTACAGATTGAAGACCTGCTTCAGTGCTTGGTCATATTTAAGGTAGGACTGTTCTTAGCAGTTAGTTGCCTGAAGGACTCAATAGGGTCAGGTTTTTCTTCTTTAAGCTTTACTATGCCAACCAAGATGCCTGTTGCCTCTGTTTTAAACCAAGGCCTAGTGCGAAACCTTTCTTTTGAAAGTGAGTCTGATTTGCACGAGGTTGAAGTTAGTAATTTTCAAAACAAGGGTTTTGCACCAGACCTCGTTTTGAAACAGAGGGAACAGGCATCTCGTACATGACCTATTTAGCCGTTTTGTGGTAGAGGCCATGTATGTTACATACCCAAGATATTGATGAAATGCAAGGATGTGTGCAGCCTTACCATTTTTTCGAAAATGAGCCATTTGTGACAAAAAATTTAAAACTCTTCAAACTTTCCTGAAATCTTCCTTGGACTATGATGAGACTTTCTTAATACACTACATTTGTTTTATTGTTCTTCAACGGTTGACAAGATATGGCAAGAAAACTATGCATTATTATGCTCTTCTGATTAAAAATGGTGATTTGTTAGGCAAAGTTTGAAGTTTTTTTATTCATGGCCTGCTCTGTAGTGTACTTCGATTTTGAGATTGGACCAAAAATGGCAGATTTTCGAAAAAATGGTAAGGTGATCCTCGCGATCGAAGCGATTGCCAGTGTCACAGCGGATTTGGACTGAGGGGTCCAAATCCGCTAGCGAATATTGGTTTGTACCCCCCTACGAAAACTTTAAGTGTAAGAAAAATTTTCAGGTGTAAGATATATCATCCGAAATATGAAATGTTATACTGTCACAATTTCGTATCCGCGAACAAACGGCGCTAAAAGTGCGACACTGCTAGAGATTATATTTGGCTTTGGCGGCTGAAGCATTGTCGGAATAAGCACCGCAATTTAGCAGCACTTTGAAAAAAGGAGGCTGAAATTCTTTACAAAAATTATTATTTTGTCAGTTGTATTAAGTTCGTGAACGTAATGCTACCAAGAACAGCTTCATATTTCACCAGCAGACCATTCTGTTCTTCTACATGTATATAGGTGGGGGTCCAATTCCGCGAGAGGGGTCCATATCCGCTAGCCGAGCGCAGGCCTAATTTTGTTCGTCCAGGTCTCGTTTTGCCTCTAATGGGCGTAAATAAGAACGCGGAAATCGCTGTGGTCGAGACCATAGCTCCAATACAAATAAAAGCAACATGCAAAGCAAGTTTCAGTTCTTTTATTCAAGTATTTCGTTAATTATTTGGCGATATTCGGCACTCAAACTTTAAAGAAAAGAAGACTAAGCCTGGGTCGTCTGTGGTGTCACCGGTCTAGCACAGCACCTCCTGCTTGCCGCTTGTTACCGCGCTTTTCAGTCTCTTTAATCTGTGGTGTTTCGACAGATTTCTCCTATTGTAATAGAGTCAAGTTTTCAATTGAATGCGGGGTTTATTTGCGTTTAGAATGAGCTGATGGTGTTTTGACCATTTAAACATCCACCGGCGTTCTTTTTGTCTCGTACCGTTTAGGCCTTTGTATAAGGCTACATATTCTTTTGTTGTCGAACAAAAGAAAATGCCAAAACACGCACGCATTCCAGGTTTTAGCTTATGTGTCGCATTGTGTTTCAGGTTGTGGTTGTATTTGCATGTACGATATTGGCCCTTCCGGATGGCGCGTTGAGAGTAATACTCCTTGTTGTTTAGACGTCTGCGAGCGATTTCTATCGTCCTATACTGGTGTCTCATGCCGTACGAATCTCTGGCTTGGATGAGTGAGCGGTAAATATCGCAAAGCCTCGTTGTACGCAAGAAACGTATGCCGTTCTTCGACGGGGAGTTGAGCACAAGACGAGTCACTTGTGAAGGAATCGTTGCTCTCCGCTCTTTGCGGAATGCCTTCTTGATGTTGAACCAGTTCAATGGAACCCGGACGCAATTACTGATGACATATTGAAACTGCTACGGACAACATGCCGTCGAAGAGCAGCAAATGTTCAAGACAACACCAAGAGACTTTTGGATATGATGGAAGCGTTAAAGACAGCAGTATGAAGTTATGAGAAACGTCGGGCATGTTGCATGGTCTTGATCACAAAAGGATAATCGGGGAAGCGCTTCATTGCTCGTTCGAAGAGATATTGACTTGCGAGCGAACGCTGTGAACACTTTGATACATTTGTTGTGAAGGCCATTCCGCTTTTGAAGAGTAAAGAAGGTTCGTAAGCTCGTGCCGGTTGATTAAAAAGTCGTTTGTATAAGTTGTATAAGTGATTTGAGCTGTTAAAACGTGATTTGAAGGCAGCTAGCGCCGAATCTGAGATATGTTGTAAGACTTGTAGTTGATATATTTGGATTTTTGGCTTTGTATTTATTGGTGTAACTGCGGTGTAGCGAATAAATGATGTTCCTTTATACGTGCGTGCATTTGTTGAGTTGAGTTTCGACGTCTTGAGCTAAGAATTAGTGTAGAAGTAGGTGTATTTTGCGAGACTTGTAATATAATTTTTGGAAGACATGTCTTTGGTAAACAATAGGTTGTGTATGTTAATTTTATTCCAAAATATTAATGAAGCTGTGAGCCAATCAGAAGGCCGGAAATTAATTGGTTGCCATGGCAACGGGGTATTTTAGCTAAAAACGGGCCAAAATTCGTTAATGAGATGCTAATGAGGTAGGTAGCACTAGTGCGCATGCGCAGTGTATATATTATTTTGATTTATTCATTTTTAATTTATTCATTTTTCATTTTTTTCATTTTTTTTTTTTTTTTTTTTTTTTCATTTTTTCATTTTCTCATGCTGGTGTTCCAGCTTTCCATGTTCCAGTGATCCTTATGTTGCAGTGATCACTTGCCTCTCAGGGACCCCTTTGGCGGGAATCCTGAGCAGTACTCTCTTACAGAGTTCTGACAGGTTCTTTCTAGGGTCCCCCCCTTCCGGAAGTCCTGACAATAAACTCTTTGAGAGCGCAATGACAGGTCCCCCCTTCCAGGGTCCCCCTTCCAGAAGTCCTGATCAGTACTCCTTTCGAGAGTTAAGACAGGCCCCAGTAAGGGTGTCCCCCCAAGAGAACTTCGACGAGAATCCCCCACAGTGGAGTTCTTCCCATCGAGATGTCCTCGAGAGGTAAAACCCCGGCACTCCAGCATCAAGCTTTCAACATTGATCATCAAGCTTTCAGCGTAAGAACCGGCGGTTTAAAGTTTCGCGTAAACCTAAAAAATTCTGGCCTTATCGCTAGCGCTCGCTTTTCACGTGTGGGACTATAGATGACGTCATAAAAGAGCACTGCGCATGCGCATGGGTGGGGAAAAAAGAAAAAAGGAACAGCCGAGACACGAACCCGGACTCTCCGCCGTAGGAGTCGAGTGTCTTACCGACTGAGCTGTCACTCCAATGTGCTCAAAAATCTTCAAATTTATATATTTACACAAACAGCGAGTCTAGTGCATAAGCAGGAACAGTTACCGCTCTCGTAGTAGACTCTTATTTTTTGTGCAAATCTTTTTTTTTTTTTTCAGTTACTTTTTTATTATTATAACGTAAAGAAAACAATGGGAATAGCACTCGCACTTCCGCAAGGTAAGAGTGACAGTGAGTCGGCTTCTTGTAATTGAATAAAAAAAGTAATTGAACAAAAAAAAAAAGATTTGCGCAAAAAATTGAGTGAGAAACGAACTATTCGCTATTTTCGTGTTTGAGCAATAAAAATTTCCAGTTTTACGTAATAATAATAAAAAAGTAACTGAAAAAAAAAGATTTGCACAAAAAATAAGAGTCTACTACGAGAGCGGTAACTGTTCCTGCTTATGCACTAGACTCGCTGTTTGTGTAAATATATAAATTTGAAGATTTTTGAGCACATTGGAGTGACAGCTCAGTCGGTAAGACACTCGACTCCTACGGCGGAGAGTCCGGGTTCGTGTCTCGGCTGTTCCTTTTTTCTTTTTTCCCCACCCATGCGCATGCGCAGTGCTCTTTTATGACGTCATCTATAGTCCCACACGTGAAAAGCGAGCGCTAGCGATAAGGCCAGAATTTTTTAGGTTTACGCGAAACTTTAAACCGCCGGTTCTTACGCTGAAAGCTTGATGATCAATGTTGAAAGCTTGATGCTGGAGTGCCGGGGTTTTACCTCTCGAGGACATCTCGATGGGAAGAACTCCACTGTGGGGGATTCTCGTCGAAGTTCTCTTGGGGGGACACCCTTACTGGGGCCTGTCTTAACTCTCGAAAGGAGTACTGATCAGGACTTCTGGAAGGGGGACCCTGGAAGGGGGGACCTGTCATTGCGCTCTCAAAGAGTTTATTGTCAGGACTTCCGGAAGGGGGGGACCCTAGAAAGAACCTGTCAGAACTCTGTAAGAGAGTACTGCTCAGGATTCCCGCCAAAGGGGTCCCTGAGAGGCAAGTGATCACTGCAACATAAGGATCACTGGAACATGGAAAGCTGGAACACCAGCATGAGAAAATGAAAAAATGAAAAAAAAAAAAAAAAAAAAAAAATGAAAAAAATGAAAAATGAATAAATTAAAAATGAATAAATCAAAATAATATATACACTGCGCATGCGCACTAGTGCTACCTACCTCATTAGCATCTCATTAACGAATTTTGGCCCGTTTTTAGCTAAAATACCCCGTTGCCATGGCAACCAATTAATTTCCGGCCTTCTGATTGGCTCACAGCTTCATTAATATTTTGGAATAAAATTAACATACACAACCTATTGTTTACCAAAGACATGTCTTCCAAAAATTATATTACAAGTCTCGCAAAATACACCTACTTCTACACTAATTCTTAGCTCAAGACGTCGAAACTCAACTCAACAAATGCACGCACGTATAAAGGAACATCATTTATTCGCTACACCGCAGTTACACCAATAAATACAAAGCCAAAAATCCAAATATATCAACTACAAGTCTTACAACATATCTCAGATTCGGCGCTAGCTGCCTTCAAATCACGTTTTAACAGCTCAAATCACTTATACAACTTATACAAACGACTTTTTAATCAACCGGCACGAGCTTACGAACCTTCTTTACTCTTCAAAAGCGGAATGGCCTTCACAACAAATGTATCAAAGTGTTCACAGCGTTCGCTCGCAAGTCAATATCTCTTCGAACGAGCAATGAAGCGCTTCCCCGATTATCCTTTTGTGATCAAGACCATGCAACATGCCCGACGTTTCTCATAACTTCATACTGCTGTCTTTAACGCTTCCATCATATCCAAAAGTCTCTTGGTGTTGTCTTGAACATTTGCTGCTCTTCGACGGCATGTTGTCCGTAGCAGTTTCAATATGTCATCAGTAATTGCGTCCGGGTTCCATTGAACTGGTTCAACATCAAGAAGGCATTCCGCAAAGAGCGGAGAGCAACGATTCCTTCACAAGTGACTCGTCTTGTGCTCAACTCCCCGTCGAAGAACGGCATACGTTTCTTGCGTACAACGAGGCTTTGCGATATTTACCGCTCACTCATCCAAGCCAGAGATTCGTACGGCATGAGACACCAGTATAGGACGATAGAAATCGCTCGCAGACGTCTAAACAACAAGGAGTATTACTCTCAACGCGCCATCCGGAAGGGCCAATATCGTACATGCAAATACAACCACAACCTGAAACACAATGCGACACATAAGCTAAAACCTGGAATGCGTGCGTGTTTTGGCATTTTCTTTTGTTCGACAACAAAAGAATATGTAGCCTTATACAAAGGCCTAAACGGTACGAGACAAAAAGAACGCCGGTGGATGTTTAAATGGTCAAAACACCATCAGCTCATTCTAAACGCAAATAAACCCCGCATTCAATTGAAAACTTGACTCTATTACAATAGGAGAAATCTGTCGAAACACCACAGATTAAAGAGACTGAAAAGCGCGGTAACAAGCGGCAAGCAGGAGGTGCTGTGCTAGACCGGTGACACCACAGACGACCCAGGCTTAGTCTTCTTTTCTTTAAAGTTTGAGTGCCGAATATCGCCAAATAATTAACGAAATACTTGAATAAAAGAACTGAAACTTGCTTTGCATGTTGCTTTTATTTGTATTGGAGCTATGGTCTCGACCACAGCGATTTCCGCGTTCTTATTTACGCCCATTAGAGGCAAAACGAGACCTGGACGAACAAAATTAGGCCTGCGCTCGGCTAGCGGATATGGACCCCTCTCGCGGAATTGGACCCCCACCTATATACATGTAGAAGAACAGAATGGTCTGCTGGTGAAATATGAAGCTGTTCTTGGTAGCATTACGTTCACGAACTTAATACAACTGACAAAATAATAATTTTTGTAAAGAATTTCAGCCTCCTTTTTTCAAAGTGCTGCTAAATTGCGGTGTTTATTCCGACAATGCTTCAGCCGCCAAAGCCAAATATAATCTCTAGCAGTGTCGCACTTTTAGCGCCGTTTGTTCGCGGATACGAAATTGTGACAGTATTACATTTCATATCTCGGATGATATATCTTACATTTGAAAATTTTTCTTACATTTGAAGTTTTCGTAGGGGGGTACAAACCAATATTCACTAGCGGATTTGGACTGAGGGGTCCAAATCCGCTGTGACACCGGCAATCGCTTCGATCGCGAGGATCACCTTACCATTTTTTCGAAAATCTACCATTTTTGGTTCAATCTCAAAATCGAAGTACACTACAGAGCAGGCCATGAATAAAAAACTTCAAACTTTGCCTGACAATTCACCATTTTTAATCAGAAGACCATAACAATGTGTAGTTTTCTTGCCATATCTTGTCAACCGTTGAAGAACAATAAAACAAATGTAGTGTATTAAGAAAGTCTCACCATAGTCCAAGGAAGATTTCCGGAAAGTTTTAAGAGTTTTAAATGTTTCGTCAAAAATGGCTCATTTTCAAAAAATGGTAAGGCTGCACACATCTTCGTATTTCATCAATATCTTGGGTATGTAACATACATGGCCTCTACCACAAAATGACTAAATAGGTCATGTCTGAGATGTCTGTTCCCTCTGTTTCAAAACGAGGTCTGGTGTGAAACCCGTCTTTTGAAAATTGCTAACTTCAATCTCATGCAAATCAGACTCACTTTCAAAAGAAAGGTTTCGCACTAGGCCTCGGTTTGAAACAGAGGCAACAGGCATCTTGGAAATGGCCTATTGGTTGGCATAGTAATGCTTAAAGAAACAAAACCTGACCCTATTGAGTCCTTCAGGCAACTAACTGCTAAGAACAGTCCTACCTTAAATATGACCAAGCACTGAAGCAGTCTTCAATCTGTAGCCAATTCAGTGTAAAATGACTTTGATGACGAGGGGATGGTAATAATTCAAAGTTCTCTCCTGCAGAAATATAATTATGAAAAATAAGGGGTTATTACTTGAGTCAACCACATGGGACTTGCAAAAAAAAAAAACAAACAAACAAACAAACAAACTAGAGAAGTATCCTTAGTGACCATGCATATGTCCTTCTAACAAAGTTTATCAATGTACAGTTTGGGTGACACCAGCAGTAAACCTTACATCCATGGCAAAGAAGTCACCATAGGTGCAAAACTTCACTGTCCAAACAACATCAGAGATGGCAAGGCAATACTAGATTTACAATACAAAATACTTTTGTAGGCTTTTGGAAGCAAATTATTGTGAAACTGAACTTGAAAAATGCATCTAGTGGAAAAATACTAGGTCAGTTAATTCACCCTTTCACTCCCAAGAGTGATCAACTTCAATTTGCTTCTTCAATTTCTCACCAAAGATACATTGCAGTTAACAGAGAAGATGGCTTTTGATAGCTTGCTAAGATGACAGCTGATTGAATTGTCAATTCTCTCTACATCTCTCATACTGGTTGAGAGAATAATCAGTTTGAACTTGGGAGTGAAAGGCTTTAAAAAGGGGTTCTGGGTCTTCATCTGGTTTATAAAAGGTTATTCTTCAGGAAGATTGTTGTCTCGCGACTGCAACCAACTCCCTCAGCAGAAGTCAATTTCAGAGTCAAATGAAAGGTTTTGTCAGATGGCAGTGTTCATGTCTCTGGTCAATGAAGTGATTGGTCCATTTTGTCACCTTATGGTTGGTTGAGTTGGTTTGGTTGTGTTTCGTTATTTCACATTATTTCGTTATTTTATGAAGGTGGTTTCTGCTCAGGGAGTTGAAAAATCAGTCACCAACAACAGTCCTCCTAAAGAGAGCACTCAAGACTGGTCAATCACAACCAACCTTCATTAAAAATTATATAGTATGTAAAAGTTTTAATATACTTGTTTTTAGCAATCACGCCATGGTGTATGGAGTTCTAATGGAGAAAGCGATTTACTAAAAGAAGGATATTTCTGTTAGAAACTATAAGAACTTAAATGTAGAGAACCTACGAAATGAGCTGAAAATGGCACCAATTGGCATGTTGGAGAAAATCTGTGATTCTGTGGACAACCAATATTTCTGTTGGAACTCTCTATAACAACATTCTAAACGCATGTGCCGATAAAGCGGATGAGAGTCAGAGCCAGAGATGTACCATATGTGACAATGGCCTGGAAGAATGTGATCAAAAACAAGTGCAGAAGTTCAAAACAGATATGAACAAAATCCCACTGAAGAAAACGTATGCACGAGAAGTATAGGTGAAAAAAACAAAGTGAACAGACTTCAGTGAAAAACACTGAACACCAATTTAATTTTCGAAGCTTCAGTAGGGATGTGGTAGCGCAACATCAATATTCTTTCATAATGACTTATCCTATTATGTCAGTAAATGTAATCTAACAATGTATGCTGATGATCGGCAAATCAAAATTGAAGAGGTTGAAAACACTATCAATGAAGAGGGAGAAGTAGTATCAAAATGGTACAAAAGCAATCTCCTCCAAGACAACTCTCTAAGTGTCAAACTTACAATAAGTTTTGGTCCAAAAAACAAGTCCAAGGAACTGAACATCACAATAATGGATTCAAACATCAACCAATAAAGCTATTATATTTATTATATAGACACGAGTGTTTTACTGGAAAATATACCGTGCATAAAATCCATACGAAACTACATCCGGGACCCGAGTGGCGTATTTTCCATATCCTCACTAGTGAGGATATCGTTGGCATCATTTCCCGCTTTTGCACGGTTGTTTGTGCAATTTCTCGTAAAACACTCGTGTCTAATATAATAAAAAGAAAATTACACGGTGGCTTGAAGATATGGATTTTATTTTCGAGTGGAAAAAACAATATTTTACTCACTCGCGAAGCGCTCGTTCGTAAAATATTGTTTTTACCACTCGAAAATAAAATTCATATCTTTGCGCCGCCGTGTAATATCCTCTATTTATTTTTTATTGCACTATTATTATTATTATTATTATTATTATTATTACTATTATTATTATTATTATTATTATTACTATTATTATTTATGCAAAACTTTCAGTCGCGATGGAGCTCTGCCGTCCGTATAAATAGCCAACACAAACCAGGATAACTTAATTTACAGTTACTAAATATCTTGTTAACAAAGAAGTTCGGGAGCAATCGAAGTACGCTATATTTACATGAGATATTGTTTGACCTTTACACAGTTGAATGCGGTGAATATTAACGAGTCCGTGAAAAAAAAGTACGCTTTCAAACAACTCACCTTCAGTTCTGGAAGAAGAATTTGATATTTTCCTTTATGAAGATCATGAATTTCCAGTGTTAAGCCCATGACCATCACTGCGGGCGAGCCATGCATCTGAATCTCATGTTCTCTCATATTAACTTCTTCGCTTCAGCCATTGCCTGTGTGACACATCCACAGGAAATGTACTAAAAGTTACTTCAACTATCTGGTCATAATCTTCGCCAAACACACAGAAAATCGGCGAAGTCTTAGACCTCTCCGGTTTACGTCAAACATGGCCGCCATTACACTGTTGTAATGTTGAGAGAGCCTGGGAAACAGCTGTTGTTATGTTGAGAGAGCCTGGAAAACAGCAAAGCTTGTAAACAACTCAGGGCGGGGGATAGGGGTTGGGTCGGGGGGGGGGGGGGGGGGAGGGGGTGTGAGGAGGCATTTGTTTCAACATGAAACTCTCAAGACAAAAGTCAAATCGCCCAGCCACTAGTACGCCACGTGTCCGCGCACTCGGGTGCAAGAATGTCGCTCCCTCCCCTTGACCAAGCTTATTAAACAAATTGCGATATATTTTGAAGAAATCTTATGTGTACAGAAATTAAATCCTACCTGGAAAAACTCGATTCACTACCGACACACCATTTAAAGTGTATAAAAAGCCGGATCTATAATTGAATGATAAAAACAAACTAGCATGTAGAACTCTTGCTTAATGTGAATTAAATCCACATGTATTTGCCGCCTATAGGTTGTAAGCGATCAAACTGAACTGCGAAATCAGAGTTAGCACAAGTGCGCATGTACCAATTGTGAAAGTTGTCATAAGTGTAAGCTTTCTAAAACATTCAAAGATTAAATCCAAAATCCTGCAAAATGAGCACATTGTTGATTTGAAACTAATATAGCTGAGGGTTCTATTTGGCCGGATGTACAAATAAATGAAGCAAAGAACCAAGATAAAAAAAAGATGGCTCCCATAATCGTAACACATCCTGTTGACTGACCCATATATACGTTGCGGGTCACACCTATATAACCAGCTGTACTGTCCTTACGGCACACCGTAATCATCCTTATCAGACATAGGGGTAATTCACTAATGGCTTAGGGGCCGAATTATCTCTCCCTCATGCGAAGCCTGCAGGTTGGTGGTGAGACAGGCACAGCGAGCGGAAAAACAAAGCGCAAGGGCGCAGCGCAAGGCGCATTTTGCTTTTCTTTTCTACTTTTTTTCTTTATTTTTTTCTTGATAAGTACCGAATGAAGCATATCTGGAATGAAAAGAGTAACTGATAATTCACTTCTGGCTTAGGGGCCGAAATATCTTCCTTCTTTGGGCCTGAATGGACGGGTAACTGGCTTGTGGCGGACCCTCACAGCGATAGGAAATAACAAATGATTTATCGTCATTGTTGTGTATGTTTGGATTTCTTTGCCAGGAACTCACATCTGAAACGTTTGGGAATGAATAAGAAAATGCGGGCTTTTGGGAGCTGGACTAGTAGGCATCTTGATATTAGCTTTAAACAATGTAATTAGTCCATCGAGTTTTTTTTTTTTGGGGGGGGGGGGAGAGGGGTTTCTTTAACTTTTTTTTGGTTTTCTTTTTCTTTTTTGTACCGAATGAAGCATACCTGGAATGGAAAGAGTGCCTGAACAACTCGTAATCATCCTCCAGGCATCAGGGCAGATTCGTTTATGGCCCTTAGGCGCCAAATTATCTTTCCTTCTCCGAGCCTGAGTGGACGGGGAACTGGCCTGTGGAGGACCCACACTGCGATAGAAAATAACAAATGATTTACCGTCATTGACGTGCGCAGCCCCCAAAGCAGAGTTTCCCAGAGTTCCCGGACAGTTGTGAGAGGCCGGGGGATCCTTTGTTATCTAGAATACGAATATATATATCTTTTTATTTTCCATCTAATATATTTCCGTCCAAAGGTTTAAATCCAGTTGAAAACACTAAACTTTTCAACTGCTGGATGTGCTGTATACCTGCAAACATAGTGTCGGTACTTATCAAGCTATAATTTTGTCCAAATGTGTAAATTTTCGTGACAAAGCAATCTTGCCGGAGAAGCTGTGACGTAATTAAAACAAGAAAAAAATCAAAAGTTAAACGAAAATCTATAAAAGAAGTTCTATACTTAAAACATTTGTAGTACAAAAGAACTTGCCTCTTACTCTTCATCAGACATCGATACAGTGCATAACAAATAAGCGCAATCGACTTATAATTAACCCTTTCACTCAAAACACAGATTCTCCCAACATTCTGGAAGGAAAATGTACGAGTGATGTAGCGCAAATTGATATTTCGATTAGTTATCATCTAAGCAAGGTATCAAAAGCCAAATTCTCAATTCTGTGTGACATATTTACATTGAGAAACTGAAGTAGAAAATTGAAGTTGATCACTCTTGGGAGTAAAAGGTTAATATGTGAAATGACTATATACACAGTTTCCTGTCTTTTAAGTTGATATCAGTTTCCCAACGTCACAGCTGAATACATATTCTTGGGCAGGGCTAAGGTGATGGTCACGTGTCACGGGGTCACGTGTCTCTTTATGTGTTCACGTTGGTGGTTCGCATTTAATGTTTTTCACGTTTTCTTGCGCGTAAGCGCACCACTCGGAGCGTTCTTTGCTGTGGTAGTAGACTGTGGAACAGCTCTTATCCACAGCTAGCACATTAACTTTGGGAACAGTTGGAGCAGGGTCGAGCCAGGAAGCCACTTTGCGCATTCCCCCAGTCACGCAACGGTTATAATTCAGATAATAGCGAACATCTGCAGAAAAGAATTAATAAAAGAGCCTCATCAGTAGAGCCGTTTTTTTGAAAGTAATCGTGTAATCGCTTTTACTGTTTTTGCGTTTGCTTTGCTGCTTTCCGATTGGTCTAAATAACTTCAACAGCATTCTTGGCCAATCAAGATCTTACCCAAGCATGGCGTTCCCTCGTGCTGCTGGTTGGTTTTTCATACAAACGTGGATTACTTTGGCTTCTGATTGGTTGAAAGTACTTTGTTACAGCCTCTGTGATTGGCAGTGTACTAACTTTGGTTTTGGTTGTCGACAAAGGGTTCACACATAAGATTTTCAGGTCCCGGATGTAGTTTCGTATGGATTTTACGCACGGTATATTTTCCAGTAAAACACTCGTGTCTATATAAGATTTTCGAATATGTATTCACACTCACGTGTTCCATTTTTCTTGGGGAAATCAAGCTTCAGCTTTTTTTGTATAGCGGACCACTTGAACTCGATTCCCTTGATAGTTTCTGGATAATCCTGAACACAGGATAAAAGAAGACCTCAAAGATGAGTCACAAGGAGAGGGGAGGGGGAGGGGAGGGAGGGGGAAGCTGAGCACCAAGCAACAAAACCCTCTAAAATAATATAAGCAGTTGAGAAGGAACAACACACTAAACAACAACAACAACAA
This sequence comes from Plumapathes pennacea, assembly GCA_964036295.1. Classification (NCBI taxonomy): domain Eukaryota; kingdom Metazoa; phylum Cnidaria; class Anthozoa; order Antipatharia; family Myriopathidae; genus Plumapathes; species Plumapathes pennacea. The sequence continues at coordinate 1,095,368 of OZ038473.1, forward strand.
CAACAACAACAACTACAAAATAGAAACAAGAAAGCAGCAGAGAAGGAACAACACACTAAACAGCACACTAAACAACAACAACAACAACAACAACAACAGCCACAACAACAACAACGACAAATTAGAAACAAGAAAAAAATCGACTTGAAATTCATCTTACGTCTGATTCAGGAGGGGTGTATTCAAAAGTGACCTGGCGATCCTTGCCAATGCTGCCTTTGCCGCATACATATTTCAGATATGGCGAATTCGGCGCCAGGAAAAGGCAACAAGTGACTGTTGTTAAGATGAGAAATGCACTCACTATTAATGCCTTCTTCTTGCAGCCTAAAAACCAAAGAAAAATGCACACGTAAAACGAGGACTCTTTGCAGTGCTGCCCTTTGCAACTGAACCGAGGATGTCCAATCACACAGCACGTTACACTAACAGAACACAAGATGTCCAATCACACAGCACGTTATACTAACACAACACAAGATGTCCAATCACACAGCACGTTATACTAACAGAACACAAGATGTTCAATCACACAGCACGTTATACTAAAAGAACGCAAGATGTTCAATCACACAGAACGTTATACTAACAGAACACAAGATGTCCAATCACACAGCACGTTATACTAACAGAACACAAGATGTCCAATCACACAGCACGTTATACTAAACAGAACACAAGATTTCCAATCACACAGCACGTTACACTAACAGAACACAAGATGTCCAATCACACAGTACGTTCCACTAACAGAACACAAGATGTCCACTCACGCAGGATACACTAACAGAATACAAGAATGCTATATATGATATTTGAAGATTCAAGCTAATATAAAACAATTACCTTTCCAACTCTTCTGTATACGGCCGACATTTACCCCCACGGCCCCCAGGGAGCCTTCAATATCCACCAAATCCTCCTCTAGCGCCTGCACACGCGCTTTCAGGTGATCCATATTTCGTCGCTGGTTCTTCGCGCAAATCCCCATCACTATGGAAACCAGGCAACTGATGCGCTTCACGCCCTCGTCACGTGAACTCTCCATCGCGTAACCAAGCAACGTCGAGTTTTGAGATGCGTTGGTTTCTGAGGAAAACACGAAGGTATCAGAAAAAGAGCGCGGTTTTCTATGTTGAGTTCTAATGCACGCGGAATTCGTCAGTGTTCACCAATCAGATCACACGTACTATCCACCTTTGTTATACTCTCTGTTTCTGCTTACCTCTGCTGCTCAGCTGGCTTTGAGAAATGGCTGTTCCTGGATACTCGTCACATTTGGACGTGTAAATCAGATCTCCGTATTGCACTCTTCCCACAACTTTAACACGAATCTCTCCAATAATACAAACAAGGTCGACATCTGAAAAAAAACAAAACAAAGCAAAACAAAACAAAACAAAAACAAAAATAAGAGAAACAACACTAAGTTGTTTACAATACTGGTTTTCCTAAACGATCCAAGAGAAGATCTGAGCGGTTTCCAAATGCGCAGGTGCCAAAGGAGCGAGCTTAATGGCGGGGGGTTCAAGGGAGCATGGTCCCGCGTAAAACGTGTTGAGCCGGTTTGGCCCCAAAACGCCATTTCCGGAAGCTGAGAAGCAAATTTCAAACCGGTTTTTAAACCTGAGTTAAACGTTCTGGAACCGCCCCTAAAACTGTAACCAATTCACAAATTTAAAGGCTATAGATACTGTGCTTACCGTTGCATTTTATTCAGTGGTTTTGGACCAAAACGTAGAGCCCAAGGACAGTTCATCACAGTAGTGGTTAGGGGACGGGTTAAATTTCGGTAATTGCGGTCTAAATAACAATTTACAAAATCTAAACAAAGACTAGAATTAAACCACAAGATACAAGTGAAACTAAGTTAGATATTAAAAACTTGAAACCCTCTAACAATAGTAAGATTTAATAGTAGTAGTAGTAGTAGTAGTGATAGTAATAATATAACAAGACAACTTCTGCTTACTGTTGTCATTTGCTCGAGCTTTTCCTTTCACGTACGCTGACCGGCTAATGACACCGGCCATGCGGGCGCGGGTGCTGTTCTCATTGGTCAGAAAGTCAATATATGTGTCTCCCACGTCACTCTCAAAGAACCCGACAACGTCACCTTCTTCAAACTTGTTCAACAGGTTTGGGCAGACCTTTAGGTAGTACGCAATGTCGTGGCCTGTGGTCGTTATTTCCTCCACCTCGAGGCTTCTTATTTTGGCGACCTCGGCTTTTAGGTGACGACAAAATACTGGGAGCAAAAACAAATACATGAGCGACATTTCAAAAATGGAATGTCGCCCAAAATGCTGCGAACACTAGATTAAAGTGGCAGTTACTCAACCTGCATGACTGTAGCAAAAGATTTACTTCTTCCCCACGTGACTCTATCTATTTCCCAGGCAGCATTGCCCGCGCAACCCTACTTACCCGTGTTGCATTGCTCCGAGGCCTCCAGCGGGGAAGGCACTGAACCTGGGGAACCTGGAGAGAGAGACTGGGTCTGGGAGGGGCTTGCCTCGGAGTCCTTCCGGTCTGGAACAGGAGCTGTACAGAAATCACAGCATCATAGACTGTTATAGAATCACACACAACTATGGTACCAGTAAGTTATTTTATTTCCGACAAAAGTGGGCAAAAATTGGGTTCGCGCGCCATTTTGTTTTACCGGAAGCCGCCGGGAGGTGAATAGTACTTGATATTCCGAGATTGAGGAGCCAATCAGAGCGCGTGAAAAGCACTATTCACTTGTGTGGTATATACTAATTCAAGTTAGCGGGAGTTCAAGTTAGCCGATAGTAATGACTGAAACGGAAATCCAAGGGAAATGGGTTTGAGTTCGAGATAACGGGAAGTTCGAGTTAACCGAGTTCGAGTTAGTGGGATTCTTTTGTACAGTGTAACTCCATTAATAGGGCCACCATCGGGGGACATAAAAATCTGACCGTATTAACGGAGTTTTCAGATAAGAAAATGACTAGGCGTTTGATCCGTGGGACAAAAAGAAAATGGCAAAAGGCCGTTATAACGAGGTGGCCGTAATAACGGGGTGGCCGTAAGGCGGTGTTCCACTGTATTGAAACGAGAACAGTTGTTTTTAACCTTTTTACTCCCAAGCTCATACTAGAGACCCACCATGCATAAGGCAAATGTACGAGTGATGTGGTGAAACTTGACAGCTCAATCAGCTGTCACCTGACCAAGGTATCAAAAGCCAAATTCTCCTTACTGTATGATATATCTCAAGTGAGAAATTAAAGGAGAAAACCCAGTGATCTTTGGGGTGGACTGAATTTGTCTTTTGAAGTTTGAATGGTCGCCCGATGAATTTACCAATAAGAAATTTGCATGACGACGTCATTTGACTACAACTACCAGAATGCACTTCGCTGCAGATACTGAATACAATAGCTTGCCTCAAAGCATTCTGGTACTTGTAGTCAAATGACCTCACCATGCAAATGTCCCGTTGATGGATGATGTGTGTGAATAGGTAAATATTTCAAGCGATTATTGATACAACTGGTCAGCGTCCTTACGTTTAGGAGTCCTGCCACTCTTAAGTATGAACTCATACGGCACCAGTGTCACGTGACTTCCGTCCTCGAACTGCAAACAGGTCAGCAGCTGGAAGCGATTGTTCACCGGACCCCGAGCTTTCTCCAGATGATAAATCTCCTTTCCATCCAGGGTCTTGTACACGGAATCGAGGTCGACAGAACAGCGGTAATTAAAACCTGAGGGAGCAAAGGCGTCATTCTGAAGATACGCAGTTTAATGATGATCAGACTGTACAAATCTTGGACACCCTGCCAGAGATTTTAAATCGATAGAGAGTCCGATCTGTCTTCACTACGCCAATCGTGTGAGCATTTTCCAAATCGAAATTACACGAAACTTGGATATGAATGGGCACTCACCTCCGTTTACGATTTCTTCGATAATGTCCATGACATCGAGGCTACCTGCTGGCTCGACAAAGGTCAATATCGTTTGTTTAAACAAGTGTAATTTAACATACAATGTAATACCAGCTCTTAAGAGAACTAGGTTGACTGCGTCGGCGTGGCGGAAGACAAACTGGTATATCAACTAGGTGTTGATGAGAGTAATGGAACGCCGTCAAAGAGACAATAGCTGACGTTTCGAGCGCTAGCCCTTCGTCAGAGAGAAAGACGAAGGGTTAGCGCTCGAAACGTCAGCTATTGTCTCTTTGATGGCGTTCCATTACCCTCATCAACACTTAGTTGATACACCAGTTTGTAATTTAACATAGTATGCAGAGTCAAAGGCTACACTAAACTAACACGTGTATTACAAAGTACGGACACGACCCACAAACACTGAATACCAAACGTCAACATTACGAAAGGGGCAGTATCCCAATAGTCATAACTACGATCATGGATATAAGTGTTGGGACAATACCAATTTTGCCAACTCACACTAGCATTGATTCATGGAGGAGGGGCATCATGGCTACCTCTAGCGTTAATGGTGTTATTTCTCAGTACAAAATATAAGCATGAATCGTCTATTCATGTTCAGTCAGCATCGTCCCAACTAATTTTGACCATAATTGTAGCTCCAGTCGAACTGGCTGAACCGGTTTATGACAGGTAGAGCCAGTTAAAACAGTTTATGACAGGTAGAGCCAGTTAAACTGGTTTCGACTTACCGGGTACTTGTTTAAAGTCCGTGGTGGCTAACCGGACGGGACCCACATCATACAGCTTGGGATTCTTGGCCGCCAACTTTCGAGCAATTTCTGGCTCTCTCTGCACATAAACTTGGACATCAGTGAGCTGGAGGACTGTGAATATTGCTATGTCTACCTGTGTGAAACACAATAGTGACTCAAATGATCACAACACGTTGTATTCCAAAGACATTCACAGAGAACAAACGGACGCCACACAACCAAAGCCACTAACACCCAAAACGATTATCATAGTCCAAAGACAACCACAACCACAGAAATCCAACGAACCCTGCACAACCAAATCCAACACCCAAAACGATTATCACAAAACATTATAGTCTAAAGACAAACACAAAAAAAAAACAAGGGATGTCACGCCACCAAGCCAACACCCAAAACGATGTTTCCAGACAACAAGTTTTCAAATTAAGGTTTTGTTTCTTCCGTTGTTTCTGCGCAACGCCCGGTCCACTGATTTCAACCAAGAGACGTGATTTCGATTATCAAGCGATTTTAACAAGCGAAGAAACAAAAAATAATAAAGCTCGTTCACACATGATCATTCATACCTGATCGTCGTTAATTCTCTGTTCGGAGACTTTTCCACCGGTTCCATGTTTTCGCTGTTTCTTGTCGTAAAATCTCTTTGGGTTCACTATTTTGACTTCGGCTTTCTCGCATCTGTCTAACGACTTGATAGGTCCTGAGGTGCCGGAGCCGCTTACCTGCACAGGTTGGACACTAAATGGACTTTGAGTTGGATCCTGGGGAAAATTATATGGAAACAAGAAATCCCCAACTGGCGGAGTAGCGGGAAGGAAAAGAGGATTGGTCTCTGAGAAAAACAAAAGCAAAAAGAAACGATAATTCTACGACGGACATTTAAGACGGACACCTGGCAGGAGCGGTCTCTGTCGTTTCTTCAGTCATTTTCTCTAAATGAACTATTTTTAAGACGGACACCTCAGTAAAACGGACAATTAGAGCTGGTCCCGATTTAGAGGGAGTTACTGTATTACTATTACTATTACTATTTTATTATTATTAGTAGTAGTATTAGTATATACCACACAAGTGAATAGTGCTTTTCGCGCGCTCTGATTGGCTCCTCAATCTCGGAATATCAAGTACTGTTCACCTCCCGGCGGCATCCGGTAAAACAAAATGGCGCGCGAACCCAATTTTTGCTCATTTTTGTCGGAAATAAAATAGCTATTTGGGAGTTGGCTATTAAACTTGTGTGGTATATACTAAAACAATTAATTATTATTATTATTATTATTATTATTATTATTATTATTATTATTATTATTATTATTACTATTAATAATGTCAGTTTACTCACCATCAGTAGGAAGCCAGGATTCTGCAGAAGACAGAAGAGGAAGCCCGCCTGTCGCCATCAACGCCTGTTGGATCAAAGAACAAGAAAACTTACAAACTTAACTCGTTTATCAAACGCTCTCTCGTGCATGTTTGCTTCGCTGTTGACAATATCGACCAATCAAGAACACCGAGGCGAGGTCATGTACACGTCACATTCTGAGCCCAAGTTAATGTTCGCATCCGTTCAGCGGACACCGTGCCTTGAAACGCAGCATGCGTATAGGTCTTCTGGGTTATAGATTGCCAAGTGGTTAAATGGACCATCCGGCGATACATGAAGAACTTAATTGTGCTACAGCTTCAACCAGAGCTTTTCTGATATGCGGTTTTAGTATATACCACACAAGTGAATAGTGCTTTTCGCGCGCTCTGATTGGCTCCTCAATCTCGGAATATCAAGTACTATTCACCTCCCGGCGGCCTCCGGTAAAACAAAATGGCGCGCGAGCCCAATTTTTGCTCATTTTTGTCGGAAATAAAATAGCTATTTGGGAGTTGGCTATTAAACTTGTGTGGTATATACTAAAACAATTATTCGCCTCAGTGTCGGTGAATAGCGGTGGATATTTACCTCGCCGAAACGGCTCGGTAAGTATCCACCGCTATTCACCTCCACTTCGGTGAATACTTCTTAAATATCCTGAGCTATTACGTACTTTTGTATCAGCAGCGATATATGCCTGGCGACAGCTGTGCTAGCTACTGCTCCAAAGGGCTTTCGACCTCTGTATTCTCAAGTGCCGTCCAAACTTAAACTTGAGCCGCGCCACCTGAAGAGACAACATTGGCGCTGAAAATTAATATGGTCAAAGCGTTCAAAGTGACACGTCAGCAGTCGAATGGACTAATAATAAATGCAATAAAAAATAATAATAATAATAGCGTCGCCGATTAAACGCGTGTCAAAGCATGTCGTCCAATCATTGCGTGTGTAGTAAGTATATCGGCGAAACTCGGGGTAAAAGTCGGCGTAAGGTTCCTAACGTGTTGTCGAGACAGTTGTTGCATTCGAATCTTAAAGAGCTGTCAGATATTTATCTGACGGTAGCAAAAAAAAAAAAAAAAAAAAAAAAAAATAGCCTTCATCACTAGGAAAAGAGTTCTATTGCGGATAAAACAGCGGCATCTTTTTACTGCATCTCCTCTTGAATGAAACCAAACCATTTCGACTTGCTAAAAGTTGGATAATTATAGAAAGAGAAACTGACAAAGTTTCGAACTGTACTGCTCACTGACGCGTATACGGAGTTGGAGGAAATGTGTCGGATTTTTCTCAAAAATGAACAAACGGCAAAGAATGGAAACCTCAATAGCATGCACCAAAGGCCTTTCAGTGAAATCATGACATCGACTGTTTTTGCCAGATAGTTTGCCGATATATTATTGTCCCAACGAAAGAGAAATTTGTTAGTCTCTCTTGCTTGATTAGTTTTATCACTATGCGGAAATGAATCACTTCTTCACCCGAACTGCGTTTAAATTTCGGCACCTTTTTTCTTAGTTTTGAAAGACTGAAGTTAAACATTACAAACTTGAGAAAAGTGTTGGAACAAGCAATTCTATCGCCTTCTACACCTGAATACAGCCCCGGAAGTCACAACCTGAAGGGCTAATCGAGCACTGATCATAAACTGCTAAAGACACTGGCGTCACACGTGAGAGGGCCACACGGCTAGGAATCCTTATGCAATTTTATGCCGACTGAGCAGTTAATATTCACTACTCGATTCGTCTGAAGTATTGTAAATCGTTAGTTGTCTATGCTGTTAGCCCGAATACTTTGTGTGAAGTGGTCAAGAGCCACTATAGTTGGTTTTTTTAACGCAACCGAATCAAATCAACTGCACCCACGAGAGCGTGGCGGCAGCCTGCTCTAGGTGTGAGCCGGTAAATCCCTGCCAGGGCCCGTCTGGTCCAGTATAGACAGGTTTTGCAACGTTTCAGTTCGTGCCATCGACTTGTAGATTCTTGCAGAACTCTTTCAGATATACAAAAAGCGCTAATTTTAGCAATTTAAGCACTACAGAGTGAAGCTAAGCAAAACTCTTAATAAAGCCGTCGTTCATCTTAATACTTACACAAGAACTCCACTGTCCAGCCAAACGATACGGCTCCAGCTCCAAATCTTCGCCACAAATGGTCGCTGTCAGATATGAAAACAACCGGTTTCGATTTCTAATCTTGTCCAGCGCTGGGGCAATCCCTGTGACGTAATTTTTTTTTTCGGGATAAACTTCCCGGTTCTATCGAGCACCACTGCAAGACAAGAATTCACAAACTGATTATAAACTATCATACACCCGAGCGAAAAAAACTGTTTTATTTAAATCAAGTGATGCTAGGCTGCTGAAGTTTTCATTTTTTTTTTTTTTTTTTTTTTTTTTTTTTTGACGTTTACGCCACAGGCGCCTCAGCGCACAAAAGCACTTTACTTTCGATCTCTCTCACGTTCTGAGCATACATGGCTGCTTGACCGAGCAGCGCTGTTTGAAAATGAACTAAACCAGTTGAGTTATTGCGTCTAAACAGCTAGCAGAGACCAGAGAAGTAGGGCGCCTGATATGACTTCGGCCAGCCAAGGCTTTCAGTTCAATTCGAAAAGACTTCCGGCTGACAAGTCGTCACGGAAGTCGGCGCACAGAAGTCGACGAAAGTTCAATTGGACGAATTCCCCTTATTCAGAAGCTAAAAATATCTTATCCTCTTTCACAAAAGTCAAAGTTGGTCTATCTGCAGCCGAGCAATCACTGATTTCCACCAAGTAAGTTCTGTGAATGTAGTTCCCCACCCCTCCCCCACGAATTACTGAACTACGCAATGACGCCCCAGGGACCCATCCCCTAAAGTACCGTGCATTTAAATTTGATGACAGGTGCTAGGTATTGCTAAAAATGATCGGAATACACATTATCTTTTCTCCCAACATCTCTTGAACATGAGTTTAACTCTGTACCAAGTTTTATTCCCTTTTAGTGCACAGCTACAAGACAAGATAAAAATAAACTAAACCATACGAATGTACTGTAACAGCTGATTTTGACACTAAACACACAATATTTCGTAAAATCAAACAATGAAAACAAACAAACAGCAAAAAACTAAAACCAAATGTACAAAAAAGTAGACAAATACACAGCACGATGCACTTGTGACTTCTAAAACCCTTTCACTCCTGAACTCAAAATACAAATTCTCCTAATCAATCAAGAAGAAAATGTATGAGTGATATAGTGAGAATTGATAGGCCAATCAGCTTTCATCTGATTGAACTATCAAGCAGTAAATTCTCCACAATGTATCACATATCTCTGGTGAGAAACTGAAGGAGAAAATTGAAGTTGATCACTCTCAGGAGTGAAAGGGTTAAATATTCCCCAGTTCTTTCTCAGCACCAACTTCACCTTGTATCACAAGGTTTTAACTACGCAAATGTCATGTACAAGTTTGTATCTCTGTCCTTCAGATTAGCAAACATTAGTTCATAGCTTGCAGGTGTCACTTTGTCATCTCTTCTCTGTCTCGTCCTCCGTGGAGCTCTTATCGGAATGCTGCTTGTTCAAACCACGGCGGTTCCGAGCGATCTCCACTGCATAAAACTGGATTCTTGTAGCTGTGAAGAGATAATACTTTTCATTCATGCACATTCTGGTGTGACACCTGTAACAACATCATGAAGATAAACACAAGCACCATGAACAACGAATTCCAACAAACTCACTCTGATCACTACTTCCTATATAGTCAGACACCTCTCTAAGACAGACACCTGGTAGGCAGTCCCAGGGGTGTCTGTCCTAGAGGAAGTTGACATTCAAAAAAAAAAAGAAAAAACCTCTGGAAAGTGTTAATAGAGGTTCTGTGGAGAGTTGGGTACAGAAATTATTATCGGCACAAAGCTTAAGCAGGGTTTTCTAGGAACATATTGTTTACGTTCCATCTGCACAAATCGTAAACTGCAGATACCGTAAGTACAAGGCAAACTTCACTTGAACTATGTAATCTTACTCACTCAAAATTGTGTTCTCATCATTATATCCCTTGCTGCAATCAGTCCTGTAAAGAAAAATAAAAGACCTTTTAAAAGTGAAAAATCACGTTACTCCAAAAAGATGACAGTACAACCTTGAACTGTGCTGATAGTACAAAAGTAAGAATTGCAGATTTGGTCCTTATCAATCAGTTTAATTTGTTTCTCTGTAACTGAACTCTACCTCACTAAATACTAGTCCCGAGGTTGTCTGCCTTAGAGAGAGTTCACTGTAACAGTCAACATACATAGCTTCAGAAGATGCTTAACTTTTGTAGATCACCCTTAGTACACAAAGGTCTCTACTCTGCATTGATCATAAATCATGTCTCACCTCAAAAGGGTTGCAAAATTGTAGTCATCAATTTTCCCCTTATACATATTGCAGAAAGGCCTCCACCGCTAAAACACCAAACACAAGAATTATTCCTAAATACTCACGAAGAGTAGAAGAATCAAGAGAAAGAAACATTTGGGCAAATTGATTTATTAGAGAGGACTAAATACCCCGGGGTGGGTACAGGTGGGAAGCAAATTCAAGGGACAGATACTAAATGAGTAAAACTAACCAATTGAGTAATCTCGATGTGAACTGGACTAATAATTAACAGAGTGGCTAGCTGGAAAGGAATAATTAACTATTATGACCTCCATCATATTCACTAATGTAAAATGAACTTGGAACAGTTAAAAGAATATTGCAAAACTGATGGGACAATCATGCTGAAACCTCAAAAAGACAATAGTTTGAATGTGCTCTTTCTTGTGACTATACCATTGTTTTTTATTAAATTTGCCAAGGCTATAGCAACCAAACATTGATGCAAGGTAAAGTACCGATACTATACATACCACTTTAGCTTCCTCTGAATTGAAATGACTGGGGTTTATCACATCGAGCTACAAGAAACACAATTAATGCTTTAGCTCTATTGGTTTGAATGGAATCATTTTATTAAAAGACATGTATAACAGTGGGTAGAAAACCCTGCTATCTCGAATTCTCAAGGGAAGCAAGAAACAGTTTGAGATAGCAGGAGATTGAGATAATGGGGTTCTACCAAGGGAAATTTTAACCAAGTTCATTTCCCAAGGGAATCAGATTCTGTTCGAGATAATAGGAAGTTCTGACATAACTGAGTAGGATAGCAGTTCTGTATTGGCAAAAGTAGGATTCGGTACTTGCCTTCAGGTCTTTGAAAAATCGCTTGAACTGTCTGTAAATATCATCATCAAAGCTGCAAGAAGAATGCTTGTGCTCATCCTTTTGTGTCTCCAAGTTACAAATATAAGTATAACATGGAATAAGAAGTGTCATAGTATAGGACTTCACAGGCTGTGAGACTCACGGATTGAGCTATCATCTCAGTCTCACAGTTTGAACTCCAAATCTCACCGTTAACAAGTCTTAAAACTCGTAAACAACCCAGGCCTGTGAATTTTTTTATTGCACTACTTACTTGGTCAGTCGCAGTCTTGAAGAATCCACTGTTGTAATAAGCTGGCACATAAATATAGACACAAGATAGATCAGACCAAAGCAAAACATGGCTCTAACAGACTCCTTAAACATGTTCTGGTTCTTAATTCTCATAAACATTTCCAGACACACAAAGTTAGCACACCACACTACACCCCTCTCCCTCCCCCCCCCCCCCCCCCCCCCCCCCCCCATACCAAACAAGTGAATAGTGCTTTTCACGCTCTGATTGGCTCCTCAATCTCGGAATATCAAGTACTATTCACCTCCAGGCGGCTTCCGGTAAAACAAAATGGCGCGGGAACCCAATTTTTGCCCACTTTCGTCGGAAATAAAATAGCTATTTGGGAGTTGGCTATTAAACTTGTGTGGTATATACTAAAACAATTATTCGCCTCAGTGTCGGTGAATAGCGGTGGATATTTACCTCGCCAAAACGGCTCGGTAAATATCTACCACTATTCACCTCAACTTCGGCGAATAATTGTTAACTATAAGGGAACTTTTCAAAACCTGATAGGGCCTCCCTCCCTTTGCTAATGGTACACACTAGAGTGTGTGCCCCCTTATAAACTGTTACAACAACACCCCCCTGATCCAAGCAAAAATTGCCTCTAAGATTTAATTAACATTGAATTACACCGTGAACCACAATTTTGATGTACTGCTGCCCATCCAAATAATTTATTATGTTATTTTGACCAGTGGCAGTCAAAAAGACAAAAGCTTTCATTGTTATTGAAGTGTTTTATCTAAAGTAAGCTTAGTTTAGCTACTGAGACCTTGTTGCTATATTTTGTTAATTCTGCTACATTGCACAAAATAATGATGCTTACCTTGAAATAAGTCTCGGCATGCAGGTGGGCTTTAATTGCCCATGCCCTTTCAAGAGAGGGCTGGAAATGAGAAGCAAAAGTACTGTCATCACCCCAGAAATACCAAGTTCGATTTCAATAGCGAGGTGTTAAAAAATAGTTACATGTAACACACACGTGGTGAAGTGTACCATAAATAATTGTGCTGATTCAACAATGGAATATTTCACCCCTAAACAATGTCCTGATTTTAAAGTGCTCTAAGAAGAAGTTTTCCTCCAACAGAATCATATCAGCGTGCTCCTTGTAAAGTCCTGCACCATACAGAACGAACACAATACACAAATACACGAAAATGTACGTACATCATTGATGTATCCGTCTGCATTTGATGGCAGGGCACCAGCACCTACAGAAGATCCCTCTAAACCCTGTGAAGGTAAAACTGTGAGACTACAACGTCCAGTATAAAGCTTATAAAGGATCAAGAAACAACATACTCACGAGACTGTCCAAATCCAAATCCATGCTTTCCAATCAATCTCATCCCCAGGGCCATCTGGGTGGTTGGCTCGGGGATGGCCCTGGAGACGAGGTTCTGATTCAGTGTCCAGGTCCCAGACCCGTTGACTCGGCCAAAATGCCATAAATGGAAAAATCGATTGCTCTGCCAGTCACAACAGAGCCGTTTTGTGCAAACTAATACCCTGTTCACACCAACTAAACCAGTTTATTTAAAACAAGTTTATAAGACTGCGTTTTCTAAAATTTGATTTTGTGTCAATTACACAACATTTTACACCACCTCGCACAGGCTGTTTAGTTGGACTCGCATTGTGAGCGGCCGACCTAACTAAACAAGTTTTATTAAACACCTTTTAAACAGGTTTAAGCATTGGTGTGAACGAGGTATAAGACGTTTTATCTGGCTCAAAACTGATAGCAAGGAAGTCGTTTTGTGAGCGAAAATATGTCAACAAAGTTCAGCTCTGATCCAGGACCAAATTGTTTCTCTCGTGATGCCGGCAACTTGTAGAATTTTTTCAATCAAAGACTAACTAAAAACTTGTTCTAGCTCAAAGCAGAACAAAGGAATTGTTTCGTGATCAGAGCCCGAATCTTTATCAGTGACTGCTAAGTTCTTCAGACCTAATCCTGGATTAGCTAGCCGGGTCCTGACGTCAGACCCACGAGTGGCTTCCGTTTGGGAAAGTACTAACGAAAGCCGCTCGTGGGTCACTCCTTCTGCCAGGAGGCTATAGGATTAACCTAATCGTGCTTTGAACAACCCCCTGGGTTGTGAAGTACAACAAATTACGCGTCCTGTAAAGGGGGCCAGAACTCGGTTCATTGTCCTCTCGGGAATTCTGACGCAAATGGTAAATTTGCCTACCTGTTGCCTGTTGCTTTGCGCATTCTGCATAGTTTGGTATATTCGAACACAAAACAGGCGGAAAATCTGTGTGTCACTCGCAGATTAACTGAAAATGGGAGGTGCGGGCTGCACCAGAATGCTTTGTCAAAAAAAAAAAAAAAAAAAAACGGTTATCGCCCAAGTCATGACCCGCATGCGAACAGGTTCAGCGGCCGCACGCAAACTGAATGATGCCATTAAAGAAGGCCATCAGATTCTTTCACGGTCTTTTTATTTAACCATTTACTACACTTACTACTGCAAAAAATCACAGAATGCTGTTATAAGACACACAGCTGTTTTATACACACAGTTTTAAACACGTACGGGGTCATTGAGCTGTCCAAGGGAAGTACGTACATTGTATTTTTTTTGACTGAGTCGTTCATGTACTCACTTACACGTTAACGCAACCACTCACGTGACCCCACGCATACGGGACTTGTCAATAAAGCTCAATGGTTCAACACAGAACCTCGATCAAAGTTACTTTTTACATTAATATGTCCTATCAAATCAGGTGCGTTTTTTCGAACTCTTCCGGATTGGACACTCGAACATTACTTTCTTCTGGGGCCAGTTCATAGTCATGTCATTGTAAAACCATACGTATTCATGTTAGACAGGAAATAAAACGGTTCTCTTTTCAACCTAGCTATATATTCCAACCCCGGAAGAGTCCGCCGCAAAGATTGCCCCTTATTAATCACTGCAGATCACAGGAAACAATTATTGCCACTACAAAACTTAATCCCCAAAATTTGTGCTGATATTGTACAACTATAGAACGGTTTTCGGAAGACTTGGAAAATCACAATCAAAAGTAATTGCACCGACACTCACAAAGGCCGTGAGAAAACACTTACAGCCAACTAAGTAATTTGTGATTGGTCACGAAATTATTAAGAAGGGACCAATCAGTAGTGCCGGCCAGAAAACGGCAATTGCTTGCGTCAACAGATCGCAATTGGCTTAAATTGCTTTTTCCCTGATTGGCTAACAATATTGATAACTTTTCTTGGACCAACTGAAAAGCGTAGCAAACGCAAAACCATAGCAATTAAACGATTACTTTCAACAGCCATCCGAAAACCGCGCTGTATGTATCCACAATCAATATTATACACAATTTCTGTACTATTCAAGATATCATGTACAATAATCATCTCATGGTATCAGTGGACTATTCAAGGCATAACTATATATGTACGCCTAGTGTATTTACAGAGCATGCATTGGGAGTAATTAATTTCCTATCAGCACCCCCAGTAATTAAACAAAACTGCAAATCGACGATTTGTCCTTCAGACAGAAACCAACTACAACGAAACACTCTCAGTTAAAACTGGCACTACACTCTACAAACTGATTGAATTCATAATCTTTAAACGTTGTAAGCAAATGGCTAACACCTGTATCTATGGTCACACGTGGTATAGGGACGTTCCGCTGAATAGGGTGCGGTTTTCAGGGTCCTCTGTCTTAACAGTGTATACAATTATTCAGGACACTTCACTGAGCGTCTTGAATAGGGTCTTTTGTGTTTTCTGTCAATTCCAGGCCTAGGAGTTTCGCATAAGGTAACTAATGCTCCCGGAGTTAGAGGGAAAATTCAACGCCCTGTTCGATGAATTGTCAAATTAGGCCCAGCCTTAAATACTGGTCTTAGACAGGGTAGTGAAATTTACAAATGTCTTGAACAGGGTCAGCGTTTACGAGCATCAGCGGAACCCCCCTACCCAAACTTTAGTCGAGCACCCCTCTCCCGGGGGAGAGGAGGGGAGGGGGGGGGGGGGGGGGGAGGGGGAGGCTTTTGGTCTACAGAGGGGTATCCTTATTAGGCGTGATCTTTTTCAGCGATGCTCTGCTGACCACACTGCTACAACTAACGCTCCTGTTGTTTCTGGGAAGGTCGTACTCAGTGCTCCGACCGAGCGACACAATTGAACGCATACTGCGCACAAAACTGATGCTGCTCGAACGGCTATCGCGCCGAGAGCCGCCACTTAAACGGCTTGTCTGCCTCTCAAAGAAAGAGAAAACTTTAAAGATTTTCACGAACTCTTTGCGAAAAGAACCATTTAGCAAAATATACACAAAAGGATTGATACTACTTTGAGCGTGTGTCAGCCAAAACAGTACATGCCTTGCTTCCGGGGAGATTTTGGAGAACTTGTCGGGTTCAACGTAATAATAATAATGCATTACGTGAGTAGGAAGCCAGAACAACGCAAATATGATTACAAGGATACTGAGAAGTTTGATGACTTTACGTTTGGATCGTTCTTGAGCCTCCCTGTTGCTATCGGTTGCATTTCCGGGAATTCTCCTCACCCACAACCTCACGGCAATCATGACGTACAGAATGGTAATTATTAGCAACGGAATGATGTACAGCAAAGCAAACAGCACAGCACTATAAATTTTGTTGATATAGATTGTTTGCGTGTAGTTTTCGAAATCGTGTTCCCAGTACCATACTTCTGCGCAATAACTGTGTCCGTGCGGCCCTTTTTCTGTTCGCCAAAGGAGAAGATAAGGGGACATACAAACAACGGACGAGACCCAAATAATCCCACTCATAACCTTAGGCTTTCTAAAGAGCCTTCCTCTTAGGGGATAAAAAATGGCATAGAATCTGTCAATGGATACTATTAGTATTGTGATAATGGAAGCCGCGATAGTCACCGTATAAGAAAACATGTATAGGGTACAAGACACGTGGCCAAAGACCCCATCGAACCACAAGCTACCAATGTACATATGTACAATTGAGATTGGAACGACCGTGAGCGTCACCAAAAGATCAGCAAGGCACAGGTTAGCAATTAGCGTGTTGGCCACGCTTCGTGAAGGGGACTTTTTGCACACAATGTAGAAACCGATTGAATTACCCAACAGCCCCAGTATGAAGATGGTGGAGTATGCTACCGTCAGTCCAATCTTCAAGTCAGTGGGTAACTCTTCAGCCGCTTCATCGGGAGGTGGGTCGCCAGAGGAATTCCCTGAATTAGAAAGACACGTAATGGGTGGGCGCGTTCGATTGGTAGCGATACTGATTGATAAAATATTTTGCTTTGGAGCTGAATAATGTCGAGATGTATCGGGAGCTGTTCAAAATGTCAGCGTGAAGGTTTTGAAAATAATCCCGTAAAAAAAAATTTCCCCCAGATCAAGAAAAACTTTGGATCATTTTAGCTTTCCTATTTCAGACTACGGTCAATCGAACGCACAATAAGTGTGGAGCCCGAACCGACGCGTTTTTATCTCCCATCTACACGAAACCGATCGAATTCAGCAATAAAAATGCATTCGAGTCGAAAACGCTGCCAAACGTGGACCGTTTTCAAAACGTCCCGGTTTCTGTTGCACTGACGGGAGGCGACGAAAACGCATCCGAGCCAACGCAGCCTTGGGGCGAGAGTCTAACTGCGGCTTACGAAACAAAACACGAGAAAGTTTGTAAAATTTGTGACTCTCCCCTCCAAAAATTTTCAATGAAGCAACAAAGTCTAAAAAGGTGCACATGCCTGGGATTTGTACTGTGCTCTAATATGTATTTGAGCTGGATTCAGCCTATGTGCACTAATTTTTTGCCCACATGTGACCGTTTTAGGTACATTTTTAGGTAATTCTATTACGATCGTCCTGTAGCCAATTCCTAAGAATTAAAATTGATCTTTAGTTTAGTTTAGTTATTCAGGGGACCCTGAAATTTCACTGAATGATATCCGTAGAGAGCGAAGGGGGTTCTTTTCAACCTTAAGCTACTTAAACCCACGCGTCTGGTATCGCAGAATGGACGCCCACGTTGCAGCAAGTTTTGACAGGTTGTTTTTCTTGTCGCTTTCAGCAACAATTGTTATCAAGGATGTTTACATTTTGCGTGTACACAGAGAAACACAGTCTTACCGTGTGAGGCGTTCGGCAAACTTGTGGACATGGCGTCGAGTTGAGTGCTCGAAAATCTGACCGAAAACTTTTGCCTGTTTAAAGAGAAGATTGTGAGTAATTTACTGGAAAAATATCAAAATATATATTCGAGCTACTAATAAATGTTAAGCACATTTACCGATTACTCTTTTCTACAATTTACTGAGGTAAAAAATGGTAAAGATGCAACACGGAGTATATCATGAAGCTTCACACACAAAGCAGGAAACTAAACTGCATGTCCAAAGGGCTGTTGGTAGTTGGCGTGCACGCCCTATTCAACATCCTGCCTCTCTTAAGTGCTAAAACTGTTTAAAAACACTATGTGGTTTCCTGTTGCACATCCATGCCTATTCAAGATCCTCAAAATAAACAACGTTGAAAAATAAATGGCTTTTCCTATTAATATACTCGCTATGCCTTGATCACTTGGAGTATTAAGAGGTGTGCCCGTTAATCGCACGACTGGTGTATTCTGAGGTGTATTCGCTATGTTGCAATCAACGTTTTCACCATCATTCAGTACATACCAATAGAAAATGTGACGATCTTTGCGTCAGCTGTTTGTTCTTTTCTTCTGTCTTGAAACGTTTTCTATCTGACTTTTTCGTTGTCAAACCTGTGGGGTATAAGATGCAGTCCATGAACTTCCTCGTATATCTACATAAGAGTTGCTAATATGGCTAGTAATACTAAAACTAAATGTTCCCTTTACCCCGGCTTGATCAGCGTATTTTGTAGCTCTATGCTTGCCTTGTGCAGTAATGTGCCAGTGAAGTTAAATGCAGTATCGCTGCGTGCTGGTCTGGAAGTCGAGCGTCGTGCTTTCTCGCCAAGCACCGTGTTGCCACAAGATCTGAAGCTACGAGCGTCATCAGATAGTGGAATGTGTTTGCTTTTTAACCGGATTGACTGTTTGCAAACAAATCACGTGGATAAATAACGGTATAAAGAAAAAGCAAACACAACATGAAAGCCCTGTACGCACAGCTTGTTTTTAATCCATTTAGTGCAGTCAACTGACTCGGAATGCAATTTTGAGTTATGTTTTATGTCAACTAGATCCGATTTCGCCCATTACAATCAACTCCCTCGGGACCAGTTCCAAGGGTCCGTTTTAGAGTTGTCCGTCCTAAAAAGAGTCCAATAAGAGTAGATGACTTAAGTAACGGCAAGGACCGCGGCTCCTACTAGGTGTTCGTCTTAGAGAAGTGTCCGTCCTAGAGGGGCTTGACTGTATTCAGTGGTCGTATAGCGGCTTAAAATTAACACGGCGGATCACGGAACTGTAGTAGCCTGGTTTGGATGCGGCGCAGGCTAGGATGTACCGAAAATTTGGATTTCAGATTTTTCCTATTTTAGAGTACTGACTCTGAATCGTATATAACAGTCTATAATCATTTTTGCGGGCTAACGTTGAGGCCTCTGACTGCGGATTTGATACAAAAACTAACCGTGGCGCAGATCAGCAGATTTGATGACCTCCATTCATCCCCCTCCTCTCGTTTTAGTGAAAGAGATGAAAAACCTGGACGAAAATAGGGAGAAGTCAACACGCACGGCAGTTTCGAGATTCTTCGGATTCCTGCACGCTCAGTCAGTGATTGGCCTTTAGCAACGTCAAAAAGAGTCCGGCACATATCACGTCTCGTAACCAGGATCAAAAGTCGAACTCAGTGCATTGCAATAAGAGAAAAACGACTGTTTCAGCTAGTAATTGTTATAATTGGACTACTAATTGTTGTTGTAATAAGCTTGTATAAGCACTGCTATTATTGACAGGGGACTGTTCTTGCTTCTAACTTCAGAGAAGTAGGCCGGCCAAGATCAGTGTTCATACTAGCCAAATTTTAAAGTTCAGTTTCGTCAAACATTATAGAACTCGAAAGACTCTGAATGTCATCCTTACCGCAAGTCTGACAAATTATAGTTTCAATAACGATAAAGACCCGAAAATTCATTTATAATGTGCTGAAGCAATTGGTTGATGCATGTACTGCCAGTAAAAATGTATACGTTCGTACCGACACGGCCCGACCCCGAACTTGAAATTGGCTTGACCGCGTAACAATTCACAGCGCGGGCTAAATGCAGATGAAAAGCAAACTAAAAAGGCAGACTCTGGTAATGATCATGATTATGTTTGGCAGATCAGGAAACAAACGTTTTAAAACTTTTAAAAAATCAATCAAATATGACATTAAATTAATCAAACTGTTCAAATATACAAATTAAACGACAACCTTGAATATCCTAATGATATTGTTTCAAATAAATAAAAAAAAAACTGACTGAATAATATTTAATAAAGCAATAACTTGGGCGGTTTATTGTAGGTCTTAGCTTTGTGAGAGGCCCGACAAACAACCCACCAAAACACCCATTTTCCTTTGTGGAGCCGTTGCGTCCTTTTTTTGCGGAAGAGTCACTTACGCCCGATCAGTGTCAGTTTTAGTTTGTTTCGTTCCTCTCACGGCCCTTTATCAGAGTCTCTAGCCCTGCACGCGGAGGAGTAGCACTGATTTTTAATTTCAAAAGTCAAAGCTGAAGACCGAAAAAACTAAATAAAATTAAAAAGGTGGGAGACAAGGGAAAGGTGATCGATATTAAGAAGACGCACCTGAACTAGCTAAGATGAGTGGCTGCTAACTTTAGGAAACGGGGTATCGCCTCTCTGTGTTCAGTCACAGAAGCTTTGTTTCTGCCAGGGAGAGTGAGTGAGTGAGAAAAATAAAAAGGTAAAACAGCAAAATGTTAGTGGCGTTCTTTTAGCGTCAAAAGTCAAGCCGAAAGTATTGTACTACGGGATTGAAAATCGTAGCAAGGAATTTCATAAAAGAAGCATAGCCAGGTGAAAGTCGCTCTTTAGTGTAAGATGGTTTTTACCACGCAACACTACAGCACTCTTTTTTAAAATGGAAAACAAAAAGACTTACCTGGAAGAAATTCAGCCATGCAACCCAGGAGACGTACGTGGGAGTGCCAAGTATACAGATCAGCTGCGGGTTTTGAACTGCAGCGCTTTGGAGAGGGAGGGCCGATTGATGACGGTTTATTTACACAAAAAAGAGTCCACTGTTTGTCAAGAAAATTACTCGCTGTTTGGCTTAAACAGCAGTCAAGACCTTTGGCCTGTAAGTTGGACTCTATGTGCCTGCTCGTGCTTCCCAGCTTTGCTTTTTTTTACGAGAAATCTCCCCGACTTTCACTTCATTTTCTTCTCACTGAAATCAGTTACGAAACCGATCACGAGTGTTTGAAGGGCAAAATGTAAACAACTTAATCTGCTTATGAATATAAAGCATGTATCCTGTATCCTGTGTTTGTTTTATCGTCCACGATTTACTTCAGAACTGTCTTTCTTTATTTGGGAAGTTTGACGGAATGTATACAGCGCAGTAGAACGCCACTTCACTCTTGTAATTTAGTGTTAAGAGGTGTCTATCAAAATTCCTGATTAGCGTCACCAGCGTATATCACCCAAAGCGATGGCAAGAATAATATTTGATCATTTCCTTGTGCCCGGCATTGATTTCTCTGATGCCCACGTATTTTTCTGCTTCCTGTGTAGCCTTTTTGCCACCTTTTCCCCCAGTACTCAAAACGATCCCCGAAGGCACATTCATCGTCATGACGTCATTCAGATCACTGTGTCACGTGTCCACTAGGCCTAGTCCCCAGCCGTCGGTGTTTGAAGAAGATCGCGGGCGCAACACCGACGGCGCTGGGGACTGAGCCTAGTGTTACCAGCTTTTTCAACAAGGTCTTTACAAAATGCAGTCTTGGTTAAACAGGTTTAATTGGTGTGAATGGGTTATAAATATCTGACGATCACGTCCCCCAAACACCACTTGTAAGTACAATGCCTCTATGCAGCACCGTAGTGGGCGCTTTCCCAAAGCCCAAATACCTCGCAGTCCCTAACTGGTTCTCGACTTCTGAAAGTGACCGCAGTGTCGGCAACGTGATCAGAAGACACACCAAATACATACAAGATAATCCATCGGTGGAAGAGACGTACAGGAAAGCGATCAAAGAAGTCCTTGACATTCAGTCAAATCTCAACATCGACGTGGTGACCGACGGTGAATTGCGCAGAGAAAACTACGTGTATTACTTCTGTCGCCGGATAAAGGGAATCGACATGCAGAATCTTACAGAGAAGTCCGTCCGGAACGGAGCATGGAAAGACGATTTCCCGACGATTGTGGCTGATGTAGAACCGATGGACCCCGAGCCGTGGGTTTGCAAAGAATGGCAGATTTCCCAAGACATGTGCGACCGACCGGTGAAAATAACTTTACCGGGACCGATGACTTTCACCGACTCCTTAGTTGATCGCCATTACAACGATAATGTTTGTCTCGGAAGAAAACTGTCGACGATTTTGAACAGAGAAATCAAAGCGTTAGCGGCTGCTGGTTGTAAATACATTCAGGTCAGTGATTCTCATAATGCAATCAGATTCGTGACTTGCATGCTAAAAAGATGACCTTCAAATTCATTCAACCGTGACCCAGTCAAAACGGCCCAGTCCCCTGGCCGCTCTAATCCACTAAAATTTGGAGTGGCTGTCCCCTTCTTAAACTAATCAGTACTCAAATTTTACGGTATTTTACAGTCGTACAAGCTATTATTTGAAAATTGTTTTTCTATCACCCACCATCTTTGTGCCCTTTCAAATAGTGGGTCTCAAGAGTGAAGGATGGGTAAAATTAGTTTTGGTCCACACAGCTACCAAGGCAACACAAGTGGACTAAAAGGACATTGGAATATAAGTGTAAGTCTAGTTTGAACTTTGGATGTCTATTAATCCAAAGGTGCACACTTTTGTCCCACAGGTAGATGAGCCAGTCATGGTTCGTTATCCAAATGAAGCCTTGGCGTATGGCATTGATAATCTAGCTGCCTGTTTTGAAGGAGTTCCTGAGGATGTACAGAAGTGTATACACATCTGCTGTGGATATCCATATTACATGGTAACCAGATAACGCTGCAAGCAGAACCTCTCTAAGGATACAGTAACCCCCATGCAGTAAATTACTAGAAACATTTTGCCTGGTTTTTTAGTTTCTTTTGTTAGTCATTTTTGTAAGTTTTTATTATTTGGCTGTTATAGGATGATGTGAATTACATAAAAGGAGATAAAGATGCCTACGGGCTTCTGGCAGACAAGCTCGACCAAGCTGGATTCAACCAGATTTCACTGGAGGATGCCCACAACCATAACGATCTGACACTGTTTGAAAAGTTTAAGAAAACGAAGGTAAAAAGAATCAATTGGTTTGTAACATCAGTATTGATATGATGCTGATAACATTACTTATGAAGGACTATAAAGAGGTTATTACACGGGAAGGAGTGCAATACGGCAGAGTATTTTTACGAGTTGGTTTTATTTTTTCGAGCCTGCTTCAGGCGAGAAAAAATAAAACTGACGAGTAAAAATACAGCCGTATTGCACGACTTTTCGTGTAATAAATTGTTTATTACACGACAAACGAAGCAGGGCAAACATTCTCGCCGTGCACAAAATGGAAAAAAAAATGATGCGTTCGTAAACTTTGCTTGCGAAAACTGATCACGTAAGCTAATAAACCAGTTGATCTGGTTCCTGATGAGTGCAATACGCTCCCATCTTTGCACTCGATTTGGCCCGTATTTGCACTTGAAAATGTGAAGTCGTGTAATAAACATCAGTATTGCAGGGTAGTGTATTATCATTATCAGTTGGGGAAGTGTTGTAGTGAAAGTTGATTTATTACGCTTTTACATACGACTTTTTCATTTGACTCCCATTTATAGGCTTGTACGTATAATTTATTTTGTGTCTTGATGACCACATTGCCTTAAAACTGACCATCATTTGTCACAGATTGTCCTGGGAGTTGTGAAATCTGCCAGCAGCCATTTGGAGACGGTGTCTGAGATCCAACAACGAATACGTGAAGTGCTGACTGTTGTGCCTGCTGACCACTTGATTGTGTCCCCTGACTGTGGCCTGGGTTTTCTGCCTGTTGAGTTGACAAAACAAAAGTTGAAGAACATGGTGGAGGCTGCTAACTCACTGCCCTAGATATGCTGACACTTTTCTAGATTAATAGTATGTGGATAATTTGTCCAAGAGATGTGTGAATGCCAGGGGTAGGGGGTACTCATAATTTTGTGTCCTTAACGGTACCCTATTTTAGACCAAAATATATTCAATTTTTCAACCCTGTGTCCTAAAATTTTCCATTTTTCAGACCCCAGGGTGTGAATATGTTAGCTGATTCATTTTTTAATCGGCTCATTGAAATGTTTTGTAATCTTTTTCATACACTGAAAATATGACATAGTTATCGATACAAAAAAAAGTTCAAAAAAAAAAAAAACAAAAAACAAAAAAACAAAACAAAACAAAAGTTATAGGTTTCTATTGTTAAAATTGTGGTCATGACTGTAGCCCACTTTATGCCTAAACTATGTGACTGCATGTGTATTTATCAATGTTTGCTTTATATATATATGAATTTTACTTTTTCATCAATTATATATTGTGGTACATTGGCTTGATTAGCCCAAAGGTTCACTAAAGTAACAATGTAATACCAGCTCTTAAGAGAACTAGGTTGACTGCGTCGGCGTGGCGGAAGACAAACTGGTGTATCAACTAGGTGTTGATGAGGGTAATGGAACGCCGTAAAAGAGACAATAGCTGACGTTTCGAGCGCTAGCCCTTCGTCATTCGCTCTGACGAAGGGCTAGCGCTCGAAACGTCAGCTATTGTCTCTTTTATGGCGTTCCATTACCCTCATCAACACCTAGTTGATACACCAGTTTGTTCACTAAATTTGTTCACCTTTATACTTAGTCAGTTGTTGTAAATAAAAAGAAAAAAAAAATTACACAATTTCACAAATGTCACTTATCCCCCCCCCCCCCTCTCTCTCTCTCTTCCTTCCCCCATCCTGTTGGGATAATTTTGTTCCTTGCACAGTGCCACCATCTTGGATTCAAAGTGAAGCTAACCTGGCACAAAAATCGCCAGACATGAAACAAGAGAGTTTCCTATTGCTCTAAAGCACCAAGGCGTCTACACATGTTTTCATTACCTTCTCAGTCATGCCAGGCTGGAGTCAATCCTGGGTTTTTGGACCTGTTTTAAACTTTGCTGTCATTTTCAAGATTGACTGGGAAGCTCTTGTTCACAACAGCATAAAACATATTGGGCAACATTTTCAGTGCAACAATGTTGCGTTGCAAGCCTGCACCGTAATGTCGCGCGTAAATACCACCGGGTTGCAAGTTGCAGCAACATGTTGCACGAAGTAGAACCCACTTCTTCTTCGTGCAACATGTTGCTGCAACTTGCAACACGGTGGTAATACGCGCAACATTACGGTGCAACTTGCAACGCAACATTGTTGCACGACAAGTTTGCACTAAAAATGTTGCCCGTATTAGGACCTTGATCTCAACGGCCAGCTTCGAACAGCGGGAACCTGGAGACTAGCTTGGGAATTTTGATGGAATACCGCTGTCGCGTGCGCCTGCATGATCGATCAAAGCCAACATGGGACGAAGTAGAAGTCGCTCTCCTTCACACCGAGGTAAGAGCTCA
Source organism: Plumapathes pennacea (assembly GCA_964036295.1). NCBI lineage: Eukaryota > Metazoa > Cnidaria > Anthozoa > Antipatharia > Myriopathidae > Plumapathes > Plumapathes pennacea. The sequence continues at coordinate 1,120,725 of OZ038473.1, forward strand.
GCTGTTTACTGATTTGATTTAACAGAACGTCACAACACATTTTTAGATGTCATAAGTTCCAGTTCCACTCGTGGTCCGGCATAGCAATATTATAAGTAGGAAGAAAATCAAAATGGCTCTTCTGTCATTGATCAACTTTTTGTGTAATCATATCCTGTAAATCAGGTCTAGAGATGAATTCGATGATCACTGAACTTGTGGTTCCTATGTTTGTGCCAAATAACCACAGAAGATTAATCCTGCAGTGTATACATATGATTTAATACCACGATATGCTTGTTTATATGTCTACTTTGTTTGTTGTTGTTGGCATTTGTTTGTGATAAATAGTGAACTGATTATTTGCTGCCTATTTCCTTTTAATTCATTTATTGTTATTATCTGACCCATTTTCTGTAAAATCAATATTCACATTGGTATGCCGGACTCAATAGTTTTCATATTAGCTAATTATTTACCAGAGTGACCTGTATCTGTATTATATATTGAGTACCGTATGAAAAAGCATTCTGTTCTGATTGCATACACGTGTGCATTTTGAGTATGGAGGTTGCTGAATTGTCAGTTATTCAGTTTTCACAGAACATTCAGAACGTCGTCGAAGTAGATCACGATCAAGAGAAAGAGAGAGGAGAAGAGATCAAGGTAAGGAAACACATTACTGTGATCATTCTGCATGTGCAATATTATTTAGAGAGTTAACCATTTCACTCCCAAAAGTGACCAACTTCAATTTTCTCCTTTTGGTTTCTCAGTAAAGACATATGATAGTCCAAGAAGAACTTTGCTTTTGATAGCTTGTTCAGATGAAGGCCAATTGAATTATTATATTCTGGCTACAGCACTTGCATCTTCTTCTTGAAATATATGCATGGTTTAGAGAATCTGCATCTTGAACTTGGGAGTGAAAGGTGAAATCTAGTGAGACGAAGGTCCTTCAACTGACCAAGTTGAGTTTATAGAATGTTGAAAAGGCAGCCTATCTTCCAGGAGATCGTAGAAGAAGTAGATCCAGGTCACCAAGAAGAAGCAGACGACGTTCTCGATCCAGGTATATAATAAATTATATAAATACATGGCACATACATTAACTTGTATGATCCATGTATTAAATGTATACGTCATGTACTTTACACACAATGTATGGTAACAACCTCATAACCTAGGTATATATAGTCGAACCCCGCTACTTTGAAGTTGCACGGAACATGAAAAAAATTCGAAATAGCGGGGTTTCGAAATAACCGATAGTAAATGACTGAAAAAAATTTCCAAGGGAATTCAGCTTGACTTCTAAATAACGGGGACTTCGAATTAACCAAGTTCAAAATAGCAAGGTTTGACTGTATTTACACACAAATATAGTGCATTACTAGTGCATTACATACAACAGTACACAGTGCATTTGAGTTACTCATGATCCAGATACACAATGTATTACTGGTGCTAACATGCATTTTTTAAATTCAACAGGTCATCATCTCCCAGAAGATACAGAAGGTGTGTGTTTTGTTTTGTTGTCATATGCTTACGGTGTTGGTTTCTTGGAAATGTACTGTTATCCTAAAATATCATTTTTCTTATTTTGCAGATCCCCTTCTCCAAGAAGACGAAGGTTCGACTTTTTCCTAGTCTGTATTAACATAAAAAGAGATTGTCACAGGCACTAGGTTTGATCATGCAGCTAAGGTGCAAACTTTGTATCAAAGAAAAGGATGTCCATGCAGGATGTCCAAAACTTCTCTCACGTTCTTTCAAATTCCCAAGTGCTTCTGTAACTCATCATAGCATGCTGACAAGTGCCCTATTCCTTCTATAAGATAAGGAAAATACAATAACTTCATAAAAACAACAAGAAAAAGGATCCTGACACAAGCTGACGTCAAATTGATGTGCATGCGCTATGTTGATTTTTAAATTAAAATTAAAATTAAAATTAAAATTAAAATTAAAATTTGAACACGGATTTGTCGGATCGCGCATACAGTACTATCCACCATAATAAATTACTATAATCTAACTTAAGTATATAAACCCACATGTATGTGTTTTTTTGTTTTTTTTTTTTGTTTTTTTTTCTGAAAATCTGTTGTTACTTCTCAGGTCTCCCTCACCTCGTCGGTCCCAGAGACCTCGCTCCAGGTTTGAATTTTTTGAATATGTTATTTCTAGTATTTGAGTGCAGTAAAATTGTATATGTTACAACTGATACTATTCAGAGTACAGTATGTTGTGTCCTGTAGCATTTGTGTTGTGTGTACTTTCATAATATGGTATTTCTTGATACTAGATATTTTAACCCAATTTGCAGATCTCCAGAGAAGCATTCACATCATTATGACAAAGAAAAAGAATCAGCAGATATGGTGCTAGAAAATTCAGGTTAGTGTTGTCATTAATGGTTTTTCACCATCAGTGAAGCCAAATACAATACTGTTTCTGATGTATGGTATCATTAATAGTAGCATGAGTGAAAGTGTGAACACTACCAAATTATCGTGGTGTAAAATGCTAAGTACAGTAACCCTGTAAACACATGTTTGTCTGATTTACCAGTTTATGACCGGACAGGAATTCTTGTATCATGATTTCTTTTTGTCTGTAGAGGATATGAAATGCAGCTTACATTTGAGTGGTACTGAACTGAAAGTTTTTTCCACTTCTCTTTTAATTTCAGAAGGTGAAGATGACCCAAACAAAGAAGACGAGGCAATGATGAAAATGATGGGCTTTTCAAACTTTGACACCACAAAAGTAAATTATGTGACAAATCCAGTCCAGTCTTTATATGTGGCAGGGGATGGTATCTTTGGCTGTGGCTGAATTTTGTAAGCTCTTTCACTGATGTGTTGCTTTCTTTACCTGGTGTTTCTGTCTACAGAACAAACATGTTCCAGGTGCTTGTAATCAAAGTGGTTTGAGTGTCAAGAAAGCCCACAAATACAGGTCAGCTGTCTCAAAATACAAATTCTCTCAATCATTCAAGAAGAAAATGTATGCATTTTGTAGCGAGAATTAATTGCCCGATCAGTGTTTATCTCAGTATACTATCAAGTTTCAAATTCTCCATACTGCACGATATATATTGCTGGAGTGAGACTGAAAGAGAAAATTAAAGTTGATCACTGTTCCATTTCTTTTTTATAGGCAATACATGAACAGGAAGGGTGGCTTCAACAGGCCCTTGGATTATGTGGCGTGAGAATTCCAGATGCCATGTGCAAATCAAAAGTGGACATGCCATGTTGTTACATCATTAGTTCTCCTATTATTGAAAGAGCACAGACCTAGAAATGTATAGCCTGTGAATATAGCCACCTCATGTCGGACAGCTGGTCCAAAAGCCGCCCAACGTGAGGTGGCTGTATTTGCAGGCTATAAATTAGGGCTTGCAAAGAACACAGAAATTCTATCATGACAATAGAATTAGTGTAAGTGCTGATGCAGGTTAGGTTCTAAGGCTTCCCTGTAAGTTTGTAATATGTGTTTAGGACCTGTTTGCTTTGGAACAACTACCGTTACTTGGTAGAGGAGTTATCATTTTGTCAAGTTTTTTCAAATGGATCTTCCATGTGTAAGATCTTCCAAACTGTTACTCAAATCAACCCCAAACCTCATATATTTTTATGTTGCTTTTTTCCACTAGGGAGGGAAAGGAGGGGCTGATCGCAGGTTAACATCGCTGTTTATACTTTGTCAATAAATTAATCCTGAAGATTTACATCACTTCCATGGTTTACCAGCTTTATTATTAGTAGTTGTGGGGATAAAAACATCTATGTTTTATGCTTGTCCTTATACTTTAAATCTCTTCTGTCCCTCATAGTAAGGTAATGTAATATTAACAACTGGCGCCGCAACAATGAACACAAAATGTCACAAAACATGCAAACTAAAAAAGCTGTATCTGTTTTTTTACACTGCAGTCTTGTTATAAACCTTTCGTGGAGTATACTTGGCACATGTCTTGAAACAGATATAAATAAAAGTACATAGTTATACAAAGCTGTTTAGATTTTAGATCTATCTTGCGACAAATGCAAAGAACTCTATATTAACCAACAGTTACAGAATATGGAATTCTCATGTTGAAGATGGAAGATGACTTTTTACAACACTCACATCTAATGTAAAACTTTTGATAAAACTTGGGTCAGGCTGCAGTCAACTCCAATGCCCTTCAATCAGTGACCCTTGGGTGGAAGAATGACTTAAAATACATGGGATTTTATGCCAGACATGGGTCTCAAAAGGTGCCATGAACTGAATACACTCCCTACAAACTGTAGTTGCTGCTATTATAAGTTTGGGAACAGCACACAAAGATAGATTTCTGCTCTGTGTTTGCTGGCATGGGGCACACATCAGAAGAGCAGCTTCTAAACAAACTGCCCATTGACCCTAAAAGATCCTCAATCACACAAACACAAGGAAGTAACCCTGATCTATTGCTGATCTGTCTCAACTATACTTTCTCAACTATAAGTCTCGACTATAAATCATAGTATTTACACACACAAACTGTGTAAACACACTTGAGGAATTTTGATCTGAACATTCATAGTACAGATTTGAACCTTGTGTTACTTTCAGTAACAAATCTCAAATAATTAAGCATTAACAGTTTGACTAACATTGTTTTATGATGCCCTGAGTGGAGAATACAGTACTGTACTGTATATAACATTATTTACAAATGTCATTTGCAGGCTGAGTTTAGTTGGTTGGCTCTGCTGGTTGCTCAGTTGTTAACTGTCCCTCTGGTAATCCATGGCTTATATTCTGATACGCTTGTTCGTGATTTTCAGTCGGCTGTTCAGTCGCAGAGACTATTTGTCCTGGCCCAATTATGTCTCCCTTCTTCGTTACAAACCTGCCTCCATTGCTGCGTCTGCGCCGGCAGGCGTGCTGATGTCTTGACTCGTGGAGGTATTTCTGTTAAAAGAAAGAAATCTTGACAATGAGGGCAGCTCAATCATAAAATGTTTATACAGTGGAACCCCACCTTACGGCCACTATTTTTTGTTCCATGGAACAAACGCCCAGTCATTTTCTTATCTGAAAACCTTGTTAATATGGCTACCTCATTAATGTGGCCAGACTTTAATGTCCCGATGGTGGTCATACTAAAAGGTTCCACTGTGTACTTGGGTTTTGATAAACATAAGCAATGTAACGGACTCACACTCGGTACTCTACTGGTCATTATCAAACATGGAGGTCTAAGTGCTTCATGACAATATTCTGAAAAAATGTGCTATTATGGGTCATTCGTTGCAACCTCGTTACTACATATACAAACATGAACACAACTAGAAGTTGGACTTACTTTGCGAACTTTTGGTATTTTTCCTTCTGCTTCCAGTTTAGCTCTGGCTTGCCTTCTTTTGATAATTCTGTGGTACTGTTTGGCATTGACATACAGCGGCTCGTCCAATGTCTCCATTGCAACTGGTAATCTTTGTGTGGCAACTGGCTGCCCATTCATCTGTTGAATGATACACATTTATTGTGAAAAAGATTGAGCAAAGTTATAATGCCGAATGTTGTTTTTTACTCACTCAGAAGCCATGATCTGGAAAATAGTTATCGGTCAAAAACTTCAAGCTCATGTCTACAGGCCAATTTCTCGCTCCTGGCTGAAAATATTGGGCTATTACAGCAGCTATAACTGACACAATACTGTATGGAAATTCAAACTGATGCGGAGAGGAAAAGTCCATGTAAACTAAGACACTTTCCCTCTGATTTCTTTAAGGTAAGAGCACTGGGAGCGAGGTTGTGTTTGGTGAAAATGGAATTTTGGAAACCTCTGGAATGTCTTGGGAAATCTTCACAACATCTTTGGAAATCTTCTGACCTCTTCAGAGATGGTCAGGTTGTCTTCAATCGACCTGGCACTTCCAGGATGAAAGTCTCACGCCTTTGACTTGAAATAAGTTGGCAGGTATATAGTTGCCTCTCCCGTCCTTCTACCAATCAATGTTGTTTACAATTCAAAATATCTTCGAACGTACAGAAGTTGACAACAACGGCGTGGAAGAAAAGCACTGTCTTGTTGTTGCATTTTTGTGTGTTTGACAACTCCTGTACGAATGGTAACAAGTTTTTAGCACTGTCTCGAAAGATATGTTGTTTTTGGACAGTGTTCATAAAGATCGGAAAGACTTTATTCGAGTATTGCGTCTGTGCGGGAAAAAAATAAAATGTAGCCAAGGAGGACAATCAAATACGTTTATTTTATCCTGCCAATGTTATTTAATTTGACAAGTCTCCGGCTATCTATTGTTGTAGCTTTAATAAAGCATTTCATACGGACAAAACGGCACACGACTATACCAGAGGAAATATTTTTTCGTTCAAATATTAAATATTGTTTGCCATGTGAAATCGGTTCTCTGGAAGATTTCTTAATTTCGGCGAACCGGGAAATTTTCAGTTTTAAAACCTAGTACCATCGAGAAACAAATAGCTGCAAATAACACAATTTTCCTATTCCTGGTACGCACTTGCAGTGTTCGCCATATTTTCGACAAAACAGCTGTCTTGTCTTGTAAATTACGAAATGTACCTGAAAGAAAACTTGCTGCTTTCACTCAAAAAGAAACTTGGATTTTTAGTATTGATCGAAAAGAGTTGTGTGTTGGTGTGCTTCGCTGATTTGATTGGTATATTCAAGTTCTTTCCCCGCGGAAACCGAGCGAGCTCATTCATTGAACAAAAAAATCCCTCATCGAAATTCGACTGTACAGACCAATAGCGGCCCAGACTGCACAATATTTCAGGATTGGGCGCTTTTTAAATGTCACAACTCGGCTTGTACTCCAGGTCGATGAACGAAAATATCTACGAACCAAATTCTTCTCTGGTACATATACGACACATTGATGAACAAACTAGAGTCAGAAAGACGCGTCTTCATCGAACAATCGAACTACTGTAGCCGAATGTTTGACGACAACACTCAGCAGCCAAATACTGCAACAGGGCTCATAAAGAAAACTTACCATCGTTATTTGAGCATTTCCATTGGAAACAGCCGTCGTTGTTATCGGTCCAGTCGGATTGAACTCCACAGGGTTGGCCATGAACCGTTGGTCGGGATTACCAAACATTTGTAAGGCCGCTTGCTGTTGTGAAGGATCGACAATATATAGTCCTTTGCCTTGGTCAGGCTGTATAAGATTCACTGTAGTATGAGATACAGGCACTGTGTGCGAAACAGCTGCTGTATTTTGAGGGGCAAAATTGGACATTTGCGGGGAAGTAGGAGCCGCTTCCATCGCCATTTTCTCAGAGCGACTCTCATGAATAATTGATTGACAGCCCAGCATGAGGGGTCTGGGGACTAACTCCGTTTTCTTGTTTTTTAATTATCTTTTATAACTTTTATACATTTACCGAGGCTTCTGTTTGTTAGCTGTTACATTAGACTGTGGTTATTGAACAGTTACTCGTTTTACTTTTTGGAGGTTCGGTTGTCAAACAAAAGTTTTTCCTGCAGTCAGTGATGGTCAGCGGTCATAGTTGGAGTTTCAAAATGGCGACGCTCAGTACAGCAATCTTTGATCAGATAATCGATATTATCTAAACCCCATCTTGCTCCATAGTTACCCACACTTGAAGTCATCCTGGCAGGACTGTTCTGTGTCGATAACCAGTACAGATCAGCAGAGGAATGCAGATTTTTAGATGTACTGGAAAGCGACTTGTTTGAATTCTGTAAAACGTCAGCCCCAAATGTTGTGCTTCTCCTGCCGCCGCTGATTCCCAGATACAGATTTCTCACCCATAAGTTCGTGGAGGAGAGGGTACCAGGCCTCCTCACAGTATCCATAGGAGAGGGGACTGGAAGGAGAACGGCTGTATACAGTTCACAGGGGTCAAGGTATTTTCACGACACATGAACACGGACACCTCTCTAAAGCGGACTCTAAGGTGGACAACAAGCAGATTTGGTCCTTGCCAATTTTCACTTGTTTCTCTGTAACTGAACTCTCTTTAAGGCAGACACCTCCCCAAGGTTGAGACTAAATGCTAGTCCTGAGGTGCCTGCCTTAGAGTTCACTGTAAATTTCTCTGAAGTTCAGGTTTTATTTGTCTGTGATTTTTTTTTACCATTTTACGCTACATCTTTATAATATTAAAAGCTAGAAATTGTTAACTTCCGACATTGAAGGGGTTACCCTGTGTAAAATATAATAAATATGATTAATTATTATTAATTATTATTAACTGTTGGTAGAACTACAGACGTCTTAAATGTAGAGGCCATGGAAATATGCCAAGAAAGGAGAACCAATGAAGATGGAGAGAAGGGAGCAGGGTGTGAACCTCCTGGGCGCACAAGAGGTCGAGGGAGAGGGAGAGGGAGAGCACATCAGAGCCATCCAGCTGGGGAGACTCCATCCCCTGAAAACAAAATCTCAAGCTGTCAAGGGCCGGGGGAAAAGCTGCACCAAGGTGCTGTAGGCAGAACAATGGTTTCAAGGTAAGACACTGTAATTTGATGTATAGTGTAGAAGTATGACAATGAAAATGATTGTACAATATTTAGAGTATGGTAATTACGCATGACATGGAGATGTTAAGTTCAACTGTAGACTTGAGCACTCCATCTATGCTAAATTTGTGTAGGTAGTGATAAAGTAAAAGAAGGAGAGGACTTTTTGATATTTAGATGATATGGGAAAAAGTTGTTAGAGGACATTGTTGCCAAGAATCTATATTACAGGTGTACTATTACCTACAATACAATTACTGTTACTGGAAAATATTGGTAGTTGAAAACAAAGGACCCTGAAGAAATGTTATTGATGAATATATATTCTGTACTGTAAAACTGTGCAATATGTTATAACTTAAATTTCTTTGGGTTTGTATACTTATAGAGGTCGTGGAAGAGGGAGAAAGAAACCGGATCAAGTGCTGTATGTTCCAAGAGCACTGAGAGGAAAAAATGACCCCAAAACAAGTGAATCAAAAAATGTGGATACACCAGAAACCAATGTGATGAAAACTCCGACACTCAGAGACAACTCAAGAGAACAGAATACAAAAAGTGTAGGAAAAGACAGTCACATGGATGCACTCACTGACGGGCAACAACTCTCAAAATCTGGTGACCAGGAACTTGTCAATGGGGAGTTGCAAGGAAAGGATTGTGTGAAAGATTCAGAGCAACAGATTGCTTACCGTGATGCTGCTACCTGCACGATTTCAGATGGTGCAGCTAGTGGCAGGGACTTTGAATGTCCTCACTTCAAAGGAGATGCCGTTGATAGAAAGGATATTGACTTTACAGAGAAGAACACTGCAGGAGATGAGGAAATCGGTCTTATGGCAGTTGAATCAGATCACATTCATATTGATTCAAAGGCTGGAGAAGAAAGCAATATGAAATGTGAAGAATCTGATAGGAACCAAATAAAAATAATCACATCTGAAGAAGCAGATAAAGATCTGGCATGCTTTGAAGAATATTCACCAAGCTCAGGTGAACACAGACACGATACCCAAGATAGTTATCCCTTTGATTTTCAAGTCAAATACACAGAAGACAATTCCACAATCTTACACAGCACTGACTTAGGTGATCATGAAAGTTCCCTTTCCATCAGTGGCAATACTTCTCTCTCCGCATCAGTTGATCATCCAGACGCTGTGCACAATATACATGAAGGTCAAGAGTCCGCTCATGTGAAAAGTGAACCTGCCTGTCCAGTAACAACTGGAGATGACAAAAGTGATAATAGCACTGACATAACACAAGGAAAAGATGTCACAAAATTGTCTTCAGTTGATTGTGAGGAGCAAGAACCAAAGAGAAATGTTACACCAGACAAGGATGTTGCTCAAAAATTGGAGGAATCAACGCAATCAGATTCATGCATGGATCACAAAGAGGAAGCAAGAATTCCTTCACCTGAGCCAGATTCAGGAAGTGAAGGCAATCTGGGGATGATTTCAGGCATGAATGATGAAGAAAGCTCTGTAACTCACAGCAAAGAGAAAGCTTTTATTGATTCTGTTCCCGAAAAGGAGCACTGCAGCGGCTGTTCTGGTAAAGAAGATTCGAGTCAAAATCAAATCAGCATTGATGAGAGTGGTGTACATGCAGTTGAAGAATCTGTTTGTAGTACAGAGACCAAAACCGACGAGAAAGCAAAGAAGAGGAAAACTAAGAAGGGAAATGAAAAGGATTCAAGAAAGAAATCTAAAACAAAAGAGGAAAAAAAGAAAAAGAAAGAAAAGAAAGGCTCCAAGGAAGAGAACTCACTGAAAGGCAGCATACACATGAAAGTGCAAAAGGATATGGCAAGTGAAGCTGCAAGTAAAACAGGTAATGAGGAGTCTGGAGAAGGCAGTGATGACTGGGATGCAAACTTCAATGATGATGGGGAGTGCTTGAACCCTGAATTATTAGAACAGGTAAGATTATGGTGCAGGGAAGTGTGGTATGGTCAATCCCTCTTAACAGACACCCCTGAAAGACAGACACCTCTCTCAGATAGACACCTGATAGGAGTGGTCCCTGCTGTTTCTTTGGTCATTTACTCTAACTGAACTCTTTTGAAGATGGACCCTCTCTGAAACAGACAGTTGGACATGGTCCTGATGGTGTCTGTCTTAGAGGGGGTTCACTGTATATGGAGTCTGTAGTTCCCAAGGCCGAACTCTTGTCCTGAGATGTTTAACTGACAGTTCAAGTGTTTATCAATATTCATTGGAGCAAGGTGGGGATTGTGAGTTAGAAGAGAGTGTGGTTTTTGAGGTACACTGACCTCAGATGTGATTTTGTTTTGCAGCTTCACATTGCAACAGGTATAGATAAACCTATTGTGCAGAAAACTTCTTATGATTACTACAACTGGACTCCTGCACAAGCTGAAGTGGATGAACCAGGTATCAGTACTCAGTGGACAGATGAACTAACATTGATCACCATAAACCAACTGCATACTGACCACAAACCCATCACAATAAATTACCAACATGCATTCTTAGGGCTGGCAAATGGTGCCTAGAAAATCGTGGGTCTTGGAAACCTTTTATCCAACCTCTAAATCTTGGAAGCTTTTGTGATGAGTCACGAAGTCTCATTTTTGTGTTTCTTTTGCATTGTTTCTTTCTGGATTTTCTGAAGTCGTTAAAGACTCGGTCTCGGGTTTTCAAACAAGGGTCTCTGCGAGTCTTGGATTTTACCATTCGCCACCCCTATTCATAGCGATGGCCTGCTTTGTGTACAAGTTGCAAGTATTAGTAATTTACTCCACTAGACTGAACTACAGACTGTATGTTAGAAGCACACCAAGTGTAGCCATTTCTAACCTGCAGTTTATATTACCTATTATAGAATATGAACACATTGTAGAAATACACGGCTTCTCTTCTGAGCTGAAGACACAGGACCTAACAATGGCCTTCTCTTCCTTCAGGTGAAACAATATGTAGCACTTGCTTGATAAAACGACACAGCATCATAAAGTTATAAACATGTAACCAAATAGTGTTATTATATGATTTGCCACATTTCAATTTATACAAACATCACCCATACCTACACTCAGTACTTGATAACAAGCATGGGAATTTCTGTTTTTCTTTTCTTTTTCTGGATAATTTATAAGAACTATAATAATAGTTATTATTAATAATTAATATTAAGTAATAATTAATTTTATTCTCTGTAGGGAAGCTGGCTTTGACATCAAGTGGGTGGACGACACTCATGCATTGGGGGTATTTACAAGCAAAATTGCAGGTAAGCAATAAACTAGACTATATATAAACAGTAACTTGGCTTTTGATACCTTGCTCTGATTAAACTATCAATTCTCACTATTAGTCATATATTTCTTTCTTAAAAGGTTGGGAGAATCTGTATTTAAGATTGGCAGTAAAAGGGTTAAAACGGTTATACACTCATTTAGGTGTTAGAGGGAGCCTGTGTGCCGGTTTGATAATATCGTTTTGTGTCCATAGTATATTTTGGTCAGCCTGCTTGTCTGTCTATTTTGTTTGAATATACTGTACATTGTGGTTATTTAGTAATTCTAAAAGTGTGTTTCTGTTAGCCAACGAGGCCATCAAGCTGTGTTCCTCTCCGCTTCTAAAAGTGAGGCCGCTGAGTCAGGGGATTCCAGAATCAAAACAAAAGGCACGTACATGTCTTGGTGAGTTGTGTCTACCTGTTTGGTCAGCATTTTTAGCATTCTATACTCTGGTTTGGTATGTCCAGCATTCACGTGCATATACCATCATGAAACTTCTGCATTTCAGTTTTGATTGTTTTATTCTCTGCAGAGTTTCTCCAACCGTACAAGGAGCGGCCAAAAACGACAAAGATTGCCGCCAATAGAATGATCTCTGGTGCTCTTGGGATACAATCCAACATGAGCAGAGAGGAAAGGCAGAAAGAACGAGCGAAACTCAAGGAAGCGCAAGGTACAAGTGGTTATACAGCAAAGGAGTGCACTAGCTAACAGAATATGTGTCTAAATATTGTGATAACTAAATAATGATGACTTGTTGCCCTTATAGAAGCAGGTCAAGCAAAGGTTCAATTCCCATGTACAGACTCATCATGTAGGATGGTTAATCTGCCATCATGTCTCTTGCACAATATATAGAGATTACTTCATGGAAAGTGCGCGCGTACGGTTTTTATTCACGAGTTGTGAAGTATCATAAAACGAACGAGCGAGGCTTTGCGAGCGAGTGAGTTTTATGATACGAAACAACGAGTGAATAAAAACTGTACAAAGCACTTTCCATGATGTTTTCTGTTTATTATATACATACTGAGACATTTATGATGGGACCGGGAAACCCTTTAAAAGTAGTGAAAAATCGTCGTTCGCAGCTTGTGATTGGACGAACGATTTTTTTCACGTGTGAAAAGCGTCGTTCGCGGCCTCTTATTGGCTAGAACTTATTTGCGTACGAAATTTTACGATATGGCTTTTTCGTGAGTATGTCTCAGTATGTATATAATAATATGATTTTCTTCTCATCTGCAAAACTGATTTCCCTTTCAGAACAAAAGCGCAAAAAGAAACAGCAAAAGGCTGATGCATGGGGAGACTGAGCAGAGATCATGCTGCAGATGTTGAAGACTGGATTGTATTTTAAATATCATTCTTACAAACATTATTTTAGAAATTTTACTTCATCAATTCAGCAAGAGTACATATATACATAATGTTGATTTTTATTTCAGGCATTTTTTAGAAACTTGAGTTTTTAACCCAAAAGTATAAGTAATGATATTTATTGTGTTTTTAATGGCTTGTGAACTTTTGCCCATTTTTTTTCTTGTTCAGTGGTGTTTTAACCAAAATCAAGGCCAGGAGTCACACTACATGACGTTTTTATTAAAACAAAATGGCAATCTTACATGTGTAACCAGGGAAGTCTCTGACAAGCATTTCTACAAAATAAAGAACAAGTCAAATTTATTTACACTGAACAGAGAGGTTATTTGAAGGAAACCTGGATGATTTCTTCTCACTCCCAAATAAAGTGGTTTTGTGTGTGGACACAGTACTTTTTGTCTCGTAACTGCATGTTTTTCAGTCTTAACAAAATATTAGATAAGCCTAACACAGTGAAACAAGACGTAATGTGTCTGAAGTTGTCATAACACTCTGTCCAGAGCTTCCATTATCACAATGCTATTTCCTCTGATCACCTGTGAAACAAGTAACTTATTAATAACAGAAAAGAAAGATCAGACTGATAGGTTCATCAACAGATTCATACTGTACTTACCACCATTCCAATATTGTGTTTCTCGTGACCTGAGACCTCTTCTACTGTTTCATCCAACACCAGATTCATAAATGGGTCGAATCCACGCAGAACACCAATAACATGCCTTCCGCCATTTAACTTCACTAAAAATAAAATAACAGGATTGTTTAATTTTTTAACACATGTCATGGTCTACCAAATTTTATACTACAGACCAGTAAGTTAGAGCATGCCTACTGTGCTAAACCAAATTCATATTTCAACTGGTCAGTGATGGCAATAACATTCTGGACCAGGACCAGTGTTTTGCTTTTGTGTTTCACTAACTTTTACAGGCTTTCCTATGAGTGAGAAAGCTATATCAAGACTAAAATTAATACAGAATATTTCTAGTACTCAATTAAGAGGGGCATGGTAACATTAAATGCAAGTCTTGAGCTGAAAAAATGTCCAAACCAAAGGCAATTTCTCAAATAATCGAGACTGTTCAATGGTAAACATTCTGAATCCTTTACACAGAGACTGCTCAAACTGGTTCATTTTTCAGACGGTAGAAACTGCTCAAAATGTAAACAATTTTAAGATTTGATCCCAAATATACAGTGCAGGATTTAGTTCATCTCAGATATCATAAACTGTCATGAGCTACATCAAAACTACATTTAACGTAGTTCTGTCACAGCTGATCGTGTTATTAAGTGTAAACAGTGAAACTTACATGAGAGTCGCTTGTCCATATATCTGCAAGAAATAAAGGCAACATTTCTTTATGTCATTTTGCATAATAAAGATGGAACTTGTTTTTGTCCAGTCTTGTGAGATTGTTCGATAAATGCCTTATGCTCTCGACATAACAAAGTGAGGCCTTGAGCTGATTTTCGAGCTTTGACAAGTGCACATTTCGGATCAGATCTTGGAGTATACATCACAGTCCAATTCGAAATAACATCATTTATATGCACAGTAGCTCCAAATAGGTTACTCACTTCTTTAACTCTGGAGGATGGGCTTTGCTCATGACTGTTTCTGCAAGATTGCGAACTGTATATTTCCTCTCTTTCTTTGCGAACGTACGGCGACGTGATGAGCCTGCGATCTGTTGTGCAGAATGCGGTATCTCCTTTGTGCCATTTTATGCTTCATGTAACACAAATGTATTGAGACACAGAGACCCACACCCCCTCCCCTCCCCCCAAAGAAAAAAGTTGTAAATAAAGAACTCACGAGTTATTTTAAATGTTGTTGTCATTAAAAATTCGAGGAAATTCTAAGATATATCAAGACCAGTTCCTCGTCGTGGGTTAGGGCCTGGTCGCAATCTCCAACTGGTGGAAGACATTTGTATATATTCTCGTTTTAAAATTGATCTAAAATTTAAGACTCCAAACAGCAGTATATTTCATGCGCATACTGCAGCAAAACAGAACGTGTCGGATAAAACTATATAAAAAGGCATCCAGCGTCCCTCGTGTGATCACATGATTCCAGGAAAAGCCCCCAGCAGAACTGTACTACGTCGTCCGCCTTTTCTGATGAAAATCTAATTCTACACTCAAATAAAAAGGATCCTAACTCAGCACTCGCATTCAGAAGCACCGAAAACTTGCTCGCTTTTCTGTTGCCTGGCTAACGAAGTGAGGCTGGACTGAGTGACAATCACAACAACAGCTACGCGAGTTTTTCGAGTAAGAAACATTAAACCATCATCTCAAATTGAACATCCGTTTTCTTGCTCTTTGTAACATGTTGGAGTCATTGTGACAAAGTCAGGTCGATAGTATCGTCGTTGTAATGACAGCCCCATGTCGTTAAATTTTCCTTCGCTCGAGTCTTGCTGTTAGCCATCCCAGCGTCTAAAATATAAGCTAAGGCACGTTCAACGTCGCCATTACTCGAGCTTAGCGCGGATATGACATCTTCCAAGCTCGCATCTGGAAGAATACTTTGAATTTCTTTGATTTTGAATTCGTCACTTTCTTGTGAAGGACTCGAGGAAGGGGAATTCGCCGGATTGTTTCTGCGTTTAGCAGAGAGGATAGTCTCAACTTTGTTCTCTCCTGCTGTGTTGAGAGCGTTGGTGATCTTGAAGGAAATGCCGCTTGGCCAGTTACTTGTAGCAGGAGAGTTCAATCTCTTCTTTAAAGTGGCCACGGACTCTCCACCAAACACTGAGGTGCCCAACAAACTTTCTCCATCAGAATCAGAATCAGAGTCAACTATATTTGAAGTACCATCTAGACTTGAACTTAGAAGAATCTTTTTACCGGGACCATCGTCGTCCGAGACGTCGTCAATATCGATAGTCCGGTATCTCTTCCTGCTCGGCGCTGCAAGCCCGGATTCTTTGAAAACTTTACGCGCAGAGGTCTGTGAACTCAGATTATAATTGGAAAAGTTATCGTGATACGTTTCTGTTACGTCATTTTCTTGGCTGTCCTCTATTTCGATGTACGAGCCAGACGACAAACTTGTTCCAGGGGAGCAGAGGCGAGATTCATCCCCCGAAATCAATTTGCTACACAGCGGTGGTTCTGGTTCAGCTCTCGTGCGAGTTGCCGTTGGCCTGAGTGACGTAGTGCGGATATTGTTACGTAACATCCGGTGTGCCTCGAAGTCTCCATTTCTGACCCTGGTTAAATAAGACATCGGCAGTGTTAGAAGTTGTGACAATATTACACTGACTATCCATCTCTGGGTTGTGAAGGGGGCGTTTTTTGGACCAATGTGTCAACGCCGTAACTGTATGCTGTTCCTTTAAGAGCCACCCCCCTCCCCTCCCCCAGCGTACCTCCGTTGTAGCTCCGTTGTGACCGAGACCAAGAAATCCACCGTCACCTCCAAGTTGGGCGTCTTCACTAAATCAAAATCCGCACTGCTTTCCAGCTCGGACAAAGCCACCTGCAAAAGTGTGCAGCAAAAAATTAGCAGCCTGCGCCATATCGGATGCGGCGCAGGGTAAAATGAGGCGCTTACTTCAACAACACGAGTTAAAAAAATACAGCACATCTATTGCCAGATCAGTCGATTACTATGTGGTTCCATTGGAAGTTAGGGTGGTCAAACTAGACACGTAGAAACGTTTCAGTGGATTGTCACATGCATGGTGTTAGTAAGAGAGCGCAGCATTGAACACATGAAGGTTTTGTCCTTTGTTTTGTTCTCGTGTCAGTCATGTGAGAACTTTACCTGCACTTGTTCCACTGTGGGGTTCCCACACTTCCCCACTCCACCACAACCGTCTGCACAGCGGACTTGATAGGCAGCAGGCTCACTTTCGATGACGTACTTAAGGCTGACGTCACTTGACAGGACACCAAACTTCTCTCTGTAAAAGAAAGGCAGGGTTACTTACACGTGTCAACCGTGCACGTTACTAAGGGAATTAGATACTACACGTCTCACCTCCATTCCAACATTCTTTTCCTTTGTTTGTCAAAGCGCCCATCCTTCAGACTATAGGCCACGTCATCTGCAAGATGGCCGCAAAATAACCGACGAATTAAACTATACTTGTCACAATTGAAAAGAGCATTTGAAGACCAAAGCGGAAGTTGATAACTTCATTAATGACATCAGTAACCAACCTGCTCTCTTGCGCTCCACTAACACAGGCAGTGTGACGTCACTTCCGTTGCAGCGCCAAAGCCAGAGGTAATCGGCACAGGGCAGGCTTGTGGTCCTGTGTCGCACGTTCCACGACTTCAACATGCGACTCAACTGTGGCACAAGGTAACAACGAAACTATCTTAGCACTCGGACTGAAGCTTAGTCTGGTGGACCTCTATAGAATCTAATGTTCCTGAGCTTCGGTCAAACTCTTACAAAATAATCGTAGAAGCTAGTGCAACGGTTTAAATTGGAGATTTTACACAGCAAGGTGGAATATAAACGAGGAAAAAACTGAGGTTTTTGCTTTTAAGATGTTGTTTACAAAAGGCCGGCAAACTTCGCGGCTTGTGCGTGTGAAAACTAAAGTAGACATCTGCTTCAGGGATGAGTGGGACAGGTGTAAAGTTTTAGGAATTTTAAAGATTTTCTTGCTTTCTTTGATGTTCTTCTTGGACGCTTTATCAGATGTTCCCTGCGTTTGCTTCTCACCTCCCCAAGTCTGTGTGTTTCTCCGCCCATTTCGTGCTGGTCGACCAATAAAATGACCCTGAAACAAAAAGGCAGCAAACACTGTGTTCCTCTTTTCATAAGAGGTTTATAGGCGACCAGGTTCACCAATCATCACCAACGGCAGTAAAGTCACGTGCAAGTCACGTACTCCTACATCCCGAGAGCAGATCCACTTTGAGTGAAGGCTTGCTTTACGAGTCGTGGGATAGAAATATCAAATAAGGCAGGAGCAAATCCCTTCTGGTACTCACTTCTGTGTCAAAACCAGTTTTAGTCTGGGTCAAAACCAGTTTTGGTCTGGATGAAAACCAGTTTTAGTCTGGGTCAAAACCAGTTTTGGTCTGGATGAAAACCAGTTTTGGTCTGGATTAAACCAGTTTTGGTCTGGATGAAAACCAGTTTTGGTCTGGATTAAACCAGTTTTGGTCTCGGTTGAAAGTTTGATATGGATACGCTGAAAGCCGCACAAAATACGCAAGCTGACGTTTTGAAATCTGCTCTCCGCAATAACAAAATTTCCATTCCATTAGCACGCTGCGTCACTCACCCATCACTGCCGTCATCGTAGCTGTACAGTGCGTCACTCTCTGGGGGTCCCTCGGGAGTCTTTTGGACTGACCTTACAGGGGTTTTCCCGCCACTAGAAGGTTTCCTAGCAACAGGAGTTTTCCCTGAGGTTGACGTGGACTTGGAGCCCGCGCTTCTGTTGTACCCAGGAAGTCCGGCAGCACGGGGCACTGCATGGAAGGGACCTGAAGGAGAGACAATATTAAGGACTTTTCAGGTACAATAGTGGGAAGGGGTCCTGTATGACAGACACAAGTCAGGCCCTCGCTATAAGGGCTTTATCCGACACGATCATCTATAAATGCACAATTATGTGTACAGTTTTATGTTGAATACATGCACATTTCTCAAGAGGAGAAGAAACATTGCTTTTGTGAACAAACCTCTAAGTCTCTGTGCAATTGCTTCTCCTTCAGGTAACAGCTCATATACAGGTTGTTTACCTAGACCAATAATAAAGTACACAGTAAAAGCTCAGAACACAAATTCTCCCAAACATTCAAGAAGAAAATGTATGAGTGATGTAATGAGAATCACATCACTCATATTAGAGGACTCACGCCTACTCCAATCTTGGTCAGCAACACCTACCAACTATTCTTACATACCTCGTGTTCGCTTCTTAATGAACCCTCTGCTGATTAGAACATTGATTCTCCACCAAGCTGGACAAAGCACTGTCACAAGAGACAAGCACGACGCTAAAAAATATGCTGCTGCTTCTGCCTATGAGGGCTGTACAAGACTAGCCAGGCATTCCAGTGATGCAAAACGAAACGAGCCGCAAGCGAAGGGAGCCATAAGGACCACTGCCATGGTCCTTGTGGCTCATTTTGCCTCACTCACCCCGAACATTCTCATCATGGCTTGTTTCATTTTTTATCGCTGGAATGCCAGTGCATGCAGGCTAGTACAAAACTTATAGTGGGAGGCTCTCACACAAATAGCAAAACAGCATACTTTACCTGGTTTTCCATCAGTGCATACTGTTGCTGTACTGAATTTCTCTTGACACACCGCTTGACAAGCTTGCCGCAGCTCTGGTTCACCAACAAGTGGTTTGGCAGATGAACCGCTAAATAGAACAACGTTTTGTAAACTTTGGGGCACCAAGGGGTATTGTAGCTGTGTTCTTCAAGGCATTTTCACTTACTCATTTATCTTGGGTGCTTCTTCAGTGGCATTCAAGAGTCCTACAAGTAAACCAGCTGCACTGCTGATGAACATACCTGTTTGAAGGATTTGATAAAATATTGAGTGAAATTTCAATTTATAACTCCAGAGATTTTTTACATCATAGTATAGAAAGGACCAAGCAAACACAAGTAGCAGAGAACAGAGAATCTGACTAAACATGTAATGTTATGTACCAACATCCTACTGGTATATCATTTTGACATCAGTGCTAAAAACCTCAAGCAACTGTTTGTACATATTACCTGGAGGTGGGGGCTCTGAATTAAATTCTGACTCTTTCTGAATCTTGTCAAGCCGTGCTTTGATTGTGGGACCCACCTGCGAGTAGTGATATTTAAAGATGTTGTACTGTAGCTAATATTTCATCATCAGGGTCAGTGTGTCTAACCTCGTTTGTTACAAAAACAAACAAAATTACAAAACCTAGGCATTCAACACTTACCCCCTCAAGTTGTATGGCTTGCCTGGCAGATCTGATTGGCTGCTCAGCAAATGATAGGGAGACAATTGCCTTAGAGGTCCACTCTGCAGCACTCTTGAGAAATGCATGTCGTCGCTGTTGAAACTCATGTTTCTTTAGACCCCTAATAAACTTGTAGCGCTGAAGACAGGATCAGCAAAGCATGTCTGAGTCACTTAAAAGTCAAGCCTTGTGCATTGTATGTGGCTGTGTCTGATGACAAATTTTGATCTGAGTGGACCAGCCCCTTCTAACTGCACCTCTAGTGGTGACATTTTATTGTACATTTTGCTGTTAGCCTTCTTATACAGATACAGGGAGAGAACATACTAAAACAGATGTGAATAGGAGTTCGGCCCTTTAAATTTACGCGTTTGATTGGGTTTAGTGATAGACACAATCGAACGCGCCTCGAACGCTTATCAGGATTGTAATGTAAACAAATAAAACGGACTAGTTATAAAGAGTTTACCATCAGAAAAGTCTTTCCGATGCCATATCACTCTGATATTGATCAAGCATGTATTAAATCATAAAAGAATCGAAAGTCACGTTCGACGTGTATTTTATTCCTCGTGTCCTTTCGTTCATTTTCTCTTACTGTCTACCGATCGTGTTTTTTGTTTTACTTACCAGATCGGGGTATCGTTTATTCGGTGGAGGGCGAGCCATCTGCAGATCTAAATCACCTCTGAAAGCGACATTCCACAGGAAAATGAACTTCCCGCCTTTTAGCCGAGTGACTGATGATTGAAACAAACAGCCACTATATACTTCGTGTAACACAGCACATGAGGTTTAATTACCACGCGGGCGTACGCTGACCGCATTTACTGTAGGCTCAGTTTTCAACGTGTGGTCAAGCATACAAGTTTGTAGGAGAGAGAGAAAGGAACCATGGTACCAAGCATCATCGAAGTGTGATTTCTGTATTTTATTTCTCTGTAAAATAACACGTTGCCATAACAATTATGTGGAGTGCGATTCGCCTTATACACAATGCAGCCACACTACACTATATTTTTATTACAAAAGAGTATTGACTATACAACGTGGCTTATGTCGGCTAGACAGTCTGCTCTATGTCTGGTCCACATCAAGTGTCAGGTCCACTAGTGTTGTCGTGGTCTTGGTTGAGTTGCAACCGCGCAGCCCAGCGATGAAGCGAGATGGCTTGGGTACGTTAGTGGATGAATCACGTTTGGTTTGTGTCGCCATTTCCCTAGAGAAGGAGAAACACGAGTTAATTAGTAACTTAACAGAATTGAAAGGGGAGGAGAAGCACGAGTTAATTATTAATGAAGAGGAGAGGATAAACAAGAGTTAAGTGCTAACAGAACAGAAGAAACAGGAGTTAATTTTCAAGAGAAGAGGAAAAAAGAGGGACGAGTTAATTGTTAACAAAACTGACGGAACAGAAAAGGATAAACAAGAGTTTATTATTAACAGAACAAAACAGAAAAGAGGAAAGTGAAAACAGGAGTTAATTATTAATAGAACAAAACAGAAAGGGGAAGAGAAAAAAAGAGTGAATTATTAACAGAGCAAAGCAGCGAATGTCTTCTTTGCTCTTCTCAGGTATCACTTTTTCTCAAATTCTTCCGCCTCCTACCCTAACATGGTGGCCGCCGCTGCATTGCAATATACTACATATTGTCGAGTCACACCCTATCCTGCTCTAACTGTTCTCCTGTGCATAGATTCTGAATTGCGAACACATAACACAACAAAATGCGCAAAAAAAAAAAATGACTATGTGGATTGCAACTTACTTTGGCAGATAAACTTGACTGACGTTGTCTCGTCTGTAGTTGCTTAGCTCGGTTTGTACAGAATGGGTCAACTTGGTCCTTAAGTTCGCCTAAAAATGAACGGAAAAACCTCTTCAAATACAATACTGCGAAAACAAATTCGCATATCCAAGTTTCCCTCGCAACACTAGGGATACAGGGCGCGCGTATAGAGACGTGTAGCAGTTAGGGAGCGTGGCAAATGGTTTGAACCCAGGAGTGTGAATAGTAGGTTGGTTGTGATCGTCCGGGTTAGAGTAGTCTCCAGAAAGACTGTTGTTGCTGACTACCGTTTCGACTCCCTGAGCGGAAGTCATCTTCAGAGTCAATTGAAAGTACTCCACGTTTAGGAGTTAGGGAGCGGCCGCACTACACGGTATAGTTCATAACAAGGGTACATTCTTTTGGGGCCATTCCGTCTATTCCTATTCCGGAATCAGAATAACAAAATACAGAGAACATCAATCCCCAAAAGAACAGACTTTGCACTATTTCGAAAACAGAATAGCTGACGTGACAGAATACGGGAAAAAAAAAAAAAGTACCGAAAGAACACGATTATCGGCTTTTCTGTCCATTCAGACTAAAGCTGGTGTAACACTGGGCAATGTGTAACGACGCATTGCCACGCCAATGCAAATCGTCGTTGCAAATCGACCAGTGTAGCACTACTGAGAGCAGAATGGATGGAACACTAATGTTTCACAACAGACCACATAGTGCATTACCAGTTTGAGCGCCTTCCGCCTTAGCTCCCACTCATTCCACTCATATGACTTGACGATGTTGGATTCCATGAAGTGTGTGTCTGTCTGAGTGCCGCTGTCACACTTTGTGATGGGTGCCTCGATCATCCGGCTGTGATCCTTCCCCTGCGTACCAGAATACCAGTTGTGAATAATGCAAGAAATGACCCAATAAAATAAACTGAATGGCCTGCGACCAGGCCCTCCCGTCCGTTCCGGGGCCTCGCGCTCTCTCTGTGGGACGGGAGAGCCGTTGGTACTCCCATATATTCCTGTATAGGGACGTTCCGCCGAATAGGGTATGGTTTTCAGGGTATACAATTTAGACTTTAGCGTCTTTAACATGGTCGTTTTTTTTATGAGGACGCTCCGACACCCATTGTTTTCGGGTCAGGGTTTGAGAGCATCAGCGGAACCCCCCCTACGGAAACGTCAGTCGAGTTCCCTCCCCCCCAGGATAACATGCCCCGGCGGTGTGTCACAGGGGGGTGTATATGGATCTGTTTTTACCTGTGTGTAGGGAGTGATGGAAGCGAACTGGGTGTGCAGCTCCAGGAGTTGTATCAGCTCTGGAGACTTCTTGGCGGCTTCTGCGATTCCAGTGATATAACTGTCGACAGCAAAACCAAATGTTTTCAAGAAAGTGGTAAAATAAATGTGTCGCGGACTTGTTCCCTCACAAACAAAGAAGAAGGACAAAAAGTAGAGAGGACTTAAGGGGAACAGAACAGAGGGCGGGTCGACAGGGGCGCCACTGTGGCTAGCTTGAGGATCTGTAGAGGAAATATCAACCAAAAAGGAAGACTAGATGTCGTGGACGGAGGTAGCCCTCGGTGTTTTGGCGCCCATGATCGCCGAAACGCTGACGATTGGGGACTGAGCCTAGGCGGAGTCAAATCAGAGCACAAGAGAGACTTGGGGCATGATGGGAATAAATTTCGCGCGCTTTTCATTCGGTGTCCCACTAACCTGTCAGGTGCACTGCAGAACTCGTACGCAGCATCCTTATCACAGAAGGCGTAATAATTGTCCTTGTAGCGAAGGACACCCAGCGCAGGATTAGACGGTATAAGAAGACGGTCATAAACAACCAGGGACCAACTGCAGAACCCCTGTAGGAAAATAAACAATGACAAGCGTTTTAGTCTGAAGACAAAACTTTACTTATACACCTCGAAGATTGAACTCGAGAATGCAGTGAGTTCTAATTACAGTCAAAACACCTCCCCCCCGGGCTTACAGTAATTACAGTCAAAACACCTCCCCCCCGGGCTTACTCCGTGCATTTGACCCTAGGGGGGAGGGATGAGGTCGCGGTTAAGGTGAGACCCTAGAGGGGAGGGATGAGTTCGCGGTTGTTCAGCTTATATAAACCCTGCCGGACGTACTCTGGGAAGAATTTTGTTTCTGAAGATTCTCAGACTTTCAGGGAATTCAAACAAAACTGATTGACTTCACGGTTTAACTAAGTTCTTAGCAAGTCTGGCACAAAGTTTGTGAACGAACCCTGCACTGGATGGGTAACTTGTCGAAGTTCTTTGTGGTCTCGTGGAACAACACTTCGATCTTGGGATTGGTGATGGCATCGGGATCAATTCTCATATCATCACCAGAAGTCTGAAACGGAAAAGATCTGCTGTTAGGTTATTTGTAAAACTGTGCGAAGATGACGGCTCAGATCATCAAAGGTTTCTACGAGAAAATGTAGCAGAACTGGTTGGGGGAGAGATTAGACAAAATTTCCAATAAATATCGAGTCACAGTGCCAATCTCCATGGCACTGTGACTCGACATTTAATGAGGTCTTTTAAATCTGAACAATCGGCAATCTCGTTTCATCTGTTATACTTTGGCTATGTTGGGAAACGCATTCGTATTTAAGAGGTGTCAGAAACTGCGCAGGCGTACTGACCTCAGCAAGCCGCTGATCATCGGTCATGACCTCTAACCCTTCAGTGTGCAGTTGGAGAACATCCGCCGGAAACAGTTCCTTGTGAACCTGAGAAGCGAAAGAAACACTATTAACACATATCAGCCCTAGGTACCACGACTGATGGCAAGGAAGATCAGATCTGCCAATCTGAAGCGATCAACAGGAGTCTTGCCTGACCAGAGCAGAGTATTGTTAAACCCGTCTGAGTGTCATTTCAAACGGAACGTAAAATTTAAGTCACATGTGACCAGAGAAACTCCTCAGTGTACGTGCATAATGTGCGTGTGCGTGTATGTTTGCGTGTGCGTGTGCGTGTGTGCGCGCGTGTATGTGTGCGAGTGTATATGTGTTGCACACAAAGCCTGCTCATAGTTTCGCTCGCCGGTAAGGTAGAAGGACCGAGAAGAGAGAGAAAAAAATGATTGAGAACGGCATGAAGAAAGGAAGGTGTTTGAGGTCAGTCTTGATTTGCTTCGTGCGCCGTGATTTCGTATGCAGTCACTAGAAAAAGACAACGCACCTTTGTGAAGGGGTCCAGACTCGCCAGGATGTTACTGAGAACACTAAGCAGCACCATCTCGTCTTGAAATCCAGTCCACAAGTGAGACAACGTGATGAACTGAGGCTGTACAAGAACAACAACAAGCAAACATTCAAGGACTGCTCTGAAAAAGCCATTCACAAGTAAATGCTACTGTATCATCGCGGCGTAAGTTAGTTGCAAAAAAGGGTGTTGCACGCGCAACTTCTTCTGCAACCTGTCCCGCAATGGGCGTTGCGTTGCAAGTTGCAAGAAAAATTGCCGCGTGTGACATGGCCTTAACTGTTTAAAAAAGCACAACTGATGTTTAAACGCAGTGACCGGTAAGTTCAGCATGTTTGTCAGTTGTGTACTGATAGCGTACGCGGCTCCTACTCACGTAAACATGTGCAGTGGGCACAGCAGTCTTGGATTGCACAGTGTTCCGCAAGGTTTCCATTCTTCCCGCGTACTGTGACTCTAGTGCTTCCACCTGCTGTGCACAGCCAACCACATCATTCTGTCGAGAAAAGACGAGTTAGGACCGGCCTGCAACTCTGGTTTTCCTGTAAGTATATCAGCACTTCAGTCTCGTGTACAGTATGGCGTCACAGTTGCTGCTGATGTCACGTCATTTCACGTGTTGCTGTTACGCCTGGTGCCTTGGAACGAATTGCTTATGCATAAAGATTCTAGACTCGAATTAGTTAATCTTATGAAGGCTGGTTCACATGGTAAAGCAAGCGCAAGAGAATGGAAAAGTTTCCATTCGCTCGCGATTGCGTTCGCGCTAGCGTTTACTTTACTCGTGTGAACCAGCCCTAGTTTTAAAACGTATAATAAATAACCTAAAGTTAACTAAAGATGTGGGTAAGCTATTAGTGGACGTTTCAAGCATTAGCCCTCCCTCTGAGTAAGTTAGCATAAACCTGGATTAATAAATGCAAGATTTCCTCAGTAGAACTGTGCACAATGAGCCCAGAATGATTGGGTTCAACTATGCATACATCACCAGGAAAGGGGTCGAACTGACCAGTAGAATGTTGAGAAATGCCTCGTGCTGTCTGGTGTTGATTAAAGATTCTCTCAACAGGTTTGTAGACTGCAGATCTTCTGGGACAACTCCTTCCCTCGAGATCTTCTCCACCAGAGCTAAAAAGAATAATAACTTCAATAGTGATTCAACATATTTAGGACACAAAACTGAGTGAGTGTACAGCATCTCTAATTTAACCAAGACTAAACATTTAAGAAGTCTGTGCCATACCAGTGTATGCAAAAGTCAGTTTGGTGGTGTTGGTAATCTCTGATTGAACATTTTGTGTCGTAGCTGGCACCGCTTCATTCAGAATAGCAGGCACTGCAAAAAAAACATGACACGTGAGTACCAGGGATGACCGCAGAAGCTGCAACAGAATGGAGCAGAAAAATACTGTGAATCGCAGACATTTTTCCCCCTTAGCCTTTAAAATCAAAACAACATATTTGCATCAAAACAAACTGCTGTTATGGTAAATTCCAAAGTCCTAGTTGAACTATTAACTAAAGTAAACTCTATTCTTGCAGCTAATGGAGGACCTTCTCTCAGGTTTAGTAATAATATTACATGTAACATATTTACGTCATATAACATTAAATATATTGTTCACTAATACCAGTCTTGTCTTATAACAATATTATCCCCATGTGGCAATCTTGTTTAATTGGGCTTCCATGTGGTCCATAAAAAGCTTCAGCCATCAGTAATCTAACTGTGTGAAGTACTCTGCAGCGTGGTTACTCACAATCATCGATGCCTTCGCCTCCCTTGCCACACTCCTTGTTGAACAGCCTGATCCCAGTTACGATGTACGTCAGTTCGTTTAGTTGCCGCTCTTTGTCACGTTTAGTCAGAGACATGAAGGCTCCCAGCTCTGTCTGAGGAAAGACACTCTGCAGTGCCGCTAGAAAGAGGACACAAATAGTTGGACACAAGGCAGAAACTTAACCCTCTTTCCTTTCTGCTGTAAGTTTCTTGTGTAACAGCTGGTGCCTTGTTGACAAAAATAGTTTTCAAAAATAATTATTAATACATGCATTCGAACCCCACTATTTCGAAGTCCCACAGGACAAGAAAAAAGTTCAAAATAGCAGGATTTCTGAAAATAACCAAGCTAGTCAAGCTAAATCCAAGGGGATTCAGCTTGACTTTGAAATAATGTGGACTTCGAACTAACCAAGTTCAAAATAGTGGGGTTTGGCTTTACTGTCTTGTAATTAGGAGTGCTAGAAGTGTCTGATAGTATCAGCTTCCCTCAAAAAAATCCAATAATCTGACAAGCTGCTGTAAACAGGTCTGCATGGATCTGTCCACAAGTTTATGCTACCTGTAGCTTCCCTGACAACACCGATATCAGTTGGTGATCCAAGTCCTGACCGCAGCAACACACAGGAGACAATCTTCCTATAAAGACCTGTAGAAAGAGTAATAAAATAATATTTTCACTGACTTGGTTTGACCTGGCTAATATGTTATCTCCACAAAGGATAAAGAGGTTATTGCATGGGAAGGAGCGCAATACGGTATAGTATTTTTACTGACGAATAAAATTTCATGTGATAAATTGTTTATAGCAAACAAAGCAAGGCCAAACATTTCTATCCACACTTGACAAAGAGGTCATGGTCACATGGATCAACCTGAATTAAAACAACTGTGTATCATTCTATGGCATGTCTACATACCTTCTAGCTCATCTCTAGTCCTTGCTCGACTGTCAGTTATTTCCCTCACAACTGGCTGGAGTCTTTGTTCCAGGACCTTGCGGTGCTCCTCAAGGAAATCAGCTGTGTCAACATTGATGAGAAAATCTTGTTAAGATCTTGACCTAAACATCTTGGAAGATCTCAGATCTTGAAGGAACAAAATAGTTCAGCTTACCTCTACTGGTGTAGTTCATATCAAAATACACCTGCATCTTGACAGTATCAAGGGAGGGAGACCTGTTATCCAACAGCCTGGACACACAGATCTACAAAGGAGGAAACGAGCCAAATTTAGTTATATCTAGTGCCAACAAATCTACAGTTGAAACCTGCTATCTTGAACTCGGTTTTCTCGAATTTCCCACTATCTCAAACTCAAGCTCATCCCCTTGAATTATTACCCTTTCATTCAATTACTATTGACACCAGCCCTTGCTAGCTCCAGCCCTTGCTATCCCGAGCTATTTCTTGGTTCTACTGTACTTGTAATTATCTGAGGGATGTTTGCATCTAAAATGCAGGAGTTTATTTTTGAGGAAGCTAACCGTATTCAGTATTTTTAAGTCCACTGATGACAGAATAGTTGTGGCCTCATGGAATCATATTTACCCTGATAAGTTTCTGAACATCATCTTTTGTCAGTGTTCTGTCCACATTAAACTCATTGTCCGGGTCAAGAACCACAGCTTTTACCTGATGAGAATAAACAGACTACTTTGTGATGTCAGACACATACGTACAGTAACATATAGGTGCAGCAAATATTGTTTATACCAAAATATTTGATGGAGTGGCAGCTATTAAACTCCCTAAACAAAGTTTGCGATGTACGAATGCAATGTACGAATTTACCCCTGTATTCAATTCGACAGACAGAGAGGGAAGAGAAGAAACGAGGAGAAAATGGGTAAAAACAACACGGCCACTCCATGTCATTTGTGCTTATCAAATTTCACCAACCATGAAGGCAACGAGCGTTTCTGAAACGGCTTGACCTCGACTGGCGCATTCTTGAGCAATTTCTCTGATAATATTCTTTATGACACTCTCTGCTTGTGCTCGAGACATCCTTGAATTACGTTTAGAAACTTCAGAGTTGCATATCACAAACTCGCCGCCATTTTGTATAACCGATTGTCATGGAAACTGACAGCTGAAGAAACTGGAACCAACAATAATTCTAAAGCCCCACTTGATTGGCCATCTCAAAAAATAACCAATCAAAATTAGGTTTATTTTGCTGAAGCCCGCGATGCGGAAGTCAGGTGTTTACCCGCAAAACATGTGCGTGAGACAGACAAAACAAACATGGCGCACAAACATGATGACTTGTCGTTGTTGGAGGAACATTGCGAATCTGTGGAAAGCAACCCAGTCGTTGTGGAAGCCGCACAGGCCACTGAAACAGACGATGTCATCGCTGTAGATTTTTGTAATAAAGAATCGCGGAGAGTTGTTGAGAAACCAGACAGCGTATCAAATGTTGAAGAAGTCCATGCGTGCCCAACGTTAATACCCGCTTGTTCGGAAAACTGGCTGGATAATAAAAAGAGATCCTCAGCTCCAAATGACAAGGAACAAACAAATCCCACGAAAGGAGGTCTAAAGACTTCTATGCACGATTTCGATCAACCCAATTTCGATAATTTTAATACCTCACCAAGAAATGAAAACAGTAAGAAAAATTTAGAGGTTTCCGATCTGCGCGGAGACCGAAGTGATCTCAAGGACTACGAAAGCAAAGATGAGGACGTCGTTTTACCATCTCCTATGCTGGTCTCGCCGCAAGAATTAAGATCAAACATGGTCGTACCCGAGAGGTCAAAACTCGAAATCTTCCGAGCTGAGAATATCGACGAGACGGAATTTCGACATAGACATGCAGGAACAGCAAAGGGGAAGAACACTGCAGAGAAAGGAAAGGGAGCTTGTGGTAATGTACACGTCACAGCTACAGGAACCAATAAAAGAGAAGAACAGAAACTAAACGGGGATTCAGACTTTATACATCAGCACAAGGAAAGCAATAAACCAATGAGTAAGTGATATGCAGGACATCAACATACTTTATAAACAGCAGTGAAATAATTACTTTTTTGTATACATAGGATTATTCAAATTCCCTATTTCCAACTCCCGAGTCCAGGGGTGTCATTAATGCAACCCCCCCCCCCCCCCCCTCCCCCTAGGGAAGACAAACTGCATTCCTCCATACCTTCTTTCCCTCAGTATTAACCCTTTCACTCCCAAGATCAAAATGCAGATTCTCCAAACTCTCTAAGAAAAAAATTATGAGTAATGTAGCAAGAATTGAATTTCCAATCAGCTTTCATCTGAGCACCCTGCACTGTATGATATATCTCTGGTGGGAGACTGAAAGAGAATATTGAAGTTGATCACTCATGGGATTGAGTGAAAGGGTTAACTACTAAAATGTTGTACTGATCACATTTTCTGCTTCATTTTTAGAGCTTTCGCTATTTAGATATTTCATGACAGAAATTTCTCGAGGCTACTTAATGGAGCTTGAGGAAGACAGGTACACGGACAAGAGGCGGAAAGTGTACAAGATTATGAAAATTCCTAAAGAGTTTGAAAAGGTATCAGCATGCAGTGATAAATTATTACTCATGTGCATATGTCTTTTGTTACATCACAATATTTAGTGGTACTGCATTTATCAGTAAACACTGTATGGTGCAAATACCAATGACTGTGTGATTGTACAGTAGAACTGGCCCACTGTTTCCAACTTGAGAGAGCGAGAAATGGTGCAGGAAGTTTGAGATAACTTAACACCACATCAACTTCAGATCAGACTTGTCTGATATTTTCTTTTTTTTACAAAATAATAATTATATTTTTTGTTTTGCAGCTAATGATATTTGGTTTCATGCTTTGCTTGGACTGCTTCTTGTTCATTTTTACGTATCTTCCCCTGAGAGTTTCAGTGGCCTTGTTCAACCTTCTCTGTAGGCTGTTTTGCTTTCCAAGGTGAGGACACAAAAATATTTCTCTCCAAAGACAACAGTTGTTGGCATCCTATCATGTTAATCCTTTCACTCCCAAGAGTGATCAACTTCAATATTCTCCTTCAGTTTCTCACCATATTATATATCATACAGTAAGGAGAACTTTGCTTTTGATACCTTGCTCAAATTACAGCAGATTGAATTATCAATTCTCACTACATCACTCATACATTTTCCTCCTAAAAGGTTGGGAGAATATGCATTCTGACTTACCATAAGTTGTTTTCACACCCAGGACAAGGTTACTGGAACCTGCACAAATATGTGACCTGCTGAAAGGTGATAATAAAATAGTATTTTCATTCTTCCTTATCTAATGTTTATTTTTTTAATAATAGGTCTTTGTTACTCCTGGTGATATTGCTGACCTGAACTTGAAATAATATTATTTTTATTCTAATCATTGCTTTCTAACTAAGGGGATTGTTCAGCATTTATGCTGTCGGTGTAAACTAATAATATTATTCTTTCTGCATTGGTGGCATAAACACTTTGGCATAGGAATCTGACAAATGTCTGAAAATCATTTTGCATTTTTTGTTCTTGTAAAAAAATTACGGAGACATGATTAATGCTAAAATAGAAAGTCAGCAGTAAAAGGTTAGAAGGCCCCAAGGCACCTACTTGGACAGGAAGGGAAATAATATTGTCATTTCCTTGAATGAGAACATTGATTCACATTGTAAATCTCAGGTACTATTATCGTCCTGTGCTCCATCTTGTTGACTTATGTGGACTTCTCAGTGATGTACCATACGGTCCGTGGACAGTCAGTGATTAAACTGTACGTCATTTACAACATGTTGGAGGTGAGCATCGCACAACCACCTTAACAGTCCAATGTGTGAACAGTTACAAGTTAGTGAAATTCAGTTGTTACACAAACTTGGAAGCACTCAAGTAACTTGCTAACTCAGGCAGCAGTGGCTGATTTATAGTATTTCTTGCTTTACGTTCATGGATTTCTGCACTATAGTCACTTGGCCGATCACATGAAAATTTGAAATTCCACACTTTTGACAAAGGTCCCAATCTTTATCACAACAAGAACATAGTTTGCAAAATCTTCACTGAACTTCCAGTTAAACTCATGTGCAGAATATAAGTCCCAATTGTGGCATTATTTCAACAGCTCACATTGTCTGGAATCAAGTCAGTGTTTTCTGATCTTACAGATAGCAGATCGCCTGTTCTCATCGTTTGGTCAGGACATTCTTGACTCCCTGTTCTGGACAGCCACCGAGCCTAAGGACAGAGGACGGGAGCACATCGGCATCCTACCACATTTCGTTCTGGCCATCATTTATGTGTGTATCTTTTTGAACAAAAGCTGTGGTTTAGTATACAGTATCCAATAATATGATGAGAGTTTATGTAATGGTTGGACAATTTTCTGTCATTAGCAGACATTGCATAGCACACTAATTCATGGAGCTGTCATCCTATCACTGTATTGTGTTCCTTGACAAGTGCACAGTTTTGCATGCAGTTCTTGTTCTTTTTCAGGCAACTTGTCTGAATGTGGCCGTTAATTCGCATAGCAAAGCTCTTCTTGTCATCATGGTATCAAATCAGGTATATATGGGCCCTACCAGCCAATTCAATGTTTTTGTTTGTGTCTGGTGAATTAATGGTTCCCAACAGAAAAAAAACAAAACAAACAAAAACAAAGACAAAGACAAAGACAAAACAAAGAACAAACAAAAAGAAAGGAAAAAAAAAAAAAAAAACAAAAAAAAACAGAGTAAATCAATAGCAAAATAGTTTTATTTTATAAGTAAAACTTCAAGGCAAAAAGAAACTAACATTCTTCCCAAACGAGTTAGATTGAAATGGATTGTGGAACTTGAGAACCAACTTTTGGTCATCTAGTTTGTGCAGATGTATTTTTAACAAAACATTGTTTGATTATTTTACTAATTTTGGTTATGACTTGATCATAACATTGTCGCTTTGTCTCACTGACAGTTTATTGAGCTCAAAGGAAGTGTATTCAAGAGATTTGAAAGAAATAATTTGTTCCAAATGGCTTGCAGTGGTAAGTATGATTTAAATGGAGAAATATCCAGGGTGGGCTTCATGTGATCCCATGTGTTTTGTCTTGGTCTGTTATCCTTACAATATTTTATCCCTGCATACCTTATGTTGTCTCAGCTGTGTCTTTAGTTTTCTCTCTGTTTGTTTGTGTCTCCTGTATCATGTTTCATCTGTCTGGAATTATGTTGAGTTATTGATAAGGCAGTGACGTTTTCTTTTCTTCCAGATATCAGGGAAAGATTCCATTACATAATCCTCGTGACCATCTGTGCTCTCAGGAATCTAACAGAGTTCAACTGGAACTTTGGTAGGTTAACCATTTGCATGCATCACTCTTTTGTGCCACAAAAAATGGTTACAGACACTTGCCACATAATCCTTGTCTTCATTTATGTTGAGATTGGAGTTAGCCCCACCTTGGAATAACCCTTTCACTCCCGAGCTCAAAATGCAGATTCTCCCAATCTTTTAAGAAGAACATATATCAGTGATGTAGTGAGAATTCATAGATTAATCAGCTACCATCTGAGCAAGCTATCAAAAGCCAAGTTCTCCTTACTTTAATATATATTTCTAGTTAGAAACTGAAGGAGAAAATTGAAGTTGATCACAGCATGATCCTGTAGCATAATACAACCAAGTGTTTTCTGTTACAGATCACCTTTATGTGATCCTTCCATACCTGATGGCAGTGTTGGTTTCTGAATATTTTGTGGATTGGATCAAGCATGCCTTCATCACCAAGTTCAATGACATACCAGCAGAGGTAAGGAATCTTTGCCTCACAAGCATGACTGCAGGGCTGACAAACACTACTGCAGGGCTGACAAGCACCACTGCAGGGCTGACCGCAGCTTTCATCCATGATATTTCCACCCATCACGACAGTTGACTTCCTGAAGATCTTTGTTTCTCTTTAGGTTTATACAGAATTCAGGGCCCATCTTGCACAAGACGCTACATCCAGCCGACAAAAGAATGTATGTGCCTGCCTTTCTCCAAGCTTTTTTGCTATCCTCATATACGCAGTTGTCTGGTTCTGAACAATATCTACTGTTGATTGTTTGTACAGTTCTTGTATTTTCCATTGCTGGTATCCTTCAGTTCTCAGTGTACAAATCATCAATTCACTGCAAGTTAATAAAATTTGTCTCTACAGGCGCAGTCTGATCACTTCGACTTGGTTTCCAGAAGGTTGGGCTTCATTCCACTGCCTTTAGGATCTGTGGTAAGTAATGCATCGACCGTCAATACAAGCTAATAATAATAATAAGAATAAGAATAAGAATAATAAGAATAATAAGAATAAGAATAAGAATAATAAGAATAAGAATAAGAATAAGAATAATAAGAATAAGAATAAGAATAATAAGAATAAGAATAAGAATAAGAATAAGAATAATAAGAATAAGAATAATAAGAATAAGAATAATAAGAATAAGAATAAGAATAATAGTAATAATAAGAATAAGAATAATAAGAATAAGAATAATAAGAATAATAAGAATAAGAATAAGAATAAGAATAAGAATAATAATAAGAATAATAATAAGAATAATAAGAATAAGAATAAGAATAAGAAGAATAAGAATAATAAGAATAATAAGAATAATAAGAATAAGAATAATAAGAATAAGAATAATAAGAATAATAATAATAATAATAATAATAATAATAATAATAACAATAATAATAATAATAATAATAATAATAATAATAACAATAATAATAATAATAATAACAATAATAATAATAATAATAATAATATTAATAATATAATAATAATAATAACAACAACAACAATAATAATAATAACAACAACAACAACAACAGTTAAATCATTTTGACTTCCACACAGGTAATTAGAGTGGTTAGCCAGTCTATCAAACTGCATGGCCTGCAAGGGATATGCCTAGTGGTCGTCACATATTTATTGTGAGTAAAATAATGTGTTACTTAGACTGGGTGGAGCAGACCTACTCTATAGCTTCAATGTTCGTAATATTGTCTCATTTCTTTAGGAGTTTTTTGAATTACATTTTTAAAATTAATTCATGATTTCTCAGGTCTTTACTGATTGTAGCAACACAAAGAAACAGTTCTGTTATCAAAAGCATTGTCATGACTTGAAATACACATCTATTCAACTTGGTTGGATGACTCAAGAACCCTAGAAATATTCAAAGCAGTATAATAATATTATGAGTACTCTTACTAACCAAGTTGCCAACTTTGTTATCGATCATGATACTGACAACTTAATACAACCTGTATCCACTTGTACAACTTGTTCACAATTTATTACTATAAACCAACTTTTGTTCATTCCCATGTTTTCAGCCTCACGTCTGCAAAAGTACTAAACAGCATCATCTTACTTGGTAAAGCATTCAAGTATGTTAATGAGAGACAACAGAAGACTTCAGGTGAAGCCAGCAATTTTGTGGCAACCAAGATAAAAGCCCTGGTCCCTGCGAACTTGAACAACCTTGATCTCCCTTCCAAAGGATGCCTTGATTCTTCAAGAGACAAGCATTCAGGGGACAAACCACAAGCAGAGAACAAGCGGCGAGCCAAGACTCTTGCAGAAATAGACAGATACACACTTTGTGCCAAAGAGATAGTTGTGTTTTAGTTCACTCCAGCACTGATATATAAACAATAAACTACTTTTGGCGAGGAAATATGCACGGATAATATTGTCTGAGGATATTATCTGTTCCGAGAAGCGAACAGTTCGCTCGAGGGCAACTGTGAGCTTCGAGGAACAGATAATGTCCAAGGACAATTATCCATGCATATTTCTGAAGCCAAAAGTAGTTTGTTGTCTTTATTATCCTTCAACTATTTCCTCTCGCAGCCCAAATAATGGCGCAAGGACTGTGAAGTTCTTTGGTGCTTTCTGCAACTGCTTTTTCGACAAATGAATTGATGTCATCCTCGGTAGTCATCTCGTAATGGTTTTTTGTGATTAATATTTAAAATTGTGTTCGGATATTGTCAATAAACAGCGATAGTTTGCCAGGTGGGGGTTATTCGCTGATAACATCCGCTCGTGAGCGGACGTTATTCGATCACGTGTCACTATTCCACCAATCACGCGCGGGAGGAAATATTCGATGGATCATAATTGAGGATAACTTGTCTGTCAACAGGTGTTGATACTCCGGGCATGTTTTATAATAACAATAATAATAATAATAATAATAATAATAATAATAATTTATTAAAATTCATAAATAATGGTTCAGTTTGTTTCAAATTTTGTTCACTTGCCACTTAGTCATTACTTGGTAGCACTTCTTGTCTCTGTACAGTCATGGCCATTTTCAGATGACTGTCG
Organism: Plumapathes pennacea; assembly: GCA_964036295.1. Lineage (NCBI taxonomy): Eukaryota > Metazoa > Cnidaria > Anthozoa > Antipatharia > Myriopathidae > Plumapathes > Plumapathes pennacea. Next base: position 1,156,969 of record OZ038473.1, read on the forward strand.
AAAGTAATCATGTGATTGCTTGGTTTTGCGTTTGTTATGCTTTCCGATTGGAGCAGCATTCTTGGCCAATCAAACCTGATTGTGATATTCTCACGCAAGAAAGCAAGTAGAAATGGCATGTTCTTACACTGCTGATTTGTTTCTTAAAAATTCAAGCATGGATTACTTTGGCTGTCGATTGGTTGAAAGTGTTTCTTACAGCCATACCTGCTTTAATTTTGGTTTTCAACAGACGTTCAAAAACTTACAGCCAGCACTAACTGTAACATAAGTTATCTTTGAACTGTAAAGAAACTGGTCATGTTTTGTTCTACGTCCACCTGGACCTGTTCAGTAAATTGAATGTGGGGTAACTTCCATTCCGTACATGTCCACAGAACCACAGTTTATATGTGGTCACATCAAGAGACTGGTTGCCTTCTATCAGGAACGCCTGTGCATCTCTTCGTCACACTCTTCTTTAGTGGATTTATGCAACATTGTTTTGGCTCTGAAAAGCAGCTCAGCAGTGTCCATGATGACCACTCTTGCTCTTGGTGACCTCAGTGTTTTTAGGTTCTGAAAAATCAAATGCATGCCCAATCTAATTTTAGTTCATCCTGTCTAAGAAATGCAAAGGGGAGTGTGTGGTGGTGGTGGTGGTGGGGTTAGGAGATAAAATGGCCAGAGGGAGGGGAGGGTCAAGAAATGGAGAGAAACCAGAAGGAACTAAACACACCTCACTTGTGATCTTCAGTCTTTAGACTTGGCTGATCGAGCAAATTGCTGTCATTATGTCAAGGAAGCTGACTGCAAATGGAATCTGGATATCATGGTTTAGTGGCTACTGCAGCATGTGACTCTGTAATGCATACATATTAATCGTCTATTATGTCTTGTTTGTTGTCTATTTACTTTATGTCCTGAGATACTAGAATGCTGCCTGATAAGGATACAATAACCATGGGCTTCCCTTGCAGAATGTAACCATGTACCTCCCTGAGAGCGCTCTTGGCAAGCCCCTCATCGGGTAGCGTGACAAAGGCCTGGCCCTTCATCCTACCTTCCTTCATGAGTCGGATGTCAAATCTAGGGAGCAAGAAAACCATTGTTTCATTTCTAAATCTTTGCATAGATGGTCAATCTAACACAACATTACCTGTCCTTCTCCTCTTGTGAACTGTTTCTCATGTAACGACCAAATATGTATCGCAGGTCCTGCAGCCAAAACAAACCAGGACAATAATTGGCAACAGCTATAGGTCCTGTCGCACAAGGTCGCATCACATCAAATCAGTTTTAATTACAGTAGAACCCTGCTATCTCAAACTCGGTTATCTCAAACTCCCTGCTATCTCGAACAGACTCCAATTTCCCTTGGAAATGAACTTGATAGAAATTGCCCTTGGTAGAACCCCGCTATCTCCATCCCCTGCTATCTCGAATGCTATCTCAAACTCACTTCCCTTGAGAGTCCAAGATAGCAGGGTTCTACTGTATTCATCCCATACATCAAGGGGACATTGCCAGCCAAGCGTGAGAAATCAGTTCGTAGGCACGAGATCAAAGTTTTCGACCCGCAGGCAAGAGAGTTGGCATGTATATATCATGGGCACATGTTGCCTCCTGAAGATCTTATATATAGATTAATCAAACACTCTTATATTGGCTGCATCTGTTACCTTTTCCTCCACATGCTTGGCCAGGTTCTTGATATAGAGTCTGCTGGTCGGTTCACCAGTTTCATACTTCTTAAATGAAGACATGTTTTTGATTTCTGAAACAAAAAGTTTGATGGTGTGAAACTGGTCTAACTGTGCAATATTGCAACCATCAAAGTTGAGCAATAAAGTATTCTAAGCCAATAAATGGATAAACAAGTTACCCTTACCACTGGCCATTTGATTGGTTGCTAGCTCAACCAATGAAATAGACTCACCCTTATCACTCATTCTATTGGATGTCAGCTCAGCCAATGAGATGAACTCATCACTCTCTTCCTCCTCCACTGGCTCCTCTCTTGTCTCCATGACAACAGGTTCTGGCGGTGGCTCAAACTTTCCGAAGCCTTCAGTTTCAGTTAAGGGGGTTTCAGATTCTATGGGTTCAATAGGGGGAGGTGGCCCGGACTCAAATATGGCTGTTATAGCATCAGCAAGTTTAAATGCTATTTTTCTGGTCTGTTGGCCAGCTGGTTGTTCAAAAGCACTTTCCAGTGGCTGCTTGGTTGAAGTTGTAGTCCTGGATTTCTTGGCTTGGGCTGGTTGAAGTTTGGTGGAGGGTCTTTTTCTGGACACCACGTCATGTTTGACAGATTTAGTTGCTGTATTTCTCTGTGTCGCCAAAGCCCTCTCTTTAGTTCTGAAAAGGTAACAGACAAAAATAATATTAATCTCACTACACATTGGAATACACACTTCATGCTCCCAGGGTTTATGGTATTTATGAATTATTACAACAGGGTAGACAAAGGAACTAAAATCTCACCGTCGTTCCCTTTCTTCTTCGTCGCTTTCTATCTCCGACTCTTCACTAGACAACATCCTTTCATCGTCCACTGTTATCATATCACTGATCTGCATGATGAAGGACTTCGATGTATTCACAAATAAACCAACACACTCTACAGGTCCACAAAATGAGTTTTTTTTTTTTGTTCTGTCTTGCCATTTCAATTATTTTGCTAAAAATCCTTTATGCAGTAGCTCAAATTTATGGAATGTAGATGTACAACAAGCCTGGCTGTTCTGAGAACAGTTGGTTATAGAGTAGGGTAAGCATATATGCAATGAAAAGAAGCTGAATAAAGGCATGTCCATATGACTTACTGAGAGTGATCTTCGCAGTGTTTGTGACCTTTGCAATGCCGTCATGGGTTCAACGGGACACCCAGATTATCCTTGCAGACTAGATCTTTTCAACCATATTATTGGCTTCGTAACTGTGAAGATCACTTTCTCTGTGCACAGTTTATATAATATTGTGTTTTATATAATAACGATCATATCAGTTGACTTACGTTTGGTGGAACAGCAGTGACTGGTCCAAACGGGGCAGGCAGATTCAGTTTATTCATTAAATGTAACACCTGAGAAGAAAATATAGAAAACTCCAAGTCACTAACACACCGTCCACTTACTTTTTATAGGTATATAACAGAGAACCTCTGAAAGCTGACCTGCACATAAAGCTTGGGCACACATGCCAGTGAATGGGCAATGTTGGTCAGGATGATGGGATTCGGAGGGGGGTACAGGTAATGCAAAGCAGGACTGGGTCTGTAGTTGATGCTGGAGAACAAAACACATTTGTTGGAACAATCATAAATTCCTGGAGTGTGGATTCACAAAACTTGCATACGAACAAAAATGTTTGTATAAAAATAAGCATGACTTATGGATCAGAACTATATTGACTTATGCAATTATACTGCACAAGGTAATCTGTATATACCCTGGGATTTTCTGGAATTTGCTGCTTTCAAAATACCATTTAGTAGCTAAAAATCTCAATCTACAAGTCAACTTGTACAACCCTTGATTCATACCCCAGTTTTGGCACCATTCCCTCAGAGGGCAGGACATGTGAGAGCTGATCATCATCTGTAGCTTCACTTGAAGTCACTTCTCCTTCCTTTTGTCCTTCTTCTTCAACTTCTATGTGTACTTTCTTATCTGGAGATATTCTAAAAGCAACAAAAAACAAAACTGTATGACTACATAGTATTATTTAAATAATTATTACTATTAAAATATAATATTATTGGGAAATAGTTCAGGGAGATAGTGGGGGATCGAGATAGCAGGGTTCTACCAAGCAAAATTTCTACTTTCAAGGGAAATCGGGTTCTGTTCGAGATAGCGGGGAGTTTGAGATGGCGCGGTTCAACTATCTACAAGATTACTGTCGACACGCATACCTGCTGCATTCCTCAGCTGCCAGTTTCTCATGTTGGTTGTTTGCAAACTCCACTACCAGTCTGCTACCAAGAACTTCCAGCTGATGTAGACGAGATAATGCCTAGCAACACACATGCAATATTACAGCTCAATATGCACATGTGACCTGGTAAACAACACTGTAGATCATGCATGCATAATATATTAATCAAATAATAATTATTAAACTGTTACTAATTACAGTAACTGTAAAATGATGATGGCAAAATATAGTGAAATTTGGAAAATAAAAAATGAGTCATTGCTTCACCTTAGTTGCTGCTGCCTCATCACAGAACTCTGCAAATGCTGCATTACTCTAAAAAAACAAGACACAAGTGATCAACTCTGATTTTCTCCTTTAGTTTCTCACCAGAAATACATCATTGAGTAAGGAGAACTTGACATGATCAACTTCGATTTTCTCCTTTAGTTTCTCACCAGAAATACATCATATAGTAAGGAGAACTTGGCTTTTAACACCTTGCTCAGATGAAAGCCAATTAAGCTTTCAATTCTCAATATACCAATCATACATTTTCTAAGTAAAAAGGTTAGGAGAAGCTATATTTTGAGCTTGGGAGAGAAAGGGTTAAATTACTTTACGACTTATACAAATCTGATACCTGATTGTGCACACACGTCATCACTCAGTAGCTTCAAGTGGCAACTTATCTTACTGTGGCTGCTTACGTCATATGTGTCATCTCAGAATAGCCACTTGGCTATAAAAAATCTTGGGCAGCCAAGAAGAAGTAAAAAAGGTGTTCTATACACCTCATTGGCTCTTCAAAATTTGAGTTGCCACTTGAAACTGAAGTGTGAATCAATATTGATTGGATTCATGTGTTAAAAATTTGCATTTGGAAACAGACAAATTCTCAATGGTCACTGTTTTAGCTAGTCTCCTTCACAGCCATTTCCTTCGTCTTCACAAACTCCCAAATCCCAACTCTCTTGGGAGTTCGTAATGACAAAGAAAACAGCTGTGAAGGAGACTATGTTTTAGCTGCATGGTCCATAATTATGTGAACTTGAATATGTGTTCATCCTCAAGAATGTACAGCTGGCTTATGTAAAAATGTTTAATTTCTAGAACAATTTCAAGAATATTGTTGTCAAATTGATTGACTTCAGTTGAACCCTCTCTCATTATAATTTGCTACCAGGCTTTTCAGCAAATAATATTTCTTGAAATGAATGCTTCCCTTATGAAAAAAAACCATAATATTAAATCTTTTGCAGGTGACCTTGTTTCAATACATCAATAAGAAGTCACTGGAAATTCAATACCATAACAAACGTACAATAAGTTTTATGAAATTCAACCAAGATTAATTAATTTACACAGAGTATGTAAAATTCTTAAGAAGTGTTTGAACTTCTCTATTGTTTACATGCATTATTTTGTGACAGTCTGACGCAGACAAAAAACATCTGCCTAGGAAGTCTCGGGGAACAAAAAGCATTCAATCTCATCAATAAGTTTAATCATTTTGTATAAAGAAATTAGCGCCTTCCAGTCCTTTTATTAGCTTTGACTTTAATTGACAAGATGAAACTTTGCAAGGCCAATACTACCCCATTGATTCACAACATATTGAATTAAATACTGAGGTACAAATGCTGTTACTATTTGTCCACTGTCTGCAATTTGTTGTATAGATGCTGCTTAATATTGACTGGCAATTTGCCACTAATGAACAGCATTAAATTTACACATCTAATGTGTGCAAGTGGCACATAACTTCAATCTGCATAAAATGTACATTTTTCTCATTGGTTTAGATAGAACATTACAAAATTATTTCTCTTGTCCCTTCCAGGATAGAAACAGCCTTTCATGTAAGGCATCCTCATGAATGCAATTGACTAATATTTATATTTTTACGAAGAAACAAATTAATGGAATTTTTAAATGCTAATTCCTGCAAAGAATTAAATCTAGATGCCTTGGGCTTTATCTCATGTCCCAACCCTACAATAAAGTGCATATTTGGAGAAACAATCATTGAAATATTCGGATATATGAAAGGTGGTATCGGTACAATTTCAGTTTTTCGATTTTTCAAATTTTTCGTAAATCGGCTGACAATGTGTTAATGAAATTGTTCTTTTCATTTCACTGGGGCGTATTTATGGACAAAAAGCATTTTGTAAGCGCTGACAGTGACAGAAAGACGTAGTGGCAGAAAACCTCATTTATTTGGTTCAACCCTGCACGTGAAAAAGTACTTTGTTTCCACACCAAATTGCATGCTTTTCACATCTTCCTACTCACCATTTTGCCTTTTCTACCCATGCATATAACTTCTCTCGCGCCAAAATGCTTGAGTAAGTCCTTCCTGTCATCATCATTTAGCAGCGACGGCAGATGTTTTACCAAGAGTTTCGACACTCCACCAGCCGCCATATTGAATAAAAACTACCACTGAAAAATTGAGCGCTGGCTCAGAGGCAACTGATTTACCCACCCTCCCCACCCCAACAAACATAATACAGAAACCGCCGGAGGCGAAAGCTTTCGAACCGTTCAATAGGTCACCGAGATATTGGACGTAAATAAAATCGAAACAATAATGACAAAGAACCCCCACCACAAGACACTTGCTTCATTTTAATGCTTTGTCATTTTGTCATTTTAATTCTGTCATTGTTTTCGATGGCTCGCCTACGCAGAAGTAACATCTGTCTCCACAGATCGACCTTTTTGCACTTTCGACTGAACAGAAAGGGCTTTGTAACGGACGTGTAGATTATGCGCCCTTTCAATTTCCGCACGGGAAAGGCTGGGTTAAACTATACCTTGGTGTGAGGGAGGGGTGGGTGAGGAGAGGTTGGATAAAAAAATCAAACCAAGGTTGCTGACAGAACTTACAGAATAATTATTTTAGAAAAATCCTCCAATATTATGCAGTAAGCTTGTATTACAGCATAATTTCAAGAGGTAATGAAGGGAAAAAAGTCTTTTAGTCAGGGGCAAGCCTTGATGTGTCACCACTCCAGCTCGGCTGTAATGCCCTCAAGTGATCAATGTTGCCAAAGAAATTACAACATCAGACAAGCATAGTTTTTGCAAGGGAATGGTTTCTCCATGTTGTAGTCTTCATGTCAAAAAAATATCAAAGGAAGTAAACACCTCACTAAACACAGGTCATTGAATGTTTGGTTTTATTTATTATATAGATACTCCATATAATTTAATAATATCACACACATCTACTTAAAGTTTAATCTAATCTAATATCCAATCTTTCTCTCATTCTAAATCTTTTCTAACAGCACAGGCAAAAGTGGGAACTACAGGTACTTCTGTTTTTGTTGAACAGAAGAATGATGGGGACAGGCAATAAATGCATACAACTGTGATTTATAAACCACTGTAATATGACCTCACTTCATAACAATCATAATGTCAAAACAGCATCTTTTTGGGGCAACACATCACTATAGGAACAAGTACAATTCCATCTCATGGTACTTTCTTTAACTCATATAATGCAAGACAGTGCCCAAATACATAACATGATTTCACAACTAACACTTAATTCACAGCAAGCGTTTTTTTTTGTAAACCTTCATAATTCTATGTCTTGAACCATCACATTGGGCACGTGCGTTGATTAATGCTAATTTATACGAACTGTCGCTCTTTGGCGTTGTTGATTTTTGAAATCAAGACAAAAAATATAGCAAGACTGGACCATCAGACAGTTCACAGTTTGCTTAAGACATTATACCGTCACGTCTCCAACACGGTCACAAGAAATAGATAAGGACACCTTCCTTCAACCAAGCAAAACTTAAATAAGAAGAACGCGGATAGTAATTCGGCTTCGCAATTTAAGAGGGATTAGTACTTTGTGAGCAAATATTTGCCCGACTAAAACCCAAAACCACGCTGTACACATTTCCACATAACGAGACTCTTAAGTTCACCTAAAAGAATCCTAAATTGAATCTAAAGCGAAACACGAATATACCACAAAGTAAAGAAATGCGTCTTGCGTGTTTTCACAATCCGATGTGCTGTGTGTCCTTATCGATCTCCTCAAAAATTAACTTCTTGCATCATCCCGATTCTAACTATATATGTCGCAAGAAATGACACGGCGTTTAGATGTCCAACAATCAAAAATTATGATAAAAAATTAATGCATTCCCTCGCTTGGATCGAACGAAATTCGGAATATCTGATTCCAAATCAAAACAGCGATCGACGAGCCCCGCCTAGATTGGCACACCTAACTTCTCGTTTTCATACGAAAAATGTGATAGCGATTGCAAAGCAAAAGCCCGCAATAAACACGTTCATTCCTTACTTTAACATAATGAAACTAACAATGGGTGTTGAGCTTGAGCATGTAACTGTCATAGATCCCTGGGCACACCTTCAATCGAAAAGACTTATCTGAACACTAACTTAGAACGAATGCTCAAATCGTAATTTTACGTTCCTGACTTACGATGGCAACAAAAATGGAGAAAGAAAGGCGTTGCAAATAAAGGAGTACAATAAAATCAACTGAATACATGCGATTTCGCACGGTACCTGTGTATGGCATTTGTTTGCTCATAAAAGTTCAGCAAAGATACAAATACTACTCGTCCTCCTTGGCAGGCTCATTAGCCTCTTCCTCTTTGCTGGCTGGGGCTTCATCCTCGTTTTTCTCTGCTTCATCTTTACCCTCTTCTGCTTCGGCTTCTTTCGCGGCATCCTCTTCTTTGCTTTCTTCGGCCGGTTTGTCCTCCTCAGCTGGCGGCGCGGCTTCGGGCTCCTCTTCTTTCTCACCATTTTCTTCCTTCTTCTCTTCAGGCTTATCCGCACTTTCGGCTTCTACCTTGGTATCGTTGGCAGATTTGGTGCGTTTCTTCCGTCGCAAGCTGGGCTTCTTGGGCCGCATCTCCTCGACAATTTCATCGTTGCAGACTTCATCCCAGTCCAGCCAGTAGTTGAGCTTCATTCGGTCGCAGAAATCTACCAGATTCTTTAGCTCTTCTTTGATCAGCTTTCGTTGAGGCGAATTCTCAGTGTCGCCAGAGTACACGAAGTTTGCCAGAAGACCAAACATGGTGCAATCGATCGTCGTGGGCTCCGTTCCCATGAAAAACTCCTTGTCAGCGAGGAAGGTGCTAAGAGCGCGTAAATCTTTCTCGGCAATGGAATAAATTTGTTCCTTGGTATGTTTGCCGATGGTGTGCGCTTCTAAACATTTGGAGCACTTATTCTTTTCCATCTTGGTCCGTACGTCGGGAACGAGCAGACCCTTACCCTTGTAGTATTTCTTGGTCTCCGCGTAGTTGTCAATCCAGCGATAATGGACGAGACTCCAGGCCGTGCTCTCTTCAACCATGAGTTGGAAAGCGCGCGAGACGGCTTTCTCCTCCTCGCTCAAATTCTTATCTGGATCATCCTCGAACTTGGTATTGAGGAACTCAAAGATATCTTGTTTTTGCGTGATCCCCTCGTACACGACACCAGGCAACTTGGACCAGTCGGGAGTGCCTTTGTACGAACTCTCGTAAGGGATTTTCATCATGCGAAGGTAAGTTTCGACAGAAAGGCACGCGGGCAGCGGAGACGGGATTTTAGGCCATGGTGGATGTTGGTCGAGACGGACTTTCGCTGGAGCGATTCCGTTCTCCTCCGGCTTTGGCGGAGCGTCTTCCACTACCTCGGCCTTCTCTCCTTCGTCGGCTTCTCCCTCTTCTGGCTTTGTCTCATCGATGTGATTTTCATTTTGTTTGATTTCTTCGACTTCTTCGTCTGCCTTTACCACGACCGCCGTTTCGGTGGTGGCTGTTTCAACTTCAGTTGCCATGGCTGTTCGCAGGAATTCGTCCGCGTAGATCACTCAGTGCAAGGCTATAACCGAGCTCGTTTCTTCTCTCCAACGCCTTCTTCTCCGGAAGAAAAAGACCCTCCCTTTCAATGACCTTTGGGTCGCTTTAGAAGCACGCGTTATTAGCACGTTTCAAGTTTATAAATTGATTGCATTGTCAATTCTGGACCAATGAGGAAGCGTCCTGAAGAGTCACAGCCAATCACACGACGCCAATGGAAGTCATGGGTGTGAAGGCGGGTGCAACTGATCAGTACGTCAGGGGTGGAGTCGGGCTCTGATTGAAAGCCAAGTTCTTTAGCATAAAAATAGGGTGTCAAACTGTAAACAAAAAATGAGAAAGCTCATTTGCTCTCGATATAACAGCAAGCGTGCCTTGTGTATCATCCATTGTGGCTTGGAATCCGCTAAGCGTAGATTTTTGTCGTTCTTCTCGCCCAAGTGGTATGCCTCTTGTTGTTTGAATAGCAGTGAAGCGATAACCCTTCGTACAAAACATTTTATCGCGAAGAAATCATGCAAATTCGTCCCCAAGAGCAGTTTAACCAAGAGATCAATTAGTCAACGCGATAGACTATGGAGAGCGACTATAATTAACAACCATGACTCAGTTTTATATTCTGCTGGCGATAATTTTATTTGGCCCAAGGAACTGAGAGCTTGTCGCTGTTATTAATACCCTCCGAACACGTTGGACATCGATGGGCTTAACAATACTAAATCGAAAAAGGCGGAGTTCTGACAGCTAAATAAAGGAAAGCAAATATGAACAACACAATTAACCGAGTGGCCAAGAGCTCAGATGCGTGTGTTATTTTACGGTTTTCGTGGTGTTCAATGAGCACAATATTGCCCCCCGCAGGTCCAGAGCGGGAACACGCATGAAAGGGACGCTTTGACACGTTACACTGCGAGCTATTTTTATTTCGTGACGTTTCTCCGCATGGCAGGCGCATGTAGATTTCACACGACTGGATGATGTTCAAATTCCCTTGGTGTCCGCGACGAGGCATTTTGATAAAAGTTGATTTTAAGTCAGAGTAAATGGCATAACTGACACGCCACAAACAGACACAACTTCTGGGCTTCCCTTCAGCAAAAAAAGAAACGTAGAAGAAACTCATAAATTTCGCAGCCTCCGAGCTAGCTGAAATACCAAACATGTGGTTAGCGTTACACATGACAAGACGTCAACATAATAATGAATAGATAAGATACGCACAACCCGTTCTTCCTTCTTTGATTTTACATGCGACATTTATTTAGGTATCCAATTCAACTCCTAATCCAGATAGACTCAGTAATTCGATTTTGAAGGTTTCAAATGTTAGCATTCCATCCTTTAACTACTAGGCGTCCTCTGTTGGCGGTAAAGTCGGGGCAAAATCGGTGATCTTTAGATAATTGACTGTTTCCTGTCAGCTCAAATGCAATATATCTTTTTGAACTCCTCAACAGTAAGACCCGCATATACAGTGCTAGACTGAAATATTCAAGTACTGCATATCCAAGTACCGCATGAAAACTCTGTCACTAAAAAATATCGAGCGAACATCTGCAAGAACTAGTTTACAAAGATCGCCTCAGGTGGGGTGGGGTGGAGGGGGGGGGGGTGGGTTAGGAGGGGTACGACGTCTTTTCGCATGAAGTCGGAAACCCCAGCTCAAATTAGGGTTTGATTGCAATGTATCAGCATCCGGAACTCGCGTATTAAGTTCCGCCAGTGGCTTCATATGAACGACTGGAATGTGCCCATAGCACGGTCCACAAATATCTAGTTGCAACCGGCATCGGAACAGACCCCCTCCCACCCAGTGACAGAGAAAGTGTCAGTTCAGTCCAAAGTTTCTTCACCCGAACAGCTGAGCACGCGCACATTCGCAATTCCACCTTGCCCACGCAGCAAACTTGGAGTCTTGACACCTTTGTACCTCCAGCGGATCGAGTGGCGAAATTTCTTCCAAAGTCCACAAAGTTTCCTCCTGGAGGTGTGGGCGACCCGTGAAAAGCGCCGCCGATTGGCCATGTCCCCTTTCGCTATCAACCTAAGGATACGTGCCATAAAAATGCAACAGAGGAGAGATAAAGAGATGCGTGCAGTTGAGCGAAAAAAGGTTACGCAAACTGCATGAAATTTTACGACATCCGCCCTTTCCCACGCCACACGTCCCGACACTGAGCCACAAAGACGTCTTCCAGGTACAGATTCAATGCTGTCAACTCTTCTCACCACGAGACATACACACATGCACTACCGCCCCGTGGAGTGCCGCTGGCCGGCTGCTTTGCCGTCACGTCAACCGCGAGGCCGGGCGCAAGGCTTTCTTCGCTTCAAGTTTCGAAATTATTTCTCATCATGCAGCGGTCCGAAACCACAGTCTGGTGTGTGACGTGACGCAGTTATAATGCGAATGACAGTAATTGCACTAATTTAAAAAATCATTAATCAATTCAGCAGAACCGTGCTGAACCTGAGATAATGGGCTGCTCGGATTTACTAATTTGTTTATTTTTTGGTACACAGGTTTAAACCGCAAACACTAAGCTCCTAACTCTTCCGACTTTGTCCCGAAAAAAAAATGTTGTTTCCAAGTTGGGCCGCCATGATTCTTTGATTAGTTGGGAACTTCAGAACCGTCCCTGAACTTACACCTTAGAGAGAAGTAAATACAAAAATCACACACACATATTTCCTAATCGGCGAGTCGAAAAATGGGGTCCCTGTGGTACGGACGTTTCCATTCTTTTTTCCAATCCCGGCTATAAAATGACGATAGGGCCTTTTCTCTGATTTGCAACCCTGCTTTTTTCCGAGACAAAATTTTAGTTGTTCCATACGGGATCAAAAGAAACCGATCGTTGAGTCCAACTGCACATTTCATCATCAGCGACCATGGGCAGTCGCCCGTACAACATCTGTCCACTGCGGTAACACCGTTTGCGCCCTCACATTTGCTCACATTGTCAGCGGGCTTTCGCGACAACCTGACATGCGGGCATCAAGAGTGTTCAAGACGAACAAATACACCAAACCAATTTATTGCAAGCGTTTGATTATTTTCACAAATGTTTTGTTTACAAGACGACCTCACTAAGGGCGCGTTCGATTGGGTCTATTGCGGTATAGGAATAGCGCTGCTGATCGACAAAATTCTTTGGTTTGTAGCTGATAAAGGTTAGGATGTATCGGGAGCTGTTCAAAATGCTAGCATGGAGGTTTTTAAAACAATTTCGAACAAAATCTCCCCCAGAACAAGCAACACTTTGTGTCATTTTAGCTATTCCTATTCCGGGATAGACCCAATTGAATGCGCCCTTACTCTAGCTACGAGTGCCTGATATTATCTTAAAGATAGTAAACATTTACAATATTTGTTACATTCGAAAAGATTTGACGCGTCCTCGAGTTCTTCTACCAATACTTTACAACACACGAAAGACAAAACAAGATCTCAGCTAATCCCAACAAACAAATACAAACTATGGAGTTTGTTGAACACGTAAAACAAAATAAAATGGAATCCTAATGGTGATCCAACACCAAACAAATTGAAGTTATTACAAGGCGAGTACTCGAGGACGAGTGAAATGCGTTTCAATCAGATACTCAGAACGGAAAGACGTAATTGTAAAATCCCATGTTCACCGACCACTGTGTAAACTGATCTAGCAGTGTTATCCATACTGACGACCTGCTGACTAACTATACACACTTGTGGCAAATGGTTTGAACCCAGGAGTGTGAACAGTAGGTTGGTTGTGATCGTCTGGGTTAGAGTGGTCACCAACAAGTCTTCCTGGAGACTACTCTAACCCGGACGATCACAACCAACCTAATATACACACTTGTGTTGATTATATATATATACTACACTGGCGAAGACTCGTTAGGTTAGTTCACTCACAACCAGCATTTGATGCAGAGGTCGCACTGCGACCCATTAAAAAAAAAAGCCACTACATGTGCCTTTTTAAATAGATACCGTGTACTCCCCCCCCCCCCCCCCCCCCCCCCCCCCCCCCTCCCTCGAATAAGCGCCTCCCTCCCCTCTCCTTCTGTTTTGTTGTTTTCGCACAAACGGTAAATTAACACCACCGGAATCAACGTGGCGTTTTGGGGACACGTTTGGCGAACCAACTAAACGAAACTAATCACGTGTGTCACTTTAGCCCTATGCGAACGGCTTGCGTTATGCTGTTGCTTATGGGAAAACGATACGGGTACAGAAATAAATGACTATTTGGCCACGATTTGGGGGCGCTTATTCGAGGATTTACGGTAACCAAAAGAAACTGAAAGCGGTTTGAAATAATGCGCTAATTTATGAACTAGATTACCCTTCACTTGGGTCTGTGCGTGACTATAGCCGCGACCTCATAACCATGAGCTGTTCCACCTCATAACCATGAGCTGTTCCATCTCATAATGCCCCGGCATTGTTACACTACAGAAAATTACATACGATTTAAATTATGATCCCAGTCCCGACTTCAGGGCATCACAGAGAAGGCGAGAGGAACACATCCTCCTTCACTCAGAAATGATTACTGTTGGAACCAAAGATACAAGAAAGATTAGCTCAAGGAACGGAAAATCCTTTTTTTTTTCTTTTTTTTTTTTTTCTTTTTACCACTTTTGGCATAAAGAGAATTTCAAGTTCTCGATAAAATGACACAGAAGCAGGTCGTTAAAAGCTCGCTAACACAGTTTTAACAAATTCCTTCTCTGACTCAACCTCTCGATGAATAAAATGCTATACGTTTTGGTCTGAAACCAATTTTAGAACAATTTAAATATACCTCGTTTGAGAGGAGTCCCCCCGCAGTAGCCAGACTTGCAGATTTAAGCCCTGGCCAAACGAGATGCAAGTCGATGCAAATTTTCATCGACTTGCATTGAGTTTGAACATGTTCAAAGTTCATGCAAGTCGACGCCACTTTTTCACTGTTTGGCCACCCAACTTTTAAGTCCATACAAGTCGACGTAAGTTTTTGTGTTGTTAGGGAATCGTTTGCTTACCGACCATCATTTGTTGTAAAATAGAAGAACGTCAAAATAGAAACCTTCTACAAAACTTGCATAAGCTTGCATCGAATTGCGTCTCGTTTTGGCACCCTTTAGCAAGTCGATGCAAGTTTAACTTAAGTCAAACTTGCGCCAACCTGCGTCTCGTTTGGTCAGGGCTTTACCCTTTTACTAAGCTCAAAATGCAGATTCTCCAAGCCTTTTCAGAAGAAAAAAGTAAGCGTACTGTAGAATTATTATGACCTGCGCGCTTTACCAATCAATCATAAAGATTACAATTTCTGATAAAAAATACCACGGAGCTCGGATATCAATTACAAAACTAAAATTGTCAATTTGTGCCGATTTTTTTTCAAGCTCGAGATTGGTGCATTTAAATTTCTCTCTTGTTTATGATTGGTCAAAGCAACTGTCTGATGCCCGATAAATAATTAATCAGGGCGGCGGGGTATGCACCAATCACAATCGAGGAAATTGTAATAATATTTATAAAAGACTAAGGCCCCGTCCACACTAATCCGGATAAATTTGAAAACGGATATTTATTTATCCGTTTTGGCCTCCCGTCCACACTAAGACGCGTTTTCGGTGACCGAAAACGAATATTTTCGAAAACGCTCTCCAGAGTGGATATTTTCGAAAACTCCGGTTTCATGGTGTAGTGTGGACGGCGAAAACGAAGCTTTTCGGAAACGCATGACGTTATGATGTCAATGATCTCTGTGTGCATGCTCAATTTGGGCATTTAGCGTTTTTGGTCAGTCCAGCGTATTAGTGTGGACAGCGAAAACGATTCGAAAACGATAGTGTGGACGGAAAACTTTCGATGCGTTTTTCGAATGAAAACTCCGTTTTCAAATTTATCCGGATTAGTGTGGACGGGGCCTCACTAGGGTCAACGTATATAATCACGGTTTGAACAACTGTAGCAAGGTGCTTAACACAGCTGCCTGGAGTTATTGCTATTTAAATTGATTCAAGCTTCCAAAATCTATAAAATACAGATATGGGATTCCCGACGCCACAAGCGACATCGCTTTAGCTGCGACCCATCATGTTTAAATAAAAATATTGTCTTGTATTGTATTATGGATTTCAGTTTCAGATTTTTCATTTGACGTTCAGCGACATGATTATGATAAGCAAAGTTTCAAAACATTTTCACATTACAACTTACAATTGCACTTTATTTTGGTTTTTAAAGCGGCATGCACATTGGTGCTCAGAACACCTTTATAATGGCTTTATGTTTATGCTGACCATGCAGGATTTTACAAGCATGCCAAAAAAACACGGGGAGTAGAGGAGTCCGCTTGCTTACCATTATGTAAAACCCTATATATTGACTTACATGAAGGATACCGCAGAACGATTACATCGCGGGCGCGCAAAGGGCTTAGTACGCGTCATTCGCGTCATGTCAGTATTATGCCTTCGCGCGCCCGCGATGAAATCGTCTTGCGGTATCATTCATGTAAGGTCAATATATAGAGTTTTACATAATGGTAAGCAAGCGAACTCCTCTGCGCTCTCTGAAAAAAAACAGCAACTTATCATTAACGGGAGCTACGAAGCTACGCTCATTTTGGGTCTGCGCGGCTATTTTATTCACAAGCTCACAGAGGCAAACACAAGCTATTACCGTTGATTTAGCTCCGGGATGAAGCGTTACCTCCTCGGGGATATACCACGCTGGCAGAAGAAGAAAGGACAAGCACAGACATTTACAGCAGCTTTGGGCATCAAGTTCACTCAGAACGTCCCACTGATACCAACTTAACTTAAGAGTTGGTTAATTTAAGTTTGGTCGAATTGTTTATCAGGTTTGGTTTCGTACGTTATATTTAGGTTAGGTTACGGTTTACATGTGGTTTGGTTCCATTAGATTAGGTTTGGTATATGTGGTAAGGTTAGGCAGTTGGTTATGTAGATTGGTTAGGTTAGGTTAGGTAAGGTTAGCTTAGATTAGTATACACGATCGTATTTTGAACGAGCTGCTTTAGCTCTTAAACGACTCGTGTATAAGCAAATGATTGATTGTTTGCTTGTTTGATTGATTGATTGATTGATTGATTGATTGATCGACCACAGCTTTTTCTCGTTCCCAACACCGGAAAACTGGACGCCGTGAAAGAGTTTGAAGCTGTCGTTTCGAGCGCTAACCCTTCGCCTGAGCAAATAGGGAGTTATGGGTTAGAAGAAGGTTTATAAAGGATGAGGTGCACTGACCTCAGAGAAAACATGGATTTATGGCCAATAAGTCAGGAGCCATTATCAGGTGAACGAAAGGTTGTGTATAGTTTGTTGGGTTGGGTATGTGTGGTTAGCTTTGGTTAGGTTAGGTAGTTAGGTTAGGTTAGGTTGGTTATATGGTTAGGTTGGTGACACTGGTAAATACTTAAACAAGCTATTTGATAGGTTAAAAAGTTAGTTTGACTTCTGAAGGTTCTCTTCCATTTCTTGTTTGCATTATAGACCGTTAGTGAGGAGACCATCCACTCTCTGACCACCGTCGCAGAGATTAGTTGAGCCAGCTGAAGCTTAACCGCCTCTCAATTCCCCCGTTGGTAAGTTATAAGTTATATACAGCAGTATTGCTTTTCATTTATGGTATCTATTTATTTATTTATAAATATATTTAACTATTTATGGTATATCCGAAGTTAGCTCGAAGATCAACAATCGATATCATTTTTAGGATTATTCACAAATTAAAGTATATTCTTCCAAACGATACTTGTATCATATCACGCTTGTTATTTCTTACTGTTGTTTTATCTCTAAAGTGATTTCAAGACGAACTTACTTTCCATTCGACCACAGCTTTTTCTCGTTCCCAACACTGCAAAGAAACAAGGCACTGTTAACAAAGCGAGCAATCAAGAAAAGAGTACAGAACAAAAAGCACAAAAGCAGAAGCAGGAGAAGGGAGGAGGAAATAAAAAATAAAATAAAAAAACAAAGAGGGGACGAAGTAAGGTTTAGAATCAGACAACGTATCAGCGACGCGCCGTTGGCTTCGTCCAGATCGGATAAATACTGAGAGACAACATATAATCTGTGACGTCGCTGACTGCGCAAAAGGTTCCCCCAAGCTCGAGGTCAATGGCCATTGTGATTTACAACGAAAATTTTGATATATCGCATACTCATGTTTCATTTTTGTTAAGTAAGAAAATAACAAGCACGGCATATTTAGGGGGGGGGGGGGGGGGGGGGAGGGGGTGGTAAAAAGATGGCACGTACTTTGGATTGTAAGGTGGAGGCGCGGCGGAGCGTGACGGATTTCCCATCTCGTACACCTCACCCATTTCTTGATCGAAGTCGCTTTCGTAAGACATGCAGCGATAATGCTTGGCGAGCTTCACGGCCAAGATGATCGCAGGAATGAAGAAGAACAGGCACCAGCCGATTGCCAACCAGAAGCCGTTCTGCAGAGAGTCAAGTTAACTGAGCTCAGAATACAAATTCTCCTAACTATTGTATGAGTAATTGTGTGAGAATTGATAGTTTAATCAACTTTCATCTGAGCAAGGTATCAAAAGCCAAGTTCTCTTTACTGCATGATGCCGTATTTGTGCTGCCGAAACTAAAGGAGAAAATTGAACTTGATCCAAACTACGTCACTCCTTACACACCTGTCGGATAGAAATGGATCTCGATAAAATGGCGGATCAAGGATTTCGCGCAAAGGACTGTGGTTAATACGTGCACTTACGAAAGAGTAGAGCATGTCATTGCAGATGAGCACAACTGTTGCGTCCACGATGTTGGCCAGCGGTTTACACTTTCCCATCTCGTTGTTCAACTGTTCAGTGAGAAAAGGAAAGTAGAAATTCAGTAATAACTATATCTAAAGGTCGTTCTCTTCAGGCACCATATAATGACAACGGGAAAATAAGTTCATGACGTCACTTCCGTTGGTCAGCGTTCGTCGCCATGGCTGTTCGAGGTAAAATTTCACATCGCGTGCAAACCTCGTTTTCCTTGCGCACAACTTATGTTACAGAACATACGCTGAACTTATGATTATAGTTGAAGTCTTACGGTTTACAAGCGTTACACTGTAATACAAAACTGCACTTGAATCCACGTTTTTTGTGACTGACAATGACCGCTGACTCAAAAGCAAGGTGACCGCATGCGCACGGCAAAAAGTGTATTTACCCGGTGTCTCACATGGTAGTCAGAGTACGACAATACTGCGCAAACGCAACGCAGAACACCAGTCCACACGGGCAGCCAATACGCATGCTCACATGCTCAAACACGCTGACAAACAAAAAGTGTCACTTCCAAGCACAGCTCGGTCACATGATCAATCGATCGATGACCGTACTCACCAAGCCGATGATTCGGTCTGAAAACTGATATCCGTAACCAAGAACGCGATTTGAATAGTCTTCAACGATCTGAATATAAAAAAGAAAAGGTTTACTTCACCATCAGCAACTCTTCAAAAAGAGTTTATCAAGGATAGTCTTTTTTTTCGGCTTCCTCAGCACCCTAATTTGTATTAGCAACTTTTTATATTTACTTAATATTCTATATTTATCTTATGAGTTTGTATGATTTGATTTAGTATACATTGTTACATATTGTTTTTGTAAAAATAGACTTGTGGCAAAATCAATAAAATAATAATAATAATAATAATAATAATAATAATAATAATAATAATAATAATAATAATAATAATAATAATAATAATAATAATAATAATAATAGGATGATAATAATCTTCGGTCTACAGTACACGTGTTGAACGAACTAGCGACGCATCTGTACTTACAACATTAATTTCAGCAGATGCCTTGGAGTGTAGGTGCTCTTCCGCCTTCTCCGCCGCATCCAGGGTGTTATTTGCATCGGTCTGTAATAAGACAATAGAGAGTATAAGATTGCCGTATTCCGCATCCCGCAAACTTTAAACCTCAAACTACAAGAACTTACACGTCACGTCTGTGTTATGTTTCGCTGAAAGCCGATAAAAATAAATAAAATAAATCACTTTAATTAAATCTCAAATGTATTTAGCACTGCCGTGCTAATTGGGGAGACTTGAAATGCAGAAACCAAATATCGTGAACTGAACGTAAATTTGTTAAGAATCCCAACTGGTCGGAGGCTAACCAGTTGGCTATTTACAAAGAATTTACAAATTTGAACCCGGGGCTACCGTGTTGCAAATTCAGTTAGTGGTCAGAGCGGGACTTGAACCTCCGGATTTCAAGTCTGTCGCCCTAACCACTCGGCCACACTGCCTCCACCCATGATACTCTTGATGTGTGTATTTTATCAGCCTGACAAGGATTTATCCAGTGGATAGCGCTATCCACTCTTTGAACAACTTGGCCCTCACTGCTACTTAGTCCGTGAATAGCGATTTGTACCTCAAGCTGATTACCAATCGCTTTTAAGCCGTTTACACTTTTCTCCAGCTCATCCTGAAAGGCAAGGCAAAAAATAGCGTGAACAAAATCACGCAACACGCATCACGCAACACGCATCACGCATCACACATCACGCATCACGCATCCAACTGTGCGCAACTGTTCACTACTGAGATCACAATACAAATTCTCCCAACTGGTTGAGATGAAAATACACTTCTAATTCGTGTCTTCTTCAAAGTGAAGCCAAACGCGCGGAGAGCTTTGGCTTCCGATTGGCTGAAAGTGGTTCTTACAGCCTCTGTGACTGGTTGAAAGTCTTTCTTACAGCCTCTGTGATTGGCGGTGTATTTGCTCTGACTAAACTTGAGAAAACTGAAGTCGCTCACTCGCATTTCTTACAAGTCTTGACAACTGTCCTGTTTATTGCGTTTTACGCATGCTAAAATTCAACAGATGATGCCAAGAATTTACACTTAATCCGTTCATAAACTCAAGGGAACCAGTCATAAATATCTCAGCTAAACTAACCGATTTCTTTTGCATAGACGGGACGTTTACTTGGTCCAGAAGGCGCAGTGTGTCAGCGGTTGCATTCGCTTTTTCTGCCATTGCCTAGAATGAAAGGAGAATCACACCTGATATCAGCATTACAAACAATCGCGGAAAAGGTTGTCATACCCAAATTAGAAATATATACCACGTGACCACACCTGTCATGTGACCTCAATTACAAATATGAAGTTGAAAGTAAATAGAGGTTTCACTAGTAGTTATTTGAGTAAAAGACCAATCGGTCACTTTGTAAGTGGGCGCTTAAGAGAGGTGGTCGCTTACGGGAGGTGGTCACTCAGGGAGTTCCGCTGTAGTTGTATCTGTTTGCGTTTGACAACCATTTCGGTATCGAGAGTACATACATGTGCATAACGTAACTCCTTCAGCAACAGAACAGCCCCATATTATAACTCCACATACTTGTGCAAAGGCACACCTTCGTTATAATACACAAGAAGAATGCTTGTCTTCGTCACATCATAAAATGGCCGGCCAATTTAATCAAAAGTCAGATGATGAATCGACTAAAGCCTGGGCCCGGTTTTTCGAAAGTCGATTAAGCTAATCCAGGATTAACGAAATTCTTTCTCTCGACCTCTCTGCCGATAAACTGCAGGGTTTTGTTCAAATGTGGATTTAAAAGCTTGTTTTAGCTGAAAACGTATCAAGGAAATCGTTGCAGGACAAAATCTTCACATTTTCAGGCTTATAAATGACAAGAAAGTTTAGACCTAATCCAGGATTAGCCTAATCGTGCTTTGAAAAACCGGGCCCTGGTCTACACGAGCGACGCAAACATAAGGAAAGAAAATATTTTGATCCTTTTACTTGCGCTTGAGTCGAGCCTGTTATCAATGTGAAATTAAGACTCTTGCGCTTGCATCGCTTGTAAAAATCAGGCTTGAGGGCCGAAATTCTCCCAACCATAAAATAAGAAAATGTATAAGCAATGAAAAAAGACTTTATGTTTTAATCAGCTGTCATTTGAGCAAGTTATCAAATGCCAAATTCTCCTTACTGTATGATATATCTCTGGAAAGAAACTGAAGGAGAAAATTGAAGTTGATCACTCTTGGGAGTGAAAGGGTTAAGGGTTGAAGTGCAAAAGCTGTGAGAAACAATAGCTGTCGTTTCGAGAGCTTAACGCTCAAACGTCCGTTAAAATTTCTTAACGACGTCCAGTTTTCACACACAGACCCTTCGTCCATTCATAAACAAACGAATGATGGCCAGCGCATAGCTGCTTTACTACAACCTACTTACATTAGCCTTGTCCTTTAGAACGCTGGCATTCATACCAGCAGCAGCATTAGTGAAACTTCCTCCAACAAGAGACACATTATATGCAAGCTCCGTCAGGTTAACCTTTGTGATTCCTTTCCTTGTCTGAAACACAACAAAACACATGTACATAAGACAACCTTCCACCATCCCCACCCCTACCCCCTACCACAAACATATTCACACGCGCGTAATTTATCGTGTACACACGCTCGCATTCTTGTTTCCGCGTGTGCACGCGTGTAACACACGCTTAGGTACAGTCACAAACTGGATGACGGCATTACCTCGTTCAGGAACTGATCAAAGTTGATGCCCTCGACACCTGCGTCTGCTAAATCCCTCAAACTCTTCCTGGTATCGTCCGTTAAGATGGTCTGGTCTGACAGATTCACTTTCATACTTTCAAACCTCTCGTCGGTGTTACCTCCCAGGAGCTAAATTTAATGAATAACAGTAGCAATGTAAATAGATAGTCTGGTCTGATTGGTTCACTTTCACGCTAATAAACTCCTGGGCCCGGTTTTTCAAAGCACAATTAGGCTAATCCTGGATTAGGTCTAAACTTTCTTGGCAATTTTTAGCCTGAAAACGTGAAAGTTCCGTCCACAACGACTTTCTTGATAACGTTTTAAGCTGGAACGAGCTTTCTAATCCATCTTCGAACAAAACCCAGCAGTTTATTGGCAGAGAGGTCGAGAGAAAGAATTTCGTTAATCCTGGATTAGCTTGATCGACTTTCGAAAAACCGGGCCCAGGTCAATAGAATCTCCCAGGAGTTAAGCTGCAATAACAGCAGCAATGTAAATAGATAGGCAGGCAGCGGATAAACAGTAAGGGCGACACGCACGCAATAGGCTGATGGGTGGGTTGGAAAGCAGGTTGGCAAGGTATAAAGGTAGTTTGGTAGTTTGGTAGGTATGAGGGTAGTTATGTGGATAGGTTGGGTTGGTAGGCAGTTATGGTTCATAGAGTTAAGTGGAGGTTAGTGGTGGGTTAAAAGGTTGGTTGGTAGGGTTGGAAGGTTGGTTGGTAGGGTTAAAAGGTTGGTTGGTAGGGTTGGAAGGTTGGTTGGTAGGTAGGTAGGTAGGTATGTGGGTGGTTGTTGGGTATATCTCTTACCTCCTTTATGTTCAGTTTTTCTGAAACATTGAACACAAGGTGTACACTGGCTGCTTTGTACGCCGCTTGGTTTTCGCGACAGTTCCTGCGAATCAGCAAAACATCATAAGAAACAAGAAAACAAGGCTACCGGGCTGAAGAGGAAAATAAAAAAGAATAAATCGCATGGAAACTGCGTCACAGTTGAATTTCTTGTCTGGCTATTTGTTTGTTTGTTTGTTCTACTCCGTTACTCTCCCGTACATTGTTATCTGCATCTACAACTACATTTATTGAGTCGGTAACATCTTAAGACATCACACCAACTCCCCAAGCATACAGAAAAACACACACTGGCTTAAGCAGAGACTACTGTACTCTTTGACGTACTTCAGAAGTCCACCAACGGTTACTGGAGCCTGGGGCTTGTTGTACAGAGCTTTGGCAAAAATGTACTCGTTATTCCAGTACTCAGGTTTGTCTATAAACTGAATGAATAAAAAAAGAACCATTGTCAAAATTGCACCATAACTAAGTCACATTAATTAAACATGAATCTAGTGTCAGCACGACAAAAATACAGACATTTTCCAATACTGGGAAAACAGACGGATTTTCCACCAGTTGCTTTGCGTGGCCAAAAAACAGCGTCTGCAAAACCGAGCCGACAAACTACCGTGACATCATAGGCTGTCTCAAGAACGACCAATCAGAAATCACGAAAGAATGGAATGGTTGAGAGAATCTGCATTTTGAACTTAAGTAAACCGTGACCAATCAAAAATCATGAAAGAATGGAATGGATTGGTTGGGAGAATCTATATTTTGAACTTGAGTAAAGGACCAGCACACAGAAATAAGCAAAGGAAAACACCACTGACCTGAGAATAAATGTCGCCACTCTGCACTGTACCGCACACTTTCTGCAACGGAGTGCCAATGATGAAGCAGATGGTCGTCAGGAGCATGAGAAGCGACGAAAAAATAAAGCAGAACCCAACAGCACTGAAATGAGTAAAATGGACAAAAAATCAACACACTAAGACTTTGACAGAACAATGAAAGACAGAGAGAAGATGAAGACGGAAATGCCAAGGATAAAATCCAATTTTAAAAATGTAAACTATGCGAGGACAAACAGAAATGCGCATTACGTAAAAATGCATAAGCACATAGACATCCACTGACTGACACACATAACGATACGCGCATATCACGGACACAGTACGCAGTACCACGTGCACACAAATGAACAGTCACGCAGTATCACGGGCACAACATCACGAACACAACACCACGAACACAGTCACGTAGTACTAGTATACACACAAGCAGAGCCACGCAGCACCACGGGTACAACATCACGAACAGTCACGCAGTATCACGCGCACACACATGCACAGACACGCAGTACCACGGGCACAACATCACAAACATCACAGACATCACAACATCACAGTACCACGTGTATACACATGCAGTCACGCAGTATCACGTGCACAGTCACGCATTATCACACACACACGGACACACTGTTCGACGTACGCCATTAGCGAGAGTCCTCCCATGTTGGAAACCGATCCTCGCGTAGTGGGCGTGGCATCTTTGTCGTGGCCGCAAATTCCGCACATGAGTCCGAGCGCCAACAGGAGCACAATGATCACAAGGATACAGGAGAGACCCACACCAGCATACCACCTGTGAAAAGGCATACAAGTAAGCTCACGTAAATTAAACTAGAACAGCGACTACAATGCGATGGAATTAAAATAAGTATCTCCATATTCTGATGTCTTTGTAACTTCGTCTATTCTTAGGGGCTTGCCCAATCTGTTCCGTTTTTGCCGTTCATCGTCTCTTAATAAGAAGAATGACTTGGAAATGGACTCCTTTTGGGCGGAGCCTCCCCCTATAGATCATAGGGACTGACTCAACCGGCGAAATTAATTCATTTGGTTTACTCATGCAGTAACTTAGTTTGACCCGAGCCTAACATTTTTTTGTCAAACTACAAAATTCCCGGATAAAACAAAAGTACAAGCGGACTAAACAAAGTGTTACATACCTGTACTTGTTGTAATTCTTGATCTCATCAAAGGGATTCTCCCACTCACCCTTGAGCTTGTTCACTTGGGTTAAAACGTTCTGTGACACAACAACAACAACAACAACAACAACAACAGCAACAACAACAACAAAACACTGTATAAAACAGAATAGGAACCAAATTGATCCACAATAAAAGGACCCTATGCTAGTTTTCAAAACCCTCAATGTAACTTCTCAACCATATACAGTTTGTACTTACATCCAACTAGTCCCAACAGCTTTCTATTTTCTATTTAGTTCCACTTAAAATTTTCATATATTTATTATCATTACTCTTATTATTATTATTATTATTATTATTATTATTATTATTATTATCATTATCATTATCAATATCATTATTATCATTATTATTATTATTATTATTATTATTATTATTATTATTATTATTATTGTCATTATTATTTTGCATTGTGTTCAGTATGTTAAACTTATGTATACATAACAGTGAGCTTTATGTTCATGGAAGAAATGTTCAAAACATGGTTTAAAATCATATTTAATATGTAATACATAGCATATAGTATGTATACATATTATGTTTGTATACTTACATCATTCACCAATTTGTCGAGATCTTCCTTGTACTTGTCAAACTGGCTCGTGGCATTCTTCACCAGCTTTATTACATCTAGATACCAAAAACAAAAACAAAAATAAAAACAAAAACAAAGTCAGTTTGAATTTCTGATTTCAATTTTGTTCCCCCTCTTCTGGTCTCAAATAGGCTTTAGTAGACTTGGGTATTTGAGATACAGGTCTTAAGTATAGCAAAACACTTGCTATACTTAATGGAAAAGGGAAACAGTACTACTTTGGAACACAGGTCTAAAATAGGTTAAATATAAATATTGTACATTTGGGTTTGAAATAGGGTAAGGACTCAAGAACTGGGGGCACACTCCCACCCAAAATTGTGAGGGGGTAATGTTATTGCATGACAGTAGATAACTAAATATCTGCCAATGTTGTACCAATAATATATTGTTGCTGCAATTAACAATGACTATGAGAACACTAAACATGATTGTAAAAATTCAGAAAAGCAACTTTACCTTTTCTAGTATCCGCTGTCTTGTTTATGATGGTGTTTGGTATATCCTTTAAAGTGTCCAAACCCTAAAACCAGAAGACACCAATCAGCAAAGCCATATTACTGCATGCACCCCGAGAGCTGCTAGCAGAAATAAAATTATACCTGCAAGTAAATCATGGCAAATAAGCAGGAATTTATTACATCACTACTGAATACTTGCTACTACATCAATCAATTTTCCCTCATAAGAAACAACAAAAAGTTGACTGAACAAGCAACATTCTCAATAACTAAATCACTCCCCTCATCTCTAACGGATAGTAAGAGTCCATAGTTA
Organism: Plumapathes pennacea; assembly: GCA_964036295.1. NCBI lineage: Eukaryota > Metazoa > Cnidaria > Anthozoa > Antipatharia > Myriopathidae > Plumapathes > Plumapathes pennacea. Next base: position 1,183,567 of record OZ038473.1, read on the forward strand.
CACGACAGGTTACAGTACATGCAAATGCCATAGCATAAACTAAACTATTTTTATACTGTACCTTCTGGGCAGATTTTTCAAAATCTTGCTTTGTGATTTCTTGAATATTTTCCAACTTGTCTGTTACATTGGGCACTTTTGCAAAGTCTGCATCTGTTCCCACATTATCTGGATCAAAGCCATCACAGTTAACACCAACAGCTGAACAGTTTGACTTAATGTCTGTCAGATTTTTCTTGACATCATTCAGTGTTTGGTTGAGGTTTTCTCCTTCACTCTGCAGACTTTCAGTGTTGTTCGTAATCAAAGTCAACTGAATGTCCATCTTCTTTGTATCTGAAAAAATACATCACAAATTGACGTGATTGACTGGCATTTGTAAACATTAACAAGTCTTACATATCTAAAATTTATGAGGTGCTTATAAGGTGGCTGAAAGGTTCGAACACGCTGGCCAGTCTTTCAGCAATGCGGTCCAGGCTCAATCCCAGCTGGGGATCTGATCCTATGCCATAATTTAGAAGGAGTTTGTTCCTGTCCTACCTAAGGCATAATATTATATGAGCCCAAAAACCATTGATGTGGAGGAGACAATTTGGTTTTGTTTTATTGGTCTATTTAATTCAACACAATCCAGTTTCAAAATTAAAATCAAAGCAGCAAGGCAGCTGTAAGCTCGCGAATTTGTAAAAGGACTTCATTTTGCGGAAGTAGCTATTTAATAGAACTGGCTCAATTCACCACTTCGTGGTGAACGCGGGCTTAAAAAGTGTTATATAATAATTGAGAGAAAGATTTATCGACGCGGTTTTCACGGGTCACGCGATCGCAGCACCCTTCAAAATAACAGATTGTACCTTTTTGACTCTAGAACTAAAAAGACCTGAAATAGTCCAGATGCCAATTTTGGATTGTCTAGGCTTCATTTTGGCGAAGCAGGGGCAATTTGTTTTTTGGAGATTTGATAAGAGTTTGTATGCGGCCGCATGTTAGTCGAACTCGGAACACAAAATGAAGTTGATCTGTGACTCAGCTTGATGTTTAGTTACTTCACATCTTTCGCAGTTCTAACTTTAAAATGTTGCGTGAAGGACCGATTTTAGTCGGCCGCGCGCGTGTACACGGCTTTGTTGTCACGGTATTCAAACGTCCATAGCTCCCGATAGATATTTTGTATCGACTCAGAATTTTGTTTTAAGTCTTAAGGCATGATAGTCCTGAACATATCAGTGTATTAGACTTATAGGATACGTTACTTTTGAGATGGCTTTTTATGACGTGACATGCAAACCAAGAATTGAAACACCTGATAATTTGCATACTGTATGAACTTGTAAACATTCACCGGAAATGGATATTTTTGGCCGAGATTCAATATCTTTCCGGCCTAGTATCTTCTAAGCCGTATATACTGTCACTACAGAAATTTTGGCGGATACTAAACCAACGGCTTCAGATTTGTGTGCGATAACGCCATCGGTGCCACTGATTGTTTGACCTTCATGGCACCGCGCCAAACGGTCACAATAACAACGCAAAACACAGTAGAGTGAAACACAACCAAGCTCAGAATCAATGGCCAAACAAACTTCGAACGCATGACAAAACTTCAAAATGAGAACACGTTCCGAACAAAAATATGGTCGCAACAACTACGACAACATCTTGCTTTTAAACTGCGTTGATCGACACACCCTGTTGCGCGCCTTCATCATGCCCAAATTTGGAAAACCGCAACTGCTTTATTTGGAAATCCATTGTTGACAACAGAGGGAATAGGGAAGTAGGGAAGTAGGGAAGTAGGGAGGTAGGGAAGTAGGGAAGGAAAGTGATTACTATACCTCGCAAATCCCACAAAGTGGAATTCGCGAGCTAAAAACTACAACTAAAAAACACTTTCCTTTGACCACACCGACACTCACACACTTACAGAATTTCTGTATCTTAGTTTTGATCTCCAAAAGGAGTATACCTGAATCAAAATTACAATTCTCACGAGATTAAGTCTTTTACTCAACATATCAGTCTTGACCTTAATTCTTAACAATATATGACATCTTTACAATCTATTCTACATCAAGTAAATAGTTGACTAAATTAGAATATTTCTGTGTTTCAATGTTATGGCTATAAGTGTCATAAAGGTTTATATTTCAAAATGGTAATATGACGTGACATATCAAAGGAGGACTGTTCCATGTTATTTCTCTCGATCTCTCTTTGTAATATTGGAATATTTTCAGATTCATACAGAACATTTGGTAAAATCATTTATACAAAATTCAAATATAACATGGGTGTGTAAATCTTAAATCAGTTCAGGTTTGTTGTGATCGTTCCGGAGTAGTCTCCAGGAAGACTGTTGTGGGTGACTGACGTTTCGACTCCCTGAGCGGAAGTCATCTTCAGAGTCAAGTGAAGGATTCGTCAGATGGCAGTATTTGTCTCCGGTTGTTGAAGTAATTGGTCCATTTTGTCATCTTATGGTTGTTTGATCGTGTTTCGTTACTGGTCAGTTGATGTTCTGTTGTCCTGCATGTCAATTTCTCTATTGTTGGTTCAGTTGTGTTTGATGTCATCTATCAGTCGTTTGTTAAATACTAAATCACTATCAATAATACCTACTTTCTGAAAGTTTTTTGACTTCCTCAAGTGGAGCAATTGTTCCTTTTTCTAAGGCTTTCAGCAGTGGATCTCCTACAAGTTTTTGAATTCCTGCATCTTCTATGTCATCTGTAATCTTCTGGGTCACCGTCGGGAAATCCTTAGAAACGACATTGTCAAACTCCTGGGAAAAAAACACACCACCACCACCAATGATTCATCTTGCATCATCAGGTAATTGTGATGTTGATACACCATTCTATCATGATAGATCAATAATATAACAATGCAGGATATACTGCTTTACGTGCACCTGTAACAGAAGTATTTATGTATTGGCTCCAGTTCCAAGCCTTATAGTCCTAATAGTTATTGCACATGAAAATAATGCTTGCCTGCAGACAATTAATCCATCAACTCACACTGTGTTATGTCTTGCTTTTCATAATTCCCTTTTCTGCCAATTTATTTGGGGTGTCTAGAAAACTAAGACCTAAGAAGTTTTCTAGATACCCTATTTATTTGTGTAGGCTCACTTTCCAAGCTCCCAGGAGCAAACAAAAAGAGACTGCGGGAACAACCCTTACCAAAAAAGTAGTATGGACCCATATATGGGCCTGATATGGGTTTTATATGGAAATATACATGGGCACAATATGGTTCTTATATGGCATTTACATGGCCATGTTTAAGCCATACTTCATAAATGTGATGAGTGCTTTTTGCACTTAATATGGGATTAATACGTATTTCGCGTAAATCCATATTAAATCCATGTATGGGGAAAATGTGGGAATTTCCATGTTAAAACCATATATGGGGAAAATATGGGCAATCTAAATATGGGATTAATACGTATTTCGCATAAATCCATATTAAATCCATGTATGGGGAAAATGTGGGAATTTCCATGTTAAAACCATATATGGGGAAAATATGGGCAATCTAAATATGGGATTAATACGTATTTCGCATGAATCCATATTAAATCCATGTATGGGGAAATGCGGGGATTTCCATGTTTAAACCATATATGGGGAAAACACGGGCAATCTGAATATGGGATTCACATATCTCATGTAAATCCATATGTAACCCATGTATGGGAAAAATGTGGGTATTTCCATGTTACACAGCTATACGATTAACTTTTGGGACAACATTGCAAGCAGACATAATAGATATATAGTACTCAGGAAAACACAAGACCATGAATAATTATACTTATATAGTATAAACAAGTTCAACTTTTGTTTATTTTAAATTAAAATAATGATCACAGCAACTATATTAAGAGCATCAAAGTTTGAGCTTGAGAAAACAGACATCTCTCAACCCCCCTCTCCTTATGACTGCATGATGAAATTTATGTGACTCAGATCTGAGTATACAGGCCCACTTCACACATTGCACCAGTGCTGTGCCGATGCAAATTAATTTGCTCAAACAATAGATTTTGCTCATTTTGCTTTGAGTTCGGCACAGCAGTGGCACAACAGTTGAAACAGGACTATAATTAAGTACTACAAATGTCAGACATTTTTCTCATGGATGAATAATAAAAATGTTGAGAGCACTATGAGTGTGCATGTTCTCAGGCTAATGGAAGTGCAAGCTGAACATTCCCTTTATTGCAAACCCGTTTCCTGGGAGGCCGGCGTGCCTCAACACACTTCTGGTTGATCTTTGCAGTCACCATGCCAATGGTAGGAGGGGGTGTAAACTTTGCACACACCTTTGCTGGAAAATAAACATGAACAGCCAGCATTATAATTATATTTTAGTATCAAACAGGATGATATGTCATAATAATACCCCAAAATACCTGCATAATAAGACTACAATATATAGAGATACAGTGGGTGTGTGGAGATATGAAATTTCTTTGAGTATTCATCTTGCAGATATCTCACACAGTGTCAGCAAAGATAAATTTCATATCTTCAGACGTCCATGTATTATTCTGTTTATTTCATAAATTCTGATGTGATACAATTTCCACCACTAAGAAGTGCAAAAACATGAAAATCACTGCTTGGCTGATATTAACACACATAAATTATATCATATTCTTACACATACTCAGATATGACATTTTTCAGTGGCAGAAATCTCTGTTTCACGTACACCAGAGTTTATGTAATGAAACAAATTTATTACTCTCTTTGATTTTTAGGTAAGTGAAGCATAGAAACCAATTTCTTACCCACAATGGCATCAATAATAGCTTTATTCAAAGCTGTCTTTTTTTCTGAACCTTCTGTCTTCCTCCCTTTATTTTGTCCCCTTGCACATGACTTTTGGAGGACCTCCTTAGAAAAAAATATATCCACCACTGTGTTGAGATATTCTTGCCAGGTGGTGCAGGCAGCAGTGATGGCCCGTTGGCTGGCATACCAATACACGCAGCTACCCTCCATAAATTCCTTCATCTGCAAAAGTGAATCCTGGTATCAAATTAATTCATCCAGATATTTACTGGCATGTAATTATACTGATAAAGAGGACTGATCAAGTGGAGGCCATTTCAGTCTGTAATCATATGCATATAAATTATATGAGTGCATTTTTTTAAAGATAATATAATTATTTGAAGACAATTTCCACTTTAATTTATCTTCTTGTATGATGGGCATCAGACCACAAAATCTTGTTTCTATAATGCATGCAACTATAGCTTAATGTTCACCTCACAATAATTATCAGTCAGATTCTCACTACATCAGCTTGACTTATAATTCTTGGTCGACGCTGTGCCCCTACTATAACAAAGTACTGGTCACCAGAGAACAGTCTTGATAACTCCACAATCAGTTATGCTTTGATCTTATATACACACTTCGGCTGTCTCTTTCAAATTTCCTCTGTGCTTCTATGTTTTGAAATACCTTAAATTCATCAGCAACTTTCCTGTCCACCACTCCGGCTGCTGGTTTCCCATTGACAATTGATTCTGGGGACTGTGCTTTTACTGCAATGCATGGAGACACATGTGATAATAATTATTGTCAAGGGGAAACTTGCTTATGTATTATATACCACCAAAGGAGCCATCTCAACCCCCACAGTCCTTCTGCATGCCAAAATTCTTGAATCCATCATTTCAGGGCATTATAGTGGATTTGTTTATTACACTTATTGGAGTTTGTTTGAAAAAGTGAAATAACTTTTATAATACCACAATATTTACATAAATTTGAATTTATGTACCATGATATTTACATAAAATTGAAGCAATATAATACCCTGGCTTGTAAATAATGCAACAAATTTTAGAAGAATATTGGAACATTAATTATATCTTCTAAAATTAATGAGTCACATACATACATGTACAATATTGCATAACACCTTACCTGCCACTTCTAGTGACTTTTGTAGCTGTAGCACTTTGGCTTTAAGTGCCTTGTTTTCCAACCTGAGGGCCTTGCAGTCCTCAGGTGACTGACATGCCAAGGTGTTGGAGAGCTTGTGAACAGCACCAGAATGTTCCTCCACTTCATCTGCACTGTCGTCACTGTAAACCTGCAGTCTGGAAATTGCCTGGGCTTTTCTGGCCTTTAGGGCTGCAGTTTTCTTTGAGGACTCCTCATTTTTTTTGGCTCTTCTAGCTTCCTTTAGTTGTTGTTTCTGCTTTTGTTGTTTAGCACCAGAGTGATTACTAACAACTGCAGACAGTGCAGCAGGGGGAGCAGCAGAGCAAGATGATTCATCATTAACTGCAGCTGCAGGTTTGTCAGCAGTGCCAACTGCAAGCGCTCTTGTAGAAGCTGAGCCAATTTTGAAGCTCTTCTCAAGTGTACTTCTTTTTTTCAGAAGTACATTTTTGTCATCTGTAAATATTAATATACAGCAAAACTTTCATTTACAATATGACATATTCCCCTAACATTGTAACGTACACCTGTACACTACAATGTAATAACAATGTAATAACAGAGTACTATACGCTACAATTCAATTTTAGCATTTTTGTGCAGATATATAAATATCATCAAAATTTATATCTGCTTTAATAGTTTTACAGTACTCTATAAAACGCATACAAATGCTATGAGATAAGCCCTTATACAAAAGGTCGGGTAATTCTGTTTAAATTTCGTGACAAAAATGCATTAACAGCGAGCCGCGTGACGTGTGTCGTGTCACGCTTTCGCTGCGAAACTTTAAATTATAATGGACTTTGTCAATGACTACGAACGACCACAGTAAGAGGAGTTGCAGATCACGGACCCTCCCTTTGCCTTCCAACGAAAAATATTGCGACACGTTTTGCAGAGAAAGTAAATGCTGAACCGACTTTTTGATCTATTAATTTATAGTATAAAAATTGCAACCGCGAGGGTTATAGATATACGTAGAAAAATACATGTACTATACATATATACAACAAAAAATATGAACAAACCAGAGATGGAGATTATCGTTGCTTCATAAAACGTTTTGTCCGCAGACCAGAAGGCATTAACAATGTCTCCCTCCACCATTTCCTCCGAGTCATCTTCGTCAAGGTGTTTCAATTCGCGGGGAGAAAGAACCCGTAAAATTTCAGCTTGGTCCTCATACTGGACGAGATACCACAGTTCTGCAAAAGAAATTCAAAAATATTAGTACAATAAAATATAATGCAATACAAATTCAATACTGTAAACAATCAAACGACAAACGACCACCAAAATAAATGAGCCTGCGCGCACGAATGCAATCGAATGTCAGCGATCACGTGTCTTTACTCCATGACGTCATGAACACGCGTGTGTTCAGGTGCATTCTGTGTTCTTTCGGGGCGTGCTGTTGACGTTCGAAGAGCTCGAAGGACAGCAAAAAACAAACACGGTTTTTTTTGCCCGAGTTGCTTTTGACGGTATCCGAGAAAGGGGCAATGTTTTGGACCATTCTGGTAGTGTATTGCGGAGGGAAAGACAGCCAGACGAAATCCTAAAGTGAGCCACGAGACGAAAGATTGTAGCTGACGTGAGCACAACCAGCCATCAACAAAGTTAACCACGCCGACACAGGTCGTTAAAGTACTTCAACTGCCACGACAAAGAGGTCGTACACTTCGAAATAACGCGAAGCCAGACTACTGCAAGCTGATTTCGAGCCGTCAGTTTTGGATGCCAGCCGAAGTATTGCAAGTTTAGAACCTTTAGAAATCAAAAATTGTTTTTCATCGTTTTGAGTCCGCCAAGGTAAGTGCAAGGTAAGGTAGCTGGGTGAACATATGAGTTCATGGGGCACGTCCGTTCAAAGCCGCATCGTGGTGCTGCGGTTTACTCGCCTGGAGTATGACAAGGCCAGAGTGCGTGGGGAATGCGTGACGTCATAGATGAAACTGGCGCCATCTTTGATTTCATACTTTGGTCATGGAACTTCTGTACTCTCAGGACAACTAAATAATATGCTGTATGGATCGAAATCCCGATGTTTCGGAGAACTTGGTATTTGATTACCATTATCGACTGAAATTTGATTTCGTTAACGGTTTTGCACTGAAGCCGGCAATCGATTCAATCTGCCTAAATACCGCGTACTTGAACAAGATCGGCAAATATTGCAAGTCGACTTATATTTCTTGGTCGACGCCGTGCCCCTATTATAAACAAGTACTGGTCACCACTGAGCTCTCTTAATACTCACAGTCAAGCGGAGGTGGTACACCAGTTGTGTTTTCGATTACAATATTTAGTTGCTTAACTGCTCGAAGAATTAGCGATAAACTAGCTCGCACATTCAGTGGTGAAGGCATACAGGGTGAAGGCGAGCAGGTGAAGACTGTACTGGCAACAGGAATTAGAATTATGGATGGCACTTGGCTGCATTCAAACGACGACAATATTGTCACGGTTTTTTTCTTTTCAGTTCTAATTTCCTGTCAAACACATGAACACTATACGCGGGGACGGGTTGCACTATTTTACTGAACGGCAATTTCAGTTTTGACATGGAAAAACTTCCACTCACCTTCCTCGGCGTATCTGCGCTTTATTGCAGTCCTTTTCTGTCGCTGACAACTCGTCATGTTGTGCCGAAATTCAAAGCAACAGGAGTAAACGTCGGGAGCCGGACTAAGGTCTCTGCAAGTACAAATGCTCGACCAAACTTCAAATACGTCACCAGTTACCATGGTTTCTCCCGCTTTGAAATATAGTCTGCGATGATATTTTGCAGCGGTTTTCACTTTGAGCATGCTCTGAGATCCGTGCAGAGTCCATGATCAGTTTCAATGATGGCAGGTAGAAAGCGGCGTTACAGAGAGTATTTGCGGCTTGATGATCCGTCTCAGTATAGTTCACGTCTTCGTGAGAAGATCAGAAGAAAAAGTCGGACCAACGATGTGGCGACAGATTCAACTCAAGATGAGCACTGCGGTTACAATGACGAGTTGGAGGAGGAGCCCGACGCCGATCTTGAATGGACCTCAGAGGTCGAAGATGAATCAGACCACGCATCTGAAGCCGCTGACAGTGTCTACGCAGACAGTGCAAGCGAATTGAGTGAAGAAGATGTAACGACTATTACTGGCAATCCGCCTCTATATGACAACGCACCACTGACAGTATCTGCCAGCATACTATTGATTTGGTCTTTCGTGTTGAAACACAAACTGACAGGAGAGGCTTTCACAGATCTCCTGGCTGTCATCGAAAGCCACTGCACCAAACCGAACCACTGCGTAACGACCATAAAGAAAGTCACGGGTTACTTCACAAACATTAAAGGGAACATCGTGGAACATTTGTTCTGCTCTTTTTGCAAGGCGTACGTTGGTCCAACCCGCCGTGTTGATCTCCCCACGACTTGCGACATGTGTGATACTGTGGTTCAAGAAAATAAATCTTTCTTCGTCGAAGTACCTATTGTTGATCAAATTAAGGAGCTATTCAAAGGTAAGTGAAAGTTCTCTTTTTCTTTTTCTTTGCCGTTATGCCGGTTACAAAATGTGCAAACTGAAACTTTATGGTTTACTGTCAACCTTCCATGTTGCGGAAATATATTTCGGATGTTTGAGTATCAAGTGTGATAAAGGAGAAACCCAACGTCCAACCCGGCGCATGTGCCCTTCCTCGGTCTGTCGGCTGTGAAGTGTCGGCTGCAGCATCTTCATACCAACTAAACAGTGTGCGTTCCTTATTTCGATGGGAGTTGCAGGCGGCTTAATGGCAAGAATAGACTGGGAGGGTGCTTCTGTACGATTCAACAGACAAAAGAATCACCTCCAGCCACAGAATACACTATGGGAGGTTTCATCGTGGCGTATTCCGTTCAAAAGGAATTCACATGTATTTCGTGTGTGTGTATGTGTATGTATGTATGTTCAGTAATAAGAACACGGTTTAACAATTAAATTTGAAGTATAAAAAGTTCTCGCTCTCGTTCTCGCCGCGCGCAAAATGGAACAAAAAACGATGCGTTCGTAAACTGACGTCAATGTTTTTTTAGCTCCGCTTACACAGATGCGCTTTCATCTCCTATTTACACGAAAACGATCGAACTCGGCAATAAAAACGCATTGATTCGAAAACAGCCAAATGCTCCAGTTCTGTTTTCGTGTAAACAGCAAAAACGCACAGCCCTGTGAACGTAGCCGTGCTATGTCCCGAGTAAGACCCACCGCCCAATAGGCCATTTTCACCAAAAAGGTCACATGACGAAAATCCCCTCTTGCAGGTAATAATTAGTGATACGTCCCTAATCCAAACCGAACACACTGGAAATCCAAGAAACACCCAGTCAATGTCAGCTTGGATTTTTAAAAATTATTCGGTTTAAGACGCTGACAACAATCTTGGTTTTCCTTATATATACATTTATATATAGACAAGGAATTTGCGGAAGGTCTGCAGCACCGTTTCACAAGGACAAAACACCTTGAAGAGGCGATAGAAGACGTGTTCGACGGTAGCATATATAGAGGCCATTCACAGCCAGGAGGATTTCTTGAGTGTAAGACTAACTTATCCCTCAAGCTGAACACAGACGGCGTTGCTATCTTTAAATCCTCTAACTTCAGTGTATGGCCTCTGTACTTTGCTATTAACGAACTTCCTCCACATCTGAGGTACGTTTCTTTGTAGGCTGGTTTATTAAATTCGTCTGACACCTTAAATTATCAATCGGTCATTTCATGAATTATCGAGGCATATAACATTGAAAAACGAAGAAGTAACGCATGGTATTAAATCGTCTGAATTCGACAATTGTGCCGGATGGTGTTTCACAGAATAACGGCGGGATAGATTGGGGTTGTAGGGGAGGGGAGGGTGGAGAGAAGTACTTCCAAATAAGGAAGTTTCAAATCTTCGGGCTTTTATAAAACATTCGAAGTTTCTTCTGCAAACCTTGCGGAAAGTGGTCTCAGGCGACCTTTGCGAAGGCTTTCGACCCTTCACGTTTAATCGTGTTACAGTTTGGTGGAGCCCGCTTCAAAAACGAATTAAAACGAAGATGATGAAAAACGCACGGGTGACTCGTAGCGCGCGTCTGGAAAAACTTCACACTCCGAATATTTATCTGTTAATTATTCTCTTTTATATCACAGAAACAGGAAGAAATATCGGCTTTTTGCGGGACTGTGGTTTGGAGAAGACAAGCCGTTTTTTTCAACCTTTTTAAAGCCATTTCTTGATACACTGATCAAAGCAGGAAGTGAAGGTACGGGAGTACGTGAATTTGACACGGCTGTCTATATGTAGATCCTCATTATTACTGTAGGCACTCCATTCTGCAGTTTTACTATATATATCATATATTATTTAAAATGTACTCAAAACTGATGATGAAAAACGATAGATTATTTTTCGTAACAATTAAGGCCCGTGCAAACAATTAAAGCTTAACATGTTGGCACAACACCGACCAACATTGTGCATTGAATGCTTCATGCGACGATAAGAGCAGCATATGCGATACATTTTTGTGTTTTCCATCGTTTATTTTTATCGGGCTCATAATTGCGGACTCCAACAACACCGTACGGTTACGGAAAGAGATTTGGGTAACACTGTTGAGTGATACATTCGCTCGTTTGCACGATCGAGCCTTTAGAGTCCTGCATGGTAATATAAAATTAACTAATTATGCGTATGCGTAGGTTTTATGACGTTAATAAAATGTAATCTTTTCGTTTTTGAAGGGATAACCGTTGAATTGCCGAATGGCCAAGTCGTAACATCAAAGCTAATGGTGCTGTCCGGCCATTTCGATCTCCCAGCCCGGGCAGCAGTTTTAGAGCAAGTGCTGTACACTGGGCACAGCTCTTGCTGTTTCTGTAAAGAACTTGGGGAAACAGTTTCCACATCAGCAAGGGGTCATGTTATGACCTTCCCCTTCCGTGACACTTCCACTGGCCATGCAGAGCTGCGGACTCGAAGAGAAATAAAAACAGACTCTTTTGAAGCACTGCACAGTGAAACTACAGTAAGTCAGGGTTTTATTGATTGGTGGACACGCATACATGCATGCAACTTTATTAACACAGAAAACACATTTCAACAACAACAACAAAATAAAAATGAATAAAAGAATGAAAATAAGCATTATATTTTTATAATTATGGCTATAAAATTGCCCCCAGTATACAGTATTATAATATTATCACAGCTGTGATTTCTGTTTCTCCTTGTTTAACAACAGGTCAATGGCTTTAAAGCCCCAAGCCCCCTGTTGAGGCTTGAAAGATCTGGCTTTCAGCTACCAAATGCAGTTGGCATAGATTATATGCACTGTGTTTGCTTGGGCATTGTCAAAGGTCTGCTTGGCCTGTGGTTTGATGCCTCTCACAGCGGACAGAGCTGGTATTGCCCTTTTGTAAGCGAGGTCGATCAACGCCTGCTGAGCATTATGCCTCCAAACACCATAACAAGGGTCCCAAGAAGCTTGGTAAAAGATCGCAAGCATTGGAAAGGTATTTATGATTTTAGTGTTATTGAAAATTTTACTCAATTGGGGTGACTGTATCTGCGATAATGATAGTGATCAATAATTAATGTCCAAAAGGAACTGCTTGCTCAATATTATTTTAAGTAATAGCTGGTGCTCTGACAATTCTAGAGATACAAGCTATATTGTAAATGCAATGAATAAAAATTAAGGTTAAGTTAAAGACTTTGACAACAAATCTTAATTTATAAATGTGGACTTTTGTTTCCGGGCTTCAACCCAAGTCAATTTATAATACTTGTCAGAATAACAGCTGGCTCATATTTATTACTAACATTACGAAATATCATAGGCATTTCGGAACTAGATAAATGGAGAATAGAATCATTATACATTGATGACATAATTAACACAATTAGTTACATGATGGGGTTGGTGCAGGATCACACAGAACTCGATCCTACAAAATCCAATGCAAATCCCCCCTAATACAAAAACTATATTTGCATCAATGATTATTATTTTTAACTTTCTTTTCTTTTCTTTACAATTATTCTTACATATAGCTGCTGAGTATCGCAACTGGTTGCTGTTCTACTCCCTTCCTTGTCTGAAAGACTTGTTGAACGAGGAAAATTTTGATCACTTTGCTTTGTTAGTCGGTGGAATTTACATTCTCTTGAAGGAGTCAATTTCACTGACTGACTTAGCAAAAGCAGAAAAGCAGCTCACTCACTTTGTGGAGCTGTGTGATGCCCTATATGGTAATAATATTTTTGTTATACTTTAATTGTGTATATGTATTAAAATTGCAAGGAACGAGTATGAGAACCATTAATGTATGTAATGATTATATTACTATATTATATTTTAAAAGCTATATCATATTAAGCCCAAATCATCTAATACAATAACTGGATATCAGTCATGCCTACAGACACATTGCAGAGCTAGCTGTAGCAAATGGGATTTAATTTTTAAATTTAATTATCATAATGGTTGCATTTCAGCCCCAAGGTATTTGCTGATGAATCAGCATATGCTTCTTCACCTCGTTGAGAATGTGAAAGCACATGGCCCCCTGTGGTCCTCTTCCCTATTTCCATTTGAGGACTGGAATGGGGATTTAAAGGATTATTTTCATGGAACACAAAATGTTCCAAGCCAGGTAAATAAAATATTAATGCTGTAATGATTTATATAACGCTGACTAACAATTTTTTTTGCCACCATGCCGTAAGAGGACCATGCAGACATTATAAAATAGAATGTTGATGACACTATGATATACAGAGAGAGCTAGAAAAGTTACATTTGATGTAGACCAAAAATATATATAATTTGTTGAATATTATAATATTATAATATTATAGTTAATTGATGTCTCTCATATCATCCTCTTATATTTATGATGAATTGTCTATGTGATCATAACATTGTTAAAAAGCTGTGCACCATACATGTACACTCAGTGATTATCAGTGCCTGCATGAATCCACAGCTTTTTGATAATTTTGGTGTAGATTAAGTTATGAGGCAATTTTTCTATTTAATAAAATCATGTATGCATACAACTCTGCAATGCATGCAAGAATGTCAGTGTATTATCACATTTTCTTGCCAGATCATGAATGCAGTTTCGTACAGACAAAATATTCCACAGTTTGTCGAAAACTTGCCAAATGGTAGTCAAAAATCCTTGATACAGAAACTCAGGGGCGAAAACCAAAGGTCAGTATATAATATTGTCAGTGCAGCAAACATTTTATAATAAAATCAATAACATGCAATTTTAGACTGATTTTTGACATTTCAGATTTTTGTTGGGTAATTTAACTGCAATGGATTCCCTTTTAACTTGCTTTACACAGAAACAACAGGACTAGGATTGGAGACCAACTGTATATAATTGGGGCAAAGGGAGCAGCAGCTGCTACAGTTAGGCCTGAACTAACAGATGATGTGGTCTCAGGCCTCAATGCACCTTCCCTGAGAGATGTTCTTGCATTCACAAGACTCCAGTTGAAAGAAAGAGTCATCCACTCCAGGATGTACCTGCGTGTGTCCGTTCGCAACTCTTTTACTGTTTGCTACATTCAGGGAGATCCACCTGTCATTAAATATGGACAAGTGGAATTGTTCCTGGATGCTTCTGCACTGCCCAATCCTGATCAGTATTGGGCAGTGATTCTTCCATTGGAAGAACCAGAAGTTGAAGAATTTGATGTTTGTGGCCAGAATGCTATTTTGGGGCTTAACCCTGTGGTACACATTGTTAAGTTGCAACCCCCTAAAACAAACAAGTGTTTTGTTATCCCCATATGTTGCATTGTAGACATTTGTGTCTACATGGAGACAGAGGGAAAGGAAGGTAATGTGTATGTTGCTCGTTTTCCCAACCATTTTGAGAGCGACTAATTGAACTTGAGCATATAGAGGATTTTACATGGCGGCACATTTTGTTGAGACTCATGCAATATTTCCTTTTCTGCACTTGACAAGATAAAAAAACTGTCACTTTTTGGAGCCAAAGTGTGGATAACAGATTGTATGACTGTAATTAGTATCAGCTATAAGTAGTTTAAATTATGATAAAATATAATGCTGGTCTCAGCTCACTTATGTATATGGATTAATAATTAATAATTATTATTGTTGTCACCCATATTTTACCCATACAATGGTTGTTGCATGTGAAACTGAATTGCAATATGGGAAATGTATGGTATCCTGTCACCCATATTTTACCCATACATTGCTCTTGTGTGAAAGTGAAGTAATATAATGGGAAATGTATGGTTTACTGTTACCCATATTTTGCCCATTCAATTGCTCTTGTTGTGTGAGGTGAAGTAATGCGGGAAATGTATGGTATCCTGTCACCCATATTTTACCCATACATTGCTCTTGTTGTGTGAAAGTGAAGTAATATGGGAAATGTATGGTTTACTGTTACCCATATTTTGCCCATACAATTGCTCTTGTTGTGTGAGGTAAAGTAATGCGGGAAATGTATGGATTCCTGTCACCCATATTTTGCCCATACATTGTCTCTTTTTGCAGATATGGGAAGTGCATGGGAAGCTCATTGCCCATATTTTCCCCATGTATCAGTGACTCACATCTTCTTACCCATGTTTTCCCCATATATCAAAAATGATGCCCATGTGAAACCCATATTTACATTTCAAGATACATATCATTGCCATATATGGGGCATATATGGCCCATATTTAGTCCATATGTTACCCATACTAAACGTTTGGTAAGGGAAGCACAAAAGGGGCTAGAAACAAGTCGTTCGAGATGCCCATCTTTACACATGGCTTCCTTTCTGTTGCAAATGGCCAGCAAAAACTACGACTAATGCATCAATTTCTGGTGCAGTAGGTCAATCCAGAATGCTTCTCCATACATAAAATTTCATCACATATACGTCAGATGTAGGACTTTAGCGCCCACGCGTGAAACTCATATAATATGCGAGAGTTGGTACAAACAGTGTCTAACATAATTATATAGCATTTTTAGATACAGACAGCATTTAAAAATTCTAGAGGTAACCTCTGGATATAATATATTAACCTCAACAAATTCAGGCCAAGAATTTGAGCCCGCGTGCATGTAGGATATTTTGTACTGTAAGCTAAATTAGAGAGGACAGACACCTTTAACCTCAAACAAATTTCCTCCTTCAGTCTCTTTATGAGAGATAGTATCATATACATGTTTTGGAGAACTTGGTGAAATAGAAGCTGCATGATTTAGACATCAGTTCTCATTTCATTACACATACATTTTCTTATATATTTTTGTGATTGGGAGAATTTGTATTCTGAGCTTGGGAGTGAAAGGATTAAAATGCAGATTCTCCCAACCTTTTAAAAAGAAATTGTATGACTGATGTGGTGAGAATTGATAGTTTAATCAGCTTTCATCTGAGCAAGGTATCAAAAGCCAAGTTCTCCTTACTGTATGATATATTTCTGGTGAGAAACTGAAGGAGAATATTGAAGTTGATCACTCTTGGGAGCGAAAGGGTTAACTTGACACCCTCATCAACTTGAGGTAAGTCCTGATGTGACTAGCCTCCTGACAGCAGACCAGTGAGCGATTCCCGCTTTACTTTGCTGCACGTAGAGCAAAGTATAACAGGTGGCTCATTGGTGCTATCAGGAGGCTGGATGTAACAAGCATATGCTTAAACAGTAATACACTTTAGGAGCTACATGCGTAACAGCGACAAACTAACCTCAACAGTGTCATTTACAAAACCTGCCGCTTCATCCAGGATGCCAAATGCTGTGTCTTTCAATTTGTCCATAGTATCACTCATCCGTTCATTACAAACAAAAGTCAAAAGAACTCCAGTGCTGTGAAGGTTAAGAAGCAACAAACGATCAATAAACACACCACATTCATGGTAAGTAAACAGATTTTTTGGGGCATTTAACATCTGAACTGCTAAGGGACTGCATTTCCCCAAATTAATTTACAGCTATCCACTGAATTTACGTCTATCCCCTCTATCATAGCCTGTGAATACAGTTGCAACATTGTCAACATCAGGGGAGAGGGGTAGGTGGAGGTGCTTATAAGAGGCAGGGCACTTAAAAAAAAAAAAAAAGACTCAACCCAGGGTGCTTATTGAAAGCAAGGGTGCTTATTACAATCGTTACAATACACTGCTGATTATTTAAGGCACTAAATGGAAATTGCCGATAATGATCCTCAAAGTGTTGACTTCTTGACTGTGCATGGCACTTACAGCATAAGCAGTGTAATGATTGTCAGCACAACACCAAACACCGCCCTCTTGCAGGCATCGCTTGGCCTTTCCTTCTGCGACATTTCCCCTCCACACTTGCCACAACATCGGCAGCAACAGAAACAGCATCCCACAATGGGCATGATCAAACAAAACAATGCACCAATGCCTGCAGTGATCGTGATGCCAATGAAATAACCCAGGGCAAGCTGCAACCAAAAGGTGAGATGTCAAACTACACATCCCCTTCACTCCCAAGATCAAAATGCATATTCTCCCAACCTTTTTAGAGGAAAATGTTTGAGTGATGGAGTGAGAATTGATAGTTCAATCTGCTGTAAAAATGAGAAAGGTATTAAAAGCAAAGTTCTCCTATGATATGATATATTTTTGGTGAGAAACTGAAAGAGAAAATTGAAGTTGATCACTCATTGAGAACAAGAAGGAAGGTGCATGCTGAAAAAAGAATGAAATTGTAATAAAGCACCCTAAAACCTGGTGAGATACGTATTACAATGCTATCATATGTGGATTTTGGGCTTACATCATTCACTGGGTCATCCAGGACTTTTCCGTCTTTTGCTTTCAACATCAGGTCTGTAAAATAACTCAATATTACTTTATTGTTGTTCACTTATGAACACTTATTACGGCCGGGGGCAGGGGAGTGGACAGGGTCAAAATTGAAAATTTTGGTCTGAAAATGGGGTTGGAAATTTAAATATTTTGGTCTAAATTAGGGTAAGGGTTTTCAGACCCAGGTGGTCCAGGTATTTAAAGGTTCAGTGGAATTCTTGATGGAATTTTCACAAAACCGCAGTTCACAGTGATTCTTATCGTGCTTGCATGTGCCGTACAGTCTAATTCATAATTTTGTTTTGTGATTAATTAGTAAAATATTTCTAAAATACCAAAATTTTATTCTAATTTAGCATTCAAAGAGATACTCAAATTATACAGTAACAGTAAAATGTATACACTATAAGCTTAATTATAGATCCCAAATACTTCACAGTTCAGAATGAACAGTAAAGTTTGTGATCTTTTATGGATTCCAGCCATTTATAGAATGAAAAGAATGAAAAGCTCATAGATGCAATGTACTGTAACCTGTTTTTCCAGGGGGAAAAATGTAACTTGGCTTAACTTCCTTAACAACAACATGTATCAACTAGCTGGTAATTAAGTGGCACTAGGAATTCAAGTTTCAACAAAATGTTTCCAAGATAAATTATTCTAATAAATAAATATTTTGATAAATGGTTCAGTGATTTCATGACAAATTTAGGAGTGATGCATTAATTGCAAAAGGTTAAGTTGCCCTGGAAATGATACAGTATTGACTAAGAGGGAGGTGGGTTGCACATTAAACAAAGTGAATTTGTGTTGACTGACAGTACAACCTCCACTAAATTGAGATGGTGTAATTCTCCAATTGACAAAAAAAAAATCATTAAGGAGGATTGATGGGGCAGACTAATATATTTCGCCTGGCAAAAATAATTTTTTCCAGGTCATATTGTGACTCACCATATTTTTGTCAATATTTATTAATAAATTATGATCTCACTGATCTGGATTTCTTTCGTTGATCGTGCTGTATGTATACATGCCAGGCTATTTTTTTGCATGAACCGACATTGAGCTAATATATAGTGCACAGCAATATATTATACAAAGCGCTGTACCACAGATAGAAAAGTATTATCGTTTAAAACTTGTGCGACGCAGAATGTCGCAGTTGAAATGTACCGAAAGGCGTTGTTCAGCTGACTAAACGCTCCTGTTGTTTCATTGTGTTGTTAAAAATAAAATGGAGCTTTAAATGATTTGGTCATTCGCTTTTCTTTCATATGGCCAAAATAGGTGAGTCCTCAGAGGTTTAAACGTGCCAAACAACAAGTCCAGAAGCCTGAAACCCAAATCGAACGCAAATATCGACAACATGATATTAATAACGTTCGCAAGCACTTAGGAATACAAAATCAAACACAAAATCAAACAGAATAAAGGCTTAGAGTAAAAAACCTTCCCCACAGAAGAAAAACTATGTGGTTTGAGTGCGCATATAAAATGAGACACTTACCGTAAGGTTCCTTGTTCAATACCGTGTTGACAAATGAGACAGCGAAGTCAAACCATGGCCCCAAACCCTTGTCGTCGAACTCCGTTTGAAGACTGCTTTTTCTTTCCGATTCTTTAAATTTGTCCCAAACTATTGTACTGTCGTTTGAGGCCGCATGAACACAGTTGAGGCAGATTGCCAAGCAAACGAACGACGCCAACAGCGGTCGCAGCAACATTTTAGTTTGACAAGGTTGCTGCGATCACAAAAATATTGCTCCGCAGTTCAGTAGTTCGGTGCGAATATCCAGTCCAAGGAAACACGTATCCTACAAAGACAAACGAACAGATAAAGATCGCATGAGGAACACTTTCGTAACATTCGCACGGTCATTGTTCGCAACACTTCAATCATTCATTTCATGAATATCAATTTCTCACATAATTTGCGAAATCTTTGAACGACACTTGCAAATGAAGCCAAACAATAATCGCCAGACAGAAGATGGAGAGTACCTTTCAACAGAAAGCAAGTAATAAACAAAGTGATTCAGTTTTCCGCTCAAATGCGACTCAACCGGCCTGTTCAACTTATTAACCAAACACAGAACTTGTTGATGACGTCACCAAAGTTATCATGGAAACCAAATATTTCTTTGGACTTCACACGGGAAACGGGTGATTGCTTTCAACCTCACGTAGCCTATAATGCAAGAGCTTTTTCCCCGTTCTCGGATGATTTACGTGCGGTTGGTACTATGTTACTTGAACATGCATACCGAATGACAGTTTAGCCTTTGGTAACATTTCCACGCGGAAAATCGAGTTTACTTGTTTGAACGGTGAACGAAACACTGAAAAAAAAAAAAAAAAAAAAACCAAAACCAAAACTTGACTTGTTGTAACAATGAACGAAACACTGAAAAAAATAATCGAACACCGTCCTGGCCTTTTGATGATGCTCCAAACTGCTGTAATCGATTAATTACAATTATATGTCATAAAAAGAAAGAACACTTCACTGTCAATATGGGTCAAGTTTATACTATTGTCTACATTACCATAAGAAAAGCGCAGCATAAATTAGTGACAATTCACGGAAAAATTGTACCGCTGAAGGGCACTATCTGTACTTCCGGGTATGCCAATTCACTCTCCTTTGTCTTCCCCTCGTCAACTAGGACTCTAGCTTCTGAGGATTTTTTTTTTTTTTTTTTTTTCTTTGCTCGTTTGGGGGGGCGGAGGGGGAGGGGGGTTGGTGTTGGAAACGAGGGAGTTTTAAACAATGACAAGGCACTGATAGGTTGTGCGTCACCCGCGCATTCATGCGTTTGAAACAAGGCGTGGCCGCTCGCCAGTTCGTTTGCGTAACCAGCCGGATTAGAACCCGGGGGAAGAGGAAGAGGGCACTTGAAGGCTCCGCCCAGGCTTTCTTTCAACTCCTTCTTTCAACTCCTTTAAAATACAATTCTGGGTCGACATAGTGACCCTTTCCCCTCTAGTAAAACTTTGCCCCCCCTTTTACTGTCCAGCACTGCAGGCAGAGTGTCGTATTTATTGAATCACCGGCCTCAGTATCACAGGGCAGCGCGAACCGAACCAATTGCCTTTGCCCTTTCTTTGAAAGATTCGTGTTGGCCGCTGGGAGCATTGTGAAATAATATTAACGGAGTGAACATTTTAAAACCTACTTGAATTAAAGCTTACTTTATTCAGGTACGTGCTCGAGGCGAGGCGGAACTGGTGGTGACCTATGGTCAAGTATGCTGACTGGGGTGGATTTCCGCCGGATTTTCGTGTGCACGCATTCGGGACCAGGATGAAGAGAAAGCGCTCGTTTTTGTCAGTTTGACCGAAATAAAACCCTGAGTCCTGACGAAATTCACGGCCAGTAATCGGGCATGTGCCGAATTCGACCTAAAGTATCCAACAAGCTGTGTGGCTGAATGCATTTCCCTTGTGCAATAGAATGAAGACCTAGCTGTTTAAAACGATTTGCTTCAGTCTGCGCCAACTGGCGAGCCAGCTCAACGGTATTTTGTAATTTGACACCATACAACTTCGCGCAAAATTGTCCCAATGATCATCGATGCCAGAGATATCTCATGTTTACTACAGCAATGAGCGATTTGGTACAATTTGACGCCAATATGAATTAATCTGTTATGTTTTGAAAAGAAAAAAACACCGTAGAGCTGGCAATGTTCAGGTAAAAGTCTTTCCAGGCCGCAACAGACCTCGAATTCAAGGACGCTAACTACAACTTCTAATGTAAATACAACTGGCTTCTTCCTATTTCTGCGTCCTTTGCAACAAGGAACTAACTTCAAGCAGCGCCGAAAAATAACTACACCACACTATTAAATAAAACTGTCTTATCATAAAGGCCTTGCCTCACCAACAGCCACAACGCTTTAAAATTAATTTAACAGAAGAAATCTTCTATTGAATGGCAGTTTATATTAACCGACGGATTACATAAAAAACATGAGCTGATTTTTCAATAACCGTGGCTGTTAGTACATCAGAAATATTACAGCCTGTTGTACTTACGCTGTATAAACGTGAGTCAATAAACTCCGGCGTGTAACCGAACGGTGAGGTTTTCACAGTTAGCAAAATCTTTCTCCAGCAAAACTCACACTAATAATGCTAAATCGAAAAACAGGGCTGTTACGTCAGTTAGCAACCAATGAGCAACCATTACATGACAAACAAATTTACACTGGCTGCGACAATTAGATCAAACAGGGATAGCATTAATAAGTCAAAGCACGTGCATGAGGCATAATACTAAGGAATACGGTTTCGAGTCGGGAGAATCCAGTTTTCATTTCGATCCTGCATTTCACCAGCTGAACAAGAATTCGGCGTAATGGTTACATCATCACATGGTCAAAATGTTGTGGACTCACGAGGCGCTTCGCCGAGTGAGTCAACAACTAATTTTGACCATGTGATGACGTAAATTGTGGTAAATAAGAGTCCACACCACGGCAAACCAGTGGAAATTTGTTTTTTACCTCAATATTTAGAAATATACAGGAAACTTTCGTTGTATTTCGCTGCAAAACGTGACATGCTGGCGTCAGCTGGCGTCAGCATCGTTGTCTGGACTCTTATTTACCACGGTAAATCGACCAATCAGAGAGCGAGAAACTAGTGTGTTGTGGTAAAAACTACTTTTGCTTGTCTACAACACTGCATTTTAGTACAACTTGCACCGTTTCAATGACTGTATGTTCAATTACAAACTCGCAGCAGTCTCCACGCGGACATTCTATTTATAGCACAGTTCATATTTTACATATTCACAGCGTAAATCTCTTATTTCATGTTGTACCCGTGTGGCTTGGTAGTCCGTTAGTAAATATGCAAGGATTTAGACGCATTATCGGCTTTGTTCAAGAAAGAGTATATGACGACATTATGACGTCATACCCTGGGAAACGTTTTTTGGGCTGTGAATGCACGAAAATCGTGTTCTAGTTCCGGAATAGGCAAACGGAATAGTATTGTCTATTATGCTTCCGTGAAAAGGCGGACTGAGCGATTTGATCGGAATAAACAGAACAGGTAATATTTTATTTGGCACAATATTTTATCTTTTGTATTGAACCTCGTCAGGAAACAGCCAACTGCATGAAATGTGTGCGAAGAGTAAATTTTACGGACATTAACTGAACGGCAGTCGGACTTTATATTACACAAACTGGTTTTTTATTACAAATAACAGCACGAACTTTTAGTGTATTAAGTACCCCATACAATACATAAACGCCGTAGTGGAAGTTAAGTGACGTTTCGGAGAATTAAAAAAAAAAAAAAAAAAACAAAAGCAAAAAACAAAAGGCCGCTGACGATCGAAAGCCACTAAACAAAATATTCAGGACTCATCAGCATATCCACTCGTTCAGCCCTTCATTGGTACAGTCTATGTTTCATCGATGCACGGATGCTGCAGGCCAGAACTACAATCCTGGCCAAAAGTCGTGGGACACTTAGCCTTTTATGTAAAAATTATGACACTTTCCCTAGTCCCGCCCCCTCTCCCCTGACAATGTTGACTGAGTGTGCTCAAAGTGCACTCCCTTTATGCAACATTGTATGGGGGGGAAGGGGGGAGGGTTACCTTTTGGAAAAAGAGCCGCTTTCGTTATTTAAAAGAGAGTAATGCTGAAAAATAGCATTTTTTCAGAGTGTCCCACATACTTTTGGCCAGGATTGTAGTTCGATTCTGGTTAGTTCCAATTCAGTCAGGGTTTATAGAGTTCCCTGTTGGTATCCAGTCAAGCCACTTCAGTTGAAAATGAGCCGGATGAAAATGTCTTGACGAAGTTAAATCAGGGGAATTGCCGAGGAGATGGACCTATATGGCTTATATATGGGAGTACCCCCCCCCCCCCCGGGGGGGAGATGGCCATAAATCCTGAGCTCGCGACGCAAGACACAAAACACAAGCTCCTTATAAATATACAAAAAAAAAAGGGAATGAGTCTGCACTGTTTTTTTTTTTTTTCAAGCCCGAGCAGCATATGGCATAGATTTAAAAGCTTATAAATGGGTTATAAATAAGTGTGAGCCGATTTAGACAGCTTTCCTCGCATCCAATGAAG